>JALGBA010000487.1:0-600000 GCA_023970755.1 Azemiops feae | reverse complement strand
AGAGAAAAATCATCCAGATGCCCTAAGCTCTATGGTCTCCCCAAGATACACAAAGATGGAACCCCACTTAGACCCATAGTCAGCTCCATAGGCTCACCTCTACAAAACCTAGCCAAATTTCTCGCCAAACAACTACAGCCCTATGCAGAATCCATCACCTCACACGTAAAAAACTCATTCCAATTCATAGAGATCATAAAGAAACAAAACCTACAGCCCAGCGACCTACTCGTGAGCTTTGATGTCATTTCCCTCTTCACCCAAGTGCCAATCAAAGAAGCCTTGACAGCTATCCAAAACAAATATAACCCCCCCAAGCACATCCTAGATCTGACCAACCATTGCCTATCCAACACATACTTCATCTACAACGGACAAAAATACAAACAAATAGAAGGAGCACCCATGGGATCACCCCTCTCACCTGTCATTGCAAACCTCTACATGGAACACTTTGAAACCCAAGCTCTAGAAAAATCAGATCACAAACCCAAACTCTGGCTCAGATACGTAGACAACACCTTCATAATCTGGCCACATGGGAAAGAAAAACTAGACAACTTCCTCACACACCTCAACAGCCTACACCCCAAAATACAGTTCACCATGGAAACAGAAGCTAACAACCAACTTCCCTTCCTGGATGTCTTAGTCTACAAGAAATCCAATGGCTCCCTAGGACACACCATCTACCAGAAGAAAACACACACAAACCGCTATCTGCACGCACTCTCACACCACCACCCAGCACAGATCAACTCCGTAGCCAAGACACTCATCTCGAGAACAAAACGCTTAGCTGACGAACAACACCTAAAAACCGAACTACACACTCTCACTAACGTACTAACATCCAACGGATTCCAAAGAAATAAGATTACCAACCTAATCCAAAAAGAAACCCCCACTAAAATCCAAGACAGAGAACAAGAAAACGGCAAAGCCCTCCTCCCATACATAAAAGGCACCACAGACAAAATCAGCAAGATCCTCCACAAACACAACATCAAGACAGCATTCTGCACAAACCGAAAAATATCCACCATCCTAAGAAACCCCAAGACAAAATTGAGTTAGAAAATCAAGGAGTATATGAAATCCCATGCACCGCCTGCCCCACCACATACATCGGACAAACCAACAGAAGAATAAGTGCACGCATTGAAGAACACAAGAACTCAGTCAGAAAAGAGGAACCAACTTCTTCCCTGGTCCAACACCTTAAAGCCACAGGACATAAAATTGACTTTAGAAATACCAGAACTATCGCCAAAACTGAACACTTTAACAACAGAATAATCAGAGAAGCCATCGAGATAGAAAAACGCCCACACAGCATGAATAAACAAGATGACACCTCCCGCCTACCAGCCATTTGGAAACCCACCCTTATTGACAAACGAGTCCCTAACACAAAGAATGACACTAGACCCACACTCACAAAAACCACACAGGATGTCACCACCACACATCCACGCAAAACCCAAACCCACACTGATGATGAGGCACGACCACAAACCAGAAACCAGACCACAGCTGCATCATTAGCCATTTCAAACCCCTCCAATCCATACATGAAGCAAACTGACACCCACCTTGATGATATGGCACGACCACGAACGCGAAGCCAAACAACAGCAGTGCAGCTCTCCATCTCAAATCCCACTGCAACTCAGACTAATCCGAGCACAACAAAGCCCCCACCCAAACAGAACACACCCCCATCCAATCAGAGCACAGCCAACCCCCCATCCAATCAGAGCACAGCCAAGCCCCTAACCAATCAGAACATACCTCCACCCAATCAGAACACAGCCAAGCTCCCACCCAATCAGTTCATACCCCCACTGGCAGTTAAAAGGAAGAAACATATATGTAGGTCTTTGGTAATTTGGGTTTTCTCCCGCGTAAAATTGGAAGTGTCTTGGCGATGTTTCGACGAAGTCTCATTCGTCATCTTCAGGCTGGTGTCTCTTCGGCCTCGTGCTTCTAGGAGTAATGTGTGATCGCAGCTGTTTCTTCCTTTTAACTGCCAGTGGGGGTATGAACTGATTGGGTGGGAGCTTGGCTGTGTTCTGATTGGCTGTGTTCTGATATATATGATCCTGAAGGGTTGGCTGCTGCTTTAGAGTCAGTTTTGATTCTTGATGATTGCCTGAACAAATCACTACAGTTTTCTTGGAAAGATTTTTCAGAAGTGGTTTGCCATTGCCTGCTTCCCAGGGTTGAGAAAGAATGACCAGCCCAAGGTCAACCAATTGGCTCCATGCTTAAGGCAGGACTAGAAGTCACAGACTTATATTTCATAGTGTGGTAGCTTAATCACTACACCAATGCTGACTCTTAATTCCATTGAATTGAGATTTTTGGTATACAAAGAATTCTACAAGGAAATAGTATTTACAATTTTTAAGATTGAATATCACAAGTCAAGGTGACTAGAGTGGTGCAAGAAATACCCTACAGTGGGTTGTTGTTGGTAAGATGCAGAAAACCTTTACCCAATTTTTAATATTCCCATTGCGTGGCCAGACAATCAGGAGATCACATGTCAAGGCAGATCTTAGGCAGCAAAGAGCTTAGCAAGAGATTCTGTCTCTAATGTACTGTACCACAGAGACCTTCATCTACAATCTTATTTACAATATGGAAAATAACATTGCAGTCTGCAAAGTGTTTCTGTTTACTAAAATCAATTTATGTAAGATTTTTCTTATATTGTAAAATCCATATCTGTGCTGACTAAGCCATGCTAGATTTCTTATCCATAAAATGTAGACTTGTTTCTTGATGTTCTGTTCCATAATTCCAATATCTGTGCCATGTTATATAATATTACTACTATTTTTGGGCTGGGTTCACACATGTTATGTCATGATTTGTTTAAATACAGGTAGTCCTTGTTTAACATCTACTTGTTTAGTGACCATTAAAAGTTATGATGGCATTGAACAAGAGGTACTTATGATGGGACCTAATAGTTGCAGCCATTGCAGTGGCCTGCAGTCACGTGATCACCATCTGCTACCTTCATTGTTGGTCTTCAACAAGCAAAATCAATGGGGAAACCAGTAGGAGATAGCAAATTATGATTGTGTGCTTGCGGGATGTTGTGATCATGTTGGATTTGCCTGACAGCAACTGGGACTGCTGGACAGCTGTCATAACATGACATTGTGTCTTATAATTGCATCACTTTCTAACAAAGTTCCTAGTTCCAATTACTGTTGGTAAGTGAGGATCATCTATATAGCTTTTTATACAAGTCCCAATTGGTTGGATTTTTATATTTTGCTATACCACAAATTGTAAATTTTGTTAACCACAATTGCCTATATTTCTACAGTGGGCTTCACAAAAACAAAATCAGCATGAAGTACGAACCAGCTGCTCTTTTCTAATAATTGATTATTTAACTCCCTTCTGTCCAGCCAATATTTCTCCAGGCCAAATGTTATGTTTGAAAGCTAACTCAAGCCTATGTCTTAATATAAATGCTACTGATTATTAATTTTTATGTAAACTAAGGTTGTTAACTTTATTAATGAATAGTATCAGTTATCAGACCTTTAGCACAATTTTATTTATTTAGAAGAACGTTATCAATGTACTGCTTGGATTTTCACAGAAGCAGACTTATCAGTATTCAAAGTGAGACAGTGAAACAAACATCAAATTTAATTGTGTTAACCAGACTTCAAAACTATAATCTGTATACAACAGCTAATGCTTTCATTACTTATCAATTCACTTATAATTATGCTATAAACTCCAAAAAAGTTAAGCACTTAGCAAATAAGAGTAGATTTTTCTTGACTGTTTACACATTGACTAAAGAATAAATATAGACTTGGGAGAAAGAATAGATGTTTAGTTTTAATAATTAAGTATTATTGCTGTGATTCCATTCATTGCCTAGCTGCATTCCATATATTGCTGCCTGTCTGTTCCTATACTTGTTTATTTCATTAGTTGGTGGTTTGATGTGATACTCAGAATATTTTTGAAATTCTCAGTCATGTTTTAACCCTTTTTCTCCCTGAAAAGAGTCAACAATACTCTGATAATGGAATTGTGATTGTTTTCCTTGCCAATCCTAAAGATGCTTATACTTGGAAAGGAATTTTTTGTGAAATTTGTAAAAACCTAGTTAAGGCTTAAAGGTGAGCACATCTTGGTTTACAACTTGATTACCTTCAGATTAGCAGTCGGGAAAAAAACATTACACAGACATCTATGTCTAAACAGGGCTGTCACAGTTGCATGCAGATTGACCTTGTTTTTGAAGGGCACAGAAATCTGATAATAGCAAGAGTGATTAGAAACCAAAAGGATCAGATCAATTATGGAAATTATATGTATTCCTTGAATAGCTATTTTGATGCATAATTAGTTCAATAAAACACAGAACAAATAGGGATCATTTTTTAATTCTCATCCCCAAATTAGAAATGACATTTTTATTTTGCATTCATATTCCAAATGGCAATGTCATGCAATTTCAGATCTGACCATTAAATGAGTGTCCTCCAGGATTGGGAATTTATTTTTATGTGCATTTCAGCAATTTGTTTATCCACTTCTGCTGCATTTTGTTTAAGGTAATATAGGTAATGTGGCAGGGGTGTGGTGGCCTAATGATCAAGATGCTGGGCTTGTAAACCGAAAGGTAGGCTGTTTGAGACCCAGGCACTGCAAGACGGGGTGACCTCCTGTTCTTGCCCCAGCTCCTGCCAACCTAGCAGTTCGAAAGCATACAAATGCATGTAGATAAATAGGTACCACTTCAGTGGGAAGGTAACAGCATTCTGTGCTCCTTGGCATATAGTCATGCTGGCCACATGACCATGGAAGTGTCTTTGGACAATGCTGGATCCCTCAGCTAGGAAATGGAGATGAGCACCACCCACGACAGTTGGACATGACAGGACAGGGAAAACCTTGACCTTTTTGTTTTAATATAATGGCATTGTCCATTGTATTTTGAGGAGTAGAGTGACATCTTTTGATTTCTCCTTCACATTTAGAAAATTCTAGAAGTTTAGAGTTTATCTTGAGTTATAATGGTACCTAAATGGCTTGTTTTCCCCACTTCTGCTAAAAGATAAATTTTAACACAGCTGTAGCATATTAGGAATGATCCAAGATTATTTAAATTGCATTTTTTATTTGCACAGTTACGAAACAACTCAGGTGCTGTCTATTTGCATGATATCAGGCAATCATGGTCATGAAGTTTTGGTACCAAGTGTAAAGAATCAACCTCTTGCTACATGATTTGGTGCAAGATAGGTGTAAAAGCACCTGGTATTGCCCTTTGAGATTGGGGCTTTGACCCAGATCTGGTGTTGTCTACATTGGCCATTGTTTGGTCTCTAGTGTTCTAATGGGGCTCCTGACAACTGAATGGGGAGCATTTATCTAGATCTGATGCTGGGTGTTGTGTACATTGGCTTGTCTTGCAATGTCCCTGCTGTTGTTCCAGTGGGATCCCATTATCTGAAGGGATATTTTGCTTGGTATGTTATGCTTTTGTGTTTGCTTAAATCTGCCTGTTAAAGTTAATAATAAAGTTTGACATTCCCTTACTTATTGATGTGTTTATTATCTCTGGATCCTCAAAGAAATAACCATTTGGTCATTGCCTAATACTTGGTAATACAGGTAATATTTAGCTCTTACCTCCATATTTAAGGGGCTTGGAATAATTTGGAGTGGTCTCCCCCCTTTCTCTCTTTCTCTCTCTCTCTCTCTGTGTATATAACCTTTTGTTGTAGTAATTTCAGAACATGATAGAGAGCCAGCGAGACATCAACAAGTTTATTCTAGATGTCTACTCTATTGTACTCTATTCTAGAGTAGACATCTAAAACAACTCTTAGTAATGTCTAGCTCCCTTTGTACATTCTCTCTCTCTATATATATATAAGCTTCCTTGCATTGGCCAAATTGATTTGGAACCAATCTTAAGAGTGGAAAACTACTCAGTGAATTTAAAACAATGTACAATACAATTTCTGTCTGGCCTCTCCAGAAAGCAAACATTCCACTTTTATGCATTTCAAATTTGCCCATTCCTTGATGTATCATTTTAATAAAGCATGGAGAAATTCAGTGCATTATGATATTTCCTCTCCCCACACTTTCCTACTGCTTTTTAAGAATATGAATGGAAAGTGGAAAGTTCAATAATTCATAAACAATATCTCTTCAGTGGTTTACATTATTATTATTTTGCCAGGAAGTCTTCAGAAAAAGTGAGAATAATATTGGTGTGTATTGTGAGTTCTTTTTTGGCCTCTTTAGGAAGAGTAAAGCTTAATAAACAGAAATGTTTGAGAAGCAACCCAAACCTCAATTTTGGGCAGATAAGTATAGCTCCCCTGTTATTTCTATTAAACCTCATTTAATTGCCCAAATTTCTTTCTCCTCATGCCTAGCATCTCATTTCCACGGCTTCATTTCCATTCTGTGTCTTCTGTCTGATTGTTTCTGAGCAGTTAGAGCTACTCCCGGAAACCTAAAGTGTCTCCCACTTACAGTCTGTTCCTCTAACATCTATTTCAATATTTACGGCTTTGGCCACCCTCCTCTGTCACCTGAGATGTCACTAGGCATTTGGGGAAATAATTCATTGCTTCATACAAGTGCATAAAATCAGCTTCCATAGGACACAGAAAAGCTCCCTGTTAAATGAGCAGTGAAGCTTATTTTAGTCTTTCCTTCTCCCATTGCAGACTTACAAGTTAATAGACTTTCCATTGTCATTAGTGCAGGACTTAGTGACCCAATGAGATTTTGGGCAGATGTTCTATGCCTTAATGAAAAACTTAAGCATCCTCACTATTCACCAAGCTTTATTTATTACATTTATATGGTTCTTATTTTCTTAGCATGGGAAGAATGGGAATTTGGATTGCATGTGAAGGGTGGAGGGACAGTGTCACAATCCTTTCCCCGGATTTGTATTATAATGGTCAAATCCACCTAATGTTCAACAAATCTCCTATACATTTATCTGGTCAGGAACATTAGCTTTTGCCATGCATGCATTTGAAAAAAATCCAGATTGGATCCTGCAACATTATCCTGTGACACATGTATTCGCCTTCATTCATGCCATCCTTTGTGTTTTAATATAAGACAGTGATGTCTGTAAGGGACATTGTACATAATGCAAGTTATTCTGATGTATGTATGTAGAAGATTGCAGTTCTAATTTTACAAAATCCTATTATCAGTCTCTAGTTACTTTTGCTGAATTCACAAAAAGGGAACATTTAGAATAGTGGCAAATAAAATGCACGAATAGCTGCAAAATTATCTTGCCTTATGCATATCTTGTGATATGTCCTAGTCTGAAACAAAACATGAAGTTGTCCAGAGTGTATTAACTTAGATGTTATTTAGAATGATCTAGGACTACATGGGTGTTCCATATCCAGAGGCATAGCTTGCCATAGATATAGAGAATGTATAATGAGAGTGGGAGCTATTGTGTTCAGATCTTGTTTGAAGCCTCCTTGAGGGATTAGATTGACTTCTGTGGAAATAGGTTGTTTGATTATGGGATATAAGTGTGATGGCCCCTTTATGAATGTTGAAATTGAAAGGATGGAACTGCATGTTGCGATTCTACCAACCTTACCCAGGTTTGCCCAGAAGCTATAAATAGAAAGGCAGTGATATGGCAAGACAAGATATTCAGCTGGGTACAGTTGCTTTTCCAATTCAGAATAAATTTAGGAAGATTCAGAGTGGAAGAGATAATATCATGGTATATATCCCTTTCACTTTTTACACTTACAATGTTGAGGACTTGTATAGGAGTTATTGATGGCAGTTTCTTGGAATTATGAACCCATAATAAACAAGAATATTATGGACCAGGGGACATTTGAATTCAACCCAAACCAACCTACTTCAGATATCTTTATATTCCCTGTCAACAAAGAAAGCAAATATTGCCAAGTTGTTTGATTGAATTCTAAACTTGATACATCCAACTTTCCATTTTGCTTTTGCTTTCTATTTACAGAATTTTTAGCATACGATGCTACATTCCTCTGTTTTTTTTATTCTTTCCCTTTATAGTTTGTCATCTTTATATGCTAATACCATAAACAAGTTAGCAGTTTTGTACTTAGATTTAGAATCTTTAATAAAAAGCCCAATTTATAATCTGTCATATATTTTCAGAGCAATAAAGCTATAACAAATTTTAATAATTTATTCTTGTTGTATTGCTTGTTTTGTGATTATAGGATGGGATAAGCTACTGAGTGTAAAGACAAGCTCTTGAATTTTGCTGTATTCATTTCAGTAAAGATTTGATTGGTTGTAATTTTATTTTCATCCATTCATTAAAAATTGTGATATGGTGTAATCAGTCTGTCAAGGGAGTAAAGAAACGTAGTTAATTAATCAATCCTCTTCAGCCCATCCAATTGGACAATTCACTATTAGTACTCAATAATGCTAGGGTATTGTATTTAACACCTTAAAAATTTAAAATAACTAGTTTTTACAAATAATAGCATAATTGTTTTTAGTTTCATAAATATTACAAATTACTACGTTTTTAATATTCTGTCAGTCTATTTTAGCAATGGGTCAGAACCCAAAAGCCTTTAAAAAGACTAGACTCAAAGACAAAATCTGCTTATGATCCAGCTACAATTTTACTTGAGTTGGTTGGTTAATTTGCAAGTTATAGTTGCTACCCTTGCATTGCATTACTTGAATATAATCATACAAGTGAATAAAATTGAATGGTACATTTTGACTAAAGGTGAAGGTATGTTATCAACATGGGATCAGTATGAGAGTATTGGTCAGCATTATGCTGTGCTACTTTTTACTCTTGTGAATTGACTTCCAGATTCTTCTAACTTTTTCTATGGTCTTTGATTTTCTCAGCATCTCCTTTTTTTTCTTCCTCAGTGCAATTAACCCAATATTCTTCCAACCTGGTGGTTCTTTAGCTCAGTCTAGCAGCTTTCATAGTAGATTGGCTTCCCAAATCATTTATCAAGTCAGATCTTGGATCTCCTTATTTCTTTTTTATGTTCACTTTGTGAGATTGCCACCTGTCCCATTTTCTTTTTAAGCCACTTGTCATCAGATTAACCCATTACACATTTTTTAAGATTTATTTCTTCTAAGAGCATAGAACAGTTTTCATTGGGATCTCCCTTCTTTTGATTGGCTGAAATGAAATGGAGTGATAAACCTAAAGTTACCCAATACATTTCCAGGAGTGGTTGCAGATTTGAATCTGGATCACCTAATCCTGGTCCAACAATTTAACCTCTACTCTATCATGGTTTCTTCTTTGGTCTTTCATTTCTTTTTTGGTGTTTATAATTTTAATTATTGTTACTGGCAAGAACCTGAAATCTTCACTTCTTTCATCTCTACTATATTGTTCTTGCTCTGATTTTATTGTAGATTCTGCTTAGCTGTTTTGAACTCATTCTCTTTCTTTCTCAAGTCTGTTTTAATGTGATTGTTATCATCTTCATGCTAGTATTCATTCTGCAGAAAACCTTGAATATAAAACTCTTTTCAAATTATTCTAATTATGAGGACATTTTTTGATTTCCTGCACTGTCTTAGAAAAACATTTTTTCCTGTTTTCTTCATATTACTTAATCGCATATGGAATTTATATATGAAAGACCTAGAAAGTGGTTCTATTGACCAATGCTACAACATAGCTTTACATTTGCCTTATTTGTTATTAAAACAGCTTAAACATATCCATCCAGCAGCCGTGACAAGATAACTGCTAGAGGCTGTGACTTTAGCAATCTTAGAAGGAACCCCATTTCAAAATAATAAAGTGTTCTTGCTTCTTGCTTTGCATACATTTTTTCCTGCAAGGCAGTGGAAAATATGATGCACATCCCTTGATTTGTCAAACAGGAAATGAAGTTCATTGTGCTAACATTCACTGCACACAAACAGCTCAAACCTTTAGCAATAGTTCCTAAATTCCCTTCCTTACTTTTAAACAAAGATGGCTGGAAACCCTTCAATGTGTCAAGGAGTAGCTTCTCTAATGTTTCCCAGGGGTTTTATAAATCATCATGTTTTATAATGAATCTTATATCCTAACGTCACGGCAACAAGTTCATTAATTTGCCACAAGTAACCAGGATCAAATTGCAGAAAGATGGCTTCACAGGTGGAGAAGCATGCTTGTTCCCTATAGTTCAGACTGGGAAGACTTGTTGGTTTTAATGCATTTGCTACCTCTCTGAACTGGGTGAAAAACATGAAGGAATCAAGAGCTTGAAGGGATTCCTGCATAATTTCACAATGTTGTGACTTTACTGCCTTTCCCCCCCTTCCATCCAATGATGTCCGATTCTCAGAGTCTGCCTGGACAAATCGCTGCAGTTTTCTTGGCAAAGTCTTTAGAAGTGGTTTGCCGTTGTCTCCTACCTGGGGCTGAGAGAAGATGACTGGCCCAAGATCACCCAGCTGGTTTTGTGCCCAAAGCAGGACTAGAACTCAGGGTATCCCAGTTTCTAGCCTGATGCATTAACCACTGCACCAAACTGGCTCTTCTGCTGACTTCATTGTACTTTCACTCAAATAAAAGAAAATGTTCTCTCTGAACTTTTTACAATGGATAGATGTTTTTGTCATCTGTTTTCATATCTGCAGGCAGGAGAGGTCCACAAAGCAGAAGCTATTGATCATTCTTTCTGGGTTGACTGTAAACTGCTTTCAGCTTTTATTTCCGCCACCTGGAACAGGCTAAGCCTCAAATGGGATAGGGTTATTCATCAGAATCTCTGTATCCCGATGCTGTGATCTGGGCAAAAAGAAAACATCTCATAATATTCCTGTCTGTTAGATCATGGGGCTGCATCCTACCGATTTGTATCCACCTCATGGAGAAAGACGTATTATTTTCTCCTCTCTTTCTTGTCAATCTGCTCAGTGTTAGCAGAATTTGTCTGACTGCCAGCACAGCAATAGCCACACCGGGTCTCTTAGTTTTATTTGCGAAGGAAAGAATTTCCATTCACTGCCACCGAAGAAAGAAAAATAATAGTATATGTCTGCCCTCTTTGGATAGAAAGAAGCCAGATTTTTTATTTAGAAGATTAGTAGAAATTTGTAGTGGAGCATAGATTTAAAGTCTCTTTAGGAGATTTTTAAATACTTAACCCAACCAGAATATAGTTACATAACAAAATACCACACCTCTCTTTCTCTGTGAGGCAGGGATGGGCAGCTATGGCAACTTTACAACCTGTGGATTTCAGCTCTCAGAATTCCAAGCTGGCTCAGGAATTCTGGGAGTTGGAGTCCACAGGTCATAAAGTTGTCATAATTGCTCACGCCTGCTGCAAGGTAATACTTATTAGACTCCCCCTTTCTCCAGCGTTCAGAATAAGTTACCAAGTGTACAACTTAAATGACAGTCTTAGGTTGTGATGAAGAGTTGCCCCCTCCCATTTTGCTTGTCATGAGAGTTATTTTAATTTTAAACCAATTTAATACAGTGTCAGCTTCGATAATGTCAGTGTCACCACCACACCTTCCTGCTGCGGAGCATTTGCGGCAATTGCCTAAGTCTTGCTGCAATTGCCTAATACAGTGGCCAAGCATGTCACTGCTCATAATTTAAGCCTGACATTGGGAAGATTAATTTACTGTGAAAATGACCCTCCAGAGACCAGCCTAGGCACCGGATGATTCATAGTTTAAAAGTGGGATATTTCGGTGGTTTCTGAACTTCTAATTAAATCTTTAAGAGCCATGGATTGTACATTAGTGATAACCTCTTCTGTTTCCCCACAGACCTGAAATGTACTCTATGGCTTACAATAGTATGACATCTGGAATTCAACCCATAGCTGGCAAATTAAACTCAGAAAGTTATCTGATATTATTGGTATTTCAAATATCTTTCCAGATGATTACAAAATGCTATGACACCAGCAACAGGTACTCAATTATTCTCACTTAGGGTAATATCTACACTTTCACTGGTGCCATATTTTACTAGTAAACAATGTGGAATATATTCTGCCACTTATGATAAAATACTTGTCTTCTTTCTTTCATATTTGGCTACTGTTATCCTAGGTGTTAACTACAGTGTATGGGGATCATATGTACATCTGGAAAACCAAGCCCTCTTTGTACTTCCTCTCCCCAATAATTGTTTCGGATGTGCCTTGAAACTTTTGCTATCAAGGTAGGACTGCTCCGGTAATACTCTAGACTTTGCTTGAAGTAAATCATATTAATCATCCATAGAAATGTTTTTTTTCAGTGCTCACCTTTTGTGCAGCAGGACTGGATTGATAATATGAGGAATACGAGATTACATTGTGATTCATCACTGCTGTATTCTGAAAGAAACACGTGGCTTTTGAAGATTAATCCCCTGTCCCTTTATACTGTGTATTTGCACAATATTAGGATTTGATCTTAACAGATGAACATTATCGCTCGCTGTGCCGACCAACCAGTATTTTTTTCTCTGACTCTCTCCGTTTGTTCTTTTAGTATATCAATTTATTTATCTATCTCTATTTATCTATTCTCAGAGGTGATGAACAGAGAGTACAATTTACTATACTGAACATCTAAAAATCCGGTCTTATTTTATATATAATGTCACCTCTCTTAGCTTTGTTGAGTCAAAATTGTGGGAAATTGGAAAGGGCAAAGGCTTGGTGAAGGATAATACATGAATATATTTCTTATCCTGAATTAGCCAAACATTCATTCATTATAAATTGCATTACAAACCAAACAAAGAATAACCTTGCAAAAAAAAAAGTGCCTTTATAATATCTTCACTTACATAGCTTTGACTGTTTGCTTCTCTAGTGAGGCAAAAAACAATATTGTATTTTTAGTCCTCTACTGAGAATTGAGACTTCCTGCCATGGGGTCTTTAGCTATTGCAGATTTAAGGGTATCATAAACTAGCAAACAAAAATCCCCAGCTGTAGAAGCGGCCACACAACACAGACACCTATATACAAAAAAAATTCCAGCAAAATCCAAAGTAGAAAAATGCATTCAGTGGAGCAGCTGAATTCTCAGAGCCATTTGTCATCCAGGGTGAGTATAGGCAAAGCTTTCTCAAGCTGTTTTAAGGAGAGGGGGTTGCTCCATAGTGACATGTCTATCGGTGTCACCAAGACTTGTTCATTTACCTTTTAATATATATATTAAACACTAAAGTGTAGAATAAGCCAGAACACACAGTTGGAGTTGATTAGTTAGAAAGTGCTGACTCATGCATGATGCAACGTACGCTTTGATTGGTTGCTATAAGTATAAAGGGGGAGTTTCCCTTCCCCCCCTCTTTTTGTCTTCTGCATGTTCTGTGTACTGTTTAGTTTACCTCATGATACATTGTAAAGTTATACTACCAGCTTTTTAGTTATGCCAACTAATAACCACTAGCCAGTTCTATAGCAATAACCCACTTAATTGTCAAGACTTGCTCATTTGCCAAGAAACTTAATGATACTTGGCTGAGGAGGGTAAAACAAAAGATATCTTCTGATGCACCAGCCAGAATCTTCAATGTACTATCTGGTGGCGAGGCTGGTGGCAAAGTGACAGGAAAGTACCTTGTTCAATGCACGCTGTGCTGAGCAACTCTCTCCCAGCTAGATGGATCTGGAAATCTTCCCAGATGTTATGGTACATTTCGTTCTTGTGGCTCTCACATGAGCGCTGGAGCTTGGATGAGGGGAAATGAAGGAGAGGATTGCTCTTGTTTCCTCTGAGTGTCTAATTCGATGGGTGGGGAGATTATTTTTTTCCCCCTGCTTTGAATTTTTTTTTATTGCCAAGAAAGAACGAAAGAAAGAAAATCAGTACGCTGTTGGCGAGCAGGTGAAAAATGTGACACCTGTCTTGCTAGATACTATCTGAACAGCATGAGGCATGCAGGTTGTCTCAGATTCTTGAAACATTTGCAGAATTTTCCTTGCCATTTTGCACTGCTTGGAGGAGATGGGAATGAGACTTATTTATAAAATGCTATATATCAACACAAGCCCATTGCTTTTTCCCCCCTCATCTCACTTTTTTTTTAAAAAAAATGCTCTCTTCTGAGTCTAATAAAGATAAATTATATTGCAGATGTATTAGATTATAAACCCTACTATTCTTAATTATCAGTAATTATTGCTGGGACTAAGACAGTCTAGCAACATCTGGAAGGTTATGGATGACTCCTCCTCATGTGCAGTTCTTTCTCAGAGAGTCCAGAAAAGGCATTTACAAATGAATGAAAAGCAAGTCCAATCTCATTTATTAATCTCTCCTATACAGATGGCAGGAGATAGATAACAATGCTTTCTTTCGAAAAGGAGATATTGATAGATCTACTCTGAGCATACTTGGTGTATTTTATTTCATTGTCATTGGACAAAATTAATTTTCTTCCCGATCATCAGATTAGGTAGCAATCTAAATCCCACTTATTAGAGCATTCTTTCTTGTAACTTGGTGGGATTTACTTCTGAGCAACAATTAGATACATTTTCACAGTGAGAAGTCAGACTCATGGGGCCCCATGACTAATGAATGAAACAAATCTCTGTTACATGATTCTTTGTAGGGATTAGGTTGATTTGTTTGTAGTATTTGTCCAAATGTATGGTTAAATGGTCTTTGGGAGAGCTTAGCTTCTACAAAAGTAATCAACAACTTACAAATCTGATTCATAGCCTTCCTGCAAAAAATTAAGGATATACTACCTTTCAGGTTAGCTTAGGCTAAACAGAAATGGTTGGACAGAATTCGAATTACTTTATTCCCCAGCTGAAATCCAATTCTCCATCTGCTATGTTGCAAGAGTATTGGTATACAATGGAACAACTTCCAACTTAACAGTGACATGGCAATTTATGAAAATAGATTCTTTAAAAGCAGTTACGGGGCCTGCTGAGATCGTCTAACAAGCCACACTATGTCATTTCCTTATTTTTTCTCTCTGCTGTGGCTAGTTTTGCTTCTGAGCTCCATATGTATTGTTATGTACATCACATTACATTACCTCTCTTGAGGAAGCCATACTTCAGTGGTTGAACATACAATTCTGTTCGTCTTTGATGAAAAGGTTGTTGAAGAAATATTTTAGGAAAGCTAAATTCTAAAGCAGTTTGGAATTGACAAGTAATGAATGACTTCTCGTGATAGCCTTTTTATAGGTACAGATGGATAGAGGAAGGGGGAAAAAACCAACCACAATTTTATTTATCATTAATTCTGACTTGCTTCAGCAGATGTTTTTTGAGAGCCATTTTAACCTGCTTAATTTGTCTCGGTATAATGGGAAGCTGATAGCCTCAATTAACAGACTGATTAGGAAGTTTTGTAATGAGTTCCAATAGTTTTGCTTGTTATTGCTGATTCAGTGCACTGAATACTTAGAACTTGGATTTGAATGTTAGAAACCACCCAAGAGAGGTTTTCCACCTGGCATCTACTATAATTTCATCCATACCAAAAAAATAAAAAATAAATAAAAATCAAGAATGGTAATATGCAAACAAACTCTTTTTTCAAAAGTGTTCAAATTATAGATTGTATAATTGAGTGATGGTAACAGTACCCTTCCCTGATACAATTAACCTGAAAATCACTATTCACAAATTGAAGAGAATATCTGAATTCTCCCAAAATATACAATCACTTGTGTTCATTATAATCTATTGTATGATCTTAGCAATTACAATACATGCTTTTTTCTATTGCTTAAAGAAAATGGAAGTCAGGCACAGGATTGTCTATTACTTTTTTTTATTCAGACAAAGCACAACATTTTGATCGATAAATTTGCAAGACTACATTCCAAAATTGAGGCTAAAAATAAAAGTATAGTATTTTTAAAATGATTTTGATTCAGAATAAATCAATACCATTAATATGCTTATCTCCACTGTATAATTTTCATCTGTTGTCACATAAGCAAAAATTACACTCAATAAACATGTTTTGGCAAGGGGGTCAAATACTACTTGATCATTTATTTGATTTTGCCCTAACTTTTCATTCTGATGAACATCCAAAGTAGCTGACAGAATTTAAAAAACAAAAAACATACTACAAAAATCGAACATATAAAGTTAACGGTTACATGCTAATTCCAAACAACATTTTATCTTGCATTCTGAGTCCTAGAATGCTTTGCTATTGTATTTTAAATGTTCAGAGCTAAATAAGAAGCACATGATGAAGGCCAGCTAGTTGGGATGCAAAGTAACCCTATTTATCTAGTACAACACTTTTAAAAGTCAAAATTTGTATAACATTATAGGGTTTGATATGCTTCAAAAATAATTGGGAAGAATTGTTTTGGAGTTCACATAACTCCTGCTGGAGTCATAGCAGCTAAACGATCTAGAGTAGTATCAAATCAATGCCTATTGAATATTATTCCAGATAGAAGGTTTGCAGAATTATTGGATTTTAGTGTATTTATCCAACACATGTACCCCAAGGTAATAGAAAAGTGATCCGAGGAGATGTCATTAATTTGAAGTACAGTATGTGGAGATCCCAGAGAGGCTTACTGGTTACAACCAGAGTTAGATGGAACCTTGTAGGGTAGGCAAGGCAGGTTGTACGACATGTGTGAGTTCCGGCACCTTTTCTTTTTACAAAAAAAGCACTGGAAATACCCTTGCTGGAATTACAGGAAGAGGGGTTGCTTAACATTATTTCAAGAATAATTTGCCACCTCCACAAGTATATGAATAGCAGAAAGCATCTGTCAATGTTTACATGGGAAATGAACTTTTCATACTCTGAAATTAACAGTTAGTGATAACCCCCCCCCCAAGTATAAATGAAGTATGTGCCTTGAACAACTTAATGCATTAAAACAGATAGAGGATACCAAAACAATAGTTTGCTTGAGTAGGTATTGCATAAAGTATAGAAGCTAGTTTGAAGTACAGATTGTTGTCATGTATCTCTCGATTTCCTTTTGCTTCTATTTAGGTGTATCACACATGTATGTTGGTGTAAAAATGTGTTGCTCTTTCTCTTTGCTCAGTATAGAATGCTATCACAATACTTCTTACTCCTTGTTGCTCATCTATCTGGAACTCTTTCACCATGTTGCACATCTAAGGGAGAGGGAAAGAAAGGGAGGAATGTGGTGGTAAAAACCTCCCCTCCATACACATGTGCGCTGGATTCACTACCAATCTCACCAGATGCCCCCTTTGTACATGTGAACTGCTTAAAGACCCCTTGTAAGAAAATATTGACAGCAAGCTGAATTGATCTTAAGTGGCAACAGGGAGAAGAATCAATCAGGAACCTATGGCCCAATAAACCAAAGGGGATGCACAGCCAATCATTGCAGGCCATTCTCCCGCCTTGCGCATGCGCGCAAGGCCAGAGACAGCCTGTCTGGGTCCTGGGCAGGTCTGTCCAGGTCTCTGCAACGTTCTGCAGCCTTCCTGAGCCTTGCTGAATGACTCAGCAAGGCCCAGGACATAACAGTATATATAAACCCTGGTTTTGCTTTTGATCAGGGCTGCTCTGCAAAGTGTCAGTGCTTTGCTGGGATCCCACTATATACAGGTAGTCCTCGACTTATGACTACAATTGAGCCCTACATTTCTGTTGTTAAGTGAGACATTTATTAGGTCAGTTTTGCCCCATTTTATGAGCTTTCTTGCCACAGGTGTTAAGTGAATCGCTGCGGTTGTTATGTTAGCAACAAGATTGTTAAGTGAATTTGCCTTCCTCATTGACTTTGCTTGTCAAAAGGTCACAAAAAGTGATCATGTGAACCCAAGGCACTGCAATCGTCATAAATGTGAGTCAGTTGCCAAGCATCTGAATTCTGCTCAGGTGACCATGGGGATGCTGCAATGGTTGTAAGTGTGAAAAACGGACATAAGTCACTTTTTTCAGTGTCTTTGTAATTTTGAACAGTCATTAAATGAACTGTTGTAAGTTGAGGACTACCTGTACTGTGTTATTGTTTGCATGCTAATAAAATTATGTTGTATCTTCAAAGTGATTCTGTTGCTTTAGGTGAGCCAGCTTTTGGCTATAACAGGTAAACATGACATTATGAAAGCAGGTGAAAAGTTAGCAAGAGAGGTGCCATTTGAACTATAATCTCATAGTTTACTGTCAGAAAAATGAATTGCATCTGTAGACAGTAAAAATAAATTGCACTAAATGTTTTTGCTGCACAGATTAGAGCAATACAGTAGCAAGTATTGATATGACAGTGAATTTAACAAAGCGTAGGCTGGCATGGATGGGCAAAGTTTCAAAACCAGCAAACACTGAATATCTATCATTACTAGGAAGATAATAAGCTCTCTCTGTAGGATCCTTTCCCAGATATTTATACATTTCCAAGTCCTCTGTCTTCCTAATTATGAACATGAATTGACAAGCCTTTCATCTTTGAAAGCTTGTGTTCCTGGGAATCTGCTGCTTCTGATGTCGGAGACATATTTTGTAGTGAGCTCTAAACATGAAAGACATACAGTCATGTTTATGGGTTATTCTCTTCCTCTTGAAAACAGAGTGCCATGTCATGGTATGAAGTATACAACAGTTTGTGTACTGTTAGAATCATATGATAGCCATAATATGATATCCAGGTGCAGAGGTGTTTTGAGTTGCTAGTTGTTGTTGTTTGTGTTTGTGTGTGTGTGTGTGTGAGAGAGAGAGAGAGAGAGGAAGAGGAGGAGGAGATATAATCATGATGATACATGATTTTTAGTATTCCTGTGAATTCTTGCAGTATCCTGACTAAATAGGCCATTTTTGAAAAGTCTTTGGAAATTGCAATTAGTCCAGAATGCAGCATCAAGAATGCTGGTGACTGTTTGCTTTTTTAGAATAATATTGCATATCTTTTATAAAGCTACATTGTGTTCCCATACAGATAGTCCTTGACTTATGACTGGTTGCTTAACAACCATCCAAAGTTACAGCGGACCTCCTGGGTTCTTTTTAAGGGTGTTTTATGAGTTATTTGAAATGAAAAAAACAAATACAAGACTCTGTTAGTGCAGACACTGAACTTTTTATTCTTTCTTCTAGACTAAGAAACTAAAGTAGCATTGGTAGTGGTGATATACCAAATGATCTCATCGAGGTCCTTTGTCTGAAGGCCACCGGAGCCTAAGTAGGGAGAAACAAGCTTAGCTTCAACCTTAGCAAGCCTGAATGGTTGTGGGTTTTAGACTTCCCCTCTCTCCTGATTTGGGAATTTTTCAACACCAGAACGAGATGGAAAGGATATGCAATGCAGACATTCTCCTAGATTCCTATCCTCTGCTTGAAGAATGGAATAGAATAGAGAGCTGGAAGGGACCTTGGAGGTCTTCTAGAAGAGGTGTCAGCCTTGGTTAGGAGGGTCCTTGCACAGATACAAATTGTACACCAATTGCATCATTCAAAGATTGGGGGCCCCTGCTCACGCTCACTCATGCTTTGCTCACCTGTTTGGATTATTATAATGTACATGACTCTGTCCTTGAAGATCACTCAAAAACTGCAGTTCCTCCAGAATGCACAAGGTAGTCGTGGGTACACCTCAGTATATCCACGTAACATCAGTTTTTCCATGGACTCCCAGTAAGATTTTGGTGCAGTTCAAGGTGCTGATTGTTATGACACAAGACCAGTCCATTTATGAAATAAAGCAAAAATAGCTGTCTCCAGTTATTTCTGCTTGTTTGGCCCTGATGGCTTATTATGAGACATTGAAAATTTGGCTTTCTTTTTGGAATTGGGACAAAATATGGGCTAGGTGAGCCCATTTTTAGATGACTATTAATGTAGAAATGTGTGCTGCCCCATATATGATATGTTAATTTGATTGTTAATTTATTGTCTTTCACCTGCTGTTCACCTAGTTATAATGCAAGCACCACCCTATGAGGTAAGTTGGGCCGAGACAGAGAGTGATTGGCATAAAGTCATCCACTTTATAGGTATATGGTGGGACTAAAACTCACAGTCTCCTGGTTTTTAGGCCAGCATCTTCATCACTATATACCAGACTGGTTCTTTCTCTCATCATTATTTTCCATAACACAAAGACAGCAAGAAGAAGAGAGAACATATTTGCTTTTTTTGTGTGGAAAGCTTTGTTTTAAGAGGAAAAACTGATAAAATATTCCATCCTTGATTTCTTACTATACTTCTCAAGGAAAATGTCACTCCTTCATGGGTTGCCTTGTTATTATTTATCATTGCTTCTTACTCTTCAGAAATCCTCTCTTAGTGCATCCTTGGTCATATGGATTCTTGCTATTTCTTAAGGGATCATGGATGGAATAATTTTGCCTCTATTTTGCCTATTATAGTGAACTTTATATAATGTGTTACCTCTTGAGCATGGGGGGGGGGGCTTGCCTTGGTGGTGAAATGTGGCTGAATGTTCTGGTTACCCTGGAGACAGAAGAAATGTGATGGTCCATTTGGTGAGTGTGGAGAGATAATTTGGAGTAGAGACACAGTCAGAAGGAAGACTTTCAGAAAACCAAACAAAAGCAAGCATATAAAAAAAGAGAGGTGAACATCCTGGATGAAAGTCAAGAGGCATAATTAACCTGAATGGAAGATCACTCAAGATTTTTTGTTCTTAGAGGAGAATCATCTGAGAAAAAAGGATATTGACCTGTGGAATACTAGCCTTCAGCCTCAAAGGTCATTGTAGGTATATATAAAGGACAGGAACTGAAAACTAAAAAAAGAATAAAGGATTAAAAACAAATAAAAGGGGAAGGGAATACTGTAGAATTTGTGTTTAATGTTTGCCGTAAGAATCACTTGTTATTAAGCCATTTTCTTCTCCTTTGTTCAACCTAAACAATTCTTATCCTAAAGAAATCAGAAGCTATACTAATAGGATTAGAGCATTTCACCATGTTCTCATATATATTGCTCCACAATTATAGAACTGTGCTTTTTTCCTCCAGTAGCAATTTAGGGCAGAGAAGTCAATGAATGGCAAAAGAAGACCTTCCCTATTCAATTCTACTACTAGCAGTGGAAATGGGAACTTATTATTACTACTGTACTGCATGGCCAGGCCAAGAAGGTGCCAATAGTCTTATAGGAGTGTGAGATGTTTATAGATTGGCCACTCATTATGCCTGAACAATACATAAAGAACAACCTATCAAATTTCATTCCTGTATGATTTTCTGTTGATCCCAAGATAGATAGAGAGCACTTCAGTTCAGCACCAGACAAAGTCTCCTACCTAATGGAACATTTTTGAATATTACAGCTTTTTTTTTTTTTTAAAAAACCACCTTATTCTATTGTAATAAATTACCTTTATTGTATAAAGTCATTCCTTCACTTAGTAATACAAACAATTCTCATGACAACTAACTCTAAAACATAATGAAAACCGCACTTATCCGGGCTTCTTGCTATCTAGGCATCCTTTTGATGCTTTCAGATCCCCAGAGATTTGAGAAATCTGTGATCTATGGGTTTGAGTTTAATTCTAAATATTAATTTTTCTATGGCATTTTGATAAGACAAAACTTATCAAAGTGTAGTTTGTCCTAATTAGCTAGTTAATGTTTAATAATGAGAGATCCACCTTACAGTCAAATTTGCACTTATGGCCACCTGCTACCAATGGTGACAGGGGTTAATAGCTGGCAAAATCGTATCCCGGGGAGATACTGTAGGTAATCTGTTGCATATTTCTTTACTCTCTAATAGGTGACCACCTGCCTATCACACTTTGGACCACCTAGGGGCCTGCCCAGCTGTGTAAATTGCTTTGCAATCAAAAGCCACTTTGAGTGGGAAGCATATTTTCAATCACATTAGATGTTCTTTGACTTCCTAATTGCAAAAAACGAAAAGCCATTTGCTTGACCTGTGTGCGTGTGTATGTGCGCATGTGCTTGCTTGCTCATATATTCATTTATCACCAACATACATGAAAATGACATCAGGATGGCACAACAGTTAGCCTGAAAAACATCATCCTCTTGTTTTTAGGAAGGGTGTACTGAAATCCCACTGAACATCGAATGAATAGTCTCTATGGTGACTGTTATGAACATTGAATGCTGTAATCCATTAACTGAATTTCTGGCCAGATTCAAAGACGTTCAAAGCTCCAAGATTATGAGAAGTCATCATTTTTGGAAATGCATACATAGAGCACTTTGGTACAAGTGTAACATGTAAACTGACATTTGGTACCTTTCTTTTCTAGGCTTGTCCAGAATAGCCATTTGTTTCCTTAGATAATTTGATTTCTGACAGTTCTCACCAGAAATCTTTTTGATATGGATACATTCACACTTCAAGATTGAAGAATCATGCCCCAATACGAGTGTGTGTAGTTAAAGAAGAAATATGAAATGCCCTTTTGTACTAAACCATGCTTAGACACTAAAAAAAAAACACTTTGAAGTAGAACAAATAATAATAACTTGCCTTACTGGATGTTGGATCCACATCAGTTGCTGGAATTATTTTTTTCCATAATAGCTTCTTAGCTTCTGTATAATAGATCAGAAATACTAGCATTTTGGGTGCTTGCTTACCTGCTTCAATCCAGCTTGCTGTAAATAAGCTTGACAATCCTTCCATTTCCTCCAGCTTCTATGTAAATATATAGATTTAGATATCCCACTGTAAACAATGAGTGGATAAGCAACTCCACATTTGTTTGGCATTTGGAATCACAGTGAAGTGTTACAGGACTTGGGATATGAAAGATCCCTAGCCCTGTGCATCCCACTCCATATATCCCAATTGTGCTCTGTTACAGAGTTTTTCAAGATTGGGATTTCCCAAAATTTTTCAAGAGTTAAACTTAGGGACAGGGATGTTGTTGTGAGGAAAATAGGAGGAGGAAGATGTGTTGGATACATTCTCTGCCTTGGGTTATTTGTAAAAATAATAAAGGCATGATACAAATAAATAAACAAATAAAAAATACCCTATGTTACAAATCTAGCAAAACCTAAAACTATTGCTATTCCATTAAATGAAGAGGTGGGGTGGTTTCATTTTGGCAGGACTAGATTTAAACCAGGGGTCCCCAACCCCTGGTCTGCAGCCCCCTACTCGGCTATGGCCTATTCAGAATTGGGCCACATGAGTGGCTGGCTGGAGGTCACACGTGCGCAGCTCAACTTGCCTGAGTGGTGGGCTGGCATGCAATTGCATGTGTGCACGCTAGCCTGCCACTCACATAAGCCGAGCTGTGTGTGTGCGTCCCGGCCTGCCACTTACACAAGGGCTGTGTGTGCATGCGTGTGTGTATGCACTAGCCCACCACTCATGCAGCCCAGTTCCCTTCGCCCCCCCCCCCAGCTGGGCCACCAAGCCTCAAAGGTTGGGGACCACTGATTTAAGCTACAGATTCAATTGCCCCCTTCTGTAGTGATCAAGCCTGCCAAATTCAGTCTGACAGTGGCTTATGCAAGAAGAATTTTTACAAAAGCGAGTGGGGAATAACTATGGCAATTGCTGGCAGATTGAAAATGCCCCTATGTTAAGAAACTGTCCAGATTACCAAATAATATATAGCGTATGCAGATTTGGGAGTTAAACTTTTTATTGCAACTATTTGATTATTTAAAGGGTTCTATAACTGGGTTGATAGGTAGAATTAAATGGCATTTGTAGGGATAAGCACTAATCTTTCTCCACAAAGCAGTGTGTTTAGAGTGCTCCCGATGAACTGTTTCTTCTAATTGAAAGATAGATAGATCACCTGCTTGGCTTGGTTCATCTTCTTCCCCGTTGTCCTCATCCTAAAGAAACAAAAGCTAAAAGTGGTGGGTGAGTCCATCCAGTAATGTTTAGATACCTCAAATTGCTCACCAAGGAGTCTCATCATGTTGCCAACTCAATTTGGATTGCTTTGGAGGAATGCTGTTCTGCTTCATGAAAATGCAGAACTGGTGCAGAGCAGATGGATTTGATTCAGGATTCAGGATTTGGCTGACTCGGGTAGGGAGTCCCCCCTCCCCAACTATTTTTAAAACTGTTATATCAAAATAATAGAATATGGCAAGATGTCTGGTTCTTTCCCCTTCAAATGGGTCACCAGAAACAAACACAATTACAAATGAAAGGAAGAGGAGTATGAAACTACAGTACAAGCTGTTGGATTTGTAAACCAAAAAACATTGCCAAAGGTCTGAACCAGCATTGTTTTATTCATCTGTTGGCTTTGTTTTTAAACAGGCGGTAGTCTTCAGTAAATGTATACTGAGCTTAAAGGTTTTGTTGTAGTGTGGAAGAAAAACATAGACAAATGAACACTCATAAACAACTAACAAATGTTACAGATTAATGTGATACAATAGGTTTAGAACATGAATGAAACAGAATTAAATGGAGGGAAAAAGTGCTTCAGACACAGGAGATATTAGCTATAGAAGTTGCTTTGTTTTTTTCTCCCCACCTCACAGAGCAGAGAGACTGGGAAAGAAGGGATTACAAGAGAGTAAACAGACAGACAACAGGGAATTTACGAAGCTGTTGCATAGCATGCTTGCAGCTCCCAGCACTGAGCATGTGCCTCTCGATATACATTCTACATTGTGTGCCTGCTTACTTTCTTGTAGTCCCATCCTCTCTAACAAATGTAAATACAAATATTATTTCCCTTCTTGCTAATGAACCCAGCACCAGGGTGAGCATTCCAAAGGGTGAGGAATGGGGAAAAAGGAAAGTACAGTTATGGTGATCCCATTTAGTGATCATTTCACCTAAAGACAGAGCTGCCAGTCACAATTGTGGTCATTAATAAAGGACTACCCATAGTATCATCCAATTCAAGAACATTTCTACCTGACGTAGGACAGATCCCAAGGAGACCTCACCACTACCGGTAGTTACAACCCTTCATTGTGAGAAATAGCTTATTAATTCTTATTCTTGTCTGCAAAAAATCAGACAACCATTAGATGGCAGCAAAGAAATACAAAAAACTCTGTCTCTGCTTCCATGTGGTTACCATCTTAATATGAATGTCCTATTTTAAATTGGCCCCAAATATTAAATTCAATATATTGAATTAGCTCCAATTTACTTGACAATGATCAAATAGAGGCTTGAACCTGGGTTTCTTTAGCAGGAAGTTCCATGGAAATGTAAGGTCCCAATCCCTTACTTGAACTTGAGATACTATATCAATCTAATCAGATAACCCAAGTGGAGACTTCTTGATCAAACAGCACTTTATTTGATCAAATTAAGCAGCTGAGTGGCCAACAATCTGGAACGCTGACAAAGTTATGGTCCAGAAGTGCCACGCATTAGGAAATTGGTAGCATTGCTTTATAAACTTTGTTAGCCAATGAGAATCAGACAACAGAGCCATTACATCATAAGAAAGACATCAATCATTCCTGTACACTCCCTTATTCCCTCCTTCAGTATATCCCATCCATGTACATGTTTCCCACACTTGCATGAAATTTCTCTGGTGCAAAAGCTGATTACAAAAAGCAAGAAAGCAACAGTTAGACTAAACTATTTCCCTTTGTTCCAGAACCCTTCAAAACCAAGTGGTAGGAATTCAGGAGAACGTTCCCAGGAATTTTAATCTTACCCGCCTCCTCATGAAAGGTGGAAATAGAAAGCAACATCATAAACGTGGTTGCAGAGAAAAATATTTTATTTTGACTTATTTTTAGTCAAGTACAAAGAGAGTAGGATAGATAGAGAAATATTAGGTTGCAATCCAATAAAACTTTCCTGGAGTAAGTCCCATAGAATTCAGTAGGGGTTGATTTCTGAGTACGCATCCATATATTTTCCATAGTAATTACAAGGACATAAAATCAATAGCTAGCATATCCAGAATCACAAATGAGATTTTATCTGTTATGTTTCTAACAACAGTTCTTATTGATTGAGTATATGCCATGCTGAACAAAGACTTGTATTTATGCATATTTTTATATATTATTTTTGAGCCAAACTCATTTTGGGATTTCTCTTAAAAACAGGATAGTTTTTATTAAGTAATATGGAACAATTTTATTTATATGGTATGAAAGTTTATGTATGAGAATAAATCATCCCTATCATGAATATATGGAATACTAATTATAATTACATGAGTTCAGGTTTTTATTTTGAATATATATTTATACACTTATATTTAGTATTATTAAAAAGTACAATACTCAGACAGTTTTTTGCACTCACGATTTTATTATTAACTGATTTTTTTCTTTTAAAAAAAAACCTGTTAGCTATTAAAGTTAGATAGGGCTTTGAATCTAGTTCATTAACACAAAATTACCCTTTAATGGTGCAGCTGCCATAAAACGTATATAGTAAGTATGTCAAAGTTCTTATCATCTTATTATAAAATTTCTTTCCAGAAGTTTACTTGAACTGAGTTGCCTATTTTTGAAAGTCTTAAAATATCAGTCGCTTAGGAACATAGATTAATGCTGGCATTTTTTTTAAAAAAAATCTTTTACAATTAGTAGAAGACTAAAATCTCAAAGTCATCTATGATTCACCTTTAGGGCCAGGTGGATAGGTGAAGCACCAATTATGACAGCGACCTATTTAATGCCAATAAAGCTTCTTATGTCTTCCTCCTCCATAGTTGACAGGTTGGAAGAGATTGGCAGCATAGCAGTTCAGGTAATTGGCACTCAGGAAGGGAGAGAGATTGAGAGAAGATATTCAAGAGCCATTACACAGAGATGGCTGTAAGTCATCACTGCATATGTCTCCAGGTGCTTAATGATTTAGCTTCTAAATATCAGGTGGGTTCATAATAAGATTTCATCCATGGCTTGATTATGGGTGAAGGACTTGATCTGATCCATTTTACTGAAGCCAGGCTGGAGGTACTGGTATGATGCATATTTGTTCCGACTCTGGCCACCCTGTTTCTCAGTGCAATATCAACCTTGATTGGACACATGGAAAACACTGTTGTAAATAGAAATTCCATATTAATCAGTAAAAAAATCTCTCCAAATTGACCAGGCATGGTACTGAATCAATGAGACAGACTGTGGATGTTGCTAGTTTCTATGCATACTTCTGCTAACCTTCCTGCCTGAGGCACTGGACTGTAATTGCCCATGAGACTTCAACATTCACTCTGAAATTGGCCCAGTAAAGGTGTTTCAAACTTCATTGAACCAACAGATAGGATGGCACAACCTTGATTTAGATTTCACCTTAGAAAGTAGGGGGAAATTTTGATATATGCTGAAGTCAGTACCAACATCAAATAACCATCTGATCTATGGAACAGACAAAAATAATGGGTCATTTACAAAATTATTCTGTATGTAAAATCTGGGTTCATCTTGGTTTGGGAGATGAAACAGGACGAGTGATCATTAGAATACAAATGAAATAGTCTCATTATGGAGATGACCAAATATACACTGATATACAAAGTTGTACCTACAGTATGGCACTGAATGTTGCAAAAGTAACTTTGTAACCAGCATTGTGTAGACATCCAGCAAAACCTATAAGATCAAGGACTGTCATTTTCCCACAAAACCTTTGGAGACCTCAAAAACTGCTGTATGTATCTCACTTGTTGCTTGATTCCTTCCCATTTTAGCTTATTTGAGTAAGAATCAGCCCTTCGAGGTAGTCCAGACAAGAAACTAAAGCCTTGAGTACTAATATTATCTTTATTGTAAGGTTATAGAAACTGAATCTTGCAAATCTGAAAGCAATTCCCTCCCCCTTGCCTTCACTTTCCAGAGAACTAGGGAGACTCCTTCTGGAATGCTTTCCCCTGCCCCTTCCTTCTGTGGGCTGAGATATCTCTTATCTGACCATTGTCAAGATTGTGACACCTCCTTCGGTCTCCCAAGGTCATTCTCACCATTCCATTACATCAAACCAAGAAGGCTGACAAGGTGAATCCAGGGTGTTTTAAAGGTATTCTTACATAATATATTCCTGCTACCAGTTTCAAAGGAGACAATGATCTACAAACTTGTAAAAAAATATCTGCCAATCACCACATAATCACATTTTTTTTAAAAAAATTGTGCAGTGTTTGATGGTAGGATTTCAAGTGATAGTGGTGGTGATCAGTGGTAAAGTTTCAGGCTTTTCTTTCCCTTAGTCAGTGATGAGATGGAATATAGGGCTATGTGTTTTTAATGTTTTACCGAAAATTATAATTCTATCCCATTTAATTATACAATTAGTTTCCCTGTGGAAATCAGGGTATATTTTAACATGTATCCAAGGAATATATAGATTAATTTTATTGTGGATTTACAATTGGAGTTAATCTGATGAAATATTACAATAGAAAGCATTGTTTATAAAGAACATGAATGAGAAGTTTGGATTTTTTAAAAAAAATATCTAAAAATGCTTTTGGAATACAAATGAATAGAAAGGAAAAGGTATAAACATATTAACACTGTATTGCCAATGAAATAATTTTATAGAGAATAGAGAAAAATAAATAGGTCAACATTATAGTTATTGATCTTTGCACAGAACACCCTAATCCCCTTCTTCCTCTGTACGATATCATTCAGACTTAATGGTCCTAAGCTTCTGATAAAGTCACCTATTGGACTGCTAGGCTGGACCCATAATAGTGAAATTGTATTAAAAAAAAAGTTGCCTGAAATAATCAATCCCCCAGCCATTACAGGCTTGTAATTCTGAAAGGAAGGTTTATAGTCTTTTCTCAGCAAAAAGCCTTGATGGCCATTGTAATGTGTGCTCATTTCAAAAGAAGCCAAAGATCACTCAACTTGCTGCCGCAGCTATATTCAGAAGCAAATGCCATTTCTTTAATGATGACATTGGCAGAACTGTGAGATATGAATTACAGTAATCCTGTCTAGATAGTGTTTAATCATGGAAAATTGTTTTTCAATCAGGAATGGGGCACACAAGATTTAATTCTCACAATAATTGTAAAACTGGGTGTGGGGTGTGGGACGGAAGAGTTGATTGAAATCTCACTCGTGGGTATTCCTATTCCTATTCTATTCTATTCTATTCTATTCTATTCTATTCTATTCTATTCTATTCTATTCTATTCTATTCTATTCTATTCTATTCTATTCTATTCTATTCTACTCTACTCTACTCTACTCTACTCTACTCTACTCTACTCTACTCTACTCTACTCTACTCTACTCTACTCTTCTGTTTGTATTCTATTCTATTCTGATTTAAATAGCTTACAGAGATGCACTGAGCCCTGGTGGTGCAGTGATTAGAATGCAGTATTGCACTCTGCCCACAGCCTGGAGTTTGATCCTGATGGGGGCTCAAGGTAGACTCAGTTTTCCATCTTTCCGAGGTCAGTAAAACCCAGATTGTTGGGGGCAATATATTGACATTGTAAACCATCCAGAGAATGCTATAAACACTATGGGGCAGTATAAAAGTCTAATGTGCTTTTGCAATTACACAGGTTAAAATCAACAATATAAACAATGCTTGGGACAATGCCCCCCCCCAAAAAAAATGAATAACAGATAATTCAGACTCAATAGTGAGTTCACATAACCAGTTCTTCAAGATTCTTCATCAGGCTCAGGACTATATGGATCTTTGGGAGGATATTGTTCCAAAGGGCAGGTGCAGCAACAGAAAAGGCCCATCTTATTCCTCTAGATATACTGTAATTATCCCTTCCAAATTTTCCAGCCAATATACTGGGAGAAAAATTGGAGTTCTATCTCCAGATTTTCTGGAGAGAGCCAGATCTTGATAGGCTTAAATAGTTATCCCCCTTTGACAGATTATTAATAAATATTCTGTTACAATCAGAGGTTTTGGGGTAAATATCATCACTATAAATAGTGGCTTTATCAGAACAAATGTATAATTTTAATGTAAATTGTATTTCTTTTTAGATTTATGTCCCACCATTTTTACGTTTGCATGCTCATGCAGAAGGACAATGGTGTCTTATTTCTTTATGATTTTAAATCCCATTTTCCTTTAAAAACAAGTCCCAAAGCAAAAGTTGTACATCCCATGTGTTAAGATGTGGAAAGTCTTCTATTCCTTGGTGAACAAGATTCCAGTTCCAGAATGTTTTCCAATGAAATATCTCTGGATTCAGCTCTGGAATTCCAATCCATCCATACGACAGCAGAGAAGCCCTATCAGATTTAGGTAGCTCAAATTATTTCCTCTGGAAGAATTTACAAAAAGAATTCAAATTGGGAATTGTAACCTCAAGAGAGTGCAAGAAAAAGTTCAAATCATTGGCTTTTAATGATACCGCTAAGGTTTAGCGGCCTAGCTGAAGCAGCTTGTTTCACAGTAAAATAGAATGGTAAACCATTCTAAGTGGAAGGAAATTCTAGGCTATCAACTGATCCATAAATCATGAATGGGCTAAGAAAGCTGTGTTCAGTTGTTACATCTTTTATACCATTTATTGTTATTTCGCTTTAATCTTTTAAAGTTTGTGCATTCGGCCACCTTACATGCTGGATAAAAATGACTCTTGTACCTTACATGCTGGAAAAGAATGATATGCATCGTGATATGCATTTCCAACATTTAAATATATCCTGGGATCGTGAAATGTGATGGTCATGATGATCACAATGATCATCACATAGTACTATAATCAATTAGAATTGCTACCTTATATTTCCACTTTTGTGGAGAAGCTATGGAGTCCACATAGTACTATAGTGTTGGGTATTAGAATATCCCCCTTTCCATTCCAGATTAGTGGCTGACTTGTTAGCATCTCACCTCAGCAGCGACTTTTTAATGTAGTTTGTCCAACAAAAGATGAAGTTCATAGAATAGTTGGCAAAGGATGACATGATTTTACCATCCTTGAAGCTGCTATTGTTGGAATTATTCATGGTGATGTCACTTTACTTGCCTGGATTCTTTATTTTGTTCCTAAATGTAACAGCTGTAGCCAAATGTGTATTTTTAAAATATTTTTGTCCAGTCCCTAAAAGTGCTGCTTTGTATAAAAAAATTCCTCCAGGTATCAACCAAATGTCACCCCACACAGTTTACTATCTTGCTATATTTTTCTTGTTGTTTTACATCTAATTGGCTTCAGAAGAAAGCCAAGCTGGGTCTGTGAGGGCCATAATTTTAAGATTGAAAGAAACTGTTAGGCTGGGTGCCCATTTATAGTATACCAGTTTATGGGAATATATAAAGAACTTTTCCTTCCTCCTCTTCTTAAATGTTTTTTTTTTTGTAGCTCCTCACACTGTGAAAGAGAGGGATTAATAAGAAGTACATTGCCAAACATTTTGGCTCTGTACTTTTTTTCCATATAACCATAAAAGTCATCTTTCCATTACTTTCCTGTTGTTTAAATCATGACGGGTTCAGTTTATTTAATGAGAGGCTTTAAAAATTCCATTTTGGAAAATAGAAGAAAGGAGCAAGAAAAACCTGATACCACCATCATCGCTAGAATTTTGCAGGACCTCTAGACTCTAGGGAGTTGAAGAGCAATCTTATCCTAACAATAAAATTTAATTCATGCATAGGATTACTCTACTGGTTCTTTGTCTGCTGTTCACATATGTCTGATAGCTGTCTTCAATGCCTCTCCTGGGTGCTATTTGTTGGAGACTGAAACTTCATCATTGAGCGCTTAAGATTAAACATAATGGAGTATATGATAAATGGATTCATTCTTGCCCAGCACCGAGGTGTTATCTGCTTTCATGCTTTCTTTCCCAAATCCCCTGGCTGCTGAAATTTCTTAAGTAGGCTATACAAAGATCTTGTCATGCCTCATTTGCTTTGTCTCAGTTGGTGAACCTCTTTCCCAGGTCCAGGCAGCCTAGCATGCCTGTTGGTCTCCAAATGCCATGGCACCATCAAAAGAATGAAACGATAAGCATTTTCTCAGATGACTGCAATGCTTACATTTGATTGTCAAGATATCAGAATTCATGAAAGGCCAGTTCAGTAGGCAGCAACGTGTAAACTCTGTCTGTCAAATCGGTGATGGCTCAGTTCTGCCTAGACGTGTTTGCATACGGTAGATGGATTGAACTTTCCACTGTGATATATCTTAGAAGAATGACTTTTTAAAACTCATGTAAAGCTAAAGCTCTTGCAATATATGAACAGAGACAGTCTGTATAGTGGGACTTTGATCGTTGATTGAATCTAACTATTTAAGATTCAACTATTTGTATGGAGCATTCCAGGGCTGTCTATTTCAAATATTCCTGCCGGGCTTCTCTTGGACCTCAATTAAAGCAAACAAACCATGATATTAAAAATAAAAATTAAACAATTAAAAAGGCATTTGAAATCTGAGAGAGACCCTCCTTCCCCTAAATACTGTTTACTCCATGGATTTGGCAGTTCATAATATTTTGGGAAGAACTGATAATAAGGATACCCAGGACACAATCTAAGCTAAATATAGCTTTAAAACCACGTTAATTCCAGGGGAGGAAGCAGACTGCGTCATCTGTCGACAGTTTGATCATCTGTGATATGTGTAACCAATTGTTCTTATTTACATTAATTTGCATTGTGAAAAGCAATTTTACAGTTTCAGTCAGGCTTAATAGGCAATTTGCAGCTCTGTGCCTAATGGCATAGTTACTTAAGCCTGCCTCGGGGGTGCTTTCTAGTCCTAATACAAATGAAACCTTTTAAAATGTTTGGTTGAACATCTTTAAAAAAAAAGTCAGAAGTCTCTCACTATTAGACCCGGCTTGTACTCACCTTGTCATTTTTAATAGTGCCATTGGCCATGGGTTTATCTTCAGGTGCCGCTCTCCTCCGCACGGCTGAGGTCATGATTCCATTTGGCAAAACATAATGACACAAATGAATTAGGTTGTTTAACCAAGGACATTTTAATGAAGCAAGTTGCTCCGGGTAGCTATGCTTTTGATATGTTGACATCAACGTGGGTATGCAAAAGTATGTGGGCACTTCGGTGGGATTCGTCTCTCATATCTTTGCATCTCATTGGAGTCATGAATATGCATGCATCTTCATTAGCAGAGGGCAACAGTTAGCTTAGTTGAGAAAGTAGAAATGTATATTTTAGTTGCACTGTTTCCTAATTGGCTCTATAGTTGGCTCAAACACTATAGATAGCTTCTGAAGCCAGGGATTGCCATAACTGACATGGCTTCTCCATTCAGCTCAGATGAAAATCAGGGAGAAAATGGCTTTTCTTGTAACATCTCCAGAATTATAGGATCTCTGTCCTAGAGGGGTGGAAAAGGCACCCTCTGTGAGTTTTCACACAGCTACCATAAGCATTGCCCTTTTCATAAGGCTTTCTCATTCTAGCCTTGTTCCTTCAGCTATTCAGATTTGGATTACAGTTGACATCCTTTGTGTTGATTTAATTCCATAATGATGCCTTATTTTCTACCATAATGTGTGAATTATGAGGCCATTAGAGGTAGGGCCGGGGAATGTTTCCTTTCTTTTCCAGAGCTGATTCTTGAAGCCCATGAAATGATTCATGAGATTTAATAAATGACAGCCGCCCTCCAGGGTGGCTGGATTTGCACATTTCCAGAAAAAAAACAACAGACTGTTTCAGGGAACACTGAATGTTCTCTGACCAAACCATGGACTTTTGTTTATCCCTGATTTGCATGTAAAATGATTTGTAAAAGTGGCAAAAAAGCCTTTTAAAAATTAAATTCTGTTTGCTTTCAGTTATTATGAAGCATTTTTAACAGATGGACAAATACGCAGCAGATTTTTAAAATCAATCTGATGTAGGTAGTATTCTTCCAATACTATATCTCCAAGCAGAACTAATCAGAACTAAAAGTTTGCTCAAATTCTCAGATGCTGAGTCCGGTTATGTCATAGGCAAATGATAATTGAAATAGAAATTGAAAGAGAGAAACAATTGAAAGAGAGAAACAAAGAGCCGTCTAGTTCTGTGGGCATACTGAAGCTTGGTTGCAAATGCCAGAGAAATATACCAATTCATGGAAAATACCTAGGCAATTCTCTCTGTATTGCCGCATTATGCTTACGTGGCGTTTTCCAACTCGGATATGGTATGTCTAGTAATCAATCCAGGTATTTGCCAGTTGGTTTGTAAAGTCAGCTGACATTATTCAGTCCTTGGGATCAAATGTTGATAGATAGAATCTCCATTCTAGAGAGCATTTTGAATTCACATGATCTGTATGCCTGATTTACTAAAAAAAAAAAAAAGTAGCCAGCTTAGGACACAGAATGTAAAAATCAGAAACTGGATATTGGAAGTTCTGGTCTAAAATGCTTCTCTCTGTCACTGTATACTAGTATAAGAAGTGTACAAAAATAAATATCTAATAAGTACAGAAATCCCAATGGGATTTCTTATTAATGAGGGGGTTGTTAGTTTCTGTGTAAACAAGAAAGCAGATTGCCATAATTAAAAATATAATTTAGCTCTTGCTTTTTTGAAGTGAACATTATTGGCATTAGATCATAACTTGGATTAAAATTCAATAAAAAGACAGTTTACTGCAGTTTGAGATAAATCTTCATCATGCCTTCCTTGAACTGACTGTGGCTTTTTCTAACATAGCAAGATTTTTTTCCCCACAACCATCTATTTAAAGCAAAGAATCACTCTAAATGTATCCTTGCCGTTCTGGTATGGATCAACTCTTACATTTTCTGAATATACAGTTAAAAGAGGTTTCTGGAGGATTTTTTTTTTAGTGAATCAATGAAGTTAGAAAATAAATATTATCCTCAAAGCTTTCTGTCATTTGTTTGTTTCATAAGAATAATAGCCAGATCTAAAGTCCACTAGAGTTAGACCACCAATAAATTTTAATATGAACAACAAAGTAGTTGCATTGGAATATAGTATCGGCAAAAAATACCATTTGCCCGTAATCAAGGACTGGTGGGACTACAAAACATACCAAGTAATAAAAATGAAGCAAAAGTGATCTGGGATTTTAGAATTCAAACAGACAAGCACCTGCCACATAAAACCCTAGACTTAATAATTGTTGATAAAAAGGACAAAAAGTCTAGATTCTAGATAGTGGATGTGGCAGTACGTGGAGACAGGAGAACTGAAGAGAAAGAACTGGAGAGAAAAAAAATCACAAAATACAAAGACCTAGAAATAGAAGTAGAATGACTGTGACAAAAGAAAATAGAAGGAGTACCAATAGCAAAAGGTGCCTTGGGTACAATCCCAAAACATCTGGAACATCACTTGAACACCATTGGCATTGACAGAGTCACCATCTATAAATTGCAAAAAGCAGCTTTGCTTGCAACAGCATACATTGTGTGTTGGTATCTTTAACATCATCAAACAACATTGGCCTATCCCAGCTCCTTGAGAAGGACTTGATAGGTGGATAAAATGCCAAATCTAAACTAAACATGTTACTGACTGAGCAACCCACTGTATTAATATTTTAGCTTATTATTGGGGCAGATGCCATGCTTATAAGTTAGTTTTAAGGCTCATCTCTGCATCCCATTTACCATAGCATAATGACTTCTCAATAAATATTTTAAAGATCCTGTCTCATCCCCAGCTCACTGTGGAAGCCAACTTAGTAAGCTGTTCTGCTGTGAAGGGGTGGCTTTCTTCTCCTATCGTAAAGCATGCCATGCGGATAATCAAAATCAGTTCAGTGATGATGCTGGCAGTGTCTGGGATCTGCCCAGCTCTGGCTACATGAGGGTCCTGCAGATATGTCCCTTTTTCAACTAGCCATTGAGCGCTTCCTTCCATAACTGCTTTGGCTTGGGGTTGCAAGGGAGTCAGACATCTTTCCCTATTCTGGGATACTGATTTCTTAGGTGATCAATAGTTCTGTCACCTAGGAATTGGAGTGGGAAGACTGTTGTTTGTTTTTGGCAATGGGAATGCTGATAATCCTATGGCATTTGTAAATTATTTTGCTGGGATGAATTAATTAGCACATGTGCACTCTTAGGAGTCTATAGTTCCAATGAGATTTAATAGGACTTGGTTTCCACTCTGCAATTGTCATTACCACATGACTTTATGTCTGTGGAGATTCTTAGCCCTCCAGGTCATAGTTGTCTCAAAGTTGCTTTTTCAAAAGGCAGCTGGACTGTTTTTTCCTCGAGGAAGACGTTTTGCTTCTGAACCGGTAAAGCTTCTTGGATGAGAAGTGAAATGTTTTCCTCAAGGAAAAACAGTCCAGCTGCCTTTTGAAAAAGCAACTTTGAGGCTTTATGATATGTTTTGAAAGTGTCTCTGTCCCATGAATTCAGGATAGGTGATGACATAGACCAGACGGAAACACTGAATTCAAGAATATTAAGGCTATTTATTACAGGTTTACAGGAACAGAGTCTTGCAACAAGTCACTTCTCGTGAGATGGGCAGCTATATAAATTTGATTAATACTTCCCTTTTCCCTGCCTTTATCCTAAAAGAACAAGAGATAGTGAAATCAGGGAAGCTTTCTCAAATCCCATTCTTGCTTCAGGCTCATATATTTCCTCATCAGGTAATTGCCTTGGCTGTCATTCTTCCTTTGTTTCCTCAAAGATATTCTCAGAGTCCACTGGAGTTGGACAGCCAATAAATTAAATAAATAAATGAATAAATAATACCGTAATTACAGGTGTTTTGTAGATGTTTTAAATGGTAGGACTCGTAAGTTTTGTGAACTGGGTGGAACCAGAAAGGCTGTGATAATTGGCAACCCTGTGCAGAATTGCCCTCATAAATACACAAGGTCACACTGGCACACAATGTAGCAAATGTTCATAACACTGTCAAGACCAACCCGCACTAACTCTGTGTGTTGTGACCTCTTGTTCCAAACAAGCAGACCTCACTACTTCCAAAGATAACACTTCCTAATCTTCATTATTTTAAACTAATTGTTCAATCAGCCTTTGTTGTTGTTAGTTGCAAAGTCGTGTCCGACCCATCGCGACCCCATGGACAACGTTCCTCCAGGCCTTCCTGTCCTCTACCATCTTCTGGAGTCCATTTAAGCTCATGCCTACTGCTTCAGTGACTCCATCCAGCCACCTCATTCTCTGTCGTCCCCTTGTTCTATTGCCCTCAATCTTTCCCAGCATTAGGCTCTTCTCCAGTGAGTCCTTAAGAACTGGGTTGACATGATATTGGGGCTCCTATATATTTTTCTTATAGTTGTATTTGTATAAGCATTTATATTGTTTTCCATTTGATTTATCTGGCTATAATAAAATGCTAAGTATGTCAAGCATACCTTCTGTACATACCTAGTCCTTCTTTCCTGCTTCACTATGTACTGAGTTATTGAACTATTCTATTTATTTTAACCTTAGAGTTTTAATTTTATCTGCTTCAGGGATTTGCAAATTAAAAAAAAATTGGGTGTCACACGTTCATATAAAAATTGGCTGTGAACAATTGATGTGACTGTTAATTTCAACATGTCAAAATATTACATTTGCATCCCTCAGCGAAGATCAGCATTTGAAAGAAAAGTTGACATCCATTTATTTCATATTGTTAACATTTTGCAGCTCTGGGCTGTAAAGGCTCACTTGTTGAATACATCACTGATTTTTATAGCACGGGGCTTATAATGAAGGCCAAGCTACATACACGTGTGACACAGAAACACACATGCATACACACACACACATACATACACAAAGAGAGAGAAAGAGAGATGGAGAGACAGACAGACAGACAGAGACAGGGAGACACAGAGAGAGTCAGAGACACAGAGAATGTCCTCCCTTTCCAGCTTGAAGGATTGAGTGGATCAGTCTTTAGTTTACTATTACTATTTGCTTGTTTTCACTGGCAAATGTTGTTCTCATTTTCTGAGTTCATGTCATACTTTCTGAATTCAGCTGCTGTTTGCTTAAAATGTTTCCTTCTTCCTTCTATAACTGGACTGAGGATTGGCTTCCAAGTTGGACTATTTTGATCATGCCATTCAAATGCTGTTTTGGCAGAGCGCTTTGAAAAAACAGGACCAAGGTTAGTTTGCATGCAAGGGTTTGATTGAAAATTTGGATGCCTGAGATGTAAGTTGGAACACATTGCAACTGAAACACATAGGGTACGTTGATTTTTTTCCCCCTAAGAAACTGCTGTTGAGATATCAGCAACCTTCAGCCAAAGATTTGCTAAATTATTCTGAGATAAAAGGTGACGTTTTGCCCTTGACACTGTTGTATTTCCGAAGTTCAAAATAGCCAGATTTCAATGGCTCAACAAAATTAATAAAATGGACAAGAAAAAAAAATTCTCTGTCCTTATTTTTCAATTGGGGTGATGTGACAACCCATTTATTTTTGATATGCCACAACTACACTTTTATAGCATTTGATAATTTTAGCCATGCTGAGAGACCTGGATAAATAATATTCATCTTTTTTTTGTTTAAATTTTTTTCCTTCCATATATTATTTTTTATGGAACAGCCTAACAATGTTTCTATCATGCAACTAGGACGATAGATACAGCCATTCAATATTTTTTTCATTTACTGGCTAAGTCTTTAGAAACAAGGTTTTCCTGATTGGATCAAGACTGGGCTTTCTATAGCTGGATTACTTTATGAAGGTTCCAGGCTGCAGATAAACCAGCCTCATATTTCCCTTCCCAGCCATATATTATCCTGTGGCTTAAATAAATTTTCAGTATTTCCTGATTTCCGGAAGCTAAAAAGTGTCTTTCAGAAAGGTGGCATTCAGTGTTGGGATTCAGCCAGTTCGCACCACTTCGGCAGAACCGGAAGCTAATTTTTTTGTTGCCCAGGCCCAGAATGGACTTCTGGAAGCGGCATCCACACAGAGAACTGGTTGTTCACATATTTGAATCCCACCACTGGTGGCACTGAAATAATTTTCTTTTTGCATTGTTATTGTAATTTGATTTTTATTCTCTTTTATGATTGTTTGCCATCCGGAATCACTCGTTTGAGATGGGCAGCCAAACAAAATGGATTAATGAATGAATGAATGAGCGAACAAACAAACAAATAAATGTAAAGACCAATGAATGATTTAGCAGTATAAATGATTCAGGAAAAAAACATTTGCTTTGTTTGGGGACTGAATTAGATACCATTTAGGGCAGACTGAGAGAAAGTATTTGAAATCTAATCTGAAATCACCGTCTGTTTTTTTATTGGAGATGCATTTCACCATCTTTGGTGAAAAGGGTCCCTCCGTAAAATTATTCCTTGGTATGTAAACTGATCTTGGATGGCTGCCACAATTTTAGAACTGACATGTGAAATTGTCATGGAGAGCCACAAAAGAGAAACTGGCAAATTGTTCTAAAAGCTGAAGCCTGTAATAAAATGATAGATGGCATAAGACAGACATGTCAAACACAAGGCTCGGGGGCCGGATGCGGCCCACAAAGTGGTTTCATGTGGCCCACGAAGCCATCCTGGAAACAGTGAGGGAACGGCCCCCGCTGCCTTGGCCCTGCCGGGAGCAAATGTACAATTTTGTGGTGGCCATCTATGCTGAAACGCATTCAGTTTTAGCTCCACAAGGCCGTCTGGAAACAGCGAGGAACCAGCCCCTGCCGTGTCGGCCCCGCCCCCTGGGTGCATGTTGGCGAGGCTCCTCCAGTGGACCATGCCTTGGCACTTGCCTTGGTCCCACCCCCTTCTGCCAGAGACCCTCAGATCTGTCCCACTCCTGCCCAGGCCCCCAAAGGCCCCCTTAACCCGAACGATGTAGAGCTGGCCATGCCCACCCAGTAGGCCACACCCACTCCATCCACGCCCACCCAGTAGGCCGCACCCACCCTGGCCACACCCATCCGGCCCCCCGAGGGCAACCGCAATGCTGATGTGGCCCTCAATGAAATTGAGTTTGACACCCCTGGCATAAGATAATAAACATCACTTATCAAATGGGGGAAAAAAAACAACACAAAGCACACAAATCAAAAGGCTGCATCCATTTCTGGTCCTTCACATATCTCCGCTTGTGTATATATCAGTACCTATAAAGTAAATCTCCCTTCGTAAACAACATGACTTCAATTATGTCACAAACCCTCCCCCCCCATTGTTCATTCATAAGAAAGGAAAAGTTCTTTAAAGAGATTCAATTGTTCATTGATGACTCTGCACACTTGGCTCTTGGAAACCTTCCAATATTCTTGTGCAATTTATACCACAACCATAGCATGGTTAAAGAGTTTGATGATTTTTCTAGAGAGGAGCACACCTTCTTCTTTCTTTCTTTTTTTTATACTATGCATCATGCATTGGATTATGCCATAATAAATTTATTCTAATATTAAACAAAGCTGCCTCCCCAATGACTCAGACCAATTGCTATATATTGCTTAACACACATCCGTGCTGTGAGCAAATATAGTTTGACGTAGGAAGATATCCAAGTTCACAAGGAAATGATCTTCTCTGCTCAGAAGTATGCCAGCAGCGATGAAGAACTGTAGCACCTGTAAAATAAGGGTAGCTCATTTTCTTTCCATTGGCATAAAGAGGGAGGAGGAAAAATGGCTTTAAGTAGAAAGGCAGAAGGAATAAAGGGCAGGCAGGCATTATGCCATCTTCCCCTGTACACTACCTGTGTACAGGTAGTCCCCGGCTTACAACTATTTGTTTAGTGACCATTCAAAGTCACAACGGCACTGAAAAAAAAAGTCACTAATCACTGTTTTTCACATTTACAATCATTGCAGCATCCCACCATCCCGCAATCAAAATTCACACGCTTGGCAACTGGCATGCACTTCCGACAGTTGCAGTGTCATGGTGTCACGTGATCATCTTTTGTGACCTTCTGACAAACAAAGTCAATGGGGAAGCCAGATTCACCTAACAACTGTGTTACTAACTTAACAACTGCAGTGATTTGCTTAACAAATTGGCAAGAAAGGTCGTAAAATGGGGCCAAACTCACTTAACTCAATTTTAAGATTAAGGTTAAGTTCTCTTTGTTTTTGTCTTTCTCCAGAAGACTTATTTTGTACATAGACTTCCCCACCCTCAAAAAATCATGGTCTCTGTTGATACTGTAAAGCAATGCCTTTAAATAAATATGATTTCATATTAGCAGCATCTTCCTAGAATTCCATCTTCTGCTTGGCTAAATCCAGCAACAAAGGGATATTCAGAGTTAAGCATGGAATCCACAATTTTCATTTTCTGGGTGACTTCCTATGAATCAGTACAACAGATTAACTATTCCCCTAAAACAGTGATGGCGAACCTTTCAGAGACCGAGTGCCCAAACCGCAACCCAAAACCCACTTATTTATCGCAAAGTGCCAGGGCCGCATCAGCATTGTGGTGCCCTCAGGGGGGTGGCTGTGGGTGTGGCCCACTGGATGGGTGTGGCTGCGGTGGTCACGGCAGACTGAGTGGGCATGGCCGGGGTGGGCGTGGCCACCTTGATGTTGCTTGTGGGGGGATGCCTGTGGGGGCTGGGCAGGATTGGGGGAGATCCAGGGGGTCTCTGGTGGGTGGGGCGGTGGGCAGGAGGCTCGTCCTGCGGGGTGAGGCAGGGGGTAGGGCAGAGGTGCCATTGCTGCAGGGCAAGGCAAGGCAGGGGCGGCTGCTGCCTGACACCATCAGCCCCCGCACACAGAGGCCAGCGAGCACATGGGGGCATGCTCTACCACCTCTACTCAAGCTTGCTAGCCAGCTGTTTCGCCTTTGTGCTGGGTGGGGCTGCTGTTCCAGGAGCAGCAGTGGCCTAATGGACCTGCGCGAGCTGGCGGCGGCGGCAGATGTATCCACAGAGAGGGCTCTGAGTGCCACCTCTGGCACGCGTGCCATAGGTTCATCATCACTGCCCTAAAATATGTGCTCTGGCAAGTGTGTAAGAGAATCAGTTCATCCCAGATGGCAGCAAAAGGATCCCTAGAAATATGGTCCACAGACATACTTAACAAACATGCTTAAATGTACAACAGGTGGGATGGAACCTGGATCTTAATTCAAATTAATTGAGAACTTTTCCATATCAGATTTTATTTTACTTTTTGTGTAAAGCTATTGCTTTCCCCAAACATTTTGATTCTCTGTGGTTAAATGAAAGCCTCTGCTTTAAGCTGCAAGGCCCAACTTTTTAATTCCTTCATCTGCCCTTGATTTGTGTAACATCCTCAGCAATATTTCAATTTAGCTGTTTTAAAATGAAATCATAACTGTTATTAAGTGAAGCAAACTCCTCCAGATGATTGGGGCTTTTCTGGCCTCCTGATTAGGGTCTTGTAACGCAGCTTCATTTGCTTCTTTAAGTGCCATTAAGTGCTTGGTACTATGTTAAAAAGGAATTTTTAATGGTCAGATGCCTCATATAAAATTGGTAACAGCTAATAATGAAATTCACCAGAGTGCCTAGCGAGAAACAAATCTCTATGGTAATAAAAGGTGCACAGTCAGGAAATGAAACAAAGGTTTGTTTCCTTTCCTTCAGCTAAATAGCAACCGGGAGTGAGAGTCTTGAATTTCCAATTCCTTATTAGGAAGAGCTTAGAAACAAAAGATGCGTTAATTTTGACCTATTACCCATCACAGAGCAGTGATAGTCTTATGGGAGCCTTCCACCAGCAATTTGCCTTGTCAAAATAAGCACAGCATAGCATCATTTTAGTGTCCATGCTGCTATTTCAATGGAAGAGAAAGAAAAAATAATAATAAAATAAAAATAATAAAATGGAGCTTCACACAAAGCAGCTACAAAGAACAGATATGCTTCTTCTTCCTGTTCATGTCAATATCTCTAAAACAAACAATTAGAATAGAGCTGGAAGGGACCTTAGAGGTCTTCTAGTCCAATATTTTTCTATAATAATAAAATACTATTTGGAATTGTCCTTAAGCATTGTCCAGTTAATACAAAATATCTCAGTCGCAAGAGTTCCTATCTCCAGAGATGCAGTGCAGCTACTAGATCTCTTAAAGTTGCCAAGGTTTGGCAGCTCTGATTCAAAGGCTGAAAAAGTTATCTCAGCTGCATGCTGTCACATAGGCAGTTTATTTATTCATTCATTTTATAGATGTTGATCCCCCCACCCCATTTTTTATATAATTATTGGTGGCGAGCAAAGGAACTGATACACTTTGGTTCATTTTGCATTGGCTGAGAAGAAGATGAACTTTCCCCCCCAAAGTCTAGAAATATCCTGACTTAGTCACAGCCAATCTGAGTCAAATTAAATCCCATCAAAGGAAAAGAGTGAAAAAAAAAGGACTTGAAGCATTTGAAAGTCTGGAATGAAACCCAGCTAGAGAAGAATTTAGGGACTGTAATAGTCAACTGCTATTTGGTGTAAAGGTTTGTGTTTTGTTTTGGCATTATAATACAGAGTGGCAGAAAACGTAACACAGAAATTTAATGTGAAATTTTATTCTACAACTTTGATGTATAAACAGTGCCACATATAATTATAATATATAAAATTTATAATATATTTATAATGTAAAAATGAAAGAATAAAAATCTTTCTGCATTTCACATATACAATGTTTTATATAAAGATAATAATATCTCTCTCTCTCTCCTCTCTCTCTCTCTTTCTCTCTCTCTCTCTCTCTCTGAATTTTGCTTCACAATCAGTTTGTGATGCCCATGGCAAATCTGTATAACTTCCCTTTCTCTTTTGACATCAGGAAACTGCAGCTGGTGTATGTTAGTTCCCTCTTCCTTCTACTCCATCAATGTATAAATCCTCCCAGTGTGATAATAGAGTCTTGGATCTAATGTTGATTCCTTCTCTCAGATAGAAAACCTTATACTCATATTCATTTTTCACATGATTAGAATTATCCTTGGAAAATCACGTTTCACTTTCATCTCAAACTGTACCTGATACCTGTAGTTTTCTCTAACATAGGAAGCCCATGTTTAATTGCCATGATTCTAGTTCTTCATGTTCATGCTCTTCATAATCATAATACGGATTTGAGTATCTTAATCTGAACACTTAATACACTTGTGAGAGGGATCTCGGAGTCCTAGTGGACAATCACTTAAATATGAGCCAGCACTGTGCTGCAGCTGCCAAAAAAGCCAACACAGTGCTAGGCTGCATTAACAGAGGGATAGAATCAAGATCACGCAAAGTGTTAATACCACTTTACAATGCCTTGGTAAGGCCACACTTGGAATACTGCATCCAGTTTTGGTCACCATGATGTAAAAAAGATGTTGAGACTCTAGAAAGAGTACAGAGAAGATGATCAGGGGACTGGAGGCTAAAACATATAAAGAACAGTTCTTGAATTGGGTATGTCTAGTTTAATGAAGAGAAGGACTAGGGGTGACATGATAGCAGTGTTTCAATATCTCAGGGGCTGTCACAAAGAAGAGCTATTCTCCAAAGCACCTGAAGGCAGGAGAAGCAGCAATGGATGGAAACTAATCAAAGAGAGAAGCAACCTAGAACTAAGGAGAAATTTCCTGACAGTTAGAGCAATTAATCAGTGGAACAACCTGCCTCCAGAAATTGTGAATGCTCCAACACTGGAAGTTTTTAAGAAGAGATTGGACAACCATTTGTCTGAAATGATATAGGGTTTCCTGCTTGAGCAGGGGGTGGACTAGAAGATCTCCAATGTCCCTTCCAACATAATAATAATAATAATAATAATAATAATAATAATAATAATAATAATAATAATAATAATAATAATAATAATAATAATAATAATAATAATAATAATAATAATAATAATAATAATAATAATAATAATAATAATAATAATAATCAATCATTATCATTATTATTATTATTATTAAAATGAGTGAAGCACTAATCTTTAATTAGAAACTTAGGATTCTAAGTTTGTTTTTTTTACTTAGGAAACTGCATATTACATATTTTGGAAGCCTTGGATAAAATAGTTTTAGTTGATCTCTTTAACCATGACCTGAACCCTTCAATCCTGTTCCAGGGGATCCTTCTAAATCCTTCTACAACAGGTAGTTTCTTTCAGCATGTGCCAGGGAGCATATCAAAACAGATAAAATCACAGTTGTGGATTCACCCTTTTTGCACATGTGTCACTATTGCACAATTTATTCATGCTTGCAGCATTACCATCTTGATTGTCTTGATGTACAAACTCCTGTAGACATCTCTGGGCCCTTCATATGAGGAGAAATTGTAGTCCTAAATGCACAAGCTCTGTCCTATCTCATCACCCTCTACATATACAGCTGATTTCCTATAGTGGAAAACTATCTTTATCTCGAGAGGCCAGATTATGTGGATAAAAAGTGTAGGATCCCTATTGCAAGCAGTTGCCCTTCACACGTGGAAGTCATCAAGAACAATGATGGAAGAATGATGGCAGTTAGGACCTTCCTTCCATATAAAGCAAATGGGCACATTATATGGACTGCATTTCTCCTGGACTGGATTGCCACTCTAGTTCCATTTTAACATCTTCATAATTTACCATGAATATGCCACAAAAAGGCAGCAAAATATCAATTCAGACTTGTGTGATCTTCTGGCACTTTTTTTCAGAGAACCTAATAACACAGACACATTAATTTTAAAATTCTATTCCCAAAAACTGAAAAGGGAGGAAATGAGGCCTACCATTCTGTCCTCACCTCCATCAGGTGATGCCAATTTAGACTTTTTGCTCCCTGAGAAGACATGTCAAAAGAAAATGGTGCATAGCTCTCCCTTCGCTTTTTTTGACATAGCATGAGGTGCAGGTATTTGGATAATACTCTTTTCTCAGTGTACATGAGATAATCTTCAGGCAGAGGAATTTTTTTTGGGTGAAATGGCCTTCAATCATCAATTCAAAGGATTAGGAAATGAATCTAACTCTAGTGCACAAGGCAATATAAAAAAAGAGTCTCTGACAATTTAAAGAAAGCCTATTTACTTCAATATTGTGTCAGGGCAAATAAATTCTTGTCTCCATTAAACATTTGCTAGAAAATTGTTTATGAATGTCTGCACTGAAGTGATGTTAACTTTCTTGACATTGAAGAGGTGTTATTTTAAATGAAAAAACCATTGCAAAATATATGCATTTTAGAAATGAGAAGCTTTCGCAACTGAGATGAATGAAAATTCTACACATAAAAGTCTAATTTCCAAAATAAAATCTGCCAAAGACTATCATGAATTTCTGACATCTCTATGTTAGTGTTGATATCTCTGTGTTACAGATGTCTCTTAAAATATTAGTAATGAAAAGACTTGGATATCTAAAACCTGCCGCACACACTCTGTTGAATGCACCAAAGTTAAACTATGTAGAAGAGGATAAATTGATCCTTCCTTCTTCTGTGACACAATTCCCCTCCTCCTTGCAAACCTTCCTATTGGACTATATAATGTCTTTTCAGAATTCTTTACTGAATGAGAAGAAATCCAGGGGAAGAAGGGGTAGGGGGCAAAAATATCTGGGATAGGAAACAGTGGTTATCTTACACTGTTTATAGCTTTCACATATAAAGCGATATCTCAGTACTTGACTGCTTCAAAACTCATCAAATTTGGTACTAGATTCCATTTTGATACAAAAATGTTGTCTCGCTACTCATTGTTTGTTTGGGACTCGACATGCTGTGATAGCAAAAGGGAGATAGCCATGGAGAACAGACAGGAAGTCAGCTGTCTGGGAAGGTCATTGCAAAAGGAAGAGGGGAATGGCTGCAGAGAGCAGACAAGACATTGGCCATGCTGGGAAGGTCACTAACATAGAAAAAAGGACAAACACGAAGTCCTTCCCAGCCAAAACAAAGGTTCACATGGTAAGTCACATGGTTTGTTTGGCCCTTGTTCGTTTTTATACTGATTGCTCCTCTTGGAATCAATTAACAATTGGTACCAAGGTACCACTGTCCTGGCAAATATCTGTTAAGTGTGCTAAACTCCATGTTATTTATATTTATAAAGACTGACCCACTCAGCACAGATTCTGGGCAGCGTACAATTAATACCAAGACAATACCTGAAGACAGAAAAAAATGACCTGGCTTAGAATTAAGCATAATATTCCATAGCCGAGAAAAGCTCAGCTTATAGAAGAGATGGGCGGCATAAAAAATTAATAAATAAATAAAACGTTTAAGTCCTATTTCAATACATCCATTTTTCTAGAGCTTGTAGTAAAAGACAAGGCAAGAAATTGTCTAAAGATAAAAGGATAAGGTAGTCCAAACCTACAGAGGGAGGTTATTTCAGAGGGAAGGCACCATGGCATAGAAGGAATGATTCCGGAGTCCCAGCATATGATATTGTTTAAGAAGAGATATGAAGTGCACCTACCTAGTCAGATCTAAAGCTGGAGCTGAAATGATGGAAGAGAAGTAGCCTCTTGTAGATCCAGCTTTTATTCCATGAAGGGCTTAATAGATGATAACCAGCACCTTGAACTGCATCCGAAATCTCTCTAGTAATCAATGCAGCTCGCAAAGTTTCTGGGTGTATCAAGTTGAATCGCTTGAGCCATTGCATTCATCACCAGATATAGCTTCCAAGTGGTCATCGGGGACAGGCCTATTTGAATAGTCCACATGTAATAAACTAAGACATGAGTGACATTGAAAAGGGACTTCTGGTTCAGGAAAGGGTGAAATTACTCATTGAGCATAGCTGGGGTTCCAAGCGGAACTTTAGATTGTGCACTATCTCTGAACAAGGAACTGCCACCCCATTTCAGAGCCAACTGTGGAAAATCACTGGCATCACAAAAGGTATGTATCCATAGCTGCTCAGACTTGTCAGTGTCGAATGTGAGTGTGTTCCCCTCATCCAGATGCAAAGATCCTGGGATATGCTCTCAATAGCATTCCTTGGTCAATCAGGGTTATCCTTACCATACTGATAGGTGTCTGATCCTGTTTGCACAGATAACCTTACCTAATAGTTTCTAGTATTAAACAGAAGAGATGAGAGTATCAAACCCAATGGATCTTGCAAACATGGACTTTGAGCTAGGCTCCTCATCTGCCAACACTGACTAGAACCAGCCACAGAAAATGGAGGAAAACCACCTAAATCTTATGATTCCCACTATCAAACCCACAACCTTAACAGTCACATGGATTCTGTCTTCATTAGCCATCAGATCATTTTCAAGATCCCTCCATTCTTTCCTTGGTAAGGTCTCGGTGGTGATCTGTCATTTCTGACAGAAGCAGATATTTGTTACTAAAGTGCTCTTTATTGTTCTTCTGACACATACACAATAGAAGTGTATGGGACAGGATGGGAAAAGATGATTTAGACCAGATGATGGATCTAATTATATTAAAAAGATAAATGTATAAACAAGTGATAAGGAGATGTTATTAAAATATCCTAGACTCTAAAATATGTCTTGTACAAAGGCAGTTAATCAACATGACATTTTCAGGGAATTCAGTTCTGAAATCATGTTATGAGTACTTGATAAGGCCAAAAAATACTCTCTAAATTTTGGCTGATCCAGTAGACAATTCTTAGAGCCCTTGTCCCTTATCTTATCTTGTAGGGCCTGATTTAGACATGAATGGATAGATGAATTAAAAGAGAAGCTGGAAATGTTGTGATTTGGCTTGGTTAAAACACCAAGACATTTTAAATGGCCTGTGTTTTTTTTTTTTTTGATGAAGCTCATTCAAGTAAGCCAAGATGTTTAAGTATGCAAAATTGGTAATAGGCCATAACCTCCTTGGTTTGTGACAGGAATTCTTGGCATATGCGGTCTCAAATTGCATTGACCTTTTATGCTGCCAAATTGCATTGCAATTTCATGTCTAATTTGCTGTCTTCTCTAGTCCTAGATTCCCTTCAGCATTTGTTACATTCCTTTTTTTTCTGTTTAGCCTTCTATTTCCTGCTTGCTAGCTGTGAACATGGAATATTTTCCCTCACATTTCTAACAGAATTGCTGAGTGTTACTCAGAATCATAAAAAAAAAAAAAAACTTTATTGAGATTAGAGCCAAGATCCTCCTAATCCAGTTTCTTTGTTTCTATATATTTTCCTGGATATATCCAGAAAAGGAAAGAGTGACTCAAAGCAAGGAGTTTTCTTCCTTTCATTCTTTCTGTTTCTATTTCTTTTGCTTCCTCTTTGATTATACATATAGAAAACAAAGAGTTCTACCACAGTGGTGATTTATGGCAATATGGCCCTAGCCTCCTTCCTATAACTTCTAAAATAATGCTATGTTGGCTAGGAATTATGAAAGGTGAGATACTTAAGGTGACCTGCTTTAAAAAGGATGCAAACTTTTTTGTGTGATTTACAAACTGACATGTAATGGAGGTACTTCCCTCTTCTTTTCCCCCAACTACAGATCTAGCATGATGCTGAGAAGGTTCTCCCCATCCTGATGGAAAGAAAAAGCCATAAAAAAAAGGAAAGGTGCCAATATTTGTGCAACTGTAATGAAAAGGATGGTGACTACAGCAGTTGGTATACCAGGGAGTGGAGGATGATCTTACACCCAAGCTACAGATATTCGCCACTATTGCATACCACGGAGTTCACCTTAACTTAAGGATCCTTCTTCTTTTTCTTCTCAAAGTATACTGTATTGCATATTGGCAAGCTACGATCCACTAGTTTCATTCAGTGGCATTTAAGAGCATCATATTTCTTGAGAAGGCGAGGGAAAGCTGCTCATTCATGGAGAAGACAGGCATCATCCTGTTTTTGCAGAGATAAATCTCTTTTGTTTTCTCAGAGTCAATTTCTCAATACAGATCAGACTTCTGAGCCTGTACTTACCTGGCATTTGTGTCCACTGTCGCTTTCTTTAATGCTGCAGGTTTGCCAATCATTCTGGACTGACGGGCGGCTTCTTGGCAAACTCTTTTTCCCTTTCTCTTGGTTTTCTCATTCACCGTCAAATGTTTTTTTTTTTTTTTGCTCTGTGCTAGGGATTTATCAGCTTAATTAATCTAATCTCTGCAATAGCATCCATATGAACCACAATGATTTCTAACAATGTTTCGTTAATCCTTGTAATCACTGAATGAGTATAAAGAGGTGCTGTAGCATATGGCGGGATTTCTTATCACAGAGCTTTATATTTAGCATTTTGGGTTTTTTTTTATATACAGTTAATTCATTTTAATTGGAATTGAACTTCTGCCTAAGGAAGAGGTCACTTTGTTATATTTCTCCTTTGGCAAGATTACATTCTAAATGTTCCATAAAGCCTTTCTTTCTTGCAGTAATATCTTCAGTAAAGCATTGGTTACAGCAACGTTTTAAAACTCAGTGAGATAAAATCTGCCTCAACAGCTTTCCCTAAATTGGTGCCCTCCACATATATTGGACTATAATTCAGCTTAGAATTCCGCAGGCAGCCAAGTGATGGGTTTGTAGTCCAACACAGAAAAAAAATGTACCATGTTAGGGAAGACAATGTCACAGCATGAGATACAACAACGCCAAAATATTCTCACATACTGGAAGAAGAACAAAGGGAGATATTTTGTCCTAATCTTGGGGGGGGGGAAACAATGGTAACCCAGAGCTGTGTTGGATTAATTGTGAAGAGAACAATATAAACATTTGAGGTGGGCAGAAACAAAGCAAATATTCAACCTTCAGTAAAACCTACCAGTATTAAAAAGCTATTTGCTTTCATTGGTAATCTAATATTCCATGGAACATGGAACTTTCCAGAAGGACCTGGCACCCAGAGTTACTCCTATTGGTTACCTGATCAGATTTTCAGTTGTTTGTTCTACATGGACTTGGAGTTGCTGATTGGATTTTCTTCCTATTTCCTCATTTGGACCAGATCTACCTGGTTTATGTTTGTCACTTCTTTGTGCATTGTGTTTGTATGTATGTAGCTGAAATGCTCTGTCATTTGCTTCAGAGCTTTTTGATCAAGTTGCCGAAAAGCCATGATTTAAAATAGGAAAGAAGCAATGGTCTCACTGATTCATCATTATCTCGCTAAATGAATCTAACATATGTCTACTCAGATATAAATATGATTGAGTTCCATTATTCTCCTAACCAGGTGTGAGACCAATGGATATGGAATTATAGTTCCCCAAACCTCCTTTTTGCCTGACAAAAATATCTGACAATGCAGTTTTATTTTTTCTGCATTTTTCTCTTTCTGTCCTTGAATAAGCAACCATGAATGATATATTGTATGCAAGAGATGAGTATGGCTGAGTTTAAAGGATCCTCAGTTGGAAATATTATTGGATACATTTCCAATGTTCTTGCATTCCAAAGAAACTAAATCCAATCTACATAAAGCTACTTCAGAAGAGAATAGCACAAAATAACATGAGCCAATTATCTAACATAAGTATTCAAGTATTTATTGAGTCATAAATGCAATGATGCCGATAAGTATCACTTTTGGATCATTACCATTGATTTTTCGAGTCAGCAGATTCTAATATGTTGGAAGCCATATTAATATGCATGATTGGAGGATTAACATTATTTTAGCTCTTGCTTGTGTATAAAGTAATTAATAGGCAAACCAGACATAATTTATTTCTAATTTTGTTACAGATCGCTGTCAAATTTTCACTCAGTCTAGTTTTTCTAGACTACTGATGAGTCGACTAGATTAACTACTAATAGGAATATTTCATAGTAATACGTTTTTTTAAAGCAAGAGGAAAAAAAAATAACCTAACATGAAAACCTTTACTACAGATTCAAACATGCAATATGTCTTCTGCCTAGTTAAATGAACTCCTTTTTGTGTACATTAAAGGACACAAAATTGTAAAGCAATGATGGCTATGACCTGAGTGTATTCATCAGTTAATTACTTGCTACTGTTAACTTCAAATGGAGCAAACAAGGCCCTTTTCTGATAGATTGTTGTAAATGTACAAGAAATTCTCTTTATGCTTTTGTGACCAATCAACGTATCAGTTTAGACATTTGCTTGCAAGCCCCTCTAAAGATCAGCCATCATTAAAATTAACCACATGCTGATTTAATCAACATATAGCTCTGTTAATTACTCGGGTTTTTTTCCCCTTTATGTCCATCTGCTTTTAGGGTTTTAGTGAACCTGCAACAGATGTTCATGTAAATATAATAAAGTAGTTGCCATGTAAATATAACATTTTCCAGAATGCTCGTAATAGCCTTTCAATTTATAGAGGCAGTTTTCCCTATCACATGCTTAGTGAGTTAAATAGAAAACTGATAACAATGTTAAGGCTGGGATTGCATTTGTTTCCTGCTTTAAGACCTTTCCCTTGGCTTCCTGTAAATTATGTCCAATGAAATGAGGCTCTAGAGATTTGCTATTGCACTGGGAGCAGAAGTGAAAAAGAGTTACCCCATTCCCACTCAGTTCAAGAGTACAAGGAATTAATTACCAAGTTCACAGTAGAGATGATTTATTCATCTTGAATAATAATAAATGAAACGGAGTCCACATAGCTAAATGGTTCAGCTTTGGATACTTTATTTTAACCTTTCAGTCTATCAAACCGTCTACATTCAATGAGTCTAAATAAGACTAACACTTTCCAGCTTAACATTTCATGGCAGGTATCTTGAACTAAGCGAAATATATGATCAACTTTTTGAAAGAGAATTCTGTGTAATAATGAGATTAGCAAATTAGTAGATTATATAATTTTCAATATATATATAATCTACTAGATGTTCTAAGGCAGACATGTCAAACTCGCGACATCACGTGATGTCGCGCAACGTATCAGGACAGTTTTGCCATTGCCGGCAATGGGGTGGGCGCGGCTTCCACGTGCATTCCCTGCAGTCATTCATTTCTTTTCCAGTATTAACTGAAATTGAAATGCCTGGATGGCTACAGTGTCATGCAAATCAGACAGAAATCTTTCTTACAATGGAAACATGGAACAATCTTACCAGGGATCAAAGTGGAATTCTCAGTTGAAATTTCTCCTATTAATTGAACATGCTTCACATATTTAGCTTTGAGTACCATTCGCAGGTCTATGCAACTGTCTAAGGCATCAATATTTGTCATGTAATATTCAACATATAATACTGAGATTTCTGTTTCATAATTTCTAATCTAAATGAAATATAATGCCTGCCCTTTGGAACATCTTACCCTCTAAGGTAACATCTGTCACCATCCTCCTATCATTATGCATGAAAACCTGGGCAGTTGGCCTGGGCACCAAATAGGGGAGCTCCATGTTGGAGGTAGTCAAGGACTACCTCTACAAGAAATTCTGATGAGTATATTTATTATACAAAAGCTGAAGAAAGAATTCCATATATTGTTGTGCAAACCAACACAAAGTCTATTTATAGTGAAATCAGGATTCAAACTGCTCTTCCTGATACAATATAATGAATTCATAGTCAATTCCTTCTGGAAAGGAGGGATAATGGATGTTTCCATTATTCTTTCGTTCTTTCATTGGCCAATGGGCTGATTTGAGTCATTTTGCTAATTGCATTGCTAATTCAGAACTCTCTCATTTGAGACTTGCAGCTCTTTGAGATGCGTTCATTTGCTCTTAAGGACCAAGAGCATCGGCTTTACATCCAGAAAGACTCAGGTTCAGTCTATGGTGCTTTCACAAGAATGGAAGAACTCTGTCCTGAAACCTTCAGCTAGATGTGGCAAGTCTACGATGTGCATGTCAATGGTGACATGCCATAACATTTTGGGTAACACACCAACATTCGCCAACACCCAAAAACTATTTTCAAAAGCATGTCCTGTTCTCCCAGGATTTTCAGAAGCTGCATAAGGTGTGAGAATGAAGAGTGCTCTTGCACAGCTTCTGGAAATTGCACGGCTTGCAAGTATGGGATGTGTGTTCATGTGGTTTTCGGAAGCTGCAGAGGCCATGGAAGAACATTCTTTGGAGCTCCTTGAAGAATGAAGGCCTCATATGATCTGATGCAATATCTGGTAGGCTGCATAAACCTGTTAACAAAAAAACAAAAACAAAAAATCCCACCACCTGAAGATAAATGGTGTGCAGCAGTTCCTAGGTAGCCTTGGGGCACCTTGGGGTGCCTTGGGGACTGGCATGAGGCAGATATTTTGACCAGCAGCATTGGCACTAGGGCTGAGGTATAGGCCCGGACCTTGACTTCCAGTCAGTGGTGGGATTCAGCTGGTTCGCACCAGTTCGGCAGAACCGGTAGCTAATTTTTTGTTGCCCAGGCCCAGAATGGACTTCCGGAAGCGGCATCCACACAGAGAACCGGTTGTTCACATATTTGAATCCCACCACTGCTTCCAGCCCAACCTTGGTGCTGCCACTGAGTGCTTAGATGTGGGAGGGGGAAATAGAGAATTGTTTCTCTTTTATTTGGGGTGTGTGTGTCTGTGTGACATACCAGTAGAGTTAAGTTTGGCATTTTCCAAATTTTTAATACACCGGACCTAAAAGGTTCGCTGTCCCTGCCCTAGACAATCACAGTCTGCTATCAAAAACAATGGGCTTGGTGGATCAATGTTTTCATTTAACATAAAGCCAGTGGTGGGATTCAGTCGGTTCGCACCACTTCGGCGGAACCGGTAGCTAATTTTTTGTTGCCCAGGCCCAGAATGGACTTCCGGAAGCGGCATCCACACAGAGAACCGGTTGTTCACATATTTGAATCCCACCACTGCATAAAGCTCTGTTCCCCATCTGATTCAAGGAGATTCAATCCTTTTTCCACAGGCGAGTAGATTCTGAACAAGAAAATCCACTTAAGTCTTCTAAGATCTTCCCCATGTTCCCCGTATGATGAAATCTCTAGCAGATTCTGGGAAAACAGAAGAAGAAGAAAAAAACCTCTTATAAAAAAAGACGCCTTGTTGAAGGAGAAAAAGACTCAGAACAATGTTTCTGCTTTTGTGCTAGGTATAAATCAAACAGCAGAATTCTCTGATAGGCTTTCAAGATTCTATGACATTACCTTACTAGCAACAAAAGATCTTTCCAGAAATTGACGTGATTGTTGTGTCTTGAGTTTGCCAGCCTTGAAAAGGTTGAGTCACACATGGAGAAAAAAAATATTTTGCTAGAATAAACCCAAATGATCCTTCTTTTTTTGTGGTTTCCTAGTGAAAGAAAAAAAAAAAAAAACTTCTTTAATGCAAGCCTTAATTGACGTATTTACTAGGAAACCTATAGTAATAGGATGAGTGGTTTTGAGCTAAGCTGAAACAGTGTTTATGATCTAACATGAGCAAAAAGCACGAACACCAACCATCCGTAGAAGCCTGGAAAGGAGGTGGAGGTGAAATCACATTAAAAACCGCAATTATCTTTGAGGCAGAACATGTTTCATCATTACTTTATCTCATATTGATATTTTATTTCCCCTTTACGATAAGCTGTCACAGCAAAGTCAAGCCTAAGGCTATGGATGCTATATTTGACCAGCAAAAAATGGGCATGCAGCCAGCAGTATCTCACCTAAAAAGGAGCCTTCTTACTAATATTACCTTTGAGAATGATATTATAACCAACACAGTTACTGCCATATGAAAAACAGGGTCAGTAATTAGCAAACAATTTTTCCCTTTAATGTTTCGAGACTTTTCACCTACTAAATGCTTCTCCCATGTGACATAAAACAGCTGGTCCTGGAACAGGATGCTCTTTTATCGGCAGACTGAGGATTTTTGCAAAGAAAACTGTACTGCTGGAGGAGCCAGATCCCTGGACAGAGTTGCTGTTTTGACCTCCTGATTTTTAGGGATCAAATAGTATCAATCCAAACTGTCCAATAGGCTTTTTTTTTTTTTGCTGTAAGAATAATTGTTCAGTTTGCATGGTAGAGGTTTAGAGGTCAGCGCTGTGTATCTGGATGTAGAATTTCAAAAATGGTCAACTTTGTCATCTTAGAACCAATCACTCCCGGTTATTTAATGAAAACTAAAAAGACAGTTGAGAAATCCCAATGTAATAATCAAACGGTCAAATTCAGGACAGCTCACTTGTTCAATGCTCTAGCCAAAAGTCATTGCTTCAAAGTTACCAGATCATTTCTGAAGTTGTAACACTTAGTGATCCAGCAATAGCTCGATTGTAACGGAAACTAGGGATTGGGACCCCGTAATCCTTCAGAAGAGCACTACTGGTCAGCTTGATCAATAATGAAGGATGCCGGGAATCCTAAACTAACCTACCAATACACTGTTCTGTATCACTCAGTTAATTGCAGTGCTCATTTAAGTGTTCAGTTTTCAGCTCTGTTTGCATTGTCTATTTCAGAGCATTTCAACTTTTTCACAGATTGTACCACTTTTAGGACATGACAATATTCGAGTACCACCACTGCTTATCAAGGTGTCAAAAACTTGATAATTAAAAAAAGGGGGGGATTTTGGGCTTTACTGGTTAGATTCATTTGTTGCTATAGAAATGGCTAGTTTATAATATTATGGAAAAGTAAAAAGCTGATGTTCAGTATTAATGCTTCCTTCTAGTGCAACCGAGGAAGTCAGAAGTCAATGCCTTTTCTTTTTCCCTTCTCCCCCTCACTTTTCCCTTTTTCTCTCACCCTTTGCTCGTAAAAGCCCCTCACTCGCTTCCACTCACTCACCCTTTGCTTGCTCTTTCACTCACTCTTTGCATGCAAAGGCCGCTTGCTCGCTCTCTCCTCACCGCTTTGCTAACAAAAGCCTCTTCTCTTCTCTCTCTTTCTCCATGTGTTTTTTTCCTCTCCCTCTCCTACAAAACCTGCTCCTTATATAGCTTCTCCTCTCTCCGCCTCCTCTTCCTCCTTTTCTCTTTGGAAGCTCACCGGAAGCTCCAATCAGCATGCAGCCGCGCGCGCAGATCCTGGGGCATCGGCCGAGCCCTGCAGCTCCAGCTGATCTTCTCCAGGTTTGTGTGGCACCTCTTTAGCTTCTTCCCTCCCCGCTACACTTGGCTAGGGTTCACGTACCACCTGCCAGTTGCTAAAGTACCACTGGTGGTACACGTACCACCAGTTGAAAAGCCTTGGTCTATTTCACTTCTGTTATGTCCTGGGCCTTGCTGAGTCATTCAGCAAGGCTCAGAAAGGCTGCAGGAAGGCTGCAGAGACCCGGACAGACCACATGTCTGCCCGGGACCCAGACAGGCTGTCTCCAGCCTTGCACGCATGCGCAAGGCGGGAGAATGGCCTGCAACGATTGGATGTGCATCCCCTTGCAAGGGGAATATAAAAGGCCAGTGGCCTTTGTGTTCTTGCTTCTGTTCTGTGAATGTACTTAATAAAGAGATCCTTTGTTGTGAACCTGCCTCGTCTCGATGTCTGCTTTGCAAGAACAGAACAACTTCCTCTCTCCAGCTTTTGAGACTCGCTGTAGCATCAACACAGCTGTCTATCATCCTGTTCATGAAACATTTGGGAGTTTTAAATCTCCTATTCTTCTTCCATAACTTCTTCCTCACCCATTCTGTGCAACTGACTTCTGCTGTTTGATCACTTGCTTGATCAGGTGCATAGGCCCAGCTTGGCTTTTGGTTGGAGGCCATGCATAATCTACAATCTAATTGGACTAATGGTGGAAGAACAACCATCACATCATTTATCAGGTTTACAGGTGGCTTGAGAAGATTAACGTTTTCCTGCTGTTGGGGGTGGACACAATACGCTTGGCTACAGTAGCTTTGAGTGGGATTTTAAATGTAGCAATGAAGAAAGTACAATGTGTTTAATGATTTCTCAAAATGGATTCACACATCTTAAATTAATGCCAGGAACTGTTGGGTTTATTTTATTTTTACAAAATTTGAGAGCACTGAACTGGATTTGAGATGACTTGGTATTGATTTTAAGCTCAATATCTGTTCCCTTGGCTTTCAGCTTCACTTTCCCATTTAGCAAATGAGAATTTAAGCAAGTCTGTATGTATAGAGAGAAAAGGCGTATAGTCACATTTTGCTCTAAACTTTTTTTTTTGCCACCTCTGGTAAGACAAGCTCTAGAGATGTTCATTAAACCAAAAGCACACACAACTGACTACAACTAATCCCTACCTCTAGTAGATGGAACTGAGGCAGGCCAGGTGGCTTGAGAGTAAATAGCTAGGCAGAAATCTGCTTTTATTCTTTGAAAGCTGCTGTTTCAATTTTAGCTAAGCTGGAATCTTCTAAGGTGCAGAAAGGAATCAAATCCACCTAAACTTTTAATCAAGGTGGCCAGTAGAGAAAGATCAAATTATTTTTATTTCAGGCTTGCTTATTTTTAAAAAAACTATTTTTAATGAGGCTCATCTATGATTTTGGATAAGCTTGCCATTTATTCCTTTGTTCACATTTGTTCTTAAATCCAGGTCATTCTTTCACTAAGCCTAACACCCCAATCCCTCTGCTCTTGTACTCTTAATGAACTAAATACTATTTTGCACATACATTTTTGGTATTAGCTTGTGGCTTGGGGTATAATCTGTTGATAGTACCTTAGAACATCTAGGCATCTGTAGACAGGCTATCAGTTATAGGTCTTAAGTTGCCTTGTGTCTTTTCAATTAACAGAAGGCAATTTCCTGCTTTTATTCCTATTTTCCTAGCTGAGGAGGAGAAAAGGAGATGAAGATAGCAAATAACAGTTGAAGGCAGCAACTACTGCATGACCCAGATTGTCTGAATGAGGCAGACCAGTCCCGGTGATGATAGTTTTATGGGCCATCTGAGGTTTCAGAATCAGAAGCTAAACAGCTTGACACCAGTTAGTCCAGGGGTGTCAAACTCGCAACATCACGTGACATGTTGTGACATATTTTTTTCCCATTGACGGCAATGGGATGGGCGTGGTTTTGGCATGACGTATCTGGCCTGCGGGCTGGCAGTTTGACACCCCTGAGTTAGTCTTTGTTTAGCGATCACCATTGGGACTGACAACTTGGTCATTAAGTGAGGCAATAACTAAGTAAAACTGCAACTATGCTTATGACTTTACTTCTGTCTTCCTTTGATTTACAGACCTGTGAAAGTTTTAAATGTGAGGATTGATCTTAAAGTTAGTTTTTCATCACCACTGAAATTGCAAAAGGTCACTAAATGAAATCTCCATAGACATTCGCTAAATGAAAGTTTCTAAACAAGGGTACTGTAGTTGAAAAGCACAGGTGCAGGTTAAGTCAGTTGATACCGAATCAGAGGTGGGCAAGGTCCCAAGCTCAGCAAATTAAGAAGACTGAGGAAGTGAAGCCATTTCCTTGAAAGAAAGAAGTATGACTCTGCAAATTAGTCAGACTGGTAGTAGGGGCTACATAAGAGCAACTGGGTCTTTGTGTTCTACCCATTCTGTCTATCTGTATGTGACTTTTGATTCCTTGGATTACTAGGCTGAATTTCGAACTCAAACCTGACCATTTGTGCATTGTTTCTGAACTGGCATTTGGTCTCTCTGCACAGTTTGAATAATCAGTGTTCGTGTTTGCAATAGCTAGACAGAAAGTTTGCAGTTGGCAACATGTTTAAGTCACTACAATTAAGGATTCATGACAGCGATAAATACCTTAAGGATCAGAAGGTGGCTGTGGGTTATATGATCCACAAACCACATAGAATGGAAGCACGTGTGGGGCCTCAGAGAAGTGATTTGACCATTGAAATAATTGCCTTATTTTTTAAAAAAATATTTCTATGCCACCTAAAAATGTTACTTTCTCATAAGAGTCAACAAATGGCCTTCCAAGCATGGATGAGAGTTATGCTGTTTTAGGGCAGAAATTCAGACTGGAGACTTGTCGTTACTCAGTCAAAAGCACTTCCACCTAATCCTAGCACAAACCTGCTTCAACAACTCCTTTACTCTGCCCTCTCCTTTGAAGTTGCCTTAAGCTGTCCTTAGCTGTAGTAATGTTAAAGGAGTATATTTCCCCCTCTATTCTGACACCATCCACATGCAGCCCCCGGGTATATAAAATACAAATATAAAATATATATTTTATAAAATATAAAAACATTAGGATTTTGATGCTGTTACCCTAAACAGAAGTCAGAAGCTAGCAGTGTCTTGAAAGAGAGCCAGTAGAAGGAAGGAAAGGATCAGCAAGGGGGATGAGATATGCTAAGCCAGTTTCATTTTTGGCTGATTCCCAAATGGGTCAATTGTTCTTCAATTCAGCAGTGGAGAAAAGTCGTAAAAATGGCCAAGTAAATCTGACCGAGTTTCTTTTGCTACTATTCGATCAATATACATTTTGTCTCAAACCCCCCCCCCCTTTAAAAAAAAAAAAGAAAGAAAGAAAGTGCAGCTTACACGGAAAATATTTAGTTGGGGTTGAGTGGTCCCATTACATTGCAATGACTGTATCAGTAGCAGATTCTTCAACCCGCTGTGCCTGGCTTAGCTTTACAATTACTTTTAAGCTGTTTCTGAATTTTATGAATGGGTAAACAAGCCATTGTTGTCCTTTGGGAAACAAAGGAAATAAGCAAGCTGCAAAAATATACAAGGGGCAGAGCAAGATAGGAGCTCTTATTGAGATGTCAGCCTGGAGGAAGGACTGTGGATTGACCAATTTCATACTTCTCACACCAAGGCATACCAGACAACTTTTCTGTGGGCTGTGTGTTTCTCTGAATTTGCATGCCAGGGTTCAGCCCCCCCCCCCCAAATACACATACACATACAACAACAATACACAATTTCTATTTGGGGGAAAACTGTGTAGAAAGAAATATTTTATGGTGATGATGCATATCTTCAATAAATTATTGCTTCAGTATTCTTGTAATAATTGAGAATAAAAATGGATTTATGCTTGAACCTACAGACAATAAATAGAGGAATCTGTTCATCCTTAACTTTTCATAAATTTTCTTTCCCTCTCCTTTTCTTCCATATAATTATACTCCGTTGTCAATTCTCAAAGAAGCAGTAGGTTAAAAAAAAAGAATAAGAAATAGCTATCTCTACCGTCTCTCTCCCAGCAGAATTTTTAAAACAGAGCCAAAGAATTATATGCTCCTTTCAAAATTCCTGCTGCACCCAAACTGGCAGGAGGGAAGAAAGAAGAAACATCATTTACTGTTCTCACCTTTTCCTAAAATATCCTTTGGGGGGGGGGGGAAGGTCTCCAGCTGCATGCAATGGAAGTGAATAAATCTACCAGATGTTAAGCTTTACTAAATTATATTGATGCTTGGAAAATGGCAAAGGGCCAGAAGGCTTAGAGAGGGAATCTCCACCCCACTTACTAAAGCCCTTTTGTGATTTCCATTCCTTCCTTCCTCTCCTGTTCAGCTTTGGAATGAGTGTTTTCTCTTTTCTGAGTGGAAATAAATGCTAGACTACAATTTTAATGGAGGGAAGAAACAGGATGCCAGAGAAACGAAGTAGTATTGAAACAGGGGAAACCAATTCTGCACAGCACTGGTTAACTTGGTTTCTCTGCTAGAGGCATACAAATCCCAAATATTAAGGCAAACAGCAGCTTGCATTAGAGCAGGGGAAACCAGCATTCTCAAATGTTTCTCTCTTAAGGAGCTGTTAAGAGAATCACATTCCATTTTAGAGGTCACTAATATAATGTTTCCAAATTATGCAGGATTTAAAAAGAGATAATAAAAAGTGCACTTTAGAATAATTAAAGTCTCCTTCCAATTTTTAACTAAAGTAGGTGCTGGACAGACTTTCTGATCTTTCTAAACTGAAGGGCAGATATAAATTAAGGTACTTTTGTTGGAGAAGGTTCAATGTCAAGATGTATTTTGCAGGTTCACCGAGAAAGTTGCTCCACGTTTCTGATATAATTAAGAGAATTTAGATCTGTATTTCCAGTAAATAGAGGCCAACTTTTTACACTCCCATTGTCTGCAAGGACTGGATCATCACCATGACAATTAGTTTCTAGTGCTATTTGGCCTGTGCATTGCTTTTCTTATATTATTCCATTGACATGAATTGATTTTTGCTGGATAAAATCCATTATTTGGTCTGAAAAGATATGCATGTTATGTTGTGTTGTGTTGTGCTTTTGCTTTGTTATCGCTCTTCTTAGTAGTCACTGTCATCTCTGACTGGGTACTTCTGTGTTGAAAGGATGAGCTGTGATGGCACAGTGGTTAGAATGCAGTGTTGTAGGCTAACTCTGCCAAGTGCCAGGAGTTCAATCCTGACTGGCTCAAGGATGACTCAGCTTCCATCCTTCCAAGGTTGGTAAAATGATAGTTGGGGGCAATTTGCTGACTCTGTAAATTGGTTAGAATGGACTGTAAAGCACTATGAAGCTGTATATAAGTCTAAGTGTTGTTGCTATGACCATACTGTTGCCTAGAGGACACCTGATTGCCAAAGTAACGCAACCTTTGGGGAAGCTCTTTTCATGTCTAGGATAGGATAGGATAGGATACTGTTGAATTTGACATTTAGCTAGGAGTAAGATCTATGAAAGCCCAATTTTCTGGACACACATCCTATGGTTTGCAATATGTACTTCTTTAAGCAAAGTAAAAGGTACAATGTTAGTTAAGGTGTGGGATGAAAGCTTTTCTATCTATCCATTAATATATTGATAAGAAAATAGAGAAATGATATATGCATTTAGCATATGTATTATATACCAATGCTAAGGTTTTGAGTGTGGCATTTGCAGGCCACAAATACATTTTTTCAATTATTCTCATTTCTCTTTTGTATATTAAAGCCCTTAATTCCTATCTGTGATGGGCCTTCTATTCTATAGAAGTCCCCAAGCTTTTGAGCACCAGGGACCGGTTCTGTGGAGAGGTTTTTCTGCCTGCATCCTGCGGATGGGGCTTTGCTTGTTTGCACGGACTGGTTTCTGGTATGCCGTGGCCCGGTGCCAGTCCACAGACTGGGGGTTGGGGATCCCTGCTATAGAAGGATAGAAAATATGAAGAATTGCTTGAGAATATTAAAAAGTGATATAGGTCACTACAATATAGGTACCTAATTTGTTACTAAAATTGTTTATACTTTGTATAATGATGGGGGAAGACATGTTTTTATATATTTCTTTTATTTTTCTTTATTATAGTCTTAGTTTTTTTATTTTTTTCTCTTTCTATTTTTTTCTTATTTTCTGCATTTTTAAATCTTTTTTTTTTAGTTTATGTTAGTTTTTTTATTGTTGCAATTGTAATCTTTAATAAAATTACTATAAAAATTAATATTGAACTAGAGCTTGAGATATGGGAAGAGGACTTAATGTGGCCTTGCCCAGGATGTGAGGAGATTTGCAGAGCTGAAATTGGTTTGCAGACAGAAGATGTTTATTATGCAATGAAGCTTTCTTGAGAGGAAGATATTTTAGAAAATGCAAGATTTTTATTTAAATATTACCTATCCCCTTTTTCAGAATTCAGATAGAAGAATTCTGATCATCATTTCTATCTGATCAGTTAGGTTGACAGCAGTCAGAACTGCACCATTTATATGGGGAACACAAAGATTCAACAGTACCATACTGGTTGGCCATCATTTTTTTTTTTTTAAATGTCCTTTCTGCCAAAACTGAGAAAGACTCATTTTCTAAATCTATAATATCTGGCAACATAACCTCTGCCTTGTTTCCTTTCCTTTCACAAAAGTTAAAGTTTCAGTTGGACGTAAAGTTTGGCCTTGTTACTAAATCAAGAAACTTGCTGGGAAAAGCTGTTCTCTTACACTACATAATTTTTTTTTCTCCCTGAACAAGTCTCCACGGCGATAATGCTTCCCTTGGTAGAAGATTTCCTGGCCGTGCATTGCTCTCTAGTGATCCCGCTCACTTTCCAAATACGGAGGAATTATCTTTTGAAAAGACACAATGCCTCTTAATAGAAGGCCTCAGGAGGTTCATTCATTCATTGCCAGCATTGCCTTGCCAATCCTCAACAACACTATGCATAATAATGCCAGCTTAATATTTGGACTTGTTTCCAAAGGGCACTGAAATCAGTATGAATCTTTTCATGTTGGGGAGGGGAGCTGAATATCAAGACAAAAAGGAGAAGGACCAATGTTCAGGACCCTCTGCATTTTTCAGGTAGCCATCGAATCGTGTCTGCGTGGATCATCTGGAAAAGTTGGGCAGATGGCAACCACAAATGTTTGTGCTTGACAATAACAAAGATAGCAATGGGCAAAGGGCAAAATCAAAAGCTAAAGATTGGGAATGACTACAGCCTGGATCTAAGGCCACCAATCCCAAGGAATCCACTTTGAAAGTCGTTCTAGACCTTCCTAGAACACAACATATATTTCTGGCTCACTTGCAATGCAGTTGAAATAGTTGCAAAAGCTGGGATTTTATTTCATTTTATTATTTTATGCTAAAATTCCATTTCTTTACTGGCAAGGAACTCTTGCTTCACCCCTGTTTCCAGTTTCTAAATTTCAGATATTGTAAAGGAATTGCTCGGATGATGGAGAGCCTCAATTACCCAGGCAAAAGTACAACTACAGAGTTGAAATTGACAATATCTGTCAGTTTCTCTTCATTGTTTTCTTTTCAAGTGGATTGAGAGATTGGGAAGAGCTTCGGGACCTGGCTTGGGATAGAATAGCAATCTGCATTTTTTGTTCTCAGCATTCTAAAGCTTTCTTCATTTTAAAATCACCTCAGTGTTAGGGTAAAACTAAAAATTCAGATCTGCACTAAGTTACGGCAACTCATGGAATGATTTGGGGTGGACTTTTTTCTTTCTCAGCTAATCTATCTCAGGATTGTTGTGCAGGAGAGGGAAAAGTGAAGGAGAGATTACTATATATGCTACTTTGAGCTTCTGGGCTAAAGGTAGGATATGAACATAATGAATATTTTTTAAAAAAATAGCAGAAATATTTATGTATTCATCACATTTATATAGTTGCTCATCTCACAATAAAGGGATTCTATGGAGCTTACAATAAAAACGTAACAAAATAAAATAAAATGTTAAAAGCTACAATCACATCAACAATGTTATTAATTATAAGACGGAGAGAATTGATGTCAAAAACAATGCCACCATCTCATCAAAGTAGAAACAATCATAGATTACTTTCAAATTACAGCTGAGGGTTTGGGGTACGTGTGAAAATAATTGTGGTATGGATGTCACCCAGAAAAGTCCCTCTCCCCAACAAAGACTATCATGAAATACTTTATTGTTATTTAAAATACTTATTGTTACTTGGGACATTCAATGGGGGAGAGTTAAATCAAAAGTCAATATGGAGATCATGATTGCATGATCAGATCCAACACAGATTTTATATGTGTTGTCCATATGATGCCATTTTGCTTTTTTAACCCTTGTCTGTGGATGTTCCTATTGTTACTTGGTAAACTGACAAAAAAAGGAAGCAGTTAAAAATCAGTTTTGTCCCCCAACTCCAAATAGGTTTATTTCAGGCATTTCCGGCTGACGAAGGAGGGAGAAAACAAAATTGTTGTTAAGGGTATTTTTTGCAAAAGAACTGCTCCTTGCTTGTTGATGGGTGTAACACATAACTCATCTTCAAGATTCTTTCAGTAGATTTTTCAGTATCATTCAAAATGACGGTATTAATTTCACTTGCAGTAATATCCAGCAAGCTGACAAAATGCTACAAAGCAAAATCACAATATTTTTTTGCCGATAGCTTTTATCTGAGGCCTTCAAAGAACAATCCCCTTAATCAATAATAGAACATCAGCCAGAAGAGAAGCTACTCTATATTATTCTCAGGTTTATTCTCTTTTTCCTTCATCTTGCCATAGGAACCAGATGGATTCCCTCCTCCCAGTTTAGCAGCTGCAGCTCTTTCCCGTCCCACCCCCCCAAACCATCAAGAGAGATTAATATTAAAAAATCCTAACACATACTCCAGATTTATAAATGTCTTTAAATCCTATCAGAAATGGGAACATTTAGGAGATGCATGTTAGATCTCCAGACAGAGGTTTTCATGAAACATCATCAGCATGAAAGGAATTTCACATGAAAAGTTTTGCTATAGATGAATGATAGGTAATGTAAGGCCTGAGGGCACCATCTAACCTGACAGGTCCTCATCTCCTCTCTCAAAAGGGCTTTCCCATTGGAATACGTTATGCACTCAGCATTTGTACTTCCAGGATCAGAAATATCTGTTGGGTTGACTTGTAATGCTTGTCTCAAAACCTAAAAGAGCACTACAGACTGGATAATTTTCTTTTGTTCATAGTTCATCACAAAGCAAAGTTCCTCCTCCTCCTCCTCCTCCTCCTCCTCCTCCCCATTGTCCCTCTGGCCCTTCTCCTTACTGAGGAATGAAGAATTTGAGATCGGTCACCTTCCTCTTTCTGACATTGGTATGATGACGGAGGGAGAAAGATTCTTCCTCCTCCCCCCCCTCTTTTCTAATGATGCACAAATTATTGGTGTCTGCTGAGAAAAGAGGTGGGAGGATAGATAGGAAAATAGGTGGGAGAGAAAAGGAAGTGGAAGACTCATGGAGTGGATGAGTTGCATTTAGGATATTGAGTATTATAGAATCCAGATAAACTATAGCTGAATATCTGGATTCTTGTTAATGAATATTCTTTCTGCAGAAAAAAAAAACCCATGGCAAATAAAGGAGGACTCAGGGGAAAAACATTTTAAACCTAAATGTTTATTTCTATCTCCTTTTCTTCAAGATATACAAAATTTTCCAACACTATGCTCAGCCATCTGCAATACATAGGAAACCTAACCACTGCCCTCTGCCTCTAGTTGTGGATGAATGTCTGGTGTTTGGCCAGAAAGATCTTAAAACAGAAGTATGGCACATCCATTTGTACACTTTGTTGTTTGGCAAATTGGTAGAATAGAATTTGGGAGGAAAAATAGCTCGGTCTCACATGTGAACCAGTCGTTAGCTCAATAAACATGGGCATTTAGAAACAAAAGGTGAAAAAATATATTTTACCCACATAAGTAAACTAGAATGATTTCCTTTGTGGAAGAGAAAATGGAGCTCACAAAAAATGGAGCGGAAGATGACACTGGGGAAATTTTAGAACTAAAGTTCAGTTGGTGGTGAGCTGAACTATGGAATGGAACCATGGAACGAAACTGATACATTTTGAGTGGAGAGAAGGAAAAATGAGAAGTGGTTTTTATCTGTTCCCAAGAAGCAGGAGCACAATGGATTTCACACTGAACTTGCTTGTTGTTGTAAGAATTGATGAATACAGGCTACCTTTAGACAGGACTCAGTTTCCAAGCTGAGAGTTATTCAGGACAAAACGTCTCAATTCTCGGATATTTAGAATTGAATAAAATTACGTTCAAGCAATAAATCTGATAGGGATGATGAGAACACCAGTAGTGGTGTGAAACATTTTTTTTTTAAAAAAAAGCCCAACCAAAAACAAACAAACAAAAACCCTCTTCCTTGAACAGTTTGCTTTAAAATAGATATAAAGCAAATCTTTTTTTGCAAGAATCCAAGCATGATATTTGCCATCTTCTCTACATCCATTTCCGGATGTGAATCCACACCCCGGCAAAGCAGATAATACTGTAATATAATTTTTCACACAGTTTGCTGCTATTGAATGAAGGCAGTTAATAAGTCATCGGGACAATAGTCTAATTATTCTGCTGTTTGTACTGTTTGTCTCTATTTTGCTTTCAAGCATTACACAATATGTGCATTTTAAACATTTCTTTTAACACCTTCTTTTTTTTAGCCAATCTCTTTGCTTATGTGCATACTACTACTAATAAAGCTAATAATTCTGGGCATAATGCTGGAGCCTGGAAAAATAGATGCACCGAAGAGTAAAATGCCACTTTATTTTATGCTTTTGTGCAGTGTGCTATACTGTATTATGAACACTACTTGAGAAAAGCACTTCTTGTGAAGATGGCCTTTATTTAATAGAGCAAATTGCAGTCCAAAATATCAAATATACTTTTTTCCATAGATTTTTGGTGGAACTGTGGCTCTCAACATCATAGGATTTTAAACTTAAAAAGATAGAGACCTTTCAAAAATGCGAGAATGCCAGTGATTATGTAACTTGCAAGTGAAGGGGGCTGGTTCAGAAATAAGGATCTGATTGACAGCAATGTTTGTTATTTTAAAGGTGTACAGCCAGTGGTGGGATTGAAATATGTGAACAACGAGTTCTCTGTGTGGATGCTGCTTCCGGAAGTCCATTCTGGGCCTGGGCAATAAAAAATTAGCTACTGGTTCTGCCGAACTGGTGCGAACCGGCTGAATCCCACCACTGTGTACAGCCCCAGCTGTTCTTTTCCTGTTCTTCTGGATTGTAGCAATTGTGCTTAATTTTAATTTTGTTTAAGTGAATACTGTAACACCTGTTGACATGGTTGTATCTGTGCACTTCTGGGGACCTGAATCACATACATTATTGAAATTAAGGGTGGTTGAAAGGTTTCTGGTAAGATGTTGCTTCATATTCTAGTCCCGGTATATTTATTAGTCCAGTGAAACCCTAAATCTTTTACAGAGGGATTAAAATAATTATATTGTGTAATATGGAAAGGCTTAAAAAAACCCTTCTTCCCATTCTTTATGACTCATTCCTCCTAAGCCTCTTACGCATTTATGAAACCGAAGAGGTTTCTTGTTCCCCTTGGTTTCTTACTGATGTGTGAAATATGTGGTAGTCCTTTTAATGATCTCTGTGAACCCTCATATTCTCTTTTCAAAGCGCTGTGCTAAATGACAAGATATTCAGTCCAGCAAGCAATCTTTTAATGACCTGTTTGTCATCACTGATTAAAAGAAGGGACATCAAAAATGAATTTGCCACCTTACATTGAAAATGCAGGCCTGGCGTGAAATAGTATGGCAGTTTGTTAGGGGAAAAAAAATCATTTGATGCATTGTCTCTGCTGAAATATAGTAGCAATGTCTAATGGAGCATTACACCTCTAGGTCTTCTAAATAAATAACAGAAATAGATACAAATAAGTAAAGAATTTCTTTAGCTCTGATTAAAAGTTCCTCTAAGGCTTAAAGAAGAGCTGAATCAGTTTTCACTATTCCAACAAGGATTTTTTTTCCATATAGTTCTTTTTCCGAGCACATTCCAGAGAAGAAACTATAATAATTAGGCAACAAAAACAGCAGAGTACTATGGCATTTCAACAATGAAAAATTAGTTTAATCTCAGATAAGCTTTCATAGATCTCAATATTTATCTTGAGAAAAAAATATGTATAAGTGATTAGGGAAGAGAAGGAAATATTTGAGCCTACTGTTTATTATTTCAGTGGGTGCATGGGTTTACCTGCAGATAATATATACATATATTTATGAAATATATTAATATATATTTCTGAATTATGAACTGTGACTCAGATCTATCTATCTATCTATCTATCTATCTATCTATCTATCTATCTATCTATCTATCTATCTATCTATCTATCTATCTATCTATCTATCTATCTATCTATCTATCTATCTATCTCAATCATATATCTCATATTTTTAATACTACAAAACTATCTGCATTCTCTACCATTATGTAAAAAAATATTAACATTAAGGACTGGGGTCTGGACATATAGTACCACATAGTGTAGCCTGCTTTATGTCTTTTTTTCCCGACATATATCCCCCCTTAGTGCCATAAATGTAAAATATCCTCCTCTTCATTGAATCTTCTTTACTTCCTCTTTTAACACTTCAGGTATTGAGGGATCTTCATTGAATGCCCATTCGTATCGGCTCTTCATAGAATTATGTATAGTATCAGCCTTCTTGATGGGATCCATAATAGATAAGAATAAGTATGGTTTGCCTTCCCCAAAGCACATCAGATCAGTTTTTTCAATGCTGATTTTATATTAAAGATCAGCAAATAAAGAAGGTTAGTGTAGGAGGTCAATACTAGAAGAATGCCAAAACTTTTGACTTCAGATTTGATCATTGGAATATCTTCAAGATCCAATTGTAAAATAGCTAGTTCAGGATGCTCTAGTGGTGATTCAAACTTTTTAATGGGTTTTTCTAATCCTGATTACAATCCTGATTTCTACTTAAGGACAAAAAGGTCAAACCACATACTGTTTTTTTGGAATAGTCCATTTAAAGGTTAGAACAGATGTTATAAAGAGTGTCCTGAGGTTAGTACTTTTCTACCCAGAAATATTTTGCGTTCCTCTAATTACTATTCCCATTGATCTCCTCCCCTATGGGTGTAAATGACATAATGATAGTTTCTTCAGATTCCCAAGGTTTGCAACAAAACTAGAAGACAGAGATGTTACTAAATTAAAGGCCTGTATCCCCTTTCCTTAACCAGTTTTCAAGGATCTAAAAAACATAAATATATAGAAAATTCAACTTATAACAGGGTTGGTCTTTCTAGATCTCATGGACATTAACAAGTTTGAGTTGGTGGAATAGGATGAATGAAAACTGTGGAATTGATGTTTTGGGAAGGAAGAATAAAGAATCAAGATCAAGGAAAATCTTGAAATTATTGATAAGAAGCTTGTAATAGGATTTCACTTTATAAAATGGAAACAAATATAGGGATTTAATGAGGGATAAGAGTAATGAAATGTGTGAATACTATGGGCATTAGATTGAGGTGAAGGAGTTAAAATTAGAAAGCAGAAGATAAGGATAACTTTGCAGTAGCCTCAAGAAATAAGCCAAGGTTTTACAGAGGAAATAGAAAGGATGGATGTATTTTTGTAAAGTTGATATGATTTGGGAACAAACAGAAAATTGTCATAAAGACTGTAAGAAGAAGAAAGCCTTAGACGAAAGCTGATAAGTTTTTCAATCTTTGTGATGGATGAAAAGCCACCAAAGGGGTGTTGACAGGTACATAAACCAACTGATATTGTCCCTCCTAACATTTAGGAATGCTAGACACTTTTTGCTGACAGCTATGCTAAAAGTTAGGCTTTTGATCTGCTATCCCAGATATATAGTTTCTCATTCTGCCTGAATCTCTGCATATTTTAAGGATTTCATTTTTTATAAAATTTAACTTTGAGTTGTCTTCGGTTCCATAGGTTTGTTATTTATTTCATGGCAGCCTGGCAGAAGAAAAAGTCTTCATATTCCTTAATACAGAACAATTTCAGATAAAGACAGGAGACTGATCCAAGGTGTGCATGAAGAAGCAAAATGATCCAATTGGCAGCAGAGATAAGAAGCATAAAGCTGAAAGTTTGAAGTATTTGATGAAACAGATCTGTTGCCTAGTTAGTAGGAGTCTTCATAGTGTTTGCTTTTAGATCTACTCTACTTATATATTTGTAAATAAGCCAAATAAGAAACCTACATCAAAAATATTGTTTTGCCAGATCTGGGCTCTCAGGGAACTGGAGACATGCTTAAATGGCTGCATTGCTAAGGTGGCTATTATTGTCTATTTGCCTAAGGTTTGTATGTTTGTTTTTGTAATATTAATCTTTTAATGTGGATTTTTATTTTTATATCAATGGCTTTATATATGTATTGTTCAGTTGGGTTGGGTTGTTGTATGTGCCCAGAGTTGCTTCTTGTAAGACAGATGGCTATATAAACTTGATTAATAAATAACTCACCAGTTCCAATCACTCTCATTCCTCCAACCAAATTAAACAAACTGACTGGTATAGCACTTTGCACTGCAACTTAAGTATATAGTCAGCAGTATGCTACATCTACCAAGAAAACCAATGCAGTCCTAGGCTGCATCAACAGAGGGATAGTATCAAGATCAAAGGAAGTGATAGTACTGCTCTATATGCACTGGTGAGGGTACATTTGGAATACTGTGTCCAGTTCTGGTCACCACAATAGCAAGCAGATACCAAGGCCCTTAAAAGAGTACAGAGACAAGCAACAAAGATAATAAGGAATCTGGAGACTAAATCCTATGAAGAATGGCTAAGGGAACTAGGTATGTTTAGCTTAATGAAGAGAAGACTGAGTGGAGATATGATAACAGTCTTCCAATACTTGAAGGACTGCCACAGGGAAGAAGGCATCAATTTATTCTCCAAAGCCCCTGAGGGTCTGACAAGAGACAATGGATGGCAGCTTTCAGAGTAAGTAAAAAGAAAATTCCTGGCAGTGAGAACTATTAATCAGTGGAAAAGCTTGCCTCCAAGAGTTGTGGGGGCTCCGCTGCTAGAGGTTTTCAAGAAAAGATTTGTCTAAGATTATATGAGAACTCCTGCTTTGGGCAGAGGGTTGGACTAGAAGACTTCCAAGGTCCCTTCCAGCCTTACGACTCTATGATACTTACAATAAAGACAAATGAAACAAATTGTCTAGTGTGGAATCTAAGATGAAAGGGTATGAGCTTTGGCTGAACTAAAATTTGTTTCTTCAGCATGTATGCTTGGGACTTAATGACATGTAAACTGCATCATTTATAAACAGAATTTCAAATAAATACATAAATACACACACACACACATACACACACACACATACATGCATGCATGCATACATACATACATAATCAAGCAACTGAGATTTTGATCAGTTGAGTCCCAAAAATAATTTTTGTTGCTTTAGATCCATGGAAACCTGCTGCCATACATTTTCTAAGGAGAATCCAGCAGCATATTGTGAACTCCTGCAGAAAAGTGATGCTTAGCATAGAAAACAATTAAGGACACAGGTGAAATTGATTCACTTTGTTAGTAATAACTGAGCTTGCCTGTTTCTCAGATGTACTCTGTAATAGCCAGTATGTGCACACTATTCTTCACATTTAGAATTGGATGATCTATGCCAGCACTTTTGGTGTCTATTGGCAGTTCCAAAACAAATGGTACTCTGAATTCTGTCTAGTTACTGTATTGATTCCAGGCATAATTAATACTACTCACCTAAAGGGTAACAAATAAACCAGGCAGCTCTGAATCAAGATAGAATACTTCCTGTTCAGGTAAATCTGGTTTGGTAAGATTAAGATAACATGTTTTATTAGATGAATCTTAAGCATTTATATATATTGAATATTTTTTTACTACACGTTACTTCTTAACCAATGTATGTCCCAGATGAGCAAGCTTGACTTTTTCAAAGCACTTTCAACATATGGGGAATATGTATGTGTGTGTATGTGGATGTGTGTGCATGTATATATGGATGATGATATGGACAGATAGAGAGATAGATTATATAAATGTAGCACAAATAAACACCTTAAACATCTCTTATTGAAAAATATGGAGTATAAATTATGGACTTATCATTCTAGTTCAGTGTAAATTGGTTGATAGATATTGGCCAGTGGATTAATAAAAAGGTATGCAAGTTACTCTAGAAAATCATTTTGAACCAGTTTTGAAATGTACTGTATGCAAATATCCACCACACATACATACCTACCCCCGTTTCATGTAGTTTAAAGCATTTTGATACAGTTTAATACTAACTTGTTATGGGACAATGAGTTTCTCAGTAGAGTGCAATACTATGCATTCCCACCTGTAGAATACAATAGGTCCTACTTTTTAGTAAATATGCATGAAATTGTATTGCTGAGGTCCTTTTTTAAAAAAAGAACCATTGCAACATGAGCCACATGCATTTGCAATTGCATCTACAAAGAAGTCAGAAAAGATTTTCATATTCTGCTGTCATAGCATTTTATTCAAGTCAGCACAGTTATGGTTGATCGGTGGAGTCTGATGGTATGCTGCTTAAGGGAGTTGAAAACTATCTCACATATGTGAACATGCTTGCCATTATAACTATACTTGTGTAGGATTACAAGAGAAGAGACTGAAGCCTGGCATTTGCCCTTGCCGTAAGCCCACATATTGGGTCCAATGCTTCCCTATTCCTCTGCCCTATCAGCTTCTTTTGCCCCAGCTTTCCTAGGTACTGTCTCCCACTTCTAATATGTGTACTCAGGAAAAGAGTATTCCATTTTTTTAAAAAATGATATGATATCCCCTGTAATTTTGGTTCATCCATTTATGCAGAGCTGGGTGACCAGTCCATACATAGCTCTTAGACTAATTTCAAAAGTCCTTCGCAAAAGATCAGGTCCAAGCTAAGGTAAGATATTTTCTTATTCGACATAGGCTGCTGCTTACAAGAAAAATCAAAGGAGCTCTAAGAAAAGAGTGAAAAGAGAAAGTATCACAAGCTTTGAAGAGGGAAAGAATGAGTCTAAGTGAGAATTGTTGTCTCCACTCACTTTTAGCTTTGGGGGTTTCACCTACTTCTTATTCCAATCCAATCCACAAACAGCCTCCAGCACAATATCTCTGAGGAAATATTGCCTCCAATAACAAATATGGCCTGAAATGCCTGATGATGTAACTGGCCTGCAAATATTGTCCTTGGATCTTAGAATGTATAGAGCGGACAACTTACAGTCCTTTCTTAAAGTGGTGCCTCCAAACAGGTGTCATACCAGTCTTTAGCCAACGGATATATCATGCCCCTCTATGGATGAAGGAACTTGACCACCAGTCTCCAAAGATACAGATTAGGATTGTAATTGCATGCCCCCCCCCAATAATTGCATCCAGACTTGGTTTGCTGTAGGACATAGATATATCTGGAGTAGCCTATCTATGCTTGAGAGCTGGGGTACATTCAAAAACAATGCATACCTCTGATAAATAATCTGAAACCATTTCTTATAGGCCCAGGGGAGGCTAGAATGGAATGGAACAGAACAGAATGGAACAGAACGGAATGGAACAGAACAGAACAGAACAGAATAGAATAGAATAGAATAGAATAGAATAGAATAGAATAGAATAGAATAGAATAGAATAGAATAGAATAGAATAGAATAGAATAGAATAGAATAGAATAATAACTTTATTGTCACATTGAATGTACACTGATCGGCATACATTAAGATGAAATTTCGTTGCATACAGCTCTCAAAGGGTCACCACCTCTGATATACACACATAAATATGACAAAAATAAATAAATAAATAAATACAGAATTATGCATATACCCACATATATTATATGACACAGAGAAACAACAGTCTAGTTCGGGTTATGTATACATGTGCATGGCAAGAAAAACGAATCTTGCGAGTTTGCTAGATGGATGGCATAGGGAATAAAGGTATTACAGAATCGGGTAGTCCTGCTAGAAATACTTCAAAACCTCCTCCCAGAGGGGAGCAACAGAAACATAAAGTGTGTGTGTGGGGTCTCTAACAATGCTTTGAGCTCTAAGCACATAGCGCTTATAAGCAGCATCCTGAACACCAGGAAGCGAGCCTCCTATGATCTTCTTAGCTGTCCTTACCACTCTCCGTATGGATTTTATATCTGAGGCACTGCTGCCACCAAACCAGACAGTGATGCAGTTTGTTAAAATGCTCTCAATCATGCCTCTATAAAAAGTGGCCAGGACAGAAGGAGAAAGATGTGCTCTCCTCATCTGACACAGGAAAAGCAGCCACTGGTTTGCACACTTCACTAAGGATGATGTGCGGAGAGACCAATTCAGATTGTTAATTATTTGCACCCCCAGATACTTAATATTGTTGACCACCAAATTTCTCCTAATTATTTTATATGTCAGGGTCTGCATAATAGGAAGGAAAGGTTTCTGTCATGAGAATGAACTGGAGATGTGCGCATTCCCTTTATTCCCCATGTTTCTTTTGCATAACAAAGATTTTATTTTTAAATAAAAAAAAGACTCAAAACTTTTAAGACTCCTATCAAGACTCCTTGTTTAAATGGGCCAGAGTATCTTCGTCTGAATGTGACTGTGCTGTTCCCTAGCAGACACTGGATCATATAGTGACTAGCTGCCATCTGAGAGCTTATGCAGGAGGAATTAACAAATACTGCGCTTAACTGGATAAGTGGCCTAGATATTAATATACAGAACACTTGTTTTATTTTATGAACCAATGTATTTTAAAATGTTACTTAATACATAACTTCTTGAATTGTTTTATATCTTACAAAATTGACCACACATCTTTACCTTATGTGTATCATGTTGCTGTGTGTTCTTTTCATACATCTTTACTTATTCCAATCCACCTATCTCATGCTATACACCAAATAAATATTTTTAAATCACACACAGTTCCCTGAGATGCCAAGACTTAAGAAAATATTATTTTGTGTAAACACCGGCTATTTAGGACAAGCTAGAAGCAACACAAGATTGCATATAATGAGGAACTTTGGTAAGTTTAAAACATGGGTTCAAGACCCTTGTTGAGGAGAAGTGGAAAAAGCAACTGAGAAAGATAAAAGCCTCACAATCACTAATACTCAAAATGATGAACTGGATGCTCTTGAGAAATCTTTAACTGCCTTAATAGAATTTTTTCTATTAAGTAAAATATAAAATACATGAATTATTTTTATATTATTAAAAATTATTGTCAAGCTCCAGAAATCATACATACCATATGAAGTGTTTATTTCTCTGTCTCTCTGAGGCCATCGCTAGAAGTACTTTGAATACCATTCATGGATTTTTCTAAAGCCTGTGGGAAATGAGTTTTTGTTTATTTCATTAACAGAAGAGCATTACAAGCATCTGAACAAAACTTTCAGCCAGGAAGAATCTCAACAAAGAAACATGGCTCCAGGTACTCTCAGAGACTCTGTTGAAAGAGTAAGTGCTATTTACTTTTGGAACAGAGTTCTTTATCAAGACAAATCAATAGCTTTCTTCACTTTTCTAACTTGAACATGTTTGAGTTGAAAGCAGGAGGAAGAGGGAGAGAATAAAAGGGAGAGGAGAGGCTGATTATATCTCACTAACACAAATGAATGATTTAGGAATGTAAGATGTAGCAATCTTTTGGCAGAGAGAGTGATAGAATCTTGACATTTGTTGACTGATAACTGGATGATAGTAAGCTTATATGATCTTAGGGACAGAGTATCCATCCATCAGCTCATCTAAATACCATTCTGGGGAATACCTGTCCAGCTGAAAATCTGGGTGTCATGCCCTGCCCTCTTTTATCTTTCCAAACAGTTATAACATATCCAGGCATTGGCACATTCATTGTAATACTGAAATGTAGATTATTAACTATTAGAGACTGTTTCATGCTTATCCAATTGTCTGTCTACACCATATAGATGTCATCTCTTGAAGGAGATTCCCCCCCCCCTTTCAGGTGACATAATGTGAATAGCCATTTGTTTATTTTGAACTTTCCATTTGCTTGCTATTTTAATTATTATTGGATTGTTCTCCACGTCTCTTATAAAATGACACTCTGCAGCCAATAGCTAATGGATTCTGAATGCCATTTGTCATATCTTATCATCACACATAGAATTTTGCCCCTCAAGCCATTTCTGTTCAATTCTCATATTATTTTATTATTTGGAGGTGATACCATCAAAAAGAGATATGTGTCTCCAACCCAAACAAACAATTCATCACATATCTATGAAATCAGGTATTAATAGTAGGATCAAAATAAAAAATGTAAAATGATGATGATGTATACAGTACAATTCTGTATACATACACACATACACACTTCCCTTTAATATGTTGCAAAAGGAATAATAGTTATTTTCATAGTTTTCAGTTGCCACTGACTACCTGATTTATTGAGTGTGGAAGCTTGCATTCAACAGATGTAGGCATTGAACAAATTCAGATACAGGAAATCATGATGGACCCTCTGAGTTATATGGCATGGTATTTAAGGAGGCATCAATTCACTTTTTTGCTTTCCCATACTTTCCCCCTTTTTTAATCCCTGCAAATGCTGCAGTTGAGCCCAGGAAACCACCTCTCAAGAGCAAGTCTGGGGATCTAGCATTGATTAAAATATTTCAACTACTAAAAATTGTATATTGTGAATTGGGAGCAGCATCCAATGTTATCTGAAGGACTTCCTCCTGTATCGTAAGCTTTCTCATACTTTTCCTTCCATTCTATTTTGACAGATCTGTTTTGAAAGTACCTCCAGCCTTTTGAATAATCCAGTCTACTGGTGGGTATCATTCCATTAACAGAATTCCATTAATGAAGATAGCCCTACTGTGATGTCCTGTTTTACCTGGACAACTTCAAAGGGAATAATCATTGAATGATAAAGAAGTACACAATACTTCCTAATTCTAAAAAAAAGTGATACCTGAGGCTAGACATTATCATAATACACGCTTGCTTCTTTATTACAAAATCCAGAAGCAAGTCTCAAAAGGCAAAGATCAGATAGAATCTAGTTTTAAACATCAAGGACAAGGTGAAGTTTTACTTTTCTTCTCTTGTTGTTTACTACCAGCACTCAAAAACTGAACTGGAATATTCCTAACTGAAATTAGCAGATACAGATAGGAGTTCTGTTATCAGTGGAAAACTGGATCCTCTATAAAATATTTATATCTGGAAATCTTCCATTTTCTTCAGTGGAATTTTTCCTAGCATTACTTTTAGCTGTAAAGTTCTGTGAACATAATGTATTTCCTAAGAAGTGGATTAAACAGCATCCAGTGTAGAGCAATAAACTTTACCCAAGGCATCAAACTGATTAGTTTTTTTTTTAATGAAGGCAATGTTAGCGCCTAGAGGAGCTCTTAACTCATTTCTCTCAAAACAAATGCAAGAGGTAGGATGTTCTATTCCTTAAATATAGCATCCAGTTACATTAGAACTGAACTCAACTTTCCTTTTGAAAATATCTCCACAGAGTGTTTGGGCACGAAAACTGACTGGACAATTTCTCTGAATTTCTCCACAGAAATGAAACTTCAAAGTTTCAAATTTTACACTTTTTATTAATTTATAATACAGAATACAAAAATGCAAAAGCAAAGTTTCAATTGGGGGAATTCCTTTATGATGTTTTCCCTTGGGATTGAATTGATTTGAATTTATCTTACCAGAAGGATTCCTCCAGATATTTTTTTTTCTTTGAAATAATTTCTAAAGCACACGCTCCTATATCATACTAAGTGAGAACTGATAGGAAAAAAAAATAGAGAAGATATTCTCTATCGAGCAGTAAATGGGCCAGATTTACATTATCCTATAAGTATTGCTATCCACACTAAGTCTTGGAAAAGGCAATAAAGTATAATTTAAGCAAATCTGTAAATGTATACAATTTATAGTTTAAATGAGAAGGGGCTTGAACCAATTCACTACAAAAGGATGAGAGGGTTGGACTTACACACATAGATTTTAAAGCTTTCATTACTCCATTATCTTGAACTGATTTGCACCATTGTTATAATACAATGCATCCAATTAAATGCAACATAGAACTAAACTGCCATTGGAATGTAATCGCATCTATTTAAACAAAATTCCATGTTCTGAATATTCAGGACTCTGTGTGCTTCCAGAAAGAGAAATCATTTGCAATTGCTGAAGAAAATAAAATATTGATGAATGCACTTATCGGTGTAATAAAATTCTCCTTATCTTTGGAGTGAAACATTTAAAAATCCAGAATGTATGGATCAGTTGTCAGAATATGCTATGAGTTCAGTAAGCAGCTATAAAACTGTTGTACTGAAACAGCTGAACTAAGGCTGGAGACATATTAAATCTTAAGATTCTGAGGAAGAAAAATAAATACAAAATGACTCACTTTTTTCCTCCAGTGTGAATGAACACAATCTATAACTTCTTTTAAAATCTACAAGTAGCAAGGAGTCATAGGGTTTTTGCAAAAGGGGTCATTTGGGAAATAAACCTAAATATTGCATTACCACAGAAAAGAATATACTTGCTTAAATAGCTCATATATTTTTAATCTCTTTAAGTAAGGGATAATTATTCTCTTCATATTCTGGATTAGTGAGTGAGACCATTATTAGGAAAAAAATTAAGCTAAAAATGTAAAATCTCTGCAAGGCTCTTCAAGAAGCAAAATATGACTTGCATACTAGTGATAGTAAGTGTGATATTTTTCCAAATTAAAATTGGGAGTACACTCATGACGTTTACACATGAAAAAGTTTATAATGCATAGAACTAGCTAGTAACCCAGCTAGGATACTGAGTTGGGCCTAGTTAGTACTTGGAATGAGAGCAGCAGACACTATGCAGAGTATAGGCTAAACTGAGAAGAAAAGAAAATCCTGCAAGAAGGATTTTTGTATTGTTGGCAAGAAAACGACATGGAAGTCCTCACCAGAATTCAAGCATGGCTTGGAAGGGTTAAGTTTGATTCAAAAGATTTTCTTCAGTAGAGTTCAGCCTTAGATTTTGTCAATCAATCTATCAATCAACCAATCAATCAATCAATCAGGAAGAATATTCATCAATGAGCAGTATGAATAAATACAGCCCAAGTCAACATACATCCACCAGTGGCACTTGTCTCAGGACATCCTTATGGACACTGGAAAGCTGCAGTAGGTATTCATGCATACCCGTTCATGCACAATGCACAATTTAAATGACCATGCAGTGCATCTTTACCGATTGATTCCATAAGAATCCCAGTCAGTAAAGAAAGTGAGAGAAGGAGGAAACACAGATTGGACATCAATATTTGAGAGCAACAGCAGCAGCTTCCAATGATTCCAAGTATTTCCTATTCTATGATCCTCAAAATGGTCAAATCAAGTTTACAAATGGCTAAACGGCACAACACTTCACATGCCTGTCTTTTAGCCACAGTGATGTGCCTTTGTCTGTTTGTTCCCCACCACATTTACCTCAAGGAGGCAAGTGGAAGTTCCACTTTAAGGCTGCTTAATGTACTCTACCGGGGAAATTGTAAAAAAAAAAAAACCAATGTAGGGAGAAACCTCCAAAGTGATGTGCAACCACAGAAAAAAAACTAATTAGGGGGCAAAGAACAACAAGCTAAGATCTGCTGCTCCTGCTTTCTGTCTTAGCATTTTGAGGGTTGCTTTTTCCCAGATGATCCCCACAGGATAGTCCTTACTAGAGAGGGTGGTAGAAGATTAGGCTTGATGCCAACTCTTAAAGATAATAAAGCAGGGGTCTTCAAGCTTGACCCTTTTATGACTTGTGGACTTCAATTCCCAGAATTCCTCAGCCAGGCACACTGGCTGAGGAATTCTGGGAGTTGAAGTCCACAAGTCATAAAAGGGTCGAGTTTGAAGCCCCCTGTAATAAGGGAATGCTTCTTGAAGGACAATAACAGCTGCATTGACCAGTTAAAGATCACAAACTTTTGTTTCCCCATATGGCACTCTTCTAATACCTGCTGATGAGGATAAGAATGCATTAGAATCAACCCCAAATGACCCATCGGTATATCACATACATTTTAATAAACTAATATAATTGGCCAATAGGACGATTCTACCTTTGCACTCTAGTACATAATGAAGCTAGTAAATAATCTGGCTGTTGGGATTACTCAGGCTGAAAAATTAGTTACTTTGACAGCTAATTTAAATCTTTCTCCAAGGAAATTGGTACAAGATGGAGTAGTGAATGGTGAACAGGATGGGAGAAACGAAGTAGAGGACAAGCTTTTGGAGTCTGTGATTGAGTCCACCCATTGTGCAGAACATGCACAACAATCATGTCAGGAGTTGATTTCTCATACAAGTAGTCCTGGACTTACAACCGTAACTGGCCCCACCCCTTCTGTGGCTAAGTGAGACATTTATTAAGTGAGTTTTGCCCCATTTTACGACCTTTCTTGCCACAGTTGTTAAGTGAATCACTGCACTTGATAAATTAATAATCTGGATTCCCCATTGACTTTGCTTGTCAGAAGATTACAAAAGGTGATCACGTGACTTTGGGACACTGCAACTGTCATAAATATGAGTCAATTGCCAAGCATCTGAATTTTGATCACATAACCATGGCGATGCTATAATAGTTGTAAGTGTGAAAAATGGTCATAAGTCGCTTTTTTCAATGATGATGTAACTTTGAGTGGTCGCTAAATGAACTGCTGTAAGTCAAGGACTACCTGTATTAGCAAAATTACAGACAAGCATTGTTTTGGTGTGGGACCTAGAAATCAGCTATTGGAAGAATGCAGAGCTTTACTAACAACTATAGCTGAAATGGTTACAAAAATGCTGGCCTCACTGCAACATAAATCATATAAAAGTAGGGCAAGGACACCTGCTGAAGTCAATATTCCTCCTCCACTGACTGCTTCATTAATTACAGAACATCTGACCAAGCAGAAAAGTTTAAAAAGCAAAAGAAATCCCATAAAGGAATTAATAAGAAACATCATTGCATTAAAGAAGATTCAAAACATCAAGAACTCTGAACTTTTCAACCCAAAGGGTGGTGAAGAATTTGATAAATAATCTGGTTAAAGAAAGTGATCGTGGAAAGGATAAGCTCGAGAACAAAAAAGACAGGAGTCTAGTGACCAGTTATGAAGGAAGGTCAGGATTTGACTTCAAGTCCTGAGATTTGATTTGAAAATAGAGATATGAGAAGTGTAGCATATTATTAGCCCTGGTGGTGCAGTGGTTAGAATGCAATATTGCAGGGCTAACTCTACCCACAGACGTGTTCGATCCTGAAGGGGCTCAAGGTTGACCCCTCCTTCCATCCTTCCAGGATCAGTAAAATGAGGATCCAGATTGCTGGGGGTAATATGCTGACTTTGTAAAGCACCCAGGAGTGCTGTAAAGCACTATGGAGCGGTATCTAAGTCTCAGTGCTATTGCTATCCTAGTTGAACCAGCTTAAGAGAACAGTTTTTAAACCATAAAGTAACCTAACTCACTAGGGAGCTCTGACTTTTCTCTTGCCAGCTATAGTACTTCCTCTAAAAGAAGGAAATAATTCTGCTTGACATTTACAACTTGTTAAAAATAAACAAGTGTTCTTTAATTATCCAAAGCTAAACAGTTATCTCACTCGGTTCAAAGTATTCCTTTCTCCATCTTATTCATTCCTTGTCCCCACTGGCTGTCCAGTTCAAGGCTATTGCAAGGGTTGATTACCTACCCTATAAATTATAATTCACACTGAGCAATGGTGGCACTATTTTCACATAAAGTTGATGAGGTGTTTAGGTTGAAAGCTATGTGCTCTCATCAAAACATTTTAATGCCAAGGTTTTCCAGAACTCCTGTTTACTCACACATCCGCTCAAGTCCACTGATACTACCTAATGAAGAGCCAAAACACCACAGAGAATGGCAGATATTCTGAGGAAAAAGAATTAACAGTTCCTGCAAGTTGGGAGCATCTCCCTCCAATGGTCCTCTAACATTTCAACCCAACAACCAAATGCCCTGAAAATGAACGTTCAAAATGTGAACTCTATTATCCAGGCCAATTTGGATGTAGTGGTTAAGGAACCAGGCAAGAAACAGGGAGGCCATGAGTATTAGTCCTTCTTAGGCACAAGGCCAATCTTAGGCCAGTGACTCTCAGTCTTAAATAGCAGGCAATGGCAAACCATTTCTGAAAAACCTTGTCAAGAAAACTATCCAGACAGTCCATTAGGAATCAAGCATGCATACACCCAGAGACACATGCACGCACGCACGCACACACGCACGCACACACGCACGCACACACACACACACACACACACTAACACACACACACAAATTCTATCCAGTCAGGAAATGCACCCCAGCAACTACTCTCTTTTTATCTGTTTATATTTTCCAAAATAAATTGGATGGAATAAAGATTTCTAGTCTCTCAAGTGGTTATACCTCTCAAAGTATTCCTACAGAATTTGGTATTGTAGCAGGCAACGGTTGGGTTGTTCATGATGAAACTAACTGATTAATAATTCTGACTGGCATTACATTATCTAAAGTTATTTCATCTTCATTATATCAATTGTGGGCTGGGAAAAAATGTAGGATGGAAACTCACAAAATAAATGTATGAACTGTACCAAATTCTCTGTTCTAGTTTTTAATCAAATAAGTCCCACACACATTTTAGAGGGCTAAGTTATTTGGAGAAATGAAAAGATTATAGGACTTAAAATAACTACATTGTGCCTATGCTAGATGGTTATGCTAGGAAAGTACTGTATTTTTTCATATAAAGTTAATAAGGCTAGACAAGGTTATAACTAACCAGTAGAAAAATAGGTGGATAATTTCCCTCTCCCCCCAATCTTATGCTACCTGATACAGCCAGTGCAATCATGGATTATGTAAACAAGGATCTAGTCACTGTAACTCAATAATCTGAACAGGATATTTCCATCTTTAATCTATTGAAATCAAGAAGGTTAGGAGAACTAATTGATAAAAATGATCAAACATCAAATAGCATCAAGGTATACTATCCTGTTAATTTAGCAGGATCAGACTCAGATATGTCTCCCTTAAGAACATATACCAGGCATATAACTGGGTACTCTGCCAACAACGGAGCCACATAATTCAGGAAGACATAATAAAGATAAACTATCAGATACCATATACTCACATTTCAAAATAAACCAAAGTTTATCTATTCAAGACCTTGGCAAAAGCTAAACTTTGAAATAGCTCTTGTGGCTAGAACAAGAAAAAGAATGATGGGGAGGGCATAAGTTTTAATTGATTTATGGGAGATTGTATTATTTCACAAAACCAAGCAGAAATTAATATTAATAGATATGAAAGGCATTCTATGCACTCAACTAATAGTAAAAGTAGGCCCAAGCGGGATTGGCATGCGATGTCAGATGGACTTCAAATATGAAATTGATCAAGCTAGTGATCAAGTGGCATGGCTTTTCAAATGTGAACCAGGAAATGGAAGCTCTTGTTTATTAATATCAATCTTCACTGTGAACTGTTCACTGTTTCTATCTGGAAACAATTAGATTTATATGTAATGGATGTAATAAAAAGTTTTCCCCAAGCCCTCTTATTTTTCTGGATGATTTTAACTCAAGTTGTTGACTTGATAGTCTGACTTAGACATCATTCTAGCCACTGGAAATCGAGCAAATTGAAAGATGACTACCTTGCTCCCTAATCTCTCCAAGAATACAGGTACTCCTCGATTTACAACAGTTCATTTAGTGACCTTTCAAAGTTACAACAGCACTGAAAAAAGTGACTTATGACCATTTTTCACAGTAACAACCTTTGTAGCATCCCCATGATCATGTGATCAAAATTCAGATGCTTGGCAACTGGTTCATATTTATGACTGTTGCTGTGTCCCAAGGTCATGCGATCCCCTTTTGCAACCTTTTGCAACCTTCTGATAAGCAAAGACAATGGGGAAGGCAGATTCAGTTAATAATTGGATTACTAACTTATCAACTGCAGTGACTCACTTAACAACTCTGGCAAGAAAGATCATAAAACGGAGCCAAACTCACTTAGCAAATGTCTCAACAACAGAAAATTTGGGCTCAATTGTGGTCGTAAGTTGAGGATTACCTGTAGTGGCATAAACTATTTATTACATTAGTTAATCTGCTTGGATTTCGAATCTTGATTGGTAGATTGCCTTCCGATAGCCCTGAAGAATATACTTACTGTATGTCTCCACCAATGGAAGCAGTGCTGTGGACTCTGCAATAGTTTCAGAAAATCTATTTACCCAAATATCTTCTTTTATCATTGGGGATCAAATGGCCAATAACCAATTGCTACTGCTGTTCTGTCTGAATTTACCAGAGGTTAAAAATGGTGGCATTTCTCAGTCGGCTGATAATCATCCCAGTATAGTCAGTCATAAGATGAGATAGTCTAAAGATGAGAAAATAACATAGCACTTTTCTTTAATTCTCCTTGAGTTTTATTAAACAAAAGGCTAGCATGTCAGTGATGGAAGGATCTGAGATTATTTCTCTCCAGGGCACCCTGTTTGATTCTCTTGAAGATTTCTTAGCAGTACACTCTGAAGTAAATTCTTCGTATAATCCAGTTGATGGAAATGCTAAATTGTGAGTAAATGTGAGATGTGGACTTTTAAGTAAACATTCCATAATATTTACAAATTATAGAACAAGTAATGGGAGGACTTCCGGTTTTGCACCTGCAGCACATGGCCATGCGAGAGCGATCCTCCGCTCCCCACAGCTAGTTTCTTCCTGCTTGGGGGACCCTAGATGGGTCCAAAGTTCCTCCGGAGAGGTGACCGTGAAGGAGGGGTGCCCCGTTGATCACGAAGCAATGGCAATCACTTCGTTTGATCTGGGGAAAGCCCTCTGAACCCGACAGGAGAAAGGCTAGCGTGAGATCAGCATCTAGCCCAAGCTGCTTGCAGCTGAAGTCACAGAGCACGAACCTAAACATCGGTGAACAGTGTGCTTGGAATTGGTGAGAGTACTGATCTTCTTTCTTCTATCTACTATCTAAATCCTTGAAAAGATTCCCAAAGCAAGAAAACTCCCAGAAGTGAAGGGAGGAGACTATATCCCCATTCCCTTACAGATGGAAGCGGCGAATTCATATTAAAGGAGGGAAGAAATATATTAAAATTTGATTTAAAATACTTCAGTCTGGACAAATTTAGGAACTAAAAAACTGTCAAGATTACACCCTAAATTGTTTTGCTGGAATTATACAAATATATAACAAAAATAATTTTTTGATTGAAAGAAATAACTGCTGACATCTAATGGAGACTCAGAGAATAGAACACTAACAATAAGGACTCAGAAATTGGCAGAGTGCCTAGAAACAAAGAAAAAGTTGTTCCTTTGAATTGCAAATAACCTTGAAGACAGCTGGGAACAAAGGAAGAGCCAGCTATAACATTAAAAAGTGTTTGAAAAAAAAGAAAACAAAACACCTGGACTGTTGTTTAAATCTAAGAACTGTTTATGGAAAAGAAAAACCTTGGCTTTTTGGCTAATCTTTTAGAGGAGAATCTGTAGGAAGGATTTAAACATACTGAACTGTAATTTTGACTGACTGATAAATTGACTTTTGAATTAAAACATTGATGAAAGATTATTTGAAGGGGGGAGAAAACATGGATATCACATACGTATCAAAAAATGACAGGATGCCACATTCAATATTTTCTCCTGAAGGATGTAGCCTGGAAAATCAAGGGCCTCCAGAAGCAATACTTCAAGGCAAGATAAATACTTTCCAGAAGGAAATAAATGTAATGTTAGGACAAATACAAATGACAATAGACTCAAACCACGAGGAAATCCAAAACAACTTTGATGATTTAAATAAGCATATTTCCAATCTAAATTTACAATTAAAAAATACCCAGGAAATAACAACAAAGGCACAAATAAATCAGACAGTAGACTACAAATTAGAAGAGTATGATCAAATTGATGAAACAACAAAGGAAAAGAATTACAATTTGACACAAACAGGAAAAAATCTTCAAGGTTCCGATACAACAAGAAAAATGGAATTATCAGGAGAACCATCAAAGTTTGGGAGACAGAAAGTATCTATCTTACTTACTTCATCTTTTGTATTCCCAACATTTGTAAAAATACAGGAACTGCTGGATAAGCAGATTACATCAACATGGAAAATTACTCGTCAAAAGAAGAAGACCAGAGACAGATACAAGAGATTTGACTCACCCTACCAGATGGACTATTACATGAATAAACATTTGTTTGAATATGGCTAAAAGAACAGAGAATTTTGAACACAAAGGGGCCTTATAACAAGAAGGATAAGAGATTTAAATAATATAGTATGTTTTATAATATATGAAATGTTAAAATAGTAGGTTGATGTAACTTTTATTAATATATAAGTGAAATATAAACTGATTAAAAAAGATGTTATATCTAGATATTATAAGATAGATAAAAAGTATAGTATTTTTATAATGCATGATATAAAATATTGGGAGGATGTACCTAAATGGGAAAATTTGGACAGTTAGATGACAAATATGAAGAAATTATGACTGATAAGAATTGGATTGAATATAAGGGAATTTAAGCGAACAAAAATTATAAAAATAGGATGTACGCTGAACTAATGACATGATGGTTATGAGAATAATATAAGATGAAAAAAAATGTTATATATAGAGATTATTATTAGACTTATATACCGCTTCACAGTGCTTTATAGCCGTCTCTAAGCAGTTTACAGAGTCAGTATATTGCCCCCCAACAATCTGGGTCCTCATTTTATCGACCTCGGAAGGATGGAAGGCTGAGTCAATCTTGAGCTGGTCAGAATTGAACTCCTGGCAGTTGGCAGAATTAGCCTGCAATACTGCAAGAGATGGAGGGTTCGTGCTGCCAAACAGACATCCCACTTTTAAGACTTCCACTGTTCCACTGAGCTGGAAAGAAACCACTCTCCTTTTTTGTCAATACTTTTTTTATTTATCTACAAAGTTAAAATATAAAATAAAGAAAAAAAACCCAAACATCAACTACAAATGGAGCAATCAAACAATAAAAAGAAGAAAGCACCCTCAACCAATTTCCAGCACCTACCAAACATATATATGAAGAGTTCCAAGCAAATTTATCATCTCATAACATTCTTTAAAAAATGATGATGTAACTAAAATGCAACCAAAGGTGAGACATTGGCTAGTTCTGTCGCCAAACTACAACTAGCTGTTTCTCTTCTCTGGATGCTTCTCTTCTTCCAGTGTTGAGAAAGTTTTTCTTAACCTTCATTCAGGGATGAGAGGCTTTCCCAACTGCAGGCGGTTTTTCATCTCCATAAATAGGAGCCGAAGATGAAAATGCTTCCCAAATGAATTATGTTTAAGTGAAAGTGTGGATGATGGTTATGACATCGTGGGTTTTGTGATAACTTTGGCGTGCAGACAGCTGGGCACAGTGGGCTAATTCCAGCATGATTCTCCCATCTTCCTACAGTTCTCACAATCAGATTTTTTTCTCACTAATGGCTGCTATTATGAGAAAAGTGAGAAGTGAGAAATGACAAATTATACATACAAACCTCTCCTTTGAATAGTAACAACTATTTATTTGGAGCTTATATTTTAGACATTTCAAAAACGTTTTTTTTTCAAAGGAGGAGGAAAGAAATGAGAATATTTATTACTCTTTATATTTCAGGAAAAATCCTCAACCATCTATGACCCCAATATATTTAGGGTTTCCAAAAAAAAACACCCCAGAATGATCTTATGTCTTACAGCATGTTATTTTGCAACAAGTGAAACCCAAAGAAAAGTTGAAAAGTTTTCAATTGCTGACAAAGTCCGCTTTTTAAATTTTGACTCTAATCTTGTGTGTATGTCTCAATATATTTTTAGTATATTTTCTTTCTTTTTCCTAGAACAGGAAGTGGATGTTTGGCTTATAAATAATCTTAGGCGAATTATCAGTCTTATTTTATCAGTTAAGCTATAAAACACCGGGATTTGCTTTTCATTATGCATGACCTTCATCTTTTCCTTTTAGTCCATTTTTTTCACTTACAGTGCCAATGCATTATGCTTGTTTCAATGAAGAAATAGTCAAATTACCCCAGCTGTCATTAGCCAAGATCAAAATGACTTTTGGCAATCAAAGCTAATCATATATCATGGCTGTAGGTTCATATACATACAAAACAAAAACAAAATAAAAAATATTGTAAATAATATCCCTTTTCAAATAACTAGGCAATGCTACCTAATACAGCTATCAGCTTTCAGATCAGCATTTATTTGCATACTAGAACTGGTGCACTTGCAAATTCTGCCCATACAGATGGGTAACAGAAGAAATGCCATTATCTGCAAATTTATCGCTATTACATTATGATATGACATCTATTCAGATTGAGGTCACAAACTATTTCTCAACAAGAAGTGGTGAAAATGTTTTCTGAAAGTATCTGCATTTTATGACATGTGTGGCATGATCCAACACAGAAAACGCCATCTAGGAAAGACTGAAAGAGAATGGACAAGCCCGGCTAAATTAGAGATAAATAATATCTTGCAAGAAATATACAATTGGACATGTACACCCCCAGATATAATTCCTAGTTGAGTTATGGAATTGATACATTTCAATATATGTGGAGTAATGCTTTTTGCTGCATCTCACTACAGGTAGTTTAAAAATGCTAATTTGATCCAGAAAATGTTGCTAAGTGACATGGTTGTAAATTGAGGGGGGAAAAAATCCACATAACTGCATTTCTGGAGAAGCAATGGCAGACCAAAGGTGATTCCGTGAGAGTTGATCTGATCACTGCAGTAGAAAGAGGAGCCAATGAATACAGTTACTCCTTGGAATTCATCCAGAAGGAGGAGAGAAACTAGGATCACCCACAAGTGCACCAAACAGTGGGTCCTTATGAGAGACTGTAAGCCAGTGGTCTCCAGTGAGTTATAGAGCTCTCGGAACCAAGTGATAAACTGTGAATTGGTACCTTCAAAAGCACACTGAGTTTGCATATTTCCTTTCTTAACCACTTTAAGAAACTGCTTGTTAATGGCTTTTGGGGTGTTAAGAACCTTCAGAAGGACATGTCGCAATATATACCAACTCTATAATTTAGGGCTGGTTGATATATGGAAGCAGAAAAATGGTAATTCAAGAGACCGTGCCTATTTTTCTAAAATATATAAATCCTTTCAAAGAATGATTTGGCCATGATTTGGCTTTCAAAGAACTTGGCTACTAATTTTCATAAAGTAAAGATATTATCCAAGACTTTTTTGAACCATAATCTTTTGAGTTTGGTTTATGAAATAAAATCTAATTATTTTGGATGGGGATTGAACAAAATGTTATAGAAAGAAGTGGAGGAGTGGAGGAAAATAAATAAAGGATGTTTTTGAAAATAATGTAGATAAAGGCACTGACTGAAGAATGATTTGGGATGCAAGTAAAGCTTTTATTAGAAGTACTCTATTTTATACAACATAACAGTGAGTTTTAAATGAAGACTCAAGAGGAAACACAAGCTATTTTGGATGAAATAAAGAGAAAATAAAAATTAAAGACATTTCCAAAGAAGATGGGTATTTCTCAACAAATTAAATTTCTACGATGACAATTATATATGTTAATAGTAAGAGAAATGAAAATAAATAAGAATTACATAAAGCAAAAAAAAAAATGATTTTGCAAATAAACCAGTGAAGTTAGCTATCATATAAAATACAAAAAGAAAAGAAAATTTTATTGAAATTACAAGTGGGAGATACTGTATTAACTGACAATATTATTTCAATTTATATAAAGGAAGTGACATCTTGCTACAGAAAGTAGATGAATATCTTAAGAAACAAAATTTACTAAGGATTACAAAGGGTCAGAGATAGATTATGAATAGACTTACAGCAGTAAGGAAAGTTGCTGAAGCTCTAAAAAGATTAAACTAGGAAAGATGCCTGGACCAAATGGATTATCTGGTTGTTGTTACAAATGTTTTGAGGGTGAACTTTTACAACCTTTGCAAAATGCGATGAATTGTATCTTACAGGGTGGAAAAATGCCAGAGAGTTGGAAAGAGGCCAATATGGTACTAATATCTAAACCTAAGTACAAGATTTTACTCTAACAGGAAACTAAAGGCCAATATCGTTAATGAAGAATGACTACAAGTTGTTCACAACCATTTTAACTGATAGACTGAAAATAATTTTGCAGGAATTTATTCATGAGGATCATTGTGGGTTTTTACCTAAGAAACATTTTACCTTTTCTAAACTTGAATGCTGCTGCTATTTCATTTCGAAACAAAGGCTTTCTTCAAATTTACTTTGATTCTTGCCAGCTATGTAATTTTGCCTGACAACTATTGTTTACTGCTGTCTTCTTCTAGGACATGTTTTTGACTTCCCACTCTAGCCTAGAGCCATGGGATTTTCAGGTGCTCACCCATTTGAGAACTAAGAGTCTTTGATTGGCTTTTTGAGATTGGTCCAAGGCAATATGGGTGCTATTGCTATTGCTATTGCTTTCTGCTAAGTGTTGATGTGTAGTAATATTTAAAATATTTGACAAAGATTGGGAAAACCCTGTCATTCCTTCTTAGCCCAACCTATCACACTGGTTTCCTATAAAGCTAAAACTAGAAATGAAGCAGCATGTCTGCTATGAGGCTGAAAAATTGGGATTTCTAGGTCCAATTCTAGAGATAAGAATTTATTGTCAGTTTCAAAGGATTTGAATTCATAGAATGATTTGGGGGAAAAGGGGGGGGGGTGACAAAAGAAAAAATCAGTTCCCTATTTCCATTAGGAAGATTTTGCATACATGCATTGTCTCTTGGATTCTCCACTGATGATGATAATTTTCATTCTTGTTTTGGTTTCACCACAAAAATCCCCATCTCCCTTTTTGACCTTGCCAAATTGGACTGGTACCTGAGATTCATTGATGATCGGCATTTTTCAATTTGCAAATAAATCACTGCAAATAATGCCTATTAGAGAGCTAAGTTTTTTTTTTTAAAAAAATGCATATTGCGTGCAGTTAAATTTCACTATTTAAAAATATATGCCACACTAGTTGACATAAATAAGTAGTAATACTGTGTATCAGTAAAAGGAAATAGCCTGTATTTCTAATTCTGTCCTCTTTACTGAATAATGAGGTCCAAGGAGATGAAGGAATTTGTTCGCATAATATGCAGTTAATTGGGGAGGGGGAATGAATGGGCTGTTGTAAATGACATTATTTCATCTGGAAAATCTTTGCACATTTCACCAAGTCAGTTTTAAAATGCCTGTAATTGCTGCCCTTTATTGATGTCATGTAGGGTCTTAGCTAGAATTATTTAATAAGTTGCCTACTGGATGATATGACCATCAATTATTACAAATTAACATCTGAGTCTTTCTTTTTATGCAGAAAAGGCTTGGCACAACTTGTGGTCAGAGGGAAAAATAAATTGTAAAATGAGGCTTGGTTTGATGGATGTATATAAACCAGCAGGCTTCCGAGAGATAAGAAAAGCAAGGGAAAAAAAAAATCTTTTGAATGTTGAATCTGTTTCAGGAGAAAGAAGACCCGGCCATATAAGAATGGCTTTTTAATTCTGAATATTCAGATTAAGGAAACATGTTTCAATGCTAGGGTTTTTAAAAGCTAGTTGAATTAAAGCACTCATTGTCTGTAATTAGGAGAAGAGTTACCACCGAAATGACTTCGCTCTTTCCACTGATTACAAAAATGCAGAGTTACTACTGACTGAATGTCTCCCCTGATTTTTCGTACCACCACATATGTGGTGAAAGAGAGATTCACTTGGAAAGCAGTTAGGCTTGAAACATCACAAGGCATACTTTTTTTGGTTCTTGGAGTTGCAATTTGACTGAAATCTTTTCGTCGAGATATGGGTCTTGCTTTAGTTCTCACGAGATACTGACAAGAACAGGTAGTCCTTACGACCACAATTGACCCCAAAATTTATGTTGCTAAGCGAGACAGTTATTAAGTGAACTTTGCCCCATTTTATCACCTTTCTTGCCACAGTTGATAAGTGAGTCACTGAGTTTAGTAACACGCTTGTTAAGTGAAGCTGGCTTCCCCATTGATTATGTTTATCAGAAAGTTGCAAAAGGGGATCACATGACCCCGGGACACTGCAACTGTCCTAAATATGAGTCAGTTGCCAAGTGTCTGAATTTTGATCATGTTACCATGGGGACGCTGCAACAGTCGTTAAGTGTGAAAAATGGTCATAAGTCACTTCATCCCGTGCCATAGCAACTTTGAAAGGTCACTAAATGAACAGTTGTAAGTCGATGCCTACCTGTAGTGGGAACTGGTTCCTGTTTGCCTGATTGCAAAATTATAGTTGAAAGCAGGCCTGGCTTCGGCATTTTTTTTTGTTGCCCAGGCCCAGAATGGATTTCCGGAAGTGGCATCCACACAGAGAACCGGTTGTTCACATATTTGAATCCCACCACTGCATATTGGACCAGAGAGGAGTGGCTTGTTGGTCTTGATTTGATGCTTGTGATATGCAGGCTTCTCTCAGTGTTCCTTAAAAGGTGAGCAGAGTGATGGTGTGGGGTGTATTTCTGGGCATCAGGAACTCTGAATGCAAATGAACAGGTCACATGAGAGAAAATGCATGGAAAGTTTGGTGCAGTTTTGAGGTTGCACTCTGGATGGAGTGAATGGGGAGTAATTCTGGATGTTGAGTGACGGGAAGCGAAGTGGAAAAGAGGTTATGTGTTTCCTTAGTTCCTATCCCTCAGAACCGGCACCAGGCAGAATTAGACAAAGGGAGAAGCAACAAAGGACATGAAATGAGCTCAGAGAAGCTCTTTTAGCTGCGATTGGTTGGACTAGGTTTTATTCTGATGGGAGTAAAAACATAGTGCAGAGTACTAAAAACAAAGTAACAGAAGCTCAAAATCGCCTCCTCAGTTTTTATGGAGATGAAACAGTCATCCAAGCTGAGTGCTACCTATCACCCAAGATTTAAAAAAAAATTTTTTTTAAAGGGAGGGACCTCCCCCCCCAAACATAATTCATTAATGCTATAGCAACTGAAAAATATGTTTAGCTGGCTATTGGTTTGAGGCCGTCTTCTTAATACAGATTCACAGTGTACCTTTTTTTTTTTTTTTGCATTTGGCAACCTGCATGCAAAGTTCAACAAACCAAACAACATAGTCATTGTACCTCACAGTGTCAGAGTCTCACTCAGGGCCCAGTCGGGAATTTGCAGCAGGAAAATAAAAACATAATTAATTAATGTAGTGCCCATATCATGTTTACAAAGCTCCGGTCAGTATGTTGCTTTCACTGCCTATATCAAAGACAACATCAAGAATTTAAAGAAATTAAAGAATTTAATTCAATGGAAGAATTCAGGAAATTAAAATAAAACAGCAAAAAAAAAAAACCCCAGCTTGTCTATTTAGCTCAGCATCATGAGAAAAACTTTATATTGGCCACCACAAAATAGCTATGATTTCCATTTGGTTTCCAATGGGACCATATCTTCCCTTGTTCTAAGTGGTGGATGTCAGATTTGTCTTTTTATCCAAAGTTAAATCATGGATGAAGCTGGTTTTATTCCAGACAGATCTGACCTTCTGTAACCTCAGTCAAAGCCCATAGTTCCCAAAAATCCAGTTGCTTCATTCCAGTTGAGACTGAGGAAATCAGAAATAGAAATTGGAAACCAACTGTTAATCTCTCACCCACTGAATCTCCTCTGATTCTTCCTTGTGGCCTCAAATGAAGGTATCCCATCTAACCTAGATGTTTCATCAATGGTCATAACCATATGTATGAAGGGGAGAAGCAGGGGATATCTGCCAGTTGTCAGGAGAATGAGGGAAAGGGCTAAGGTTCAGTTGTGTTCCATTGGCAGGTCCCATACATTCGGTAGCTATCACAGTTATGCTTTTTAAAATTATTATTCAATATTTTGGGAGATTTTGTTTTGTTTTGTTTTTCTTAAAAAATTGAAATCTCAAGACATTACCCCCTGTTTCCCCCCCCCTCTTGACTTACAGAAATATGGATATGTGTTACATGGATTCATATGAAGATTTCTTTTAGCATTTTTTTTTTACCCAAATTGAAGTTTTTATTACTTTGTGGAAGGCTTTCGATATCCCTGCAAGAAAAGGCAGATATTTGCTACATTGAGGAACTTAAATTTTAAAGTTATTTCAATGAAAGAAAGTCATAACCTTCTACAGGAAAACAATCTTTTATCTAGAGATGAGTTGGACAAGAATTCATAACTAGTGTCTGCAGGAGTATAATAGTTATGATTAATAATTATGGTTAAAGCCCAAAATGATGGTGGAACAAGAAATATGTGATCCAGAAGAATGTTGTTTTTTTAAAAAAAATATTGGTGACAGTTTTAACAAAGAGTTGCAATGATGCTAACAATTTCCCAAAAATATTACATGGATGTTTTGAATTTGCCATTTACTTTGATTAGAGATCAGATAATTATGGCTGGGGATTTTAATCAAGTTTTATCTTTATTTGATTGGAACTCACCTGAATCTAATTCTTGTACATAGCGAGTTTTGGAAGCTGATAGGTTGGAGTTTAATTTGGAATATGTGACTTTTAAACCCATTGCAACAGGAATATTTTTTATGAGTTCCACATCAGAGTTATTCTCTATTAGATTTTCGTACTTTATTCCTGAGCTGACTATATTAATGAATGTGATATTGGTACTGTATTACTAATAGGATTTTCTGGGAGGAGAGAAGTGCAGAATTTTATATTTCCTCTTAATTAATTCCTACAAAGGTAATTAGAAGTATTACTAATTATGTGTCAGGCTCTAAGAACCAAGAAAGGCACGTGGTGATTCTTCTAAGCAGATTTCTTTTTTGTTCTATTCCCACAGACAGAATCTTGCCAAACTGAAACAAACTACTAGCTACATGAAGCATATACTCTGAGAACTATTAGGGAGGGGCTGTCTTCACCCTCTTTCTCTCACACAAACTCTCTGAACACAGCTGCATCTTACTCCTCTGGAATGTTCTCCCTTCCTCTTGGGAATTCAAGCTACATTCCATCCCATCCTGAAAGAAAGGTGGCTTTCTGAGCTGCTCATGGTCTCCAGCTTCTCCTCTTTCTATTGAAAAGCAGCTTAAAAGGGTTCTCAGTCTCTGAACATGCACTTAACTGACTCTTGGGTCTGTTCTAATCCCCATTATTTGAAGGAAGTCTTTAAAAAAATACTAAATGAATAACAGAACATTCAAAAGAAAAATACTCAAGCTATTTTGCTAATAAAGTTGTTCAAATCTTCCTTCAGTTACAACCTGGCTGGGGAGGTCAGGCTCAGGTGCCTGGGAGTCAGCTTTGTGTTATGACCTAAGATGGGTCTGAGATGGTGATCCTTGGCAAAGGATGCAGTGTTCACTGTGGTATTGTTTTGATTTCCTGCAAATTGGATCCAGACTCCCCTGGGATATTGAGGGAGCCAAGGAGGTGACCTGTAGCTGGGTCCATGCTGTGGTGTTGGCCTCATTGAGAGAGGGATGGTGCCTTCAGCCTTGAAGAATGGTGGTGTGCCCTCTCCTCAAAAGGCTGGCCTTGGACCCATAAGAAGAGGAGAAATGTTTGTTGAATTCCTGAATAAAAGAAGTGAAGTACATATTGCACAGATGAAATATTGCTGTGTATCTTTTGCTTACTATTGAAAACCTTTCACTGCATATCTTTTTGTTAGATAAGAATGTATCTACTAACGATTAGAGTAATGGTATTGCAGGAATAAAATACTGTGTTGTTTTTTTCATTTTTTTTAAGCAAGTGCATGTTATAAAGCACTTCAGATAATGCTTGTTGGTGCATGTTATCTTTCCAAGATATTTTATCATTCTGACAACTTTATCTTTTGGCAAGTTGCTATGTGGCTTCAATACATTATCATATTAAATCACTTTTGAACAAGATATTTTAAACGATAGTTACATCACAACTTTAAAGAATAACAGTTAGAGATGAACAAACTATATATTGGAATAGCTGAGAACTGGGAATGGCACAGGGAACAAAATCAGAACGGAGTTTGCCCAGCATTTGATGGTAGAAGGGCAAGGCGCAAGAAATCCTGGAAAACATAATTGCCAGGGCATCCTGGGAAAATTAATATCTGGAAAAGTCTCCACAACTGGCATCCAGCTGCTGAGAAGTGAGTCTCGGGGAGCAAATGAGATTTGATTTGATAAGTCACTGAGCCATGGGAGTTGGCCATGTTTGTATTCCAATACAGATGAGTGCACTTTGGTACCTATGCCGCAATCATCACATCTTGCCTTTCAATCAAACACCATTAAGTATTTGTGGGAAGGATGACCTGTGTCTAAAACAGAGGTGTCCAATCTTGGCAACTTTAAGACTTGTAGATAAGTGATCCCCAACTTTTCCAGCTCGGTGAACCGGCAGAGCGGTAGCGGCGGTGACAGTGAACAGAGGAAAAGGGGATGGTTTCATGTGCGTGCACATGCCATTTTCACAAATACACATTTGCATACATGCACATGCTCGCCCACCACTTCCGCGGCCCGGATCCCAATGGGCTTTGGTCTGGCATTGGGCCATGGACCAGGGGGTTGGAGACTCCTGTTGTAGACTTCGACTCCCAAAATTCCCCAGCTGGAAAGTTGCCAAGGTTGAACACCTTTGATTTAACAGGAAGAGTTCTGGTTTGAGAGGGCTATATCCATTTTTTGTTTTTTGCCAGTCATACCACTTTGTAATTGTTTCCCTTTCTATTCTTTTCTTTTGATTTCTGAATTAACTTGCTCATTTTTTGGGACACGCTTCTGATATTCACCCAGGTCCTGTATCTCGAACATATCTTTGAAAATACTCCTACAGCAATTAAGCTGTAATAGCTGAATGATCTAATTACATAAGAATATTAAAAAAGGGAACAGTTGGACAGTTATACTGTTAACTGGTCTCTATGTATTCGTTTGTGCAAATCTCGTATTATATATGTCAATCTACAGTTTTATATTCTACCTTTCTTTGTAGAAATCTTTTGAAGCCTATGTTTTCCTTGATAATGGGTGAATTTATTATTATTATTATTTGATTGTGATTTTGATTTTTTATATATTTAAAATATAAATAAATACATCTTCTTTAGTTGGAAGACACCTTAGCCAGGCTGGATGCATTGCCCTCGGCAGTCCTTTTTGGACGGTTTAAGGGCATTCCTATGCACCTTCGGTTGTGTCCATGTGGCGATGGCTCTATAGAAACTCTAAGCCATATGCTGCTTCATTGTTCTCTATATAAAGACTCTAGACAGTTTCTTATATATCCGATATTGAAAAAAATTCCAGGCAGGGGGTATGAATTTTATTTAAAGTTGCTACTTTCGGATAAGGATCCGAAAATATCAATTCAGGTTGCCCAATTTTGTGCCACCATTTGCACAATACGTCGCACCACTATTAAGGGGGTTCTATTTTGAGAATTTTGGATTGTACTATATTGACTGTTTGGTGGTTTTATATCTTGTAAATATGGAAATAAGATTGTTACTGTTGTTATATATTTTGATTGTGTCTGGCCTTATGGCTGTAATAAACAGATTGATTGATTAGTTGGAAGAAAGATACACTTAGGCAATCAATGGCTACGAATCATAATGGCTATTACTTTCAGCCTACAGAAGTGCAGGAGACCATGAATTGAAGGCAGCTATTGTCCTCAGGGCTTTCTGTTGGCAAGGTTTTGGCTATTTTGAGAACAAAATAGCCTGTTAGTCAACAGGACTTATTTTGGCTGCTATATATGCATTCTTATGTGGAAAGAAGGAAATATCTATAAAAACACACTTTTTTTCCCTGACCCGGTGCCCTCTAATTCAACTTATATCATATTTGGAAAACACCACTAAGTTCAAATGGTTATTTACTAATGATCCATTAGTGCTAATGTCTGATTCCCACTTCTCTGATGGGCTCTGCTTATTAATTATGAAAAAAGTCCTGTCAATGAATGATAGGTTGCATCTGTCTTCAATTTTAAATAGCCAAAAATGCCATTTAAACTCTACAATCACTTGAGAGGCAATCCTATGACTCCATTGTAAAAAAAAAAAAAAGGACTTAAAAAAATAAAACCAAACTGGAAGTCTACACATTTATATTCTGTTTCTATGGTAAAGGAGTTCTCTGTGAGAGAATGCTAATTTTAATGCTGTTCTTCCTTTGTCAGATATTCTATGAAGCTCTTAGTCTAAAACACAAATGGGAAATGCAGCCTGATCAAATACTTCTGGCTTCTGAAGCCACACCGGTGTTAAATCTCTAGCATCTGCACATAAGTATCCAACCATACAAATGCCACTTTCTTTGTAGATATTTACTCTACATATATGAACACTGAAGGGTGCACTTTAGCAGCTTTCCAGGTATGTGTTAGAATAAGTCTTACATACAAAGTTTGAAAAGGCTAGGATAAGTTATCCAAATGTGGATGGAGATGATAGATAGATGATAGACAATGGATGGATGATAATAGATAGATAGATAGATAGATAGATAGATAGATAGATAGATAGATAGATAGATAGATAGATAGATAGATAGATAGATAGATAGATAGATAGATAGATAGATAGATAGATATGACAGACAGACAGACAGACTGGGCTTCTTTTTTAGTGACCATAGATTTTCTCTATTACTATGTGTCCCTAACCTAATCTTTGAAGCGCTCCAACAGTGCATTCATTTCCATCATATCCAATATTGTCCACCTGGTTCCTAGTCATTTTTTCCTTCTCTTTTCCTTCCAATGTTCTCAATTTCAAAGTCTTTTCCAGAAAGCTAGGTCTTTGAAATAGTGTAGGTCTCCTGTTTGAGCAGGGAATTGGATTAGAATATCTCCAAAGTCACCTCCAACAGTACTATTCTGTTCTTCTTGGTTAGTGTTTCCAAAGTAGGATAATTTGAGCCTGGCCATTTGTGCTTCTAGTGAAGACTCTGGATCGATTTATTCAATGACCCATTTGTTTGTTTTCCTGGCTATGCTGTTCTGCTTTTTGAAAGTCCAATTTTTGCTTCCATAGAGTTAGTTTTAATAAATAGCAGGAGCTGAGATAAGAAGCAGAGTGCTCCTGCTTTCAGAGTTCATTAAAACATACTTTAGTCTTAGGCTCTGCTGATTGTACACATGTTGGTACAAGCATACAGTGATTTTTAAGTGATTTTTCATAAGGAAGCTGGCAATGAAATTCTGCAAGCTTCCAGGATCAGGTTCAGTTCTCTTTAAGGCCATGGTTATTGTTTTTCAACATACACAGGTAATTGTTATGTGTCATGATTAGGATATGTGGATTTTCTGGCAGATAAGTGTCATAGATTGTGAAACATTACTTTAATCATGCTGGAGAAAAAGCATTCATTGAAACATAATGCACTGTCAGCCATGCAACCTCAGAATGACTTCTTTTCATTTTTCTAAATTTATGTAGCAATCTGAGAGGTTGCATTATCATAATGAATAGTTTATTGCAATAATCTGTATCAGAGTTCAGAAGCATTTTCTTGTGTTGTGTTTTTTTTTTTAAAAAAAAAAACCTCCCATGACAAGGGAATAAAGTTGACGGAGAAGGCCACATTACCTCTGTATAAATTCAGTGATGCCTCTTGATAGATGCAGGACTCTGAAAAAAACCCTACATTTTTATATACTGGAGTTTGCACATGGATATTCTAATAATGAAATACCTTTTCTGCTTGTTCTTTCTTATAATGTCTCTTCTGTTGATTACTGAGTTACACTCTACAGTGATTTGCGATTACTTTTTAAATGTAGGAATTGTGAACTTTGCAAACAAGATGAAGAGCAGATTCAAGACCTATCTGATAGTTGAAGGGGCCCCATGTCTAAAAAAGCAGAGTAACTTTTCACTAATATGCATCAATAGATTTTTCTTTGGGGTTGCTCCAGGATTAATCAAATGTTTTAACCAGGGACGGGCAAGCACAGGCAATCCTCGGGTTAAGACCACAACTAAGCGCGAAATTTATACATTTATACATTTGTTAAGTGAGTTTTGCCCCATTTTACAACTTTTCTTGCCACGGTTATTGTTAAGTGAATCATTGAATTTATTAAGTTAGTAACTTGGTTGTTAAGTGAATCTGGATTTCCCATTGATTTTGTTTGTCAGAAGGGTTGATCACATGACCCCAGGACACTATAACGGTCATAAATATGAACCAGTTACCAAGTATCTGAATTTTGATCATGTGACAACGGGGATGCTGCAATGGTCGTAAGTGTGAAAAATTGTCATAAGTCACTTTTTCAGTGCCGTTGTAACTTTGAACGGTCACTAAATGAATTGTGGACTACCTGTACAAATTTGGAAAATACAGGCATTTTGGATTATGGATGGAAAACAAGGAGAATCCTCCTACTAGTTTTCATCATCATCTCTCTCTCTCTCTCTCTCTCTCTCTCTCTCTCACACACACACACACACACACACACAAACCTGTCTGTCTATATTTCATATTTCTTAATCACCCATCTCCAGCCATCTCTTTCTAGAAGAGGAAGCATGAAAGGTACTTGTTTGTGTGGATATTTCTAAAGGCAATGCATGAATGGATGAAAATCTGTGATTAGTTCTCCAACTCAACTGCAAAACTATGTGGCACTTAAGCTATCCATGGCTACATAATGGCTGTATTATTCTTAAAATGCTGGAAGCAGAATGTCTCTGATTACCAATTGCCTACCCATGTTCTGAAACAGCCTTTCTTCTTATCAATTTCTAATCAGAAGTACTAACTTCTTTCATAATAGTAATTTTCAGTTGTTAGGGAAGGCCAACTACACGTAGAAGAATTGCACAAGAAGTGAAAATCCACATTAAATTATCAGGAGGAATCTGCACAGAGACTTTTGAATATTTGTATCTTCATTTAACTGAAACTTACATTTTAAAACAGAATAATGGTAGAATAAAGAAAATCAGGAACCTGGAAATTTCCTTGACTCAAAAATAAAGTAGGCTTAGCAAAACTGAAGGAACAGAAAAATGTTGGACAGAATCCACAACAAAGCAAATCAGGAGTAGTTTGAGATAAATACGTAGTAAGTAATACAATATATATAGCACCAAAGAAACCCAGACAATTTCTTTGCCTCCTCCTGAGTTCAAGACGGTACCCAGCAGAGTTCACACTAGATGAGTCCTGCGTTTGTATTTTTAGAGTGATGAAGGAAAAATTCATTCAAGGTATAATTCTCACTATCACTATTCTAATGGAAAGCATATTTATAAAGGAATTATTTGATCTCAGCAAATGCAGTGCTTAGAAGTCTGTACAGGATGAATGATCTTCCTTTGCACCAAGGGTATGATTGCCTAAATGCTGAAAGGCAACACAAACAATTCATGGCATCAGATTATATTGCAGAATGAGGGAATCAGTCTCAAATGTTTTAGAATGTCTGGCTGACTGTAGGAGTTAGAATAGAATAACATCTCTCTCTCTCTCTCTCTCTCTCTCTCTCTCTCTCTCTCTCTCTCTGTGTGTGTGTGTGTGTACACACACACACACACACACACACACACTTTTTCTTAGATCTGGTAAGGTCAGATATCTGTCACATCACCCCTACACTATATTTCTCTTTCTTTTATATTTATATATATATAAATATATATATATGTGTGTGTGTGTGTGTATGTGTGTGTGTATAAAATGGCTTATGTGAACAATGCATAATAAACCCTGTATCACCAAGAGCTAGAGGAATGATAAATCAAGAGTAAGAGTGTGATCTCATGCTGCCTCCAAGGCAGTGTAGGGGTGATGTGACAGATATCTGACCTTACCTGATATAAGAGAAAGAGAATATATTTTTCCATTTATAGGTATTTGCTTTCATTTCATTTATGTGTAACTTTCTGTGCTTTGCAGATTCAGTTTAAGGTTGTTACAGAAGCAGTTCCATTCAAGATCATACGCTCACTGCTAAATTAATTTATTTGCTTTTATATATGTGTCTCTGTGTGCGTACAAACACTCTCCTCCTCTTCCTCCCTCCCCTCCCCCTCCCCTTCCTCCTCCTTTTCCACAGGTGGAAGGTCCACTTTTTGGACCAATGAACGCCATTTCACACACGCTTGAACATAGCAACCAGGTCCAACTGCATAATTTTCATGTCTGGATGTCTTGTGTCCTGCCACCTTTGCTTTGACCTTCCACATTTACCATCAGTGTCAAAGTAATGGTAAATGGTGAAGAAGATTGGGGTGCTGTTTGTGAACATGGCCATACCACTGTAGGGTTTTTTCTCACACTTTCTCTGTTGGTGCAACACTCATTTGCTGCTGGACTGTATCATTGCTGATGTGGTCCAGAAGGGAAACATCTAATGACCAACTGAGCATGCACCTCTCCATGGCATGTAAAGAGCACTCAATAGTCTGGGTGGTTGGTCAGCACCCGGTGTCATACAGTGCTATAGGGCAGTCCTTCATTCTCTACAGTTTTTATGAATTGGCATGTGCTTATCATAGAGCACTCCAGGGATCTCCTTCCTCTTTACCATCATGTCTCCTTCCTCATTAATGCCACAATCACTATGCAGATGGGATTCTAAATAACTGAATTTTGCAGACTTTGTCTTTATTTGTATCAATGCAGTGTCAGACAGGTAAAAGTCTTAAAATATCCAGGACTAACTGATTCCTTCTTCTCCTCTTTTCACTTAGTTCAAACCACTCAGGTCTAATGTTAACTAATCTAAGCTGAAAAGGGGTCAAAGGATAGCCACATATCTTCATTAAAGCAATCTTTTTCTGAGCACTCCATTTTCAATGTCGTATCTTAAAAGATGCATTTCTTCTTATTTTAGATGATGTTACATTAGCACGTTTTAAGTGTTCGTAAAGGGAGCAGGGAGGCTAAAATTGTGCATTGGGGCAGTGAGCAAAGAGGACTACTCACGAGGAGTTGTAGCTGTGCTCTCGTAAGATGATTCAAAATTGTATGTAGTGCAGCTGGTCAATGATTGACTAAAGGTTGCTACGTATGCAATCTAGGATAATGATAAAGCAAAGTTTAAGGGGTCGATGACAACTCACCATGGCCAACTCATCACAGCCAACTTGCCAGGGCTAACTTGCTGCAGGACAACTCGCCACAGCCATCTTGCCACAGGACAACTCGCTCCTGGACAAGAGTTACACTAATATCAAAGAAATGGTGGAAAAGAATCATTAAAGAAAGAATGCAAAAGGAGGAACAGAATGAAATGTGACTGGCAAAAATTAAAATAATTTTTATTGATTTTAAATAGTTGAATAAATTGTTAAATTGTCCCGCAGTGAGGTGTCCCATGGCGAGTTGGACGTGGCGAGTTGTCCTGCAGTGAGTTGGCTGCGGCGAGTTGGCTGTGACAAGTTGTCCCATTCCCAAGTTTAAGACAGTACTAAGAACTATGCTCACCCTCCACACAGAATCACTTCCCTTTCAGACCTGCCTAAATTCAAGGCCACAAAGAAGGAGGAAGGTAATCAGAATACAAAACTATCAGGGTTGGATAGACTTTTTGGTTCTCCACATACTTCAACTCACACATTCATTACAATGACTTAAGAAAATTATAAGACCATGCAACAATTTCTGTTTGGTTTCCTCGTATCTTTGTAATTTTGGATTAACAAATTGTATAAACTCAACCACGGTGACTTATTCAACAAACCAGAATTAAAATATAAACCATGCTTTGCATAAAGACTATTCCTTTAAGATAGAACGGAAAAAAAATTTGCAAGCTAAAACCATAGTTACTTATGGCTTTTATTTATGAGCTAAGGACCATGTAGCAGGTAGAGTCACATCACACCTATGGATAAGGCAATGTTTAATGGGTCTGTAAAGGTTTAAGGAGATTTCAGTAAATAACAGCACCTAATCAATCTTGAGTGAATTTTAAAGCTAAGCAGAAATAGCCTTGGTTTGTACTTGGGTAGAGGATTATCTGGGAATCTAGGGCCATTGCTAGTCTGAAAAGCCCAAACAAGTTCCAGTGGCAAGTGACTTCAGCAGAGGTGCCAAAAAAAAAAAAAAAAAACCCAGATAGAAGAATCCATCTCACTCAAGGAAGTTTTTCTTTATAATTTGGGCTATTAGAAAATATAAAGATATAATGGAGCACATTGTTTCAGAGCATGGTTGTCAAACTCGATCGCATCACGTGACATATTGTGATGTATTGTGATGTTTTTTGCCTTTGTGGAGCTGGGGTGAGCATGGCCTGTGTGTGATGCATCCAGCCCACGGGCCACTAATTTGACACCCCTGTTTCAGAGGAACATACCAAAATGTGGGAGGTAAGCTGTTCTGGTTCCATCATCTGGCAATGCCGAAATTAGTGTTTTCAACCTTGGCAATTTAAGATCTGTGGACTTCATACTGGCTGGGGAATTCTGAGAAATGAAGTCCACACTTCTTAAAGTTGTCAAGGTTGGAAAACCTTGCCTTAAGTCTTTGCATCTTTTTCAGGAAAGAGAGTAGAAAAGCCACGAAACTCTATGTACCCCACTACTCTGTTTCCTATAACAAACACATTAATGGGATACATGAGAAGTTAAGCTCTCTTTCAGAATGAAATTATTTAAATTTCATCTGAATGGAAGCCTTCCACTTCTTTTTTTTTTTTTTACATAACAAGTTTTATTAGTTTTTGTTTGTTTTACAGCCAAGTGCTTATAACACATCGTGGAGATAGGGCACTCCATAGAACACAACAAAAAATACAGTCATACATATACAATTTAAACTGCTTCTTTAAAAGTTCCCTCTCTATTTTATCAATAAAAAAAGAAGAAGAAAAAAGAAAAGAAAGAAAAAAAGAACACACAAAAACAAAAAACAAAAATTTATCAAAGCTATTTTGACCCATTTTCAAGCTTAACCAACTTTCAAATAATCTATTTCAATTCAGTCTTACATAAACATATAGTATACAATTCAAGCATTCCTAAAATATCTCTATTATTCCAATTTCAATTTATATTTCTCAATCAAATTATATCTCTTATTCTATTTTATATATATTTTAAAACCATTACATAAGACAAAATAATGTAATAATGTTATAATAATAATAATAATAGGACAATAATTATTTCTATCATAAACTAATAATATAACTATTATATCTTAATATTTCTCAACTATATTCTATTTCATGTATTCTATCCAATATTTTTATAAATTCCTCAATTGTTTCAATTTAGTCCATTTAATACCTCACTAATTACCATTCAATTGTTGTAAGTAAAAGTATCAATAATACTTCACCAGTCTCAATCTCAATCTGACTCCTTTAATTTTAGATTTTCCAGTTTTTCCTATTGTCATTCCAAACCATAATCAAATCCATATTTAGCTCTAATGTTGACTCAAACCAAAGTAGCCTTAAAAATCTCAAAAGTATTAGCTCATTCAATGTCCAAAAGCCCTTTTTACCCATCAGATAAGATTTTAACTCTCATTTTTAAATCTAATTCTAGCTTTCTTTTTATGCCAAGTAGGTTTCCACAGCAGGGCCTCTAAGTCTTCCCATCTTAGTGACTGGCTAAAGGCCTTTTCCCACCATTGAGTCCAATCATGTTCTTTTTCTCTTTTATCTAGTGTTGTCTGTACTGTCATGTTGTCAACATTTTTGGTGCCTCGTATTTGGAAGTCCAATCCTGTTGCTTTTAAAGTTGTAAATGTTTTAGTTGAGTTCTGCCTTTGATCATCAAAGATGTCCATCATGTGGGATGTGTCCTCTTCCTCTTCAATAGATTCAATAGATTCAATAGATTGTAAATGTATTTCATCCATCTCATTAAGTTGTAAATCCGATTGTATATCATAGTCAATCAAAGGTTGAGTTTCAATTTTTAATTCTAAGTCCTCCTTTTTGCTAAGCATTCTGATATGTTCTTTATATTCCATTCTCATTTCCAAAAAATTTTCTAATATAAGTCCATAATTAATCTGTGAGTAGGATTCCATCCTCTTTTTTTTTTAAAGTTCAGCTTAAAGAATAAATTGCAGCATTATAAAATATAGAGTCCAAACAGAGATATATTTCCAATCAAAGATAGCAAAACGCCAATAGTCAAGTCCAGCACAGAAATAAAGAAAACAACAAAAATCCCAAGTAGCAGTCAATTGTTATGTTGTAATCCAGTCTGGGCATCACGCCAGAATCAGAAAGTGGGAGTTCAACTAGAGAGAGTTACAATGTATCAGTCATAGTTTCTGGGCTTCCTGCCAAGTCCCAGATTACATTGTATCCAAAACAGTCTACGTAAATCCGCCCAGATGGGAGAAAGTTTTTTAGGCAATACTATTCAGGAGGGGGGGAGGAAAAAAAAGTTCCACCCCCTCCCTTAGGATTTTCACCTAAACTGGAAATAAACAAGCCGAAAGAGAGAGTCACAGTAAGGAGTTTTTTTTCCCGGGATGCCCGAATTCCAACTGCTTATATAAGCAAAGTGAAATAATAAAAAACAATAAATATTTTTCCAAGCCCCGTTTCCCCGGTGATCAAACGCTGCTTTCTCAAAGTAGGGAAATAATTCTTAAAGCTGTTAGCAGGGAAATAGGTAAAGTAACAAGAGGGAAGGAAAGTTCTCACCCGGATCTTCCACGGTGGTTCTTTTTGCTTAGATGTTGCTGTGACTTTCGGCTGGAGCAGCTGAGTGATCGGCCATGTTACTGGCCGATCTTTTCCCTGTCGGCCCAAAGGTGATTTTCTCGGACCGCAGAGGGAGCCGCCGCTCCCTCCGCGATCAACGAGTGCCCTCCTCTACGGTGGTCGCCCCTACAGGGTGACTTTCGACCCTGTCCAGGGTCTACCGGCGGGGGGAAACCGGACGGCCAAGAGAACGAGTTCTCTGCATGTCCGCAGGCGCTGCCACCGGATCCGGAAGTCGGAAGCCTTCCACTTCTTGATTGGTTGGTTGCTTGGAGCTTGAATTTTCCAAGCTTTGTTAATCTCTGCCCAGTATCTAGATCACAGGTGTCAAACTTGATTGACATATCGTGATGTATCATGATGTTTTTTTGCCTTTGCGGAGCTGGGGTGGGCGTGGCCTATGTGTGACGCATCTGGCCCGCAGGCCACCAGTTTGACACCCCTGATCTTGATTGACAGGTGGATTAATCCTTTCATGTTGGAAATTTTTAGGAAGTTTCCCCTTCCTCACAAAAGTTCTGCAAGCGCAGCTTCTTTTCTCAGCAGATAGAAAGTTACCCGCTGCTGCTGTTGCTCGGCTGAACATAACTGTGCCAAAGTAGTCAAACAATGGCTTATCTGGGAATGTCATTCAATATTAAATTACAGGGTGACCAGCCAGATAGGATGCATTGCAAAAAAAAAATATGATGATCCTCTTTTCAAGAGGCACTGAAGAACAGCTGTCTCTTGTTCAGGCCAAATCTGATTTAAAGATTGGAGGAGAACAGCCTTAACACTGCCTGTCATATTTAGCAGGTAAAAATCCTGGGCTTTTCTTTTTCTTCCGCATCTCTTTCTTTTAACCCTTTCTGAATGATGAGTTGGAATTGCATTATTTTTACACTTCCTAGTCTTTCTTTTCATCTGTCAACTCCTTTTCCATGGTTGTTTTAAAAGCCCATTTCTGGCAGCCCTAGGAGTCCTCAGTGTTTAGAGAACCAATATCATTTACCTTGATTTTCTTCCACTTTGTCCGAGTGTTACATTTACATTCAAGCATCAGCAATAGGCTATTCATCAGAAAACAGCTGACTTTGAGACTTTTGTACCTTTGCTCCTAGACCAGGGGTAGGCAACCTTGGCTCTTTTATGACTCATGGACTTCAATTCCCAGAATTCCTGAGCCAGCATGGCCCTGTCCTACCCCTGTCCTAGACGATACTTAATGCATGTTTAGTGAATGGATCAAGGGTTTTTTTTGGGAAAAAAATGCTAAGATTTTTTTGGATCCAAACAATTTCTTCTTTTGGGAAGTGATTTTAGTAGCTGTGGTAGAATTATTTTGATAGCTGCTTGTATTTTGTTTGGATCTCTTTTCTGAGGTTTTATGGCTCTGTTTAATTGCAACCAAGTTCAAAGACATTTGCTCTTAGGAAGTATGGATTGTTTGGTTCCTTAAAGACATTGAAACAGACATTTGAAATGCAGGTAATCCGCCACTTATGATCATCTGCCTGTCATGATTGTATAAGTTGTGATGGTTGTGAAACGCATCCGTCGTGTGACCCATCTGATTTTATGTCCTTTTTGTGGTGGTCACTAAGAGAAATCTGAGGTTGTTAAGTAAATCAAAGGGTTGCCGTGGACATGGTTTCGCCAACAGCCAGCAAATCCATTATAAAATGTAATCATGTGACTGTCATGCAGCAAATGGACATAAATGCAGCATGTTGCCAAGTGCCCAAAGTGCGGTCATTTACCACTGTGTACTTTTGTGTAAGTAGCCTCAAAGTGGGTCCATCATAACTTCAAATGGGTCACTAAGCAAATGGTTCTAAGTTGAGCCCAACCTATACTATGAATGAACACATTTAAGCTTTGAGGGGCTGTCAGTGATTACAGGTAGTCCTCAACGTACAACCACAATTTGTACCCAAAATTTCTGTTGTTAAGTGAGGCATTTGTTAAGCGAATTTTGCCCCATTTTACGACCTTTCTTGCCACAGCTGTTAAGTGAATCACTGCAGTGGTTAAGTTAGTAACACGGTTGTTAAGTGAATCTGGCTTCCCCATTGACTTTGCTTGTCAGAAGGTCGCAAAAGGGGATCACATGACCTTCGGATACTGCAACGGTCATAAATATGAACCAGTTGCCAAGCAGTTTTGCCTAAGCAAGACTCACCTGAAACCAGTGCAGCTGACTCTAATCCAGTCAATATGTTCACAATTCTGGAATAAAATATCAAGGTGATATAAATGTGGCTAAACTATTTTGTGGCAGATACCCTTACAAATAAACAGTAAGACAACCGTTTTGCCAGTTTGCCAGTCCTGTATCTACTTCAACCTTCTGTACATTGGAAACCAGTGCAAGGAGGAATTCAAGCCCAGAATTTATGAAAAGCATTGATGTGATATAACTGAAGGCTTTTGGTCCCAAACTCTTATTTTTTTTCTCTCTTGTACATTTTTTCAGAGCAGTAGACTCACTGAGAAAATAGTTGTGTTTGAAAAGCTTTCATACAAGGAGTTTTTGAGGCATTACAAATTATTTCCCTCATTTTTAACTGTAAAAACAGTTGCTCTGTTGGTGTGGAGGACAAAAGGCATTTTAGGGGATCAGAAGTGGCAGCATCAAAAGCCATATTATCAAGGTAATTGGACTTTTCTCCTCCACTGATCTATAATTGCTAACATTTTTTTAGCTCATAGGTGCTGCTTCAGGAAAGTGCTGTTAGCACAGCAAATGTATTCTGTGTTCCTTCCACCCTTCTCCACGTGAGAGGCCGTGAAACAAAAGGAACCTGTTTGTTCCCAGCTTTAGCAATGGTACAGGGTACACTGACTTTTTTTCCTGCTTTACTCAAAATCGACAAGCATTTCTTTTCAGACCAAGAAATGAGCATTGATACTTGCTCTAAAGGGACGATCTGAAGGACATCGCGAATAATCCTAAAACATGTAGCATGGATTTTTTTTGTTCAACTCTGAGAAGTTGGTTGAATCAACCAACTTTTTAGGTAAACTCTATCTCTCTCTTTTCACCCTCCCGGGTCCTAAAAGCTAAAACAGGTAAAGGATGAAACTTTTTTCCTCTAGGCATATTATTTATTTATTTACTACATTTATATGCTGCCCTTAGTCACTTGATAGGGAGATGAGCGGTATATAAATTTAATAAATAATAATAGAGCAGAGGAGAAGAGAAAGAAATGGAGAAGATAACAAAATACAAAGACCTACAAATAGAAATAGAATGACTGTTGCAAAAGAAAGCAAAGGTATTACCAACAGTAGTAAGAGCCTTGGGTGCAATCCCAAAACCTCTGGAGCAGCACTTGAACATCATAATCGGCACTGACAAATTCACCATCAGTCAATTGCAAGAGGCAGCTTTATTTGAAACAGCTTATATCCTGCGATGATATCGCTAACACCATCAAACATCAATATCTGCCTATCCCAGGTCCTTGGGAAGGTCTCGATAGGTGAATAAAAATGTCAAATACCAAATCCAATCTGAACATCTGTGCAATGATATATAGCCACCCATTTCACAGATGTGACTCTCAGTGTACAATAAAGCAATCCAGTAAATTAGCCCTCGACTTATGACCACAATTGAACCCAACATTTCTGCTGCTAAGTGAGACAGTTGTTAAGTGAATTTTGCCCCATTTTATGACCTTTCTTGCCAGAGCTGTTAAGTGAACCACTACAGTTGTTAAGTTAGTAACATGGTTGTTAAGTGAATCTGGCTTCCCCATTGACTTTGCTTGTCAGGAGGTCACGAAAGGGGATCACATGACTCCAGAACATCACAACTGTCATAAATATGAGTCAGTTGCCGAGCCTCTGAATTTTGATCATGTTACTATGGGGATACTGCAACAGTCATAAGTGCGAAAAATGGCCACTTTTTTCAGTGCTGTTGTAACTTCGAATGATCATTAAATGAACTGTTGTAAATCGAGGATTACCTGTATATTACAACAATTAAAACCTAAAACAATTTAAAATAGTGGGAGAATGGGTCATGTATGCATCCTATACACAGTGTAGCCATCTCACAGCAGTGGTGATATTCAAACTGGTTCTCTGTGAACAAATGGTTCTCTGTGTGGATGCCGCTTCTGGAAGTCCATTCTGGGCCTGGGCAACAAAAAACTAGCTACCGGTTCTGCCGAAGTGGTGCGAAATGGCTGAATATTCGTTATGAGATAGTACAGTGATTAGCCAAGGATTTTCCATCTGCAACATCATTAAAAATATGCTCTGCTTGGTTTACAGCATTCTCAAATGTTCATGTTCTTAGAGGTCAAGTTGCATTTTGTATACCAGCCTTATCTAGCTTTCATTCAGATCTTTACAGGAAGCATCTTCTGCAGAATGCCCAAAGATGAATGGCTTCATTACTCTATCCAGGAAACTGTAGGATCAATTCCACATTCCCGTCAGACAGTATTGTACAGCTTCATCATCATCTGCCATCATAAATTATTCCTAATGTTTCTTCACTGACTAAGCCTTTGTTTTAAATTTAGCCTGGTAGAAAAATCTTGCTTTTGTCATTGTCATGTAAATTAGTAATGTGTGCAGGACAGTATCTAATTCACATTTGATCGTTGCTAGATAAGCGGACAGGCTTGCTTTTTGAGACTGACAGAAAAAAAAGAGAGGAGAAACACTGTCAAACTTGCATATCAAAATTTTATTAAACACACTTGTAAGTTTTCTAGTCATATGAAGATTTTGAATATAGTACGAGATCACAATTACAGCTAATCAATCTTATTAGCAATTTCCACTGTTCTTAAGGATACGTGCTCAGAAAAAAAAGAGGGAATCCTCAACTTGAAATATTTTCCCCAAATTGTTCAGATCTTCATATTTTAGAGAGAAAACACCTGCAAGTCTCTCTGTCAGCTGCACTGTCTTCTGTGTCTTTTTTTTCTTGGCAAGCAATCACTAAAATTCCCTGCCCTCTTTGAAAAATCGCTGCTTTAACTCATTATATTGAGACTTGATGCCTTTGTGATGTCAGCAGCCACTTATCTAATCCCCATTTCAAACCTCTTTGTATGTCTGCTAAAGAACAGACCCTTAGAAGCAAAGGAAGGCGAGACAAGACACAGAAAATGAACATGGGCGTATAAAGAGAGCATCAGGCAGTCCAGATACACAAATTTTTGACAATGCCAACATTCAAGAAAGAATCCTACCTTCTCCAAGATTTGCAGTACAAAAAATCTGTAATGTGCACAAGCTTTCCTAGTTGTAAAAAAAAAAAAAGCATTTTCCTCCACATCTCAACATTTGGTGAGCATGAGGTAGTGGTTAATGTGTTGGACAGAATTGGGGTCACCTTGATTCAGGTTCATGGAAGCTCCCTAAGTGATTTTGAGTCAGTAATATACTCTCTGTCCAATCTACTTCACAGGATTTGTTGTTGAAGGGGAAATGAGAAGGGAAACAAAGGTCAGTAGTAATGGGAACTTTTCTTATCTCACAGTCCAGGTAAGGATTGAGGGATGTTCAGCTGAAGAACTATGCGGCAGGTATGTATACCAGCAGTAGCCTATATACAAACCACTCGCAAGAGCTAACTTTCTCTGCAGGCTCCTTAGTCATGTTCTAGGTGAGAGGAATCATGGGTTTGAAAAGGTGATGGACACCAGCTTCAAAAAGAATTGGGAGAATGTAGCTTTTACATCAAAGAGCACTTGCAATGCACAAGTTGAGGTGGTTCAACTCTTATGGATATCATGTCATCAAATTAGTCTCTTTAGATCTAGAAAGCTAATGTTTAGATATAACTATGAAGCTGTTTCAAATCTTTAACACCGGTTAAAGAAACAACAGCAGCAACAAAATGTATTTTATTTGTATGTTGTAGCATATTTATACTGTTGTTGTTTTTTGTTGAGATCTTTAGGGAATCAATTTATTTTCCAATATCACGATAAAATTATACAAGTGAATTATTTCCCTCTCACTGAAAAATACACTTTTCATACCAAAATGGGAGATGATATTCATATAGATGACTAGCACTTGGGAACAATACAATTTGACTTGAGTTTGAACCCCCAAATTTATGAGTTAACCTTTCTATTGTAATGACATGTAAGATACTTAATGGGTTTTACAACTGCAGTGACTACACAGTTTTACAAGACTATTTTTAAAATTATGGTGAAGATTCATAAGTCTCACCTGATTTGACAACTCTCATCTGTTTCAAAATATAGTACTGCTTCATTCTCAGTAATATAGAACCACATTTCTGTTGTTTAATATATATTAAACATATTATATTAAAAGACAGGAACAATATTCACAGATTTGGACCCATATGACCAACTATGGACATGAATTTGATCTTACCAGTGCACAACCTATATCCAGGGGCACCACTAATCGAGGCCGCCTACTCAAGGAGGCCTGGCTTTCTGATGGCGACTCCATCAATCGCCACATAGAACTTTGCCCGGCATACCAAACACTTAAGATATGGGAAAAACAACACCAAAACTCACAACGAAGGCAATTTGCACACCCCTTACAAGACCAAAAGGAAGGAGGGATGGAGGAGATAGCCCATTCGTGTGACAATGAACTCACAACATATCCTACAAGGGGAACAGAGAAGAGACAAAAAACACCCCCCACGGACACCTCAAATACGCACACCCCAATCCATTCCACAACAAGGAGAAGTAATGATGGGTGCGAACGATACGGATGGCTGGATGGCGACCCACGGGGTACCCACACCATGATCCCTGCCAACAAGGGGGGAATGACAAGACACTCCACTGACGACTGCAAAAAGGAGATCCATGAGCAAACGATGGGAAGCCATGCTACGGGACCCTGCACGCGCGCAAGAAGGGCAAAAGAACTAGCAAACGACAGAGGCAGACCGAAAAACCCAATGAACAATCGAGCAGCAAAGGACCTTAAGATGGGGCGGGACAACCAGAAGTGAATGGATATCCACGGAAGAAGGTAGCTGTTGTGGTCCGAAGGAGGAAGCATTCTTTGAAAACGGAGACATTATTTTCTCTTTTAATTTGTTTATTTTGCATTCCTTGCCAGGAGTTTTGCTACAATATTTCGGTACATTACAAAGCGGATGCCAGAATCTGGATTTCTCTGGCTTGCCTCTGTCTTATCTTGCTAACTCCTCCCTTACTTTACTGTCATGATTTACGTCTTCCAATTAGGCTGGAGGCCAAAGATTCACTTCCCTTCCCAGTCTCCCGCTTTCTTCATAATTCTCCTCCCTTTGCCTGTCATCTGATTTACCTCCAAAAATACCAGACAGTTCTGCATATCTTGTCAATGCAATAATATCCTATATTAACAGCGTTGACAGTAGCGCTCCTGAGTGTGGGAACACATGCAGGAGCATATCCACCAGAGTCTGCCCCGATAGACACCCGGACTCACTCAATATATCCCCCCCCGAACACACACGCGCACAGCCCTGCCAAGGAAGATCAGACGGATCCCGGAACAGAACCAAAAAAGGGGATAAGCGCGCGCGCACACACACACACACACACACACACACAGAGCACAAAGCTGATAGTTCTGCATTAAATATCTCTCCTTCAGGTTTTTTAAGATAATAATGTCATTATAGGCTATTGGTGAAATTCTTGCAATTTTCAATAGGTTTATCTAATATAGAATATTCCTGATTGTTCATGTTAGTGTGCTTCCAACTTAAATATACTTTATGATGATTTCCAAGGTTTCTAATAACTAGTAATGGGGAAATCATAATTTCCAATTGAACTACTTTATGCAAAATAGATGAACACTGTACTAAATCCTATCTGCTTTGATGTGTTTAAAAATCCTGTTGATTCAGAGTTGCTTCATTGGCTCCCAGAAAATAATATGGAAAGGACATTTATAGTCAGCAAAATCTAGAAGATGCAGTTTCACAGGTCTTTAATGGCAAAAAAAGAGGAATAGGTCAGGAGGTTATGTAGAAGTAAAGTACTGGACTGCACATTTTTAACAGATGGTTTAAGTGTGGTGGAGAGATGACCCAAAGGTCCAGTCTTGAAGTATAAGTATAATCATTTTGTCATTAAGGTCCAAGGAACAGGCCAGGAACAAAGGAAGAAGCTAACCAGGAAGAGTTTCCCCACCTGTCTTACTCTACTTTAAACTAAATTTTTAAGAGGTATATGCCAAATGGTCCATGATATAAGGTAGTCCTCATTAAGCGACTGTCAGATTTAGCAACTGTTCTCAGTTATGATGGTAATGAAACAGTATCTTTATGATCATTTACAACCTTTGCAGCTCCATGAAGCCAAAAAAGAAAAAGCTGGAGTAAGATCATAACACAGTTGCAATTTCATTTAGGAACTGCTTCACTTAATGACCAAGTTGCCAGTTCCAATTGTGGCTGCTAAACAAGACCTACTTGATATAGTAGTCCAAATGGACATATTTCTTTCTAAGGTAGGGGCTTAGATAATTTTTAATTTTTGGTTGAAACTTGGGACTCTGAGGCCTACCCTCCTTATTTTAGCTGACCATTTTCTACTGAGTTGGAAGTAGATCATAGAAGAACATGTATGTTTATATATACTTTTTCAGGAAGCAGCATTTTCCTGGGATATGAATGATTAATTCTTAAGAATATTAAATATTAGTGGAATAACTAGTAAAATTAAAGGGAGTGATTTCAGCTTTCCTAGACCTCTGAGATAACATGAGTTGCTGCATGTTCCCAAATACTGCAAAGTGATTACACTAGCATGGCTTAAGATCATCCGTGTTATAATTTTATAGGGTAGATTTAATAAAGTTCCTTATGCAGGTTCCCCTAATGGGTTTGAAAAAGTGGGATGTAGATCTCCCCCCCCACCCCATGCCTCTTATAGAATCTGTCACAACACTGAAATTCTATACATCAAAAATTTTCTTTAGTTGTTCCAATGATTTCTATGTAAATTATCTTAAAGACCATAGTTACATATACTTTTAAAATAACTAAATTTTGTTTGACAGCTATCCCTTTTTACGACCCTGTAATTTCTTAATTTGGGGTAAAGTTGGGGTGATTGGATGGAGCTGAGCGTTTACTGGCTGGATAAGATAAGATAAGATAACCTTTATTGTCATTTTTTTACTATGGGCACAACGGCACACATCAAAAATGAAATTTAGTTGCCCGCTCTCAAAGTGAAACACATACATGACACACACCTAAACATGCTATGTACAACATATGTATAGACCCACACCCCTACATATACATAGCAAATAAATATTAAATACTGTCCATCTTGAATATATAATGGAAGGAGGAAGCTTGAGAGTTCACAAGGTTAATGCTGTATGGAATGAAACTATGGCTGAATCTGGATGTTCTGCTACGGATACCACGAAGCCTCCTCCCAGAAGGTAACAAGGAAAACAGGTCGTGAAGAGGATGTGTAGTGTCCCAGATAATCTTATGGACCCTGCTCAAGCAATGCTTCTATGCTATGTCCTGAATGGGAGGGAGAGAACTGCCAATGATCTTTTCGGCCATTCTCACCACTCTCTGCACCGCCTTCCTGTCTGAAGCAGTGATGCCTCCAAACCAGACTGTGATGCTGTATGACAGGATGCTCTCGATTGTCCCCCTGTAGAAAGTGGTCAGGACAGGGGAAGGAAGATGTGCTTTTCTCATGCGGCACAGAAAATGCAGGCGCTGCTGTGTCCGCTTCACCAGTTTCTCATTGTTGAACGACCAAGTCAGCCTACTCGTTAGCTGCACACCCAGGAATTTGATGCTGGTAACCATCTCCACAGGTGAATCATTAATGCACAGAGAAGTGTGGCTGTGCCTGCCTTTTCTGAAATCGACAATGATTTCATGCCTACGTGGAGTTTGCAGCAAATATTTTCTCTTTGTGCCCTGATAGAGAAAAATCTGTTGCTAACTAGGATCAACCTTCCAAGTGAGAGGTGAGCTTTTTCACCACTAGGCCACCGTGCCACTTGTTTGATAACTATTTAATCAAGCTATTTAATCAAAAAGGTAGCTCCTATGTCCATCTATATATAGCTATTTACAGTGGCATTTTTTCACCTTTTGATAGTTTGATAGTTTGATATACTATGTCTAGTATAGACAACTATACATAGATGAACACAGTTAGGCACTACCTTTTTGATTAAATAGTAATATAATATTAATTCATTTTTATTTGTATTTGTCTCATCTGTGCCAAGAAAAAAAGGATATTTTATAACAGTGTGCTAATTAAGGGACAAAGCAGAAAATGGTTGCTCAGTTTTTAGATTCCAAGGATACAGTGGGGGGGGGGGAAACCCCCACCTTTAATAAAAGTGTTTACCAAAATAATAAGAGAAGCTAATAATCATGGTCTTTATTTCTAAAGCTCTGGAACAGGATGGTTTTACTATTATTTTATTTCTCTGCAAAATGGTTGATGACGGAGAACATGGCATTATAATTAGATCCCCAATATCACCTAATTTGTTTAATGGCTTAGATAACAGAATGTGATAACACTGATCATCAGAGATTGAGGATATCATATCCACACAGACAAGCAAAAGCATAGTCAAATAGTCAGGGTCAAATTCCAGAAGGAATCATTAACCAACTGTTTTTGCATAAATGTTAAATGATCCATGGTTAGTTCAATTAAAATTTCTAAGTATGCCTGAACAAAATGCAGTTCACATTACTCTAAAATATGGCTGGTTCGGTCGTGATCAATGTATAGTGTGGACACAGGTATAGATCAAAGGTACAGAAATAGAACCAATTTCAGGTTGATCAACTAGACATTGTCAGCTACAGGGAAAAGTCAAGATGTTTCATTATTCAAATAATCCCAGACAAATGGTCCCCCAATCCCAGAAATTTCTGCTTCCACCCAAGCAGAACAGGCGGGTTTTACTATTATTTTATTTCTCTGCAAAATGGTTGATGATAGAGAACATGGCACCATAATTAGATCCCCAATATCACCTAATTTGATAATTTGTCGCTGCTAAGATTGCCTTCTGGTTCTTATAGAATTACGTGCAACAACTTACTTCCAATCCCAATATTCCAATATGCTTTTTTTGAGCAATCTAGCAGTTTCCCATCATTGCACTCTCTTTCTCCCTTTACCTTGATATACTTTATTCCAAGAAAATCCGTTTCATTTTCTTTTACTTCTGTTTTTTTATATAATTTCATCCAACAGTCAGCATCTGGTTTTGCTTTACATTCCTCCCTCCCACTTAAGATCCCAGCATTCTCCTGAGAATTGCTGATATGTGTGAATAGAAACTTTCTAAAATCATTTTCATTTTATCTTGACAGGTACGTTAAAGCAAACGCAAGAAACAAAAGAAACAAAAAGAGATTTACAAGCTGTGTAAAAGTGAACAAGAATTTTCGAAGTAATATATTTATATTACCAATAAGATGACCTTAATACTTACTAAAATCAAATAAATGATTAGCAAACAAAAATATAAGTATCATTCATCAGAATGACAATTAATAGAATTTACTGTTAAACTTCAAAAAGTCCAGCCTTATTGTATAACAAAACAGAAAATCTATTTTTGAAACTTTATATTAAGAGAAACACAAATTTCTGATGCGGCACATAAGTGCAACTTCTGGGAATCTAACAGGCAGCATCAGAATTCCTTCCTTCCTTCCTTCCTTCCTGCCTTCCTGCCTTCCTGCCTTCCTGCCTTCCTTCCTTCCTTCCTTCCTTCCTTGTTGGAAATGAGCAAGTTAAAATATTATGGGATTTTTTTACAGATATTCAATGAAAATGTAAAGGTGCAGCATTATGCAGCCTGTATACTTGGTTTTTCCCCCTCCACATTTACTGCATAAATCTTTTGGAAATAATTTGTTTTTATTTACTCTTTTTCTTTTTTCTTTTTCACAAACAAGTATTTATAACACAAATTTGCCTGATTTGAGGATGCAGTTAAGGCATTTCCTAGATGCTAGCAAATATAGATTCAATGCACTTCTATCAAAGAGATTATTTATTTATTTTTATGTTGCCATTTAGTTTTTAAACATTCTATCCTGGTTTTTCTAAAGCATAGATATTTCTGTCCATTTAATGTTTGGCAACAAAGAAAAATCTTATGCACAAGTAGATATATCTTTTTAGCTTCCAACGCTCTAACTTGCAGGAGAAAAAACTTTATCTTCTGTTTTTATATTCAATTTCTTTCTAATTTTTAGAATTACAAAGCTGACAGCTGGGCTACCTGTTATTCAGGATTAGCACCAGATACTTGCCCTGTGTTGCTGGTTGAGAATCTCCATTTTAAAATTTTGTAGAATGCCCTTAAATATCCACGGCATTCTGGGAAATTTAAATGGCCTTTTGAATATGAACTCCATTTATGTTTTGTGCAACAACTTGGAATAATATTACTGGACCTGGAAATATACAGGTAGTCCTCGGCCTACAACATTTACTGACCGTTCGAAGTTACAACAGCACTGAAAAAGTGACTTATGACCATTTTTCACACTTATGACCATTGCAGCATCCCCATGGTCACGTGATTTACATTCGGATGCTTGACAACCGACTCACATTTATGACGGTTGCAGTGTCCTGGAGTCATGTGATCCCCTTTTGTGACCTTATGACAAACAAAGTCAATGGGGAAGCCAGATTTATTTAACAACCATGTTGCTAATTTAAGAACTGCAGTGATCCACTTAACAAATGTGGCGAGAGAAGTTCGTAAAATGAGGCAAAAGTCACTTAACAAATTTCTCACTTCGCAACATAAAGCTCAATTTGTGGTCGTAAGCTGAAGACTACCTGTAGTGGGAAATTTAAAATGGTGGCTTAAAACTGACTGCCTATGCTGGCAGGTGAGCTCCAAATAAATATTGGAGGAAAACACTGATGTATAGATTGACTTACAACCATAATTGAGCCCAAAATTTCTGTTGCGAAGCAATCCAGTTGTTAAAAACATTTTGCCCCATTTTACAACCTTTCTCGACTCAGTTGTTAAGTTAGTAACATGGCTGTATATCGAATCTGGCTTCCCCATTGAGTTTGCTTGTCAGACGGTCACAAAAGAGGATCACATGACCCGGGGACACTGCAACCGTCATAAATACCTGCCAGTTGCCAAACGTCTGAATTCTGATCATGTGACCACGGGGATGCTGTAAAGATCACCAGTGTGAAAAACTGTCATAGGTCACTTTTTCCAGTGCTGTTGCAACTCTGAACAGTCACTAAGTGAATGATTGTAAGTCAAGGAACCCCTGTACCCATGCAGATGTTTTTGTTTGTTTCTTTTGTTTTTTTTATGGCTATTTCCAATCTGGCCTTTGATATTGCTTTTGCTGAAGCAAGCAACCTTATTCTCTCTCTTGTCGCAAAATATATTTGTTTGTCCAACGATAATGGCAATTCCTGTGGTTATATCATTAAGCGCTTGACTCTAGCTCTAAATAGTCTGTCTTACACCCCTTGAGGAGCTGAAGAGAATTTCGAAAAGGGTTTTATTAATGCAGAATAAACTATCACAGCAAATTCGGACTCATCAATCCATACAAAGAGATCTCTCATATCATGGTACAAAGGTGGGCAGTCATTACATTCTTACAATGCCTGTCTGGTCCACAACAATTCTCCCAGTTTTACAGGGCTTATCCCCAGGAACTTGTGTTATGGAATTGTGTTAGGACATTTACTATTTACAGTTGAGCCAGTCTATCTCTGGAGTAGCTGCTATGCATTTGAAAGTCCAATACATGAACACTGCCTCTCTGTGGAGCTTCTGAGAAAGCCATTTTTCTCGTGATAAAGACGAGTTGACAATTTATGGCAATTTATGGCCTATGATACTGTGACAAAATGTTTGTGATAAGTCTTGGATTGGCTAGTAATTTGTAGACAATACAGGTAGTCCTCAGCTTACGACCACACTTGAGCCCAAAATTTATGTTGTTAAGTGAGAAATTTGCCCCATTTTATGACTTTCCTTGCCACATTTGTTAAGTGAATTACTGCAGTTGCTAAATTAGTAACACGGTTGTTAAGTGAATCTGGTTTCCCCATTGACTTTGCTTGTCAGAAGGTCACAAAAGGGGATCATGTGACTCTAGGACACTGCAACCGTCATAAATGTGAGTCAGTTGTCAAGCATCCAAATGTAATTCACATGACCATGGGGATGCTGCAATGGTCATAAGTGAGAAAAATGGTCATAAGTTACTTTTTTCAGTGCCATTGTAACTTCAAACGGTCATTAAATGAACTGTTTTAGGTCAACTGTTTTAAATGCAGTCTAATTTTGACTATTTGATTGGTACTCAATCAATAGGAAGAGATGAGTAAGACAACTGTATGTGTGTAGTAGAGAATTATTGTATGATGATTGGGGAGGAAAAGAACAGGCAGTTGCCCACATTCTTATAGAATTTTAATGGGGGGTGTTTTTTGGTGGGGAGTCCTACAGAAATCTGATGATGAATATAATCTTTGGAGTATCGAACCTATTAACATTCACATTATGCCCAGTATATCCAAATATCCAAATTATATCCAAATTATACAATATATTTATATAGCAATAGCACTTAGACATATATTGTTTCATAGTCCTTATAGCCCTCAAGTGGTTTACAGAGTCAGCCTATTGCCCTCAACAATCTGGCTCCTCATTTTACCGACCTCGGAAGGATGGAAGGCTGAGTCAACCTTTAGCCAGTGGGAATTGAACTGCTAAACTGCTGGCAGCTGGCAGTCAGCAAAAGTAGCCTGCAGTACTGCATTCTAACCACTGTGCTATCAGGGCCAATTTATATCATATCATCTATTACATTTACTGACCTACCTCCACAGAAACTAAATGCTGAATAATGTTACTATCCTGAAATGTATCACTGCTAAAAATGAAATGTACATATATATATATAAAACCAGATTACATCAAAATAAAATCATGGAATATATAGGATTTTGGAAAATATTGAAGATTGTATATTAGACTCTTAAACAATCACAAAACCTGCTACTTTCTGAATGGCACTCGTTTATTTGTAGTGATGGTTTGATCAAATGTTATCCATCCCTTTATTAATTATGTAAAGGGAGAGGAATTAATCAATTCTTTTTATTGGGACTCATACTCACATAAAGGAAAAGATTGATTGAGTCATAAAAAATATTCAAAGGATTAATGGTACTTTAAAATACTGGGTAACACCTCTTGGATGAAGAGACTATGAAAAAGAAGCCTGTTGCTAAGAAACAAAAACTACAATGTGTCATGTTAATGTATTTCTTATTGAATAAAAAGGTTGATTAATGTATAGACACACTAGATAATGAGCAACGCAACATCTGTTTCACATCATTCTTAGAACAGCCCTGTACTTTTTTTTTTTGAGAACTTCCTTTATTTTAATAAATTAAATATCTTCTTCTTGATGATATTGATGGTGATGATAGGCATCAGTTCATGATAGACAGTATGTAGCATTTTTTCCCCATTTCTGTAATGGTATCGTCATTTGGCTAAATGTGAAGAAATTAAGAATGGTACATTCTGTGCTGGCTGCGTGTAGGCTACTTTACATATTTTTTTTTTGTAAAAAAAAACAAACAGGGGAGAAAATAATGCTCAAATAGCCAATATATATTGCATCAAATATGATTATATAAAAACCATGCCTTCAGTATAGTGATTTGTAGCATGTAGTCAGCCAAACAACTTATATTTCATAATTTATTTAGATACCCATCTAGGGGAACTCTCCTTCATGGATTACTGCCTTGTCGTGGCGAAGGGGCTTGCGTAACTCAATGAAGTTATGAGCTATGCCGTGCAGGGCCACCCAAGACGGACAGGTCATAGCAGAGAGTTCTGACAAAATGTGATCCACTGGAGAAGGAAATGGCAACCCACTCCAGTATCTTTGCCATGAAAACCCAATGGACAGTACTAAAAGGCAAAAAGATATGACGCTGGAAGATGAGCCCCTCAGGTCGGAAGGTGTCCAATATGCTACTGGGAAGAGCAGAGGGCTAGTACTAGTAGCGCCAGAAAGAGTGAAGCGACTGGGCCAAAGCCGAAAGGACGCTCAGCTGTGGATGCATCTGGTGGTGAAAGGAAAGTCCGATGCTGTAAAGATTTTTTTTCCATAGGAACCTGGAATGTAAGATCCATGAATCAAGGCAAACTGGACGTGGTCAAACAAGAGATGACAAGACTGAACATCGACATCTTAGAATCAGCGAACTAAAATGGACAGGAATGGGTGAATTTAATTCAGAGGACCATCAGGTATACTACTGCGGGCAAGAATCCCTCAGAAGAAATGGAGTAGCCTTCATAGTCAATAAAAGAGTAGGAAAAGCAATACTGGGATACAATCCCCAAAATGACAGAATGATCTCAGTGCGAATCCAAGGCAAACCATTCAATATCACAGTAATCCAAGTCTATGCCCCAACCACTGAGTGCTGAAGAGGATGAAATTGACCGGTTCTATGAAGCCCTACAGCACCTTATAGAAACAACACCAAAAAATGATGTCCTTCTCATCATGGGGGATTGGAATGCTAAAGTAGGAAGCCAAAAGATAAACGGAATAACCGGAGTTTGGTGATGAAGCAGGGCACAGGCTGATAGAATTTTGTTGATAATCATAGACCCAAGAGAACACAATCAACGGTGAAATCAGATTGACTATGTGCTCTGATACAGTCAGTAGCTGAGTATTGGGTTTATATTGTATGCATATGATTAGAGGTGACAAATAGATTTAAGGAATTAGATATGTGTGCCTGAAGAACTATGGAAGGTTCGCAACATTGTACAAGAGGTAGCAACTATCCCAAAGAAAAAGAAATTGGCTGTTGCTTTGCAAATAGCTAGATACACCCAATTGAATGCAGAATTCCAGAGAATAGCTAGAAGAGATAAGAATGCCTTCTTAAATGAACAATGCAAAGAAATTAGAATAGGGAGAACCAGAGATCTCTTCAAGAAAATTGGAGATATACGTTTCATGCAAAGATGGGCATGATAAAGGTGGCAGGGACCTAACAGAGGCAGAAGAGATTAAGAAGAGGTGGCTTACACAATCAAAAGATAAATACTGGAACCTCAAATGCAGTGTTATTGTTACAGATATGGTCAGCATTTATGGCAAATTGTTGTTTTTTTCCAGCTTATGCTGATCAGGATTGCACAATATATTCAGTCATGTTTATTTTTATTTTTTATTTTTTAATTTTGTTATAGTGAAATCAATCCTCCTGGTTTCAAACCGAGATTTATAGATTGGTATGTTGTGTGAACCCAATTAGGTGTCATTTACTTCACAAATTATGCTTATTCAAACTCTTTGAGTTTGGATGGGTCAGGACAGACTTCAGCTCAGTCCTAACAAGACTGAGTGGCCGAGGGGGTTTGGACACCTGAGCTGAGGAAATCACCATTTATGGCCTTGGATAGGGCTGCACTTCCCTACTCAAGACTGGCATACCACTTGGGGTCCTCCTTGACTCACAGCTACTGAGCAGGTGGCAGGCAGGCCTTTGCACAGATTCTTCTTGTGTGTCACTTGCACCGTTTCCTCAATGAGGAGCCTCTTCAGTCAGTTATTCATGCCCTGGTCACCTGAACTGTTGCAATGCACTCTACATACATGGGCTGCCCTTGAAGACCACCTGGAAGCAACAACTGGTTCAAAATGCAGCAGCATGAGCACCAATGTGCACTCTCGTTGTGCCCTCATGTCATCACCACTACAAGAGGTGCATTGGCTGCTAGTTGGCTTCCAAGTGCAATTCAAGGTGCTGGTTATCACCTATAATGCCCTATGTAGCTTAGGGCCTGGATATCTGAGATACTGCCCTTCTCCAATTGTTTTTTTCCCACCCAGTAGGTTCAAGGAGAGTACATGCACTCCAGGTCCCCTCCATTAAACATTGCCATCTTGTGGGACCTAGGATGTATGCATTATCTGTTGCAGCTCCCAGCCTATGGAACAGAGATAATGACAGCACCATCTTTCCTGGGGTTCCAGAAAGCTTTGGAAGTCTGCCTTTGCTCCCAGTTATGAGGTTAATGTTTATGATTGGTTCAATGACCGCTGTTTTGTTTTGAGGTTTTTTGCTATTGTAGTCTGAGCAGTCTGTGTGATCTAATGCTTTTAGCTGATTTTATATTTTATATACAGGTAGTCCTTGACTTACAGCCACAATTGAGCCCAAAAGTTCTGTTGCTAAGCAAGACAGTTGTTAAGTGAATTTTGCCCCTTTTACGACCATTTTTGCCACAAGTGTTAAGTGAATCATGGCAGATGTTGAGTTAGTAACATGGTTATTAAGTGAATCTGGCTTCCCCAGACTGACTTTGCTTATCAGAAGATTGCAAAATGTTATCACATGACCTCAGGACACTGCAGCCGTCATAAATTCATGCCAGTTTCCAAGTGTCCAAATTCTAATCAGGTGGCCAGGGGAATACTGCAACAGTCATAAGTGTGAAAAACAGTAATAATTCACAATTTTCAGTGCCATTGTAATTAAACGAATGGTTGCAAGTCAAGGACTCCACCCAGACCGGAGTTGGATGGCCAATAAATTTAAATAAATAAATAGAGAAATATATATTTAATAAATTTAAATAAATTAATATTTAAACATAAATTTAAATTTTAAATATATATTTAAATATAAATTATATATATATTGAGTTCAATGGATGTGCATTCTTTTTTATAAGAGAAAACATGGTGAGAGAACTAAAGATTCAACAAGTTTCGCTTTACCAGTGGTCTTAATGGAAAAGCAGAATTGTATGGGACTGGTGACATTCAGAATGACCACACAGTCAGGGATCTTTTGATTTTTTTCTTTTGCATATGTAGTTTGATAGTGGCTGGGAAGCTATTTAATGTAGACCTTTAAGTGTCTTGCAATCTTCCTTGGAGCATGGATCTGAACTAACGCTCTTGATGGAACTTCTATGATGGTGTTAGTATTTTCCAGGAGTGAAAAAGAGAATTCAGTTGATGTCCATATCTTTCCTATATTACTGAAGCTAGCAAGTGGAACAAATATAATCTCTTATCATGTTAGTGTTAGGGCAGTGCTTTCATTTTATGAGTTTATATCTCTTCAATCTGTCCCTGAAGACCTACAAGATAATAGAAATCAGGACTTAATATTGAATAATCACATTTTCTCCCAAGGGATTTAAAACAATTTTCAAAGGTTAGCCTATGCTCCTAACCCTAATCCTTTTTGTCTGCCTTTCTTTTTGTTCACTGTATTTTAGTTTGATAACATTTAGATGTAAATTCTATTTGGTCCCTATACTTATGTAATAAAGTTTATTCAGAATACAACTGACTACAACAATTATACTGCTGTTTGTCTTGTTCATGATCTTTCTTGTTAGAAAAATGCTTTCAAATGTAAATGGGGTCACTTAGCTCAACATTGTTTGCTTTATATGGTAGTGGCATGTATTGATAATTATAGGGAATGAAACTCAGCCAAGATCCAACTAAGATCTAAAGGTGGCGTGATTCAATGTGGATTAGTAATTCAAGTCTCAAAGATGAGAAGGTGAGCTTTGAACCAATTCAAGACTCAGTTGCATACATTATGTGACTTTAGTGATAACAATAGCACTAACAGCAGTGGTGGGATTCAAATATGTGAACAACCGGTTCTTTGTGTGGATTCTGCTTCCGGAAGTTCATTCTGGGCTTGGGCAACAAAAAATAAGCTACCGGTTCTACCAAACCGGTGCGAACCGGCTGAATCCCACCACTGACTAACAGTAGTACTTAGACTTATATACCGTTTCATACTGCTTTATAGCGGTTTACAGAGTCAACATATTACCTCCAAGAATCTGGGGGCCTCATTTTATTGACCCTGGAAGGATGAAAGGCTGAGTCAAACCTGAGTCAGTCAGAATTGAACTCCTGGCAGTGGGCAGGGTTAGCCTGAAATACTGCATTCTAACCGCTGCACCACAAGGGCTCGTGATGATGAGATTTCAAAATAACAGCAGCTACCTCATTTTTTGCCAGCATGGGAGAAAAATAGAGGAGATCATAAGTTTTTACAGGACAATAACCCCACTAAAAGTTTAGAAGGATAGTCTCAATAGTTTCACCACAATGTTTGTTTGTTTTTTGTAATATGACACCTTTCAGGGTAGATGCAGTACAGCAACTCAGGCATAATTCAAGTAGCATATAAGACTAGAGAAATATCTCTGTATTTCTCCAGAACAGCCATTTCCAAGCCAAAAGCCTATTAAAAACTTGTGGTGAACCAGTTTAGAAACTGCTTTAAACATAATAAATGCTTGAAAAAGAAAACTCATTAAAAAGGACACTAGAAATCTAAGGTCCATTAAAAACAACCTCTCATTAAAGATCCTCTTTATGATCCTCTAACCACTTTCTCTTCTGGGTTGTCAAGTTTGTTGGAATGGCTTGTAGACAAGATTAGCTTATTTCGTTAATAACCCACTAAGTCTTGCAACAATTAAAAAGACCTGAGAAATACCTTGTTATTACTATTGTACACATAATACCAAATAATGTTAAAGTCCATATGATATACAGAATAGTCTAATTGCAAGCATGCTGCCTCAGAACCACAGATGACGCTGAATTCACTCAATACAAGAGGAGGAAAATTTAGACAATACAAAAAATACAGTATTTTTAAATAAAAATTGTGGAGTGGGATGACTGAAAGGCAAAACTGAAAGACAGAACTGATAAACTGAAGACTGACTGGACCTATTATGAAGGGGTATGCTACAGATCAGATAAACACACTGAGAGTTAAAGAAAAAGGATAAAAGAAAATGGATTTAAGGAATGGCAGCGCTTGAAAGAAGAAAGAGCAAGCAAGGTCTAAGAAAAATAAATCTATGTTTCTCTTTCTCTTCCAACATCTCTGCTGAACTAATTTCGGCAGAGTGAGTCACAAACTTCAGAGCAGCATTTTTTCCAGGCAGGTTTGCAGTGGGGATAACATTCACTGGCTGGCTACTCATATCAGTTTTAGAAAGTCCATCAAACCACACTTTCTCCCTTCAGCTTTGTTTGTGTAAGGAAGGCAAGCTTCCCTGGTGCCCGATATTCTGCATAACCAGAAAGTCTACTGAATTTCAAGATTGCTTTCAAAGGCTCACAGCTGAATACCTGATACCATTTCAAAAAATGCATTCTGAAGGCTGAGTCCACCTCATCCCCACAAAATCACCCTTTCAGAGCTTAGCAGAACTCAAAATGTTTAGTAAAGTTGCTGAATATGAAAGAGATCCATTTTAAAAGGTAGGAAGAAGCCCTAGAAATTAAATTTAGTTAATTAAAAGACTAGGATAACATGTTTTTAAAGCACAGTAGTGGTGGACAAGCTGTAGCCTGTTGGATGCAATGATTCCCATGATGTCTTTGTGTAATTCTTCAGCATTCTTCAAACTACATGGCTGACATTCAACCATGCAAGTGGAGTGTCGCTTCTCAGGGTTTGCCCTGAGTTTTGAAAAACAAATTTCTAACCCTTTCAGGTGAGAGCTTAATCTTTCATTTTGTAAACAAGTTTTATTTTACAAAAGTGTCTTCTTGATTCCACCCGCATCGCACCCATCGATGGACTCTTGCCTCTGATTGCCAAAACTTTAGTTTTGGATCACAAAACATCCCCATCTCTCTTTTAATTATTCACTTCCTAAAAGGCTGGACCAGCTTGAGAGAGTTACAAGGCACTTTGTACTGGGGAGACATTTATCTCATCAAGGCACAGGGGCAGGATATTTGGTCTCGACAAAATACTTTGTGTGGCTCTGACAGCCTCTTTTGGCACAGCCAATAGTTGGAAGACACATCTAGACAGCCTGTTCTGGCTCTTGGATGTGCTAAAGGAAGCTACAGTTGGAGTTAGATATGAAGCAAAGCAACATGGTAGCTTCCCTTCAGACTGAAGAGATGGGAGTGTTCATTGTTTTGTGAAGCAGCTTTGAAGGACACTTCACTCAAAACAATATCAAATTGAACCAACTCATCTTTGAAGCTTTGCCTTGGTCTGGAGGAGAAATAATTATTTAAGTGAGCTTTTCCAAGTTAATGTCCTCTGGGTGTATTTGTTTGCACTCCCACCTATGATTTTCTGGAGTGGAAAGAGTCCAAATCAGAAAATGAACAAATCTTAAAATGCTTTGCCATTGTTTCAATACCAGATTCAATCTATTTCATCTCCCTACTAAATCAATCTTCAAGAAGAAAGAAAAACAGAAGGTTAGAGTAGTAGATAATTTGATATCTTTTAATGATCTTGGAGAATAGCTTATTCATGGAAGACCTTCTGAATGCTGCTGTTCCATTATTGAATAGTTGAATTGGAATCCATTCCTGGAACAGACAAGAATGCTCTCCCTGTTTGTATGGTTTCAATTTTCTTTCTTTCTTTTTTTAAAGTGTGTCAGGAATATCTGCAGTGCCCACTGCTGATGTAATGCAAATCTAATTCTCGGCTCATTTAGTTACTGCCTCAATCGGAAAACAATACCTAGTGGGAGTGATGATTAAATAGTAACAGCAGAGATATAACAAGCCTAGATAAATGAAATAAATCGCAGGGAACATATTAAAGGCAGGGTTTTGGGCATTATCTTCTTACAGCCTTAAAGAATGCTATCTGTGCTTTTATTCCTTAATCTCTTGTAATTATGGTCATCCCATAAGGTATGGGAAGAATAAAATCATGATAAAAGTTTCATTCATTTTTTATTTTAAAAAAAGGAGCTTTCCTTGCAAACCATTTTTTTTTTATGAAAGAGGAATTAGAAGAAGCTATTTAACATGGCAGGAGAATGGGTATATCAATAGAACGCCCAACCATTGAACAAATAGAAATTGGAAGAACTTTATTTGTTGGGGATTTTATTTATTGGAATTAACATATTTTGCAATTTTTTTGTGCTACTGAATCATAGCGCACTCCAAGTTAATCAGGAGCTCCCAAGTGCAAATCACGCTTCTTTAGCAATGTATATTGATATACCTTTTTAGTTGTTTCTGGCACGATCAAGTCATTAAAAAGCAGCAGTTTTATTTTTAAAATCATATCGATTTTTGGGGACCATTTTCCTTATATTTCAGTTCTTCCAGAATTATTCATGTGTGTATGTCTTCTCCTCCCTGCCACCCTTCCCCTTTATCATCGAGCACACCTGCATTGATAAAACACTGCAAAACTGGGGGAAAAAATAAAAACAGTCCTAAGGTGGTCAAATGTTGTGCTCCAATATGCTTTAGATGTGCAATACCTAGTTTTATCTTTTGATTTTCTGTAAAAAGCCACAGCCATGAATGCTCTAATACCATCAGAGGGAACAAGTGACATCTTTCAGTGCTTTTCTCTCTCATTATTTCTTTATATTTCTTTTTTTTTATACATAAAATTTTATTGATTTTCTAATTTTTACAAATCATAAATGCTTAATAAACTACGTGTTCTCTGGTTCATTTTTTACTCAACAAAACATATTAATATTATTCTATATCTTCCTTTTCTTTGTTCTTCTATATCGCTCTTAGTTTCTGTGCATTCTGACATTTTCTTAATCCTCTCTTGTTCAAGTGATGTTTTTTCACTTTTCAAACACTAAACAAATGCAATTCTTTCTACTATTAATACATATGACATACATACAACATTAAATATGTGTTTCTTCTTATGATTATTTTTCTAATATTGTATCTACTAACATTGCTTCTAAATTATAGCATCTTTTCTATCCAATTCGTAACTCAATTTTATTTGCAATTACAGTCACCTTATTAGACCAATACCCTGTTTTCCCAGCTCTTGTTTCCATTTTGTTTTCCCTTCAATGTTCAAAATATCTTTATACATTATGATTTTCTCAACAATAGTTACACTGTGGTGAGTAAAAGCTTCCCTTATTAAAAAACATCCTTTTATTTTCATGCTTCCCATCTCATAGAAAAATACATCATACTAAGTATAAATCATATCTTTCTAAATATAGTCTTTTAATATCTAAAAGTTATCTGTTTCTAGCCATATTCAAACACCTGTTTGGTAATATGAGGCCCCAACCAATCGATCAAATCCTCTATTTTCTTTAGTCTAACTCTAGCTTTCTTTCTTTGACAGATAGGTTTCCAAAACCGTGTATTTAAATCATCAAAGTATTTTTCCTCAATTTTTATGGGTACTCTTTGTGATAGGAAAAGCCATTTGAGTAAGGTATTTCTGAGGGGGAGTTCAGCCCAGTCGTATTCATTGAAAAGCTCCCACTTTCCTTCTCCCTCAGTTTTTCTTTTCATTTCTTGTTTCCCAGTTTCTAACGCTTCTTCTGAGGGCTCTATAGTCTGTTCTATACAATCTTCTTCCTTATCTTCAAGTATCTTCTGAAGTCTTGAGGGGTGGTGTGTTCTTTCCATTTCTGATATTATCTCTGGGTCTTCAGTATTTTTCTTTGTCTGTGTCAGTCTATAGTTTCCTTCCTTTATTTGCTCTGTCTTTGGATCATTTTTTTCTAACCTGTCTTCTATTTTCTGGGTTATTTGTTCTTTCTTTGTAGTCATTTTCTGGGGATTCCCTAGTTTAGATTTTAAGTTAAGAACCTGCTCATTTATCTTATTCATGTTCTCTTTAGTCTCTTCATGGTTTCTTCTTGAATCTTCTCTATGTAACTCAATTGTCCTTTGAATTGATTGCAATAGAAGTTGCATTTCTTTCTGGAAATTATTAGTTCTTTGTCTCTGGTATGCCATATTATGGGCTTCAGGGGCAGATACTTGAGGTGGTTTTTCACCACTTTTGGCTAGATATGGAGCACTCATTTTTGTTCCCTCCCTCTATTTATATTTCCCAAGCGTTAGTCTTGTTTGACAGCACCAATCTTATAATCAGTACTGTAATATACCACTTAAAGTTAAATTTAGGTTTAAAATCATCTCATATAGTTCTTATAGTCTTTATGTGTAGCCTTTGTAATCCAATAAGTTCCACAATATAGGTCTATCATCAACCAGGAGTATTTTGTCACAACTCTTCTGTCCAGAATCCAAAGATTTCAGTCCAAATAATGTTTGTAATCCACAGTGTCCAACCACCTTAAAATCAATCCTTTAGTCTCCCCCCAGTAAAAAAGAATAACCAAGAGGCAGAAAGTAAAAAGTTAAGATTTAGTCAATATTTGTAGTCCAGAATAGTCAGCAAGTTTCAAAACAGTTATAACTTCCACCAAGTAGAGAGTAGTCCAAAATATTTTTCTCTGTTGCCAGCTGTTCTCTGTTGAATTGAAAGCTTAGCTGAAGGTCAAAGAAGCTGAGAGTTATCTGTGTCTAGGCATTGTGCCAAATGCTTTAGCTACAATAAGCTTAATGCTGTACCTCTATGTCACCACTAGATGTCCTCAGAAGTCTATTTTCCAACACAAAATAAATTATTTTTGCTTTAAAGTTTCTTGAATTTCACCCCAATATTCTTTCCAAAGAGAAAACCTTTAACAGATTTCTCAATTCTGTGATTTGTAAATGCTGTGCCTTGTAGAACTTCCAGTTTAGTATCATATTCTTCTTTGTTTTTCCCCCATAAAGGATTCACACACCACTTTTTTTCCCTCTGGAAGGGGGGAGCAAAAGTCCCCTTTCTTCTCACACTTGGGGATTTATTGCTTTATGGGAGTTTGTCTTATCCAGTAGTAGAGAAAGGATTAATAATCTCACCCAGTTCCAAGCACGTTGTTTAAAATGCTGATAATGCTGGTGTTTTCTTTATTCGGTTGCCGATGGCTTGGGCTAGCCACAGAAGTGCAGCTAGCCTTTCCCCTGCTGATTTTGAGGGCTTTTCTTGGATCAACGGATCGACCATCATCTTTCCATGATATACGAGGGTCCCCTCCTTCTTCCTCCCCCCCTCCCTCTCCGGGGCGACTTTAGGTTAGAGCCTAAAGTCGCAAAATCAGCCGTGGGAAGCGGAGCTTCACTTTCCTTCAGCTGTGACATCATGACACAAACCAGAAGTCATTTCTTTATATTTCTATACCACCTTAACTACCCAAGGCAATTTACATAATGAAAAGCCCTCAAAACATCAAGGGAATAGAGTAATAATTAGAAGCCGAGCTTAGTCCACAATCCATTTGAAAAACTTGTTGGAACAAGATGGTTGCCATTACTTAATGAAATACAGGAAGGAAAGATCTCTTAATCTCAAGAGGCAAGATATTCCACAATATGGGGACTATCACTAAGAAAGTGCTCCTTTGGGCACTTTCATCTCACCTTAAATATAATGGGAACCCAAGGTAGACCCTCTGCACATAAACTCATAGGAGTCTTGTTGGAAAGGATGGTCCTGTAAGGACATTAGGTTAAACCTTGTAGGACTTTTTTTAAAAATTGAGCAAAACAGTCAAGAACAAAAAGATGTTTCAAATGGGTTTGAAATTAAAGGGCAGTTTTTACAACAACAAAACAACAACAACAAAACAACAACAACAAAACAACAACAACAACAACAACAACAACAACAACAACAACAACAACAACAACAATAACAATAACAATAACAATAACAACATAATAATAATAATAATAATAATAATAATAAATAATAATAATAATAATAATAATAATAATAATAATAATAATAATAATATAATAATAATAATATAAATAATAATAATGTGGAAGGGACCTTGGAGGTTATCTAGTCCAACCCCCTGCTCAGGCAGGAAACCCTATACCATTTCAGACAAATGGCTGTCCAGTCTCTTCTTAAAAACTTCCAGTGTTGGAGCATTCACCGCTTCTGGAGGCAGGTTGTTCCACTGGTTAATTGTTCTAACTGTCAGGAAGTTTCTCCTTAGTTCTAGGTTGCTTCTCTCCTTGATTAGTTTCCATCCGTTGTTCTTGTCCTGCCTTCAGGTGCTTTGGAGATAGCTTGACTCCCGCTCTTTGTGGCAACCCTGAGATATTGGAACACTGCTATCATGTCCCCCCTCGTCCTTCTCTTCATTAAACTAGACATACCCAATTCCAGTAGCCGTTCCTTATATGTTTTAGCCTCCAGTCCCCTGATCATCTTTGTTGCTCTTCTCTGTACTCTTTCTAGAGTCTCAACATCATTTTTACGTCGTGGTGACCAAAACTGGATGCAGAATGTTTTTTTTAAAAAATTGGGTTTCCTAAGCTTCTATTTTGAGACTAGCTGGTCAATCTGGGAACTGAATGCTGGATCATGTATGTTCTAACTTCTTCTCACCCTCAGGGAAGAGATCTGGGTCCCTGGCTTCAAGAAAACACTCAACCCCTTTAGGAATTTGTTTGAACTTATGCAGAGCTCCAAATGGGGAGACAAAATGGATGTGCATGCACTCCTGTCCCATTTTCTTTCCATCTTTCCTGCATTCAGTTGAAGATATCAAGAAAAGATGTTCACCCGAATGTGAGAATTATTGTCAATGTAATCTGGAATCTTTAGGTCTCTTAGAAACTTACTCAAATGCTCTTTCATGTAGCCATAGACACATTAAGTGAAGCTGATTAAACCCCAGCTTTAGACCTTCTACCTAAATGCACGGAGGATGAGACCAGATGTGTGGGTGCTGTTTTCTTCACACTGATCTAAAGATTTTGAAAAAAAAACCAACACCTGACTTTTCCAGTGCAAATTTACTTCATTGCCGTTATGCTGAAGCTTATGATAAGGGAGAGAGTATAAACATGGAATCAAAACAAATGTTTATCTCCAGCACTGTTGACACCAGGCAAAATTCATTCTCAGTTCTTTCATGTGGTACTAATCAGATGCTGAGTGAGTTATTGCTTTATAACCAGCAACCAGCAATGAAAGCATCATTGTTGTTCATAGAGATCTATCTCTCTAGATCATATGTCTATGTGTATGAGAAAGTTATTATAAGCTAAAGCATATAAAGCAGTTTTATGCAATAAGACTGCTCATTCACTTTGATGAAAAGGGAAAAAGTATAAATATGTATATTCAACAGAAATATATAGAAACCTACACTATAATTTAAAAAATGAGTTGGAAAGCCATTACATAGGTTGGCATTTGTTCCTTTTCTTCAGATGCCTTAAATATTTAAAAATTATTAAAAATAAATAAATAAATATATAAATATATAAAGCCAACGGCAGCAACGCCAGGAAGGAGGGGATTGACAAGGATGGGAGGGAGGTAGGTTGGAGAACTGGAGTGCAAAAAAGAGGAGGCGGGACAATTAAGGCAATTACGGTCAGCCAGGACGGATGGCCCTATGACATGGTCAATGAGTAAGCAGTTAGGCTAGCAAGGTTTATAAAAGTGATTTCCACCCCAAAACTTTACTCTGAGGACGCTGGCAGGGGACCAGCGAAAGCTAAGTTGTTTTAATATTGTAAATAGTTGTTTTTATTGTTTTAAACTTTTTAACAATAAACAGCTGGTTTATATTTCTCCCGGAGATCGAGGACTGTGTTATTGAACAGATATGCCCGGGATTCGTATTTTTGCAGTTATCAAAGACATATATATATATATATATAAAGTAAACATTTAAAAAGTTGCATGAGAAATATTATATGAAGGGTTCATGGAATGGGACCTCAGTTTGCCCATTACCCTCAATGGAATTAAGACTGAATTTGCCCATTATTCTGGAAAGAAAGAGACAGACAGACAGACAGACAGACAGACAGACAGACAGACAGACAGTTTGGTCTGGAGATTAAGGTACCAGCTAGAAAGTGGGAGACCATGAGTTCTAGTCCTGGCTTAGCCATGAAAGCCAGCTAGGCCAGTTGCTGTCTCTCAGCCCAACCCTTCTCACAGGGTTGTGATTGTGGGAAAAATAGGAGGAGGATATATTTGTTGGATGTTTGCCACCTTGAGTTGTTTGTAAAAATAATAAAGGCAGGATACAAATAAATAAGAAAACAAATAAAATAAAATAAAATAAACATAGATGTGTCTATCTGTGGTTACAATATACACATATATACTTTATTTAGGGCCATTCCAGAATGATTTATTAAAGTGCTGACCCCCAATCCCTGATCTAGCAGAAAAGTAGGCCAGCATAAATTAGGCTGCCCCTAATGCCAACCTCTGTTCTACAACAGTAATGAGGCTGGTGAAGAAGGACCTTGTGTATTTCTTGCAAGTTAAGCAAAGGAATTGGATTTTACCAAATGTGTTTCACCTTTAATTTACTAGAAGGAAAACTACTCATCAGCTACTTAGAAAGTGGGGTTAGCTACTGATAAGTTGCCTGACAGAGAATTTGCAGAGGAGGAGGGAGATATGGCATGATTCAGAAAACAGTACTATCAGTGCTCCTGCTTGGCACAACCGTTCTTACTTTTGTGTGTGTGATCTGTCAGTTGGACTATTTCTGAATGGAACACTTCTTTTCTGAAAGGGTCCTTAACTCAAGTTCAAAAATAGTCAGCCTGAAGACAAAGGGAGCTGGGTGGGGGGCGGGTGTATACAGGAGAAACCAGGAGATGATGATAGTAAGTAAACTGTAACCTCAACTTGTACTTCAAAGGAATGGTAGTCCTGAGACTGAGTGGTGGTGCAGTGGTCAGAAAGCAGTATTGCAGGCTAACTCTGCTCACGTTGCCAGGAGTTTGATTCCTTCGATCCTGACTGGCTCATGGTTGACTCAGCCTTCCATTCTTCCAAGGTCGGTAAAATGAGGACCCAGATTGTTGGGGACAATAGGCTGACTCTGTAAACTACTGTAAACTGCTTAGGGCTGTAAAGCAGTGTGAAGTGGTATATAAGTCTAAGTGCTACTGAATGAGTAGTAGTAATTAGACTTATATGCCACTTCAGAGTTGTTTACAGCACTCTCTAAGTGATTTACAGAGTCAACATATTGTCCCTAACATTTTAACACACCTTGGCAAGTTGCCTTCTGGTGTCTTCAGTCTTTAAGTGATCTGTCAGTTGGACTATTTCTACCACTCTCTCTACTTAATCTGCCCCATCCTATCAGTGTGCCAAACCAGGAAGTGGCAGACTACCATACAGAGATAGCACTGAAGTGGCTGCTACTCCCATCATCCTTATTACCCTTGGGCTATATTCAGTGGTGGGATTCAGCCAGTTTGCACCACTTCGGCAGAACCGGTAGCTAATTTTTTGTTGCCCAGGCCCAGAATGGACTTCCGGAAGTGGCATCCCCACAGAGAACCGGTTGTTCATATATTTGAATCCCACCACTGGCTATATTAAACAGAGTGGGTTGATGTATAAAAGGAATCTCGACATCAACTCCAATGAATTCTCCAGGTTTTTTGATCCCAGCATTTGCTCAAACATACCAGATGTCTGTCAATTCCTAACCTGTTAATCATAATAGCAGTAATTCTTAACCTATCAAAGAAGCTACTTTCTCTATTTCCCTTTTGATATCCACACTATTTTCCCCTTTAAAGATTAGGCAAAGGCCTGTGTTGCTTCACTGGACTCCCTGTGGTAAGTATTTTATGATGAACTGAAATTTATGCACTGCGGAAAATACCTACTTATGAATTCATGCCACTTCACTACTCCAAAGCAGATTCCTTTCTCCGATGCCTTTAAATCTGATGACAAAACAGAGATTTAAAAGGGGGAGGGGAAAACATTTTAAACCACAACAGCTATAGTCAATCTGTTTAGGTGATTGTAACTAGGAATAATTCTCAGATGAATACTTTTTAAACTACAGGAATTGAGAAAGGGAAGAGAGAGAGAAGCTGGTTTCCCTAGGAACGAGGACAAACTGTGCAAAAACTCCCAGAACAGACCTTTGTTGCTCCCCCTTTTGCAATGAAGCATTCTGTTCAGGTTAGTGTCTTCCAGGGAGAATGACACATCTTGTAGCTGGTTCAAAGTTGTCAAATGACCTGAAATAGAGATTGCGTGCTAAAAATGCCAGCAGGGATCAGCTTGTGGGCAAAGCTGCCAGTGCATCCTTATTGCTATAAATTATGCTATGTTCAATCATCTATTGATTTTATCACATCACTTTGAAATATCCGATTATGTGTTTTTGGGTGTTTATCATGCATAAATGAGCTGTACCACAAAAATAAATATGAGTAAATTGCCGGAAACCATTGTCACCAGTCAACCTCATATAACTAAGAGAAAGGCAAGAAACTGACATGATTCCCATGAGACGTTCTCCTCCAGGAGAAAAAAATAAATAAACTTTTTTAAACATTAAATAGAATACAAATGATACAAAATATTCAAAAGCCTGAAACAGAAAGCAAGAAGCATTTTTATGCAGCTTGCCGCTTGCTAGCTAACCATCCAGATCTGCAGGTCCTTAGGGAGTTTCTGGGAAAAGGAGTGATAATGAGATTGCCCACTTGCACTCTGGACACCTGTTCCTCTTCAGTAGACTGCAGGAACTGAGAATTTTGCTATTAGCTTGTGAGTTGAATGGCTTGCGAGTTGAGGGATGTCAATCATATGTAGCCTATATGGACACAACGTGTGCAAGACCCTTATTTCTTAACCACTTTTGGACAGAATTAATTTACAGCTAAGGAGAGATTTTTTGAGCAGCAGGATAGGATTCCATCTGGTGAGTAACTATTATTATCTTTTGGATTACAATGCAATAAATGAAAAAAAGTGTTTAAAGACTACAACTTTTGGCCAAAAGTTTAATAAGAAGTCAATGTAAGAAAGTTTAAAATGAATAAAGGCGATATTTATTTCGGAAGATTATTTGTTGGTGAAGGTGATCGTGAACACATTAGAATTAAACTAGACAAATGAACCTTATCTTTATGGGAATTTGTTGTTGTTAATTATTAAAGAATGCAGACAATTGGTGCATTTTATAAATGAATCCTCCAAATGAAAATGAAGTATTGTTTTGTAAACAAAGAGAAATTAATGGATATTTTTTATGAAAATTTGTGTTTAATGGAGGATTGGAATGATTTCCCCACAAGTGGACAGAAGTTCGAGAAAAAAATATTAAACTCATTCAAGGAAAATTACCAAAAGTTTTCTTTTATCTGATGGACAATTTAGGACTGGTTGATATACTGACAGAAAAACGGAAATTCAAAAGATTATAAATACTTTCCTGAAAGTCATAAATCTTTTTCAAGAATAGATAAGATTTGGATTTCAGAGAACCTGGCTAGTAATGTTTCTAAAATAGAGATATTACCAAAGACTTTTTCATTTCATAATCCTGTGAGTTTGGTTTATAAAAGAAAATCCAATCCTTTAAGATGGAGACGAATTGAAATGTTTCTAGGAAGAAACCATAGTGAAGAACTGTTAAAATAAATTAAAATATATATTTGAAAATAATGCAGGTAGAGGTACGTTCTAAGAATGATTCGGGATCCAAGTAAAGCTTTTATTAAAGGTTATTTTATAAAACATACTAGTGAGCTCTAAAAGAAGAAGAGAAAACACTAGCTATTTGGGATAAAATAAAGAGAGAAAAATGAGTTTGTAAATAAGTGGCTAGCATATAAACTACAAAAGGAAAAGGAAAGGAAAATTGTACTAAAATTAAAGAGGGCCATACAAATATGTGTTCCATCTCACTGGAGAAAATAGATGAATAGATGAATATTTAAGAAACAAAATTTACTTAATATTACAGAGGAAAAGAGACAGGTTATGAATAGACCTATAACAACAATTAAAGTTTTTGAAGCTATAAAAAAGATTAAACTAGAAAAAGTGCTTGGACGAAGTGGATTTTATTACATATTTTTGTTTGAAGGTGAACTTTTACAAAACACCGTGAACTGGGAGGAAAGATGCCAGATACTTGGAAAAAGGCCAATATGGCACTAACAACTAAAGAGGGACAAGATTTGTCTTTAACAAGAAACTATAAGCCAATATCATAATTGAATAATAACATGTTCACAAGCATTTTAGCCGATACACTGAAAATAATTTCATAAGAATTATTCATGAAGATCTATGTGGGTTTTTCATCGACATAATTTCTTTATTAGTTTATAATATAAAATACAAAAAATACAAAAGAAAATAGTAGGAAAATAAGGGAAGAAAGGAGGGGGAAAGTGTGGGGCAAAGGGGGGGGGAAGCAAGAAAAGGCATTGACTTCTGATTCCCTTTGGTGCAGTGGAATAAGATAATCACATCAAACCTCAACTTTTTACTTTTGCATAATAATATAAACTAGCCATTTCTATAACAACAAACCTATCAATTGGTAAAACCCAAAATCAAAGTTTCATGTTTTTTCCCGCCTCAAACACCTCAAAAAGTCTAGAAGCAGTTTCCAAGTACAAACAAAAGTAATTGTATTTTTTTTTTTGACCAAAGCAGTCGATTTGTTCATCTCTGCTAACTCCATCAACTTTTGCAACCATTCATCCATTGTAGGAATCAAAGTGTCCTTCCATTTTTGTGCGTAAAGTAGCATTTTTATAAGATGTTGCATCGTTGGTATTTAACGCCAGATAAGTTGTCAAGAATGTATAAAGGTATTTCAAATGAATGTTGCAAATGTAAAGAAGGGACCTTTTATCATTTATTGTGGACATGTGGTAAAGCAAAGAAATATTGGAGTAGGATTCACATCTTATAATAATAATAAAGTTGGAAGGGACCTTGGAGGTCATCGAGTCCAACCCCCTGCTCAGGCAGGAAACCCTATACCATTTCAGACAAATGGCTGTCCAGTCTCTTCTTAAAAACTTCCAGTGTTGGAGCATTCACCGCTTCTGGAGGCAGGTTGTTCCACTGGTTAATTGTTCTAACTGTCAGGAAGTTTCTCCTCAGTTCCAGGTTGCTTCTTTCCTTGACTAGTTTCCATCCATTACTTCTTGTCCTGCCCTCAGGCGCCTTGGAGAATAGCTTGACTCCCTCTTCTTTGTGGCAACCCCTGAGATATTGGAATACTGCTATCATGTCACCCCTAGTCCTTCTTTTCATTAAACTAGACATACCCAATTCCAGCAAACGTTCTTGATATGCTTTAGCCTCCAGTCCCCTAATCATCTTAATACAGAAGATTCTCAAAGTGAATATAAAGCTAAAACCAGAAACTTTTCTTCTAGGTTTAATGGGAAAAGACTTGGATTATTATTTTTTTATTTTAATATTATATATATTGATGGCAGCAAGATCTGTGTGGGTTTTTAATAAAAGACAGGTAAAGGACAATGTAAGAAATGTGCTGGACATTTTGAAATATTTGGAGAACTTTATGGAAAACAAGCTGCATTAATTTTCTTCGATACCAGAGAAAGCCTTTGACAATTTGAACTGGCCTTATTGTTCAACGTTTTGGAAGGTAGGAATTTTGGAAAGAATTTTATAAAATGGGTAAGACTGATTAACACTTTATAGAAAGCACAAATGGAGATTTAACAAAACCCTACAGTAGCTTTGCTACTGAGGAATGGGATCTATTGCAAGAGGTGAAAGTGAAAAGGAGAATAAAAAACTTGGGAGAAGCCAGTAGAGACATATGTCTTGTAGGTTCAAGTTGATGTCACCAGCCATGTCTCTCAAGAGTCACAAGGCAAAGACACACTCACACTATTCTGACTGAAATTAGTGTTGCCACTGGCCTGTGAGTAATTCCTGGGAAAGAGTATTTCTTCCTTCTAATCATTTCCTACCAGCAAGCAAAGAGGTAATCATCTTTGGCAAAATGCTCCATTGATGATCTGGGCTTGCTGCTACAAGACCTTCCAATTCTAATACTGTCACTCCTAAGAGAATCAAAAGGAAGAAGTAATCTATATTGACAGGCAAAGTCCAGCAAAAGCCATTTTTGGATTGCTATTGATTGCTGATTGAGGTTGTCACTTAAAGGGAGCTGAGTTGGATGTTTCTTTCTTTTGGATCCTGTGTGGAAAATGCAAGGGTAAAGTCACCATCTAGTGACCTCATAAGGCTATAAATCATGACAGGCAAGCAATCAGTAACTAAGTAGGGCAGAGCTACTGCTGAATGGGAAGAGTTCCACCCAGAATTTGTCAAAGTGCAAGCTAATTATCCTGCTGCTAAATGGTCCAGATTGTCCTCATCAAGAGAAATTGTGTCTGATAGGTTTTCTCCACAGAGTTCTCCTAAAGAAGAATTTCATGACTTGGATCAGAGCCTATCAAAGAGCAGGGAGTTATATAAATTCTTGGGGGGAAAAATATGGAGCCATGGACTATTGATTATCATCATTCTTTGCAGTTTAAAAGTATATGCTGTTCTCACAATGAGTGAGATTTATTTATTTTTAAGTCTCAATTTTTCCTTTGGCAGCTGCAGTTGGTAAAAATTTATATATATTTCGTTTTGCACCTGCAGGTTTATTTTCTCTCTTTTAACGCAATCTTTAAGTTACATTTGGAAAGATGCATGGCTATATGCCTAGTCTCCTCTATTTAGAAGGATAGCAAGACTCTGCTATTAATCTGCACCCCAGCTTTCACTTTTAATACTCATGTGTTGAATGTTAGTGGCTTAGTTGGTTTTTGAAGCTCACACTAACAGTTTTTATAGTATATTTGTCTTCAACCTTGTGAACAACTAGCAGGTATAAGCTGAAGTTGCTTTTGGATTTTCACCCTTTTTATTGCAAACCTCTCCTTTTTAAGGTCTGGCTTCACTTTTCCTTTTTGTTATTCATTGATCCATCATTTGTTAGTTATCTATAATAGAAAATGCAATTCTTTAATCTTGTTTGTATTGGAACGTGGCTATTATAACAGCTTCAGAATCTAAAGCCCCTTGAACTTGCCTGTAAGTGACAAGTGGTAGAATATGATAGAAAGTGAAAGAGCAATAGGTTTATACTTCTGTTTTTGACCAGTGGGGATAACTGTAGCATAAAATTTTAAAAAATCATTGTTGGTGTTGATGGTGGTTCAACACTGAAAACTTATTGCCCAATGATCTTCCAAGTCTAAAACTGCCATTGTTGTTGTTGTTGTTGTTGTTGATGATGATGATGACGATGATGATGATGACAGCAACCAAAGCCATTCTGGAGCTGAACTGAATTTCTGGTGACCACATGGACACATCCACGCAGATTTTTTGGGAACTGTGATAAGGCATTGCCTTCTTCCAGCTGTCTAGCCTACTGGAATTCCCTAAGCAAGCTTGATCATAGACTATTGAGTTTGATTCAATACTGTGTGTTGTATAATAATCTCATACATAATGGACTTGTTGCTTCATTTATTTGGGTTACTTTACTTTGCTATTGGTTTTCTTATTGGTGGCATTGAAAGAGGTCATTCAAATTGCCATGTAAATCACATAATAATGCCATGTAATATTACGCAAAGACTATATTTTTTTGTACAGTCAATGACTATCTACCATATTTTTTGCTATAGGAACCTGGTTAAATTTACAGCATTTATCTATAGGAAGTTTGTGTCAGTAGCAGATAGTGCAGCTGTGCAAAACTGAGGCCCAAACTCTTTCAGAATGCATATTGTTTGCTGTATGTGTAAAACAGGTAATGTTGAAACTCCGTATTTTGAGATAATATTCAAGGTGGATGCAGCGACATCAGAAAGATTCTGCATCTCCTTGAACTTATCTCATGTTGGTCTTAGCCAAAATATGGATTTTTTCAGAGAATAGTATTACCCCCCTAGCATAAGATTTCATAATATTTGGTTCCTGGTGTAGATTTCTTTTTCTGGTAATCCAAGTCCAAATGATTAGAATCATTTGTGAAATTTCTCTGATGCTTTTTGATCATTTCTGCACTTGAAACCCAAAACACTGATGAAACAGAAATCATAAAAGGAATGACATTATCATTTGTGGCAAGTTTTGAGTGTCTTTGTAATAATAGATAACACACCCTAAAGCCTGAAGCAAGTAAAATAGCTAATCAGCCTTGTATCGAGAAAAAACTTTTATTTTACAAATTATTAATGGCTCAGAGGTCCCCTTGAAGCTGGTCATTATTTCAGTATATACACCATGATAAGAAAAAAAAAAGTGCTACACTCAATTTGCCAGCAAATTTGGAAAACTCAACAGTGGCCACAGGATTGGAAAAGGTCAGTTTACATTCCAATTCCAAAGAAAAGCAATGCCAAAGAATGTTCAAACGATCGCACCATTGCACTCGTTTCACATGCAAGTAAAGTTATGCTTAAAATCCTACAAGCTAGACTCCAGCAGTATGTGGATCGAGAACTTCCAGAAGTACAGGCAGGATTTCGAAGAGGCAAAGGAACTAGAGATCAAATTGCCAACATACGCTGGATCATGGAGAAAGCTAGGGAGTTCCAGAAAAACATTTACTTCTGCTTCACTGACTATGCTAAAGCCTTTGATTGTGTGGATCACAACAAATTGTGGCAAGTTCTTAAAGAGATGGGAGTACCAGAGCATCTTATTTGTCTCTTGAGAAACCTATATGCGGGTCAAGAAGCAACAGTGAGAACTGGACACGGAACCACTGATTGGTTCAAAATTGGGAAAGGAGTCCGGCAAGGCTGTATTCTGTCGCCCTGCCTATTTAACTTATATGCAGAGCACATCATGAGAAAGGCAGGGCTAGATGAATCAAAAGTTGGAATTAAGCTTGCCGGGAGAAATATTAACAACCTAAGATATGCAGATGATACCACTCTAATGGCAGAAAGTGAAGAGGAACTAAAGAGCCTCTTGATGCGGGTGAAGAAGGAGAGTGCAAAAGTTGGTTTGAAACTCAACATTAAGAAAACCAAGATCATGGCATCCGGCCCTCTCAATTCCTGGCAAATAGATGGGGAAGAAATGGAGGTAGTGACAGATTTTATCTTCCTGGGCTCCAAGATCACCACAGATGGGGACTGCAGCCAAGAAATTAAAAGACGCTTGCTCCTGGGGAGGAAAGCTATGGCAAATTTAGACAGCATACTAAAAAGCAGAGACGTCACCCTGCCAACAAAAGTACATATAGTCAAGGCCATGGTTTTCCCAATTGCAATGTATGGCTGTGAAAGTTGGACCATAAGAAAGGCTGAGCGCCAAAGAATTGAGGCCTTTGAATTATGGTGCTGGAGAAGACTCCTGTGAGTCCCTTGGACTACAAGGCAATCAAACCGGTCAGTCCTAGAGGAGATCAACCCTGACTGCTCTTTAGAAGGCCAGATCCTGAAGTTGAAACTCAAGTACTTTGGCCACCTAATGAGAAGGAAGGACTCACTGGAGAAGAGCCTAATGCTGGGAAAGATTGAGGGCAATAGAAGAAAGGGACGACAGAGAATGAAGTGGCTGGATGGAGTCACTGAAGCAGTAGGAATGAGCTTAAATGGACTACAGAAGATGGTAGAGGACAGGAAAGCCTGGAGGAACGTTGTCCATGGGGTTGCGATGGGTCGGACATGACTTTACAACTAACAACAAAGAATCATATAACACTTTGACTACATTTGCATTTTAAAAATACAGTATACAATATCTGCCTGATGTAACAGAATCCCGTGCAATTCTTGACTTTTCTAGGTGCATACAACTTAATAATAAATAATGCATAGTCTTGGATGGAATATTTGTACCACATTGCTCTTTTATGGCATTGAAATCTTTCCAGATGTATGGCAGTTCATTCCATTCCACCTTTTTTTTTACAATGTTATTAAGTTTGCTATAGAACATAAAGATAAAAACTAACAAACATAAATAATCAGAAAGAGGGACAGATAGAGAAAAAAATAAAGGGAAAGATAGAGTGAGAAAACAAAAACTATAGAAGAATACAACTATAATAGCAATAGCACTTAGACTTATATACCGGTTCATAGTGCTTTACAGCCCTCTTTAAGTGGTTTACAGAGTCAGCTTATTGTACCCAACAATCTGGGTTCTCATTTTACTGATCTCGGAAGGTTGGAAGGCTGAGTCAACCTTGAGCTGGTGAGAATCGAACTCCTGGCAGTCAGCAGAGTCAGCCTGCAATACTGCATTCTAACCACTGTATTGTAACCACTCAAAAAAAGTGAGTTCCAATTTCTTTTTACAAAGAATACAAATAAAACTTAAATTCAATACTTAATTTAGGACTATACTATAGTATCCATTTTTCAAACCATACTTTGGATTGTTGTTGTTTTTTCTATTTCTTGCAAAAAGTCTATAAAAGACTTCCATTTAGAGTTAAATTTTGCCAGTATCTTTTCTCTAATGAAAGACATTAATTCTGCAATCTCTGCCAATTACATCACCTTTAATAACCACTCTTCCATTTTCGGTATAGTAGAATCTTTTCAACATTGAGCATATGAGAGTTTTGCAGCTGTTAGCAAATAAGATTAAAATGCCATGATTTTTTTTTCAAGAGTTTTGCCTATCAACACCATGTCTCTCAGCACTGGATACTTCCTAAGAGAAATTGGAGGCAGTCAATATTTTTATACCTGGGGACACACATTGTGCCAGTCTTGGTTTGCTCAATAAGTCATAGTTGTTGAGATCCCATATTGTAGTAACATATAAATTCTGTTTTACAAACCACAAGAGTTCAGTCTATTAAAGATGTAAGCAGAAACAAAATGAATCCTCCTAGATTAGTGTTATGTGTCTCAGTAAATAAATCCAGAAATCAGTATAATAGTTAGAGGAATAATTGTAATTTAATGGCGTATAAGATGTTGATAGGATTGCAAAATGAATCAGTTTGGAAATATGCTTTGAAGATACGAAATATGGAGTTTAACTATGTGGATAAGAAGAAAAGCTAACATCCTCTCTTACCACTTAATGTAAGATTAATGTTAAATATGATTCCTTATGTCCTATTTGTCTCTATTTATGTTTGTTTCAGAATTTGTTTAGGGTTATTGGTGAAAAGGATTAATTTTATTTTCTGAAGTCCATTTGGTGTTCTGTTTCTTCCTTCCGTCCCTCTAGTCTAATAAGAGAAATCCTTTCCTACTTAATAAAGAAATGATATGTTTCTCAGAGGCAGAGTGTAGAACTGTGGGAATAATGGTTAATGGGAAGCTGAAAGGCAGGAAATAAAATATGTTCAAGAAAGGTTTGGGCTGAAGGCTAATAGGAACATTGCATATAGGCACAGATGGTTTATGAGCTATATTTACCAATAAATTGGGGGTGTTAGCTAACAGCAAGGTTTTTTTTTTTTTTTAGTGTAGCTCTGTAGGGGATGGTTGGTAGATGCTATATCCAGCAAGGCTGGCAATCTCAGGAATGGAGGACCACCTGGATTTCTGGAAAGATCTTTAGTGCTAGTGGGATAATGTAGCAGAAGCTTGAAAGCCTGCCAAAGTATTTGTCCTGCGCAGTTTACACCTAGTGCAATTAAGGTGGAGTTACTCTGAGTCTCTCTCTCTCTCTCATGCTTCCCTCTCCTCTGAACTCTAAATTCCTCCAGAATGGTCCTGTTTCCTCCCTTTGTGATATTGTTGGAAGTTGACAAAATATTGTGATTGACATGCTGTGATTGCTATGATTCCACAAGAAAATAATTAGAAAACACTGGGAGATAATTTAGGAATGACAAAGCCTAAAGCAAACGTCATTTCCAAGATTTTGGAGAACGCTTAAAGGGCTAGAAGGGAAATTTATTAAGTTTGGATTGAAACATTTTGGAGACTCTGTAATGAAATAGCCTTAGCTAAATTAAAATTTTAGACTGAGACATACTTAGAATTCTTAGTCCTGACTGAGTACAGACATATGTACTAAACAGACGCTGGGAGGCCTTGTTAGAAAGCAAAGCTATTAATTTCCCTCATCCTCCCATTTTTTAATTTTTTTGCTTTACAGTTTTGACTTCATGTAATTTAAAAGGAAAATTTTGTAGTAAATGAAAGAGAGCATTCTGTTTCTAAGCCAAAATCATAGCTAAGGATCTCCAGAATGACTTCCTCTGACATATTTGTTTAGAAATTGAGATCTTTAGAGTAATCCCTGCACTTTAAGGTAGCTTATTATCTTCAGGTTAAATCAATGAAGATATTTTATCACCACTTGGAAGAGAGATTCAACTGCAGTGAAATCAGTTCCAATGTAATGAATGGAAGGAGGCAACATTTATGTTCTGCCTCAGGCAGAAAAAAATGACCTATTCAAGATAAATTATGTTGGTCTCTTCTTTATAACGAATATAGCTTACTTGGTATTACAATCTCCATATTTCAAATGAGAGGTTTGGAGTGAGGTGAGAAATTGTATCTTGGAAGCAATAACCAAGTGAGGTCACGGCAAAAGCAATATTTAAACGGAGGGGGGGCATCCTGATCTGTAGTGATTTTATTAGAAACTATATTTTGCAGTTGCTTTAAAACTCACTAAGGCTCTGCTTTCCTTATGAGGTAAATACCTTAGTACCACAGGGATCAAAATTTGAAGAGGTCTAAAAGGTATATGTAGCTCAAGCGATTTCAGTTTATACTCATGGAAGAACTGGCCTGAAGACTTTCACCACTGAAAAGATGGACTAATTTTTCAAGCAGAGTAAACTATTGCAACTCCACTGTTAAGAAAAGAATGCCTCTAGATTGCTAGGAATATGGAACTTGGAATCTTCCTATGACCATCGAGTTTTTCTTAAACTGAGAGCAATGTTTCATTAAATCATATCTACATCTTGTTTAGATTACATAATTCATAGGGCAAACTAAAACATTTCTGGGGTTTGAAGCATGCATATTTCAGAATGAAAATTTTGGGAGAAAAGAAATCTCATTTCCTATATTGACTATGAAATTTTAGATTGGAAATTTAAAACATGAGTTGTCTGTCAAATAATGCACACAATCCACAAATCATAGTAAGCTATAAGTCTTGACTGGTGCAAAAAATACCCCCACTTATCAGGTTGTCTTCATCAATCAGATAACATTCAAACTAGCAATCCTTGATTTTAGGATTAGTTTGGAGGAAAACATGAAATCAAAATGTAGAAACTATCCATAAAAAGACTCTGATCAGCCAACCATTGATGGCATTCTGGAGAGATTGCACATTGCCTATCCATACTACGAATAATAGATAGCTTTGTTGTGATTCCCCAGAGACACTTGTTTGTGAGATAGACAACTTGTATAAATTAGAGAAACAAACAAACAAACAAACAAATATAGTTGGTGATCATAACCTATTGCCACAGTTCTGCATTTAGGAATCATATGTTGATATTCTGACAATGTAAGAGTATGCAGATTCAAGCCTAAGGTTGCAATATGGTAGGTACAACGATTGGAAATGAAATATAAGTCACTAGATATATGTGACTTAATAGAATTATGGATTTAAAATGCTGATGAAGACCTATATATTATAGTGCTTAATCTTAAACTCTGATTTTTTCAAATTAGGAGACTCTAATCCTTGCAAAGAATTTTTTTTTAAGTTTTTCACTGCATTGACATACCATTGCTGAGCACATAGATTTACATAGGGATTTTTAAATGGAACCGCAGTGAAGATCACATTTTCAAACTTGTGATGTTGATTTTCCAGATCTTGCAGCTTTTAGCATGCATGTACATTTTTAAACTAATTGCAGGAGAAAGATGAAATACACAAAGTAAACACATGAGAATTAATTTTCATAAAACACACACACACACAAAATCATCAGAGGATAATTTGTTTTGATTTGGCCAAAAACTAACATTTTCCTTTCTTTTTGCAAGGGAATGAAATAAATTATAATAATATGTGATTTTCAGTATTTATACTTTGAGGATATTTGTCCCCAGGAAATGCTTAGCATAAATCTGTCAAGAATAATTTTGGTTTGACTTAAAGTTCAAGTTATTAAAACTTTAATGCTAGAGTGTGTTTAACAAGAGTTTGTTAAAAAGTAGCAATAACTAAAATTATTGGAAAAAAGGAATTTGAAAAAGGGAGGAGGATTCCCCCCCCTTTTTGCCTCTGCTGTGGGAAAGCTTTGTTACATCAATGGTTAGTAAATGGAGGACTATCTTTATCAATTTTGTCTCTTATGTAGCTAAGGAGCAGCTGTGTAGAATGCCCAACACTGTATTAAATTAAAATGGCAGTAACATTCAGTGACATCAGTCCACTATTTACATAAGATAGTACAAATTGTGTGCTGCTGATACATGGGTATCCTTTTTTAAAATCAATGTGCCTCTTTTTGAAGGTAAAAGAGGAAAAGCTGAAAAAATACAACCGCCTCAATTTTAAGTGCTGACTTATTTTTCTATAGACAATAATATATTAAGAATGAATTGATTGTGGTTTTAAGCTTGTTTTCCAACATAATTTTTTTGGGGGGGTGTTTCTTCCAACATTTCAAGCTAAACATACAGGTGAGGTCCCCTTCATCCATTTATCATTTTGACAATGCTTAATTCAGTAATATCTGAATAACGTTCTGTATAAAAATACTTGTGTTTACACTTTTAGGGTTGTTGTTTTTTCTTTTTGCTTTTAAGGGAAGTTCCACAATTTCTGCTTCAATAAATCTCACCTAAATGTGACAGAAAGTGGAGGAAATTCTATATTAATGCTTCATAATGGGTGTGTAGTTAAATAAATTTTATGAAAGCAAAGCTGTCTCATTGTTACCAAGCCTGCTTTCCTGTAGCAGTATTTTCACATGATTAAGTTAGTGATCAGATAACCTTCTTATGCAGTATATACCCAATGGCAATTTAAAAACTTAATATTGACTGTATTATTCTAAACTCATTCCATTTTCAGCGGAAAATGAATACAAAATAAAAAGATAAACTAAGTATAAAATGTAAAACATGAGAAAATTTATCATTTGCAAACATAAAAGCAAAAAAAAAAAGTGTTGAGAAAGGGAACAAAAGCCAGGCAGAGCTATAAAAGACCGTAGAAAACAGTAGATAAATCTGCATTGTCCCCTTTTCCATATGCATTTTGGCTGAGTTTTTATTAAGGTTCCTATGCCTTAGTTCAGGAAGTGTGAATTGTATAATCATCTCTGTAATGCACTTTGCTACTGCAGGCTACATATCAAATTAATTTATGCCCCTCTGCAAATTTTCAGCTTTGCTTGATACAAAACAAAAGGGAGTATTAGACCCAGCAGTGAAGCAACCCATGAACCACTTGATTTATCTTGCTGCTTGCACATGAAAACAAACAGACAAGTTTTAAAAGACCAGAATATTGATAAGTTAGGAAGCAGTGCAGGGTCATGTGGGAATGTGTTGAAGAATATTGATAGATTTTCAGGTTGATGTAACTGTAAATTAGTTTGAATGTCAGTGGCTAAGAATCATGTGGCTATCCGTCTGTATGGGATTGTTGGATAAGAGCCAGGTAATCTGTTTCGCATTGTATCATTTCGGTGAAAGCTGATTCACTAAAATTCTTACACACTGTTGACATGAATGCACACCAATATCTTCCAGCACAGATTGAAATCAGTTTCAGTCCAAGGCTTCACACATTTTCAATTTTGGATAATGTACATCAATAGGAGGAAGTTTCTCTCCCAAAGGGGGAATGATCTTAAATTCTTAAAATAGTATTTCCAATCTTGGGAATTTCCAGGATTATAGACTTTAACTCCCACAATTCCCATCAATAATCATGCTGGCTGTAGAATTCTGGGAGCTGAATTCCACACTCTTGGAAATTCCCAAGATTGGGGCACCCTGTCTTAAAGGATCCTTACTCATAATCAGAATTGTAGAGAAATTTGTAAGCCCAATGATAAAGAATATTTTCTCTGTTCTCCATCTATTTTTCTAGAGACCTCACTCTCACCAAGTATAAATGGTGCCTGCTTCTCTTTCTCCCCTGTCTTGAGACAGACACTCACACTCTGTAAGCGAAGGGCTAGGATAGCAGGGTTGGGAATAATATATTATCTTTTTTGTCCTTGATCAAGAGTGGACTGTTGCACAGCTTCAGAATGATTGAACAGGGCTAGAAGTTGTATTTGAAAACTCTCATTATAATTCAGTATGGGGCATAGCAAAAAAGATTACTCGTTTTGATAGATTATGTCACCCTAGGTTTACAGTCTTGGATTGATATTATGTATGAATTGGCTGTCCATACATGTAATGGAAAGGCTGATTACTTTGGGTGGTCAAGGTTTTTAATGCTATATTTTAAAACCACACTTTCACAAGTACGTTATTGTGATGAAATGTGGTCAGGATTCCCAGAAGGGAGGGAGTGCATTCCAGAGGAGCAAAAGACAGCTGTTGTGTGGGAGAAAGAGGGTTAAAACAACTCCCCCTATAACAATTTCCAGGGTATATGTTTTATGGTGTAAGAAGCCTGCTTTGATTTGACAAGATTTCTGTCTATAGGTGAGAAACAATAAAGGAAACTGCTTAAAAGAACTTCAGCATATCATGTCTTTCTTAGTTTTTGCAGCCTGGCAATTATGTTAATGTTAATCAATAATTATTAAGATGATGTCATTGGCCTTTTCCTTTTGAAGTATGGTTTCAGGACAGTGTGAATATATACATACATTTTTGGAAATGCGTATATAGGAATGAGAGTCTCTCCCTCTCTCTTTTATTCTCTCTCCCTCCCTCCCTGTCCCTCTCCCTCTCCTTCTCCCCCCTCTCTCTCTCTCTCACACACACACAGAGGAAATAATATCCAGAACTGTCATCAGCTAAAGCTGGTAACCCTAAATTGGGATTTTCATAGGTGTTTTGTGCCTGGTTTATTTTTTAAAATAATATCTTTATTAAATTTCAACATGAAGCATTAAAACAATATAGTATTGTAAGGTTTATTTTTTTATTTTTTGAGCCCCTTTTTAAATTCAGGGTTGTTCTCCTTTGAGAAAAACTGGTACTTTCCCCAGAATTAAAAATGAACAATGTCCATATGAATTGAATCGACGTTGCTTCAGTGCATCTCTTAATGTTTGCAGCAACTTTTGTCCAAAATCTTTCACCACCTGATCTTTTCCAAGTCAAGGGCAAAGCCTTCAAGACACAACAAGGTCTCTCTCCTACATTCTCTGCATCCCACAGGACAGTTTTTAACTTCCCAATGAAATCTCATGGGCAAAAACAGGCAAATTTCAATTAAAGCCACTTTGCATTCTGATATCAGTGCATTTTGTGTTGTTTCTGTTCTGTAACTGAGCGGAATTATGACATATATCAGGAGTCTACAAGCTAAGATTTGCTGTAGTATGTGGGCTCAAAGGAATGATGGCTGCCTCGGTTACTGCTGTTATACAAAGGCTATTTCAAAATGACAGTTTAAAAAAATAAATAGAAATCAGTTGGTAGCAGATGGATACAGATTGGAAGAAAAAGAGCAGGGCTTAGAGCTGAAGAAGAAGCCCATTTTTCTTCTTCCAGAATGTTATTGTAGATGAGCAGGTGGCTGAGGAGAGCAGGAAGCCATGCTGTGAAGGAGATAGAAGGCTTGAAGTAGACAACCAAGCCGAGACGCAGAAGGTCTCACAAAGAAGTCAAACTCATTGCCAGTGATCTTTGTCATATCAGGATGAAAGTCATGGGAAAATCTTATTTGAGGAAAAAAAGCTATGAAAAATGTATTTAGCTAAGGATAGTTCAGAAATGTTTATTTATTTATTTATTTTAGAAATGTTTTATTGACTTTTTACAATAACAATCCTTAGTGCCTAGTGTACAGCGTGTTGTCTTGGTTCATAAATTTTGGGGAAAAAACAATCAATGGTAATTAATTAACAGTCAATGATAATTAATTTTTGTACTTCCATAAATAGTATATTAATTAATAGTATATTTCTTTCATCTTCCCTTCTCCCAATAGTATTCTCCTTCTTCAACCTTAAACAAATATAATTGTTAATATTTTCAATGCATAAATGGTTAAATATAAACATTTTTTCATGCTTGTACAAATAATAACCTCACATATAACATTTTTTTTCTTATCAACTTAATTCTTATTTAAACAATGCTGTATTTCCAATCCAAAGGAAACATGCTATGCCTTATGTAAACAATTCCTATAATAATCTCCCCCTCTCATGTAAGAATATCGATAATGGCAATGTTAATCCTCTTCCTGTGCCTTAGGATTCAAGCCACTGTTTATTTGTAATATGTATTGAGTTTATTTTATAGAGGAAGTAACATTTCTCTGAATTCTGAAAATGCTGATAAGCAATATGGTGAAACAGTCCATTTAGTCAAACCTAAAAAAAAAAAGGTTTTAAAAAGAGAATTTGGTGGAATTGACACATTGATTTGTGGCACATGTCTTAGAATAATATTTGACTTTTTTCAGAGTTACACCTAAAATCATTGCTTTTAATGTCTAATTCCATCTGATCCAGCTTCTGATGCATATTACGGCCTTTCCAATTTGGTGAAAAAGTTGCTATTACGTGCCATCTTCCTAGAAGATTCACATTTAAGATTACAGAATGGAAATCTATGCCTTTTTTTCCTGGCAATGTTACCTCAAACCATTTCCAATCCATTGGAAACTGAGGAATCCCACACTACCCACAAAATAATGCTTAGCAACAGGTTCCACTAAAAGTATGTGCATTTTACTCAGTCATTTACTGGCAGTGTCATATGATACATTACGCCACAAAGTTCAGTAAAAGTGTGCACCATCATCATAGCTCTTACTAACCTGTTGTGTGGCTTGCATTTTGACCTTGGGGTAACTGGACTTGTTAATAAAGGTTGGTTGTGAATAACAGTTCAGATTTAGCAACACAGGAAGCTTTGAACATGTATGAGTGGTGGAAGGGTGTAAAAGGGTCCTCTGGATGTATTTCTTAATTAAGCTTTTGCTTTGATTGCTGTATGAACACAACCAATGACTATTATGGCGGAGATTTAGATTCAAGTCTACATTTCTTGTGTCAGTCCAGCATTTTAACATTTTAACATTGTGGTCTAAGATAGCATGCCATTAAAATGCATTGCCCTTGAGGTCCTGTTGTTCTCACCCAGCATGATCTTTGGACATACTGGTTGGGAAAGTTCAGAATGCATGTCCTCTGCACTAGGAGGGCACTGAAGTGAGAAAACCAGCTTTAGAACATCATTATATCTCCATTGAAGTCAAAGTGAAATTCTTCACTTTGACTTGGTCACACTGGGATGGGCCACCTCTCTGAGCAGAGAGATAAACACCTTCATTATTTCCTTTGACATTTTACTGTTGGAAGATTTGCATGTAACAGAGCATTTTCAAAGAGAAAAAGTGAATTATATTAATATTTATAAATGCTACTAAAGGAAATACTCCACTGGTAAAACAAAGATTATCTTGAGAAAAAAGGAGGGAGAAAAGTTTTGTTGGTGATTAAAAGTTCTTGTCAGTGATTATATGCTTGAGCAAGTTATGGCCGTAAAAATGATGAGGACTGTTAAAGAGAGACAGGGCTTTCTTTTAGGAAACCTCTGCTGCCTTTCAAGTCCGTACTTTTACAAAAGCAAAGACAAATGAAATAAATTTAATTTCTGCCAGTAGATTGTAAATAGGAGTTCAGATTCTAGACTGTAACATCATGCGGTTCCAAGAATGGGTCTCCTAGCCTGAAGATTCTTCAATGGTGATATAAATATAAATAGTAGTCTGTATTTATTTATGAGCTCTGCGACTGCTGGAGTGATAAGGACACCCAAAAGAGCTATGCATGGCTTTGATGGATCACTGGTATTAAACATTGTAATCTTGAGTATGTCAAGATTCTCAATATTGGGGAGGGGGGGAGAGGGAAGAATCTTGTTTATAAGCAAGTTCCTTCTTGAAATTCAGATGCCTGGATCATACACATACAGTAGATATTTGTAGCATTCAGTAAAAGTGATATTTGATGAGCAATTACAGGAATCTAGATTTGTCCTATAGTGCAATTGCTAAGAATCATTACCAGCAAATCCTTTACAAACTACTGTAGTATATGCATATACTATAATACAAACACACACACACACACACACATTCAATAGGCAAATTCCTTCTTGAAATTCAAATGCCTGGATCAACTTGTTGCTTTGGCTAGAAAAAAACAAAGAGAGAAAGAGAAGGAGACAAACTATTTTAAGTGGGTTTTTTTTTTCTTTCTTTTATACTTTCTCCCACACAAAATTTGGCATTATGTTGTATATTTCACACTATATTTACTTGAAAAGTACATATACACACATACATATATGTACAGATAGATATTTGTAACATTCAGTAAAATTGCTATTTGATCAGCAATTACAGGAGCCAATGATTTGTCCTACAGTTGTGGAATTGATTAAGCCAGATGACTACAGGATTTTTCCAAGCTTAAATCGGGAGGATTCAATTCTCCTAAGCCTAAATAAAAGCACTGAGTGATTTTCAATGTAGTAAAATAGGTTGACTTGCTAATCTAAAATATTTTGTATCTAAATGACCACTATTAAATTGGCCAGCAAGCCTGCACAAGGAAAAGCACATATAAGCCCAATGATTATTGGATTTAAGCCAGATATAACAACTACAGAAATCACACAGAAAAGACCTATGCATTCATAAATTTTCACTTGCAACACCTTGCCGATTTCTAAAATTTGCATAATACTGAATAGTATCTTGCTTACATCCTGATGGCTTTTACTAGTCTGGTTGTTATAGCTACTGGAATATATCTTTTTTTTTCCCCTCCAAGAAAGTTATCAAATGTGTGCCTTTGAATCCTGGGATGTTAATTTTTTAACAATAGTAAGCAAAGATGATTAAGCAACTAAACAACTGATCTGTGAGGAAAAATGTGTTTTTTCTCTATTTGCTTCATTGATTCTTACTGAAATTTCAAGGGGTGAAGAGAATCCTTAGTCAAGACTCAACATGTTTTATGCAGAACACTTTTCTTTCTCTATATATTATTATGTGATGAAGAACAAAAATTCTGCCCGGCAATTGAGAAGGAAGGAAACCTGAAAAACCAAGACAAAATATTGAGAGAGATTTGTTGGTGTTAACAATGCAATACGTTCTAGAAAATGAGGAATAACACTGTAATTTGGAATTGATCAGACCTTTATCAAGTTAGATTATTAGCTTAGGTGCTCCAGTATTTCTTGATGGCAGCTGCTGGAGTTTTAGAAAGGTTGATTTTCTAGATCACGGGTGTCAAACCCGCCATGTCATGTGATGTGTCATGACGTATCGTGACTTTTTTTGCATTGCCGGAGCTGGGGTGGGCGCGGCCTCAATATGATGTGACCGGCCTGCTGGCCGGCAGTTTGACACCCCTGTTCTAGATAGATGTCAGCCCCACTACGTATACCAAACCAGGAAATCAAAGCCATGGAAAAACTAGACTGTTTTTTTCTCAGAATTGGTAACAATCATTAGATTAGATTGGATTGGATTGGATTGGATTAAATTACCTTGCTCTCAAAGTGTACACATACATAACACACATTTAAACATAATATATACAACATATATATAGACCTACACACTTACATATAAGTAACATATAAATGTTAATCACTGTCCATCTTGAATACATAACAGAAGGAGGAAGCTTTAGAGTTCACAAAACTGCGAATCTAACTGTAGATTATTCACACATCACAATAACAGCACAAGTGGAAACAAGTTGCACTGGACAGTTTGAACTGAAAAACAAGAGAGCTAATGACTATTCACTATATACATTCCTGTAGTGATACTGATTATACCTGCTCCACAGAATTGCAGGCAGAGAGGTTGACTTCAGGGTAAAAAACTGTCAAAGACAACCGTGCATTAGCTGATTTTGCAAAAGTCACTAAGACATGCATTGGTGCAAGTTAAAAGTTGGAAATTACTGACTTCCGGTTCCAGGTCGCGGAGCTGGCGGTTGTGCGAAGAGCTTGGTTTCTTCGCTGGCCGGTTTCCCTCCGCCGGTAGACCCTGGACAGGGTCGAAAGTCGCCCTGGAGGGGCGACTACTGCTGGAGAGGACTCTCATTGACTGCGGTGGGCGCAGCAGCACCTTCCGCGATCCGAGACAGGTCTTCTGGGCCGACGGGGAAAAGATCGGCCATTAACATGGCCGATCATCTAGATGCACCAACCACAAGTCAAACAACATCTAAGCATCAAAGAACCACCGTGGAAGATCCGGGTAAGACCTTTCCTTTCCTTTCTCTACCCTAATTATTCTCCTGTGAAAGCCTCTGAACTATTTCCCCAATTTTATGAAACAGCGTTTGTGCATGTGGGACTATAAGCCTTGAAACTATAACTACTCTAGTTTGATTATTTTTTATTTTTATTTTTGGGTACTCTGGTTCCCAAAAAATTTCTCTTATTGAACTTTTTTTTTATCTACTTATTAAACTGAACAATACTTTATTATTATTATTATTGCTCTTGTTCTCTTAATTGGAAAAAAATACTATCTGGAAAAATACTTTACAGCTTACTGGGGACATCTTGTGGTGAAAATTGACATTACAACTACTATTTCTTGATTATGACTATAACTTGGCCTTCAAATTATCACAAAAAAGCAGCTGTGTGGAGGTGGACTGCTGATTGTTATTAAACATAGCCTCCACTAAAATACTAAAAGACTACTTGATCATCGAAATGGAGGATTTTTTCCCACAGCTTGACTACAACCTTATATTGGAAAAAATCTTGGAATTTACTGAGAATATATACTTCAGGAGGGAAACTAAAGATGATTCCCCAGAACTACAAACTGAGGAACAGATCAATACCATAGAGGTTTGTATTCAACCCTATGTACAACATGAGACTGAGGAATTTTATTTACAACTTAACTACGAAAAAGCCTTTGCCTCAAAATCACAAATTGACACTCAGACTTCAGCTGATTTCTTCATAAACCAAAAATCAACAGAACAAGAACTTACCACTATCAAAGAGGACTCCAGACAATTCTATCTACAATCCATCAAATATCAGACCTATGATATCCTGGACAACCAACTAATAACTATAACACTAGATAAAATTGACTACGTCACCCAGATGACAATGGAAGAAGGACAAGAGACACAAGACCAGATTGAATTGAGGATGAATATCATAAACAAAACAACGAGATCTATTGACATAGTGGCCCTTTTATGGAAACCGGCTTGGCACAAAAAGAAAGCTAGAGTCAGATTTAAAAATGGGACTTAAATCTATACTTGATGGCTAAAAAGGGTTTTTTTAGAGATATGGTCTGAATTAATAGTAACTGAAATGAAAAATAAAACTGGGACTGATCTAGCTTAGGACTTAGATTTATAACTGTGAGGGAATTATTGTAGATTATAATTTGGAATTTTGAAATGAAAAATGTTTTAAATGTATTCTTATCTTGATTATATATGGTTGAAATAGAGTAAGAAGGTATATATTTTCTCTTTTATTTTATTTCTATTTTTTATCCTTTCTTTTTTATGGAGATAATATGTTTATCATAGGTATATCTATTTTGTAATGGAATGAAAATAACGGAATGGATGTTGGGATTGATTTAATATTTAGGATTCAGATTTATAATTGAGGTGAAATTATTGGTTAAAATATAGTTTGGAATTGTGAAATGAAAAATGTTTTAAATGTGTACCTATTAAGATTATATATGGTTGAAATAGTGTAAAGATATACATTTTCTTTTTTACCTTATTTTTATTTTTTATTCCTTTTTTGGAAGATAAGAGGTTTATGTTAGATATGATGTTTATTTTCTAATGGAATGGAAACAATAGAATGAGAAGGTAATTGTTGGAATATTATTGTAGACATGATAATGGTTATGTTATGTAATTAGGGAAATTAGGGATGCCTGAAATATAAATAGTATGTTTAATTAATGTTAAATTGGAATGTGGTAATTGGAATATAGTTAAACTTAAAAACAGGACTTGGAATTTTTATAGGTAAAATGTGATTGAAAATTTTTTATGGATGGATTAAAATTTACCTAGAAATGTATTAACCTGAATATGTTATATTAATGGAGGGAAAGAGAGAGGGAACCTCCAAGGAGTTAACCTTACTAGTAAATGTATGTTTTTGATTTTAGACAATTGCTGATTTGTGAATGTATGTTTTTGATTGAAGATGATTGATTACCCTATCCCCACGTTGTTTCCTAAATACTTTGTTAAAAAAAATATGGAACAATTAATAAAACTTGTTATAAAAAAAGTAAAAAAAAAAGTTGGAAATTACTAAACATGCAGGAAACAAACCATGATTATAGAAATAATGTAGTAAAAACACAAACAGAATGCTGGCAAGGAAAAGCATTACATTGTCAATTTCTACAAAAAAAAATCAAGAGTGAAGTAGATAAAGATAAAATCTGGCAACAGCATACAACTGAAACAACAACAAAAAGAAACTGAAGGCTTGATTTTAGCTGCTCAAGAGCAAGCTATTTGAGTTCTTGCATTCAAGGCCAGAACTGAAAAACTGCCAAATGATTCAAAGTCTAGATTGTGCAAAGAGGCAGAAAAAACAGTAGACCATACTCAGCTCAGAAGATTGCACAAACTGATTATAAACAATGACATAATATAGTTGCTCAAACAGTTCACTGGAACATGTGTAAAATTTATCATGTGCCAGTAATGAAAAATTGGTGGGAACATCGAAAATGAGTGGCTTAAAGTTTTGTGGGATTTCCAAGTACAAACTAATAAAGATTTGCCTAACAATACAACAGACTTAATTGCAATTGAAAATTGTGGGTAATTGATGTGGCAATAGCAGGAGATAATAGAATAGAAGACAAAGAGTTGGAAAATATCACAAAGCATCAAGATCCAAAAATCAAAATTGAAATATTATGGTATAATAGCAATAGTGCTTAGTCATATATCACCCCATAATACTTTACAGCACTCTCTGAGTGGTTTACAATGTCAGCATATTGCCCCCAACAATCTGGGTCCTCATTTTACTTACCTCAGAAAGATGGAAGGCTGAGTCAATCTTGAGCCCTGTCAGGATCAAACTCCAGGCTGTGGGCAGAATTTGCCTATAATACTGCACTCTAACCACTTCACCACCATCTCTCTGGCCATGTGGTCCCAGTGGTTATCGGAACACTGGGTGCCATACCAAAAACAGTAGATGACCCTTAGAAATATGCACATTGACAGAATTTCCATCTGTCAATCACAAAAGGATTCACTGCTTGGATCTGCACATATATTATGCCAATACATTATGGGTTAGTATGCCAGAAAGCATGCCAAGATATTTTTTCAAAGTGTCTTGAGAGCAACAAGACATTCAGAAATGTTTCTGCTAGGCTGAGATGATTTACCTATATCTTTTGTTTACTTGTCAGAACTACTACGCCAGAGATATAGACACTATATCCTCATGCACCCTTCACCTGATGAAAGCATCTTTAGAGCTTCTGCAAAAGTTTCTTCCAAATTATAATAGTTCATGTTGCAGCAATGGTTAAATACATGGCTAGTAATCATATTAACTAGATTTAACTGATTTAAGTTCAATTATGATTCACTTTATGATTGTCTGCATACCACCTACTCTATAGACATCATGATAAAAAATAGCCACCATTAAAAATAGAAGCACAGGGAATAATAAAATCAGCTTCTTCCTGGTCTTTGGGTTCCTGACCTTTTTATCTCCAGTAAGGTTGGGATTCTCAGCATCTCCTCCTTCAGTGAGAGTTCCAGATGGATTGAATCCTTTGGAGAAACAGGCTCCAAAGATATCCGTCTCTTCTTAGCACATATCTTTCTGGAGGATGGACTCCCACTATTATGCTCAGACTCCCCACAAATGTAGCACTAACAAAACCCAACAGTAGACTTTTCTTTCAACAGGTACAAGAGTGACACCAGTGATTTTCACATGTGATACTATCCTTAAGAGTTCAAATATCAACTCAGGCAAGAGAAATGAAGCATTTTGTAGGCCATAGATTATACATACAATTTAATTTCTTGGTGTCTACTGTGTTTGTTGCGGTAGCAGTATTATTTGGCTGGATGAATGGAGTTCATTCCAAGCCAATGAGGTACAATAAAGGCCGAGTTTGCTTGACCTTTGCTAGTTGTCTTGCTGTTTTTATGCAACAATTATAGTTTTGGTTATTTACTTTCTATCCATGTTTATGTGCAGAAGACATAAATACTCCCACTGAAAGCAATGGGGTAGTAACTTTCATTTTCAAAAAAGGATTCTGCAACTTTTGACTGCTGTTCGCCTTTTCCGCCCACTGAAACTTTGCTCATCCAGATGTTGATTATATGTATTTTTCCCCCAACAAAGTGTAAATCAGATTGAATTGTATATAAAGACAATGTGGCATAATTGTCTGTACTAGTGGTGAAAAATAGCTGTGTGGAAAATCCAACTGGCTGATTGCCACAGTACCTTAATCTTCATGAAGTGTATACAAACATCATTTTCACAGGAGAAATAAAGTTAGCTCCAGTGCAATTAAACAAGTGATTATTTGGGGACTGTGAGGAATCCATCATGCTAATATCAGCAATATACTGAAAACAAGCCCGGTCTGGTTTACAATAATATCTGGCTGCAAGGTCTTGAAAGTACATTCATTATTAAAAGGCTTCTCTAATGCAGAAAGAATGACACAATTAAAGACTATGAATTGATTTGCCAGTGACACTTCTCATTGGACATTGAAAAAGCTGCTTACCGGTGGGAAATGAATGAAACTAATATGACCCAAGATGTCAATATGGGGGGGGGGGAATTAACTTCACCTGTTGACATGCCATAGCACATTATAAACAAGTTACTTCAATGCAAGGTTTGGGAAGATTATTTTGCTTTTATTGTGTCCCCTTTCATAAACAGAAGAGCAAAACTGAAATAATTCTAAATGGATACTGGAATAATAACTTATTCCAGTAGCCAGTTGGACCTATTATCTCTTCTTCATGCTGCTTTTTAGCTGCAGTGCCTTCATTTTTTTTCTAAAATGAATAGCTGACTATACTGAGCCATGATGGTGCAGTGGTTAGAATGCAGTATTGCAACTCACTGTTCACTGCTAGCAGTTCAATTCTGATTGGTTCAAGGTTGACTCAGCCTTCCATCTTTCCAAGGTCAGTAAAATGAGGACCCAGATTATTGGGGGCAAAATGCTGACTCTGTAAACTGCTTAGAGAGGGCTGTAGAGCACTGTGTAGATGTATATAAGTCTAAGTGCTCTTGCTATACAGAGTCAGCCATGACATACAGCGCCTGATAATTTGATAAGCAAATGGTTAAATCAAAGATTTGCTTTCAGTACTCTCCAACCAACCGGAAGTTATGACTGGAACTACAGACTGTCTTGGATTGCAAAAGTCACTTTTAATTTAAGGGCAGATCTAAATCCTATCCCCTTAACTCAGGCTCCAAATAAGAATTCCATAGTTAAAAGCACAGCACCTTCAGAAGAGTTTCAGATGAGCATTGCAGCAGCTATCTTACTCTCCCTCATGGTAATTGTTCTTGGACCAAAACCAGTTTTATGGCATCATAAGAACTCTTGCACTCCCTCAAAGTTGTATGAGAATTGTGATTCTCTAGGAAGCTTATAATTATAGGGCCAAATGATCAAAAATGAGGAGGGAGGGAGGGACAGAGAGAGAGAGAGAGAGAGAGAGAGAGAGAGAGAGAGAGAGAGAGAGAGAGAGAGAGAGAGAGAAGACAGTGTTTTAATGGCACTATACGACAACCTGGCATCCATCCAGAATTCCAGCTAACATAGTCATGTTATTCTAGCAGCTGACGTTCTGACACATTTGGAGAAGGTATCTGGTTAGGGGTGGCTGTGTTATGGGAAAGATAAGACAGTTAAGAAAAATTTGCAAAGTGCAGTGTAAATCTATCCTATATTAGTTATGTATAACATTTAACTGGCAGTAACAAAGTCCACAGTCCCTGCTCTTCTTTGAGTATTGCTACCCTTTGTGAACTCTTTGTAATGTTCCACCACAGCTTGGCCATTTAATATGAGATGGTCCTGCTGTTAAAGGGCAAGGAATGAATCAATACAGTAATTACATATTTGCAAACAGATGGTTGTTTAATCTGTTTGCAATAAAGGGCACAGGTTAGGTGGACAGTGGGTCATAAGAGAATCTTCCCATGTATAGCTAGCAAGAAAGAGAAATACCATATAAGAACAATAGAGTTATCTGGGGAGCATAACAATGGAAGAACATTTGACTGCACTCTTTTAGACAGAAATGCCAAGAGATCTTTTCCTCCAGAGCAGTCAGTGGAAGGATATCCAATGAATCTTGAAATAAGCCTCTCCTTTTCTCCAATTCATGCAAGAGTCCAAAGCTATGCAAGCAATAAAAGAGACGAAAGAGAGGGGGGGAAGCTAATAATCCTTTCTTCTAGTGATATTTTCAAGAGCCCTCTTGAGTCAACAGAGGTAAACAGTCTTTAGAATCTATGGCTAAGTATGAATACATCAATACACTAAAGCCCAGAGTTGCAAGTAATAGGATGTAAAATGTCTTTCGTTGACAAGACGCTGATCAGGAATGGTTCAGTCAATTCTTTTAATAGCTCATCATTTCAAGCTAGTGACCTTATAGGCTACATACAAAAACAAAGAGGGTCCTCAGAACATCCCTGAGAGTTTATCTGCTATAAAGGATCCTTTTATTTTATTGTTTTATGTTGAGGTGTGATTGCCTGTCCTCTCTGCAGACAATATTTTTAACAGGAAAAACACTCTAAGGATCTGTTTAAAATTAATGTCTTGACTAAAGCTTCATAGCTTTTCAAGCATGAAGCTTGCTACTTTTAAGAAGGCCTTGATTAGCAAATTTCAAAGGGGGATCAAAACCTGAGGAAAAAACCCACAAATATTTAAAGGAGGATGTCATCTCTCTATTTTGTACAAAAGAGAAATGGAAAATGTAATTCTCTTTCATTTATCTGAGCATGTACAAATTAGTTTCAGAAGCAATTCTGTGGCAATTACAACCATCTCCAATGGATTAGATTTTGCAAAATATCCAGATTGCGCCTACTGCTTTCTTTCTTTTTTTATTTGATGTTGGAGCAATTTATAAGCTCCAACCATTTTGGTTTTGATTAAATTTAATACATACATAGAGACAGACATGCCCATCATGCTGTTCCCTTATGAGGTGAACAACATTATGCAAAGTGTAAAAAGAAGAGAGGAGAATATATTACAATGAAAAGTAAATCTAATTAATTCTAATTTACCTCATAATGTACCTCCTATACTTTACTAGCCTTGGAAATTATTCTTGCTTCCACATCAGTACATTAAGTAAAACACTGCCCTTTAAATTTCTTATTTGTCTGTTTTGAGGACCAAATCTGCATCTAATGCAGTGTTCTCCTTCCTCTTAACCCATTCACACTTTCTTCATGTATTTATTTTGCATTTTAATTCCCATTCATTTTTTTTCATTCCTCATCATGTTTCTTTCATATAGGTGACTCACTTTTGTATTCAGTTCATATTCATTTATAACCCATTCATTTTCAGCTCAATCTCTTCTCTTTTTTTTAACCACACAAACTATTTAAGTACCACATTTTCACTGCATCCAACTTTTATCTTTCCCTTGAGATAGTCAACTCTCTCTTCCATAATGAATTCTCGCTTCCATATGTCAAAGAGGCCAGTCAAATGCATTGAGTTTATTCTTAGGTAAATTGGTTTAGGATTGCTGCATTAAGTTGATAGTCCTATGCTCTATCTTTTATTTCTAAATATATCTTGGATGATGATGTTAAAAAAAGAATCTACCATAACAGATTTGAAGGGAACAATATGTGATCTTCAAAATGGACTCCATCACTGAACAAATAGCACTGAACCTGTTGACCTTGTAATTTATATTTTTTTCTCCATACAAAATCTACATCAACAGCATATTTTGAGAAAATGTACCTCAAAAATAATATATATTTGTATGGGTGAGGAGGGTAAAAATTAGAAGACCTTGTGACCCATAATATATGTGCAGTGGTTGTATTTTAAAAAGCATACTTTAGATATAACTGTAACAATTATAATATACCTATACAGATGAATTGGGAATGACAGGAAATAATTTTCCTGTCTGTTTTTTAATTCAGGTTACACACTGCACGCACAATGCTTAAAAGACAGAATAAAATAATGGACAAGGCTGCAAGATCTACAAAGTTTTAACCTTATTTGCACCTCAGTCTTTTATAACTTACCATCCAAACCATTAATTTTGTTTATTAAGAGGTAAGTCTTGCTTATGTCAATTGAATTATACTTCCAAATAAAGATCTGTTCAATATTGTTTATTATTTAGAAATCAAACAAATATGTATGTATGAATGTATTCAGTGGTGGGATTCAAATATGGGAACAACCGATTCTCTGTGTGGATGCTGCTTCCAGAAGTCCATTCTGGGCCTGGGCAACAAAAAATTAGCTACCGGTTCTGCCGAAGTGGTGCGAACTGGCTGAATCCCACTACTGAATGTATTATATGTTTATGTATTTACTTCAAGCATATTCATCTTGACATTCGCCTGAGATACATTTTTAAAATGACATAAACAAGTAGAAGAACTCCTGCTTCAGGCTTCTTGTCCAAAAGCTTTGACACAAATAGAAATAAAAATGGGAGGAACAGAGAGAGAGAATAAAATAATAATTTAGGTAGTGCCACACTATTTTTGTAATGACTTCAGAAAAAGGAAGTGACGAAAGGTGTTTTCTTCCTCTCCTGATTACCCTTACTCAGTGGTGGGATTCAGCCGGTTTACACCACTTCGGCAGAACAGGTAGCTATTTTTTTGTTGCCCAGGCCCAGAATGAACTTCCGGAAGCGGCATCCACATAGAGAACCGGTTGTTCACATATTTGAATCCCACCACTGCCCTTACTAAACAAACATTTTAGGGTTGGATAAATGACTGTAGCATTCTAAAATAAAGTAAGATGAATCTATCACTTTAAAATGAATTGAATTGATGTGGGACTAAATAGGAAATTTGGAGAGTCTGGGTCTATTTTCTTCATTTTGGACACCATGACAATATCTTTGTGACAATCTGTTTCTTAGCCAGAAAAAAAGCTTCTCCACCCATGATCTTCAAAGTTACAATAATTTAGTGCGACCATGTGATGATTGGAGATTTTAAAATATGGCCATTTTAGCTAAGGAACAGGTAAAAAAGGGACATCATGAATGATCCTGCTTTATAGAATTGCACTCGGGTCTACCAACCAGACTTTGAATTTTCACATTTAAAGCATTAGCTTCCCTAATTGTTTTTCTGAACATAATAACCAATTCAGATATTTTAGTAATTTAACATTTTTACTCTGAGTTCAAAATTTCAGAATAAAAACATATTTTATCCTGCATATGAAACATATTTCTAAGTCTCCAGAATCCATCTGATTATATAATTGTAATGTATTGAGTTAAAATCTGAGAATTGAGTTGCTTAAAACTGTGTAATAATGGTTAGCAGACCACGTGGCCAGCAGGCCAGACTTCCTGTCTGCAGACTACTTGTTATGCATTTAAGCGGGAGAATACTGTGCTCCTATTGGCTGACTGTATAAGTATGGGTGGAGCATGTGCTTGTTAGTTTCTGTTTTGACCTTTAATAAAGAAAGTAGTTTTTCACCTGCTGCCTCTTCAATGCCGCATCGAACAGAAAACATAACAATAATAATGATAAATATTTAAAAGACACTTGCCAATTGCCTTCACATCATTGTTTTATAGTGGGTATGTATGAAAGTTTAATGAATTTCATGATGATTAACCAAACTAATGTGAGAATATGTCATGGTTATGAAAATGTTGCATAGGAAACTTTGCATGCATCATTGTGGAGTATTATTAAAGAAAGTTTGTTAAAGTGCACGTGTCATCCCACCACATGTCTGGTTAAATGCTATTATAGTGTGAATCTCAACATCTGCATGACAAGTATAGACAGAAGAGATGCTTGACTTTGACTTGAGAATAAAGGGAAATGAAAAGAGAAGCTAATTATGGAATCTTATATTTTAAGTAGTACAAATAACTAAACATATGTTAGTGAACAAAAATTCATTAATGAAAACTATTTAAAAATTGAATTCTCAGACTGAAGTTCTACCTATGTTGCTAGAGCTTTCCACATGGTAAAATCAATAAATCTATTGCCTCTCCATCTGAGATGGATTTGTAGGGCTGGGCAGCTAGATGTTTTCTTTGGTTATTACATCTGCAAAGAGAACAAAGATTTTATTTATATCTTATATCAAATTCTGGGCAGCTTCCAAGATTTTGACTATAACATTCTGAAAACTCTGCAGATAAAATATCACTTTACTCCTTGGATTTTTCAACTTCTTTAAAGGCTTGGATAAGACAAATTTCTGGCCCTGGCAGCAGTGTGGGAGTTTGAATCCCGGGGTCCAGCGCCTGCTGGACGGACCAGTGGTTGTGGGAGTTCAAATCCCGGGGTCCAGCTTCTGCTGGACGGACCAGTGATGTACGTTAGCCTAGGCCAACGGACCTTGCGTTTGGTAGATAGGAAACACACGGACAACATGTTTCTTCAGGTTGAATCAGCAAGCAAGAGCGCAGAAGGATCTGCGTGCCTCTTTTTTATTGGTACACTTACGTCACAGCAGGAGGTTGTAAAGGGTGGGTTTTGCCAGGAAATGAAACTTAAAAGGCATACCTTAACTTAACTCAGGAAATGGAAACTTAATAAGGCATAGCTTATCTCAACTCAGGAAATATAGACTTTAAAGGCATAGCTTAGGAAGTGATAACTTGTAAGACATAATTCAGGAAGACATAACTCATGACTTATCTCAGGACTTAAAAGGCATGGACACTTGAAAGGCATGGAAGCCTATCTTAACTCAGGAAATGGTTGCAACATCTCCACTGTTTTTATTTTTTTAAAGTTCAATCTCTATCCTACTTGTGGCCATAATCTGCATCCTCCGAAACAGAAAAGGGCAACTCCATAAGAATACGAGATTCTTGCTTGGGGGCAAGAGCCTCCATGGCTAAGTCTGATTCAGTATTGGAACAGTTGGAGTCCGTGTCAGACAGTGTCAGTAGGGCAACCTTTTCAGAGGGGTGGAATTTGGGTTTCAAGGGTTCATATATGTTGTTTGAGGCAAGCATAACATTAATCTTAGAAAGATTAGAATCCAAACCATTCAAACGATCCTTGAGAAATTGCAAAAGGCGTGAAAAAACACATGGGCCAATCATACATAATATAAGCAAAATTATACAAGGTCCTAAAATAGCAGAAAGCAGTGTAGTAATCCAGGGAGAGAAATTAAACATGCTTGGATACCAGGATTGTTGGGAGAACCTTTCCTGTTCCCTGTCTTTTAATCGTTTGCGTAACTCATTCATAGAGTCGCGCACAATGCCAGATTGATCAGAATAAAAACAACATTCTTCTTTTAAGGCTACACACGTTCCACCTTCCTTTAAAAATAAAAGGTCGAGGGCACGCCTATTCTGCAAAACTACTTCAGCAAGAGACGACAAAGAAGTTTGAAGGGCAGAAATTGAAGTCTCAATGCGGGAAAGATCATTATCTATTTCTAGACTGAGTTTTTGTATTTGTTGTTGGTTGACAATCAAAGCCGCAGCTCCAGTAGCTGCTCCTGCAACACCTAATCCTAAAAGAACTGAAAGGGTTAGGGCTGTAACAAATTCACGTTTTACACGTAGGTGGTATTCCGGTGGTTCCATAAGGGAAACAAAATCAGAGGGGGAATAATAAGTGATTCTAGGGACTAAGCGTACCTGAATACAAAAGGCTTTTTGTTGTATAAGAACATCCCCTGATACACAGGCTGTGGCACCTGTAGAGCAAGCCCAGATGGAGTTGTTGCCGGGGATGAAGAATTGGCCCTTTAAGCTGGCAGAAATATTACCATTACCCAAGGTAAAAAGAGAGTTATAATCTGCCATATTTACACTGCCCGATCTTTTCTGGGTGAGCCAAACATCACATTGGTATTTGCCAGTGGTGATATTAGCACAATATTGAGAATAATTTGCAGGAATGTTTCCCAAACAACAACCATGTCCCATAATAGAAGTAATAGTGATGGATGTTGAGTTCCATCTGCAAGAGTCATCTTTAGTAGCATTCTTAATAGGTTCGATGGAGCCAACGGCGTCATAAAAGGGTGGAGTGGCTGATAAACAGAGCCAACAGTGGTCGGTTTGTGAAGAAGAATTAACAGCACTTTTTAACAAAAAGGAAGAAGTATTGACAAGGTTAATCAAGGGATTAGGCATATTATGTACAACGGACTGTAAAAAAAAAACAGGTTGAATGCTTTTGTTAGGACCTATAGGAGGGGAATGTGGTGACTGGATTATGAGACGAATGGAAAAAACTCCGCCGTCGTTTCCAGAATCGCTCCATTCTCTTCCACCCCAAGAATATCCGACAGCCCATTGCTCTGCAGTCAAAGTCTTTCCTTGGGGTGTGAATGTAATGTTCATTGGATTTTTCCGCTCACCACAACAATGCAAATTAAAAGGGCAGGAAAAAGAAGGGGGTTTGCCATTACTACGGTTAATGGCAATATAATCATTTGAGCGAGGGGCAGTCCAGGATATAGCGCCCGTAGAAACACAAGACCATGAGGCACAGTATTTATCCAAAAAAGTGCCACATTGATATTTTTCCTCAGGTGTCTTTGGTTCGGGACAAAAATACAGGTCCCACCATGTTGCTTCTAGTGGAGAAGGTGTGCACGAACCTTGTTTGTCCCATTTGTTAGTTTGGAGAAATTTTGAAGCAAATTTGTTGACCCCGGTACCCATTTCGGCAAAGTCAAAATGTAAGATAGGGAACCAGGGCCATATTGTGTATTTGGAGATTTGGAATAATACCTGATTTTCAAAGTCACGAACAGTCCATGTGTAGTTGAGAGGTCGATGAGGATTAGGATCAGGAGATCGCCGTCGTCGAGAATGAATGATGCGTTGGTGTGAGCGAGGTTGCTTTGTGGAATGAAAGTGCTGTAAGTGAGGTGAGGTAAAAGTACGGGCGGTCAGGTCTAGGAAGGAGCGGGGATGAGGAACAAAGTTATAGGCAAGTAAACGAGGAGACAAAGGAGGTTTTACATAGCTCGCCACTGATGCGAGTTCAAAAGAATGTGTAGTATAAGTACCATAGGATGAAAATCCAGACACATAATAGCGCCCCGTAGTCTCAGGGGTCACAAGAATAGCAAGAGTTATGTGACAAGGGTAATGAGCATAGGTGAGGGAAATAGAGGGAGATGGTGGAAGAGGAATGCCACGATTAGGATACTGAGAAAACACAAAGGGACAAAAGGATTGACCTCGGTCATAACAATGGAAAAGGGCAGTAGTATTGAGATCAAGAAAAGAAAAAACAGGACCACAATATAGGCCTTTATGAAAATTTAGAGGAATTCTCAGGTGCTTTGTCATCATGGGAAGGTGCAGTGTGGACATCATGGGGAAGGAACTTGTCAAGAGTGTCATCAAAAGCAGGGTCCACATGATTGATGCAAAAGTGTTGGACCCCTGGACAATATGGGTGGTGCAATATGCAGTTGTTACACCAATAACAGCATGTACATCCGCACTCACAAAGGCAATGATGGCACATCCGATGGAGTTGGTGGGTTGTGTGGAGTGATGAAATATGGGCGAACACAACGAGCAGGGACCCACAAAACTCTGTCGGGTAGTTGAACTGCAGCGTAGCCTCTTCCCCAGGTGATGAGTTCAGCTGGACCTTTCCAAGTTGGATCCGGGAGCTGCCTGTAGTATACAAGTGGTCTTGAAGTTGGGACAACAGGTTTAGTAAAGTGTCGAGACGCAGCAGACAAAGAAGGAGTGCCAGTGAGATTTAGAAAATTGAGAGTATACAGACAAACATTTAACACGTTTTGCAGTGCCGGGAGGTTTGGGGGGCATAAGCCCTTGGACCCCATATAACGATCTAATGCATTTTTTAAAGTTTGATTTGCTCGCTCAACAATAGCCTGCCCTTGGCTATTGAAAGGAATTCCAAATTTGTGGACAATGGACCAGTGATGACAAAACTGTGAAAATTGTGAGCTGACATAAGCTGGGCCATTGTCTGTTTTTAATATTTTTGGACATCCCAGCACTGTAAAGGTACGAATACAGTGATTAATCACTTGTTTTGCAGCTTCCCCTTTTTGTGGGGTTGCCAAAATAAATCCGGAGAACGTATCTACTGTAACATGTAGATATTTCCACGGGGCAAATGGAGGATATTGAGTTACATCCATTTGCCAGGTATCACAGGCTTCAGTGCCTCTAGGGTTAACACCCTGTGGGATACCTTTAGACTGTAGGCTACAGGTTGGGCATTGTTAAATTATGGCTGTAGCTTCAGCCATAGTGATTCCAAATTGTTTCATTAGTGCTTTTTTATTTTGATGAAAATAAGCATGACTGTCCCAAGGGGAGACAGGAGAAAGAGACATGAGGCAGGTAGCAGAGGCCGCAGCGTCTGCAATATCATTTCCCTTTTGCAAGAAGCCAGGAAAAGGTTGGTGGCTTCTTATGTGTGTGACAAAGTAAAGATGTTTCCTGTTGGATATTACAGTTTGTAGGGTGGAAAATAAAGAAGTTAAATCAGGGTCCAGGGATGGAGAGAGGTATGATTGAAAAATAGTGGTGACAATTTGAGTGACATAGAGACTGTCAAGAATGAGATTTATAGGTTGAGTGGAAAATGTTTGAAAAGCTAGAATGGCAGCGGCTAGTTCCGCACGCTGAGCAGACCGTTGGGGTGGCGTTATTTTTGTGTGCCATTGGTCATGAATATACCAGGCACAAGCACCAAATTGTTTACTGCCATCTGCAAAGAGTGTGACAGCATGTGGGATGGGAAAGCGTTGTAATTGGGTATCCCATGAAACATGGATATTTTGTAGGAGCTGAATGCGAGGATCAGCAGGAGGGTGGCAGGATATCTTTCCAGGCCACTCAGTGAGAGCAAGCTGCAAGGCTTCAGAGTTAGAATAGATGGTTTCCCATGTAGTGAGAGAACATGGTACATATAGGACAGAAGATTCTATTCCTGCAAGGGCTTTTGCTCGAAGGCGAGCCTTAGAGATGAGAGAGGCAAATTGAAAAGGTTTTTGACCAATTGTGTTTCTAGGAGTGTGAGAGAGGTGAAGCCATTCTAGAATCAGCAAGGAGGGAATAGTTTGGACAATAGCACATGTAGGTAAAGAAATAGTATTACACAATAAAAGAGAAAAGGGAATGTTTGGGGTCATTCGGTCAACCCACTGAATTTGTAGGGCTTGGTTGACCAATTGAATCACTTTTAAATGACTGTCCTGCAGTGAAATAACATCTGCAGGATGTTTGCCTTTGGGTAAGGCTGAAAAAAGAGGTGATAACTGAAAAGTGGTGAGACCTATATAAGGTCAAATCCAATTAATAGCACCTAAATATTGCTATAATTGAAGTAAAGTTGGTTGGTGCGGTAATTTTAAAAAGGGAAAAAGTGGTGCAGCATGGGAGGCCAATAATTTATGGCCCAAATATTGAAAAGGAGGGGAGGTTTGGACCTTGTCAGGAGCAATGTGCAAACCTCCTTTTTGCAAAATTGTTGTGAGGGTTGGCAAAGTTGCAAAAACAGTACCCTTTGAGCCTGGTGCTGCGACCAAAATATCATCCATGTTATGGTAAACCAAAAAGGAGGGATGAAGGTCCCGATATGGTTGCAAAACATGGAAAACAAAAAACTGACACATTGTAGGGTTATTTAGCATGCCCTGTGGTAAAACCTTCCATTGGTAGCGCTGAGTTGGTTGAAAATTATTCAACTCAGGCACTGTAAAAGCAAATAAATGTTTATCCTGTTGATGCAAAAGAATGAAAAAAAAAAAAACAAAACAATCCTTTAAGTCAATTATCATGGAGGAAACGCCATTTGCCTGATTTCTTTTTTATAACAAAAACTGGAACAGAATAAGATTGCAACATTTTATGCCCTAAATAAAGATAAAGTGTAACTGTATCTTGTCCAAGGCAACTTGCAATCCATAGATACTTGAATCATTTTGTATTTCAAAAAGCCAATTAGATTGTATTTTTGGGGTTCCAATTTAATCAAATTCCATTCAGATGAAACAAATTTTCATGAAATAGGAAAAACATTTACAAATCTAAGCAAAACAATTCAATCATTTCTTTTGGTTGATGGATGTATATGTCTAACTAAACAATTTAAAACTCAAAAATTTGCAAAAGAATTGCCCAACAATTACTGCCTCCTCTTTCGAGTAAAAAAAATAGCAAGCTGAAACTGCAAGAGTGGGCATCAAATTTCACATCCACCCCCCTTCCTCATTCCAGACTTCTAAGCAGAGGAAGAAAAAAAATAGTTAAAACGACAGCTGCCCCCCCTCCTCTATCTGCCCTTCCTTTGCTCTTAAAACAATACAGCCAGCGAAAAACGAAAGAGGCAGGAGGGGGGGGAAGAAAAAGAAACTTTGCAAAAATCTCACCACCAAAAAAATTCACATGCAGTCACATGTATAAATTCTTTTATACCTCTTCCATAAAACTTTGCACATGCAAACTCATACCATTACGTTCCCATGTTACAACAATAAAAACTACAGTTTTACTGTTCCTTTCACAGCGTGGGATGGGTGGAGGGGTGAGGGCTAACACACACACATTTACACCAGCAAATTAACTCATTCACTTCCATTCTGTTTACTTACACATATGTTTTTCAAGCAAAACTTTTTATTTTTAATTAAGGCCTTTTTGTTTGTTATTATCAAAGAGGGTTTTGACCCTTTTCCAAGTCTTGGAAATAACACAAAACAACACAGACAGACATATATACACAAATACCATTAAAACAACATTTATTTAGACACATGGCTTGTCCTGCAAGAAGCGAGAAAATCATGAGATGATTCCAACCAAACATGTGGTTTTTATAGGGCCCTTTAACCATCTCCTATTTTTCTCATCATTCCAAGTCCAAACGTAACGTTCTAAGAATTAAACATATATAAAACAAAACACACACATCAACACAAAGCACCACCAGACATTGTCTGACAGGGTTCAAACTTAACAGATTACAAAAGAGTTTCAAAACATTCCAATTGTTCAAAACGCATTGCAGAGAAGTGCAGTTTGAGTTAATTTATGTCTCTAAATTGTTCTGAAAATTTATTGTTTGGTAGTTTGATGAAACGGAAACATTGAGTGCAGTTGCAAAACTCTGCAGAACAGAATACAGGGTTGCCTGTTTCTGTTTTGGAGGAGAGAGAAGGATAGAGCGAAGAGGGGGGTTTTTTTGGCTGTGCCGGCTTTGGAACGTCTTCCGTAGTAGGCACAGGTTAAAAGGAAGGGTCTGGGGATAGACAGTTGTTCCGTTAACTTTTTGCAAACAATTTGCCTTTCTGGCTAAAGAGGAAAGTTCATCCACATGCTTGGACAAAACCTTGGAAAGTGAGGACCCGTTACTTACGTTGATCAAGCCTTTGCCAGGTGCGTAAATACAGGAGCCAGAGCAGCGTTTCCCTAGACAGAGAACACGCCGTGGAGTGAATCACGTCATAGAGTGAATCACGTCGGGGTCACCAGTTGTGGGAGTTTGAATCCCGGGGTCCAGCGCCTGCTGGACGGACCAGTGGTTGTGGGAGTTCAAATCCCGGGGTCCAGCTTCTGCTGGACGGACCAGTGATGTACGTTAGCCTAGGCCAACGGACCTTGCGTTTGGTAGATAGGAAACACACGGACAACATGTTTCTTCAGGTTGAATCAGCAAGCAAGAGCGCAGAAGGATCTGCGTGGCTCTTTTTTATTGGTACACTTACGTCACAGCAGGAGGTTGTAAAGGGTGGGTTTTGCCAGGAAATGAAACTTAAAAGGCATACCTTAACTTAACTCAGGAAATGGAAACTTAATAAGGCATAGCTTATCTCAACTCAGGAAATATAGACTTTAAAGGCATAGCTTAGGAAGTGATAACTTGTAAGACATAATTCAGGAAGACATAACTCATGACTTATCTCAGGACTTAAAAGGCATGGACACTTGAAAGGCATGGAAGCCTATCTTAACTCAGGAAATGGTTGCAACACAGCAGCAGTTAAGCTTAGAAAAAGATGGGATTTGTAGTAGTAGACCCTATAGGATTTAACCAATCAGCACTCCCCTACTCAAATTCACTTGGTCTTAGATTGTCAACTCTGAAAAACTAGAAAAAATATCACCAGTATTTATATTAAGGAAGAGGCTTTGAACTTCATTATTGATTTATTAATGTTTGTCAAACAGTCTGAAATACTGAATGAAATGCACTGCAGAATTACAGAATAATACTCACCATGTTGATACAGTAATGAAAGGTAGGTAGGAATGCTGCACTAAATTTGTAGTACTGTGCTTCTAGACGAGAATATTGACAAAGTAACTGCTAAAAGATGAAGGAAGGGAAAAAAATACCCTGATGCATTATGCCATCTTTGATGTATGGAGAGCCTTGGTATTTTAGTATTGAAGGCAGTATTTTTAATTGTATACAGTATCCATCATCTCCACCACTATAAAGAGGCCATAAATATGATGTGTTTAAGCATAATGACTTAAACATTCTTCTGGGACAACAGGGATAACACAAACATGTGCCACATGGAACTTTCCAAAGGAATAGCCATTCCATTTGAAAAGGGTAATTTCCATGTTGGATATTCTAGTGTCTGGATCAGGGGGAAATCCTAATATCTCTGGAATTTTCCTAAGGCCAAAACTGCAACAACATGGGTCCAATTTCAAACAATTTCAAAAAAGGAAGGAAGAAAGGAACAAGAAGAAAGAAAGAAAGAAAGAAAGAAAGAAAGAAAGAAAGAAAGAAAGAAAAAGAAAGAAAGAAAGAAAGAAAGAAAGAAAGAAAGAAAGAAAGAAAGAAAGAAAGAAAGAAAGAAAGACCTTGAGAAATTGGAAACTATATTTTCTCTTTTTAGAAGTTTTTGTTAACGCAAACAATAATGTTTATGCACACAGACCCCTACGTGAAGAAATTATATTCCTTTCAAAAAAGAAAAAGAAAAAAAATGCATAATATTCCATTTTTTCATTTTTATCCTACTGTCAATTGACTTAATTCTACACTCTGACAAAAGTGCATAGTTAACTGCTCCTTCAAACCTTTGCCCAATTCGACTGTCCACATTACTGAACAAAAACAAGCTGTGTTCATATGTAAATGATTAGGAGGCTGAATAGAATTAAACACCATCCAGATTGTTTGAGAAAGAAATGGAAGACTTAATTAGATAGCAGTTACTCTCTGCTGAAATGTTACACATTTACACATGAGCACCTTTGAAAGATTTGTCTCTTCCTTGGATAATTTTGCAGCTTTTTGCAGCTTAAACCCAGCAATTAGCTATTGGAATAACTAGATGGTAAAATATAATAGTCCTTTGAGCACAACTATCCACCTATTGATGAATTCTTTGCACACATCAGAGAGCTGTGCACGCACACACAAAGATTTCTTTTTATGCAAAATTACAGATATTTTCATTCAAATCTAAAACTGACCTTTAAAATTTGAATAACCATATCAAAATATAGGAGTTACATTGAGACTCTTCAGAAATGATCTCTCTCTCTCTCTCTCTCTCTCTCTCTCTCTCTCTCTCTCTCTCTCTCTCTCTCTCTCTCTCTCTGTGTGTGTGTGTGTGTGTGTGTATGTCTGCAGCTAGCATGAGTATTTCTGGCTTATCCCAGGAATACACTAATTTATATGCATCTGATAACCCAAAAAGAGGAAAGTGGGAATGAGTTGGCAGGTGGCCTTTCAGTTTTAAAGGGCATATGGCATACTAGTTGTTTGTTGCTAACTCACTCTGGAATACTAAAGACGTCATACAATATGTATATGCACTGCAATGTTTCGTTTTTCATTTTGGAAACGCCACCGAAAAAAGGAGCAAGAAAAAGCTAATGATATGTAATGCTGTTTGAATGTGAAAAGGCAGCTTTGAGAATTATTGCATTTATGCCTATGTATATATATATATATATATATAAATTTTCTCTTAAAGTGTGGCTTGCGTTTCCACCACGACTGTTTCTATTTCACAAAGGAAACAGGAAAACAAAATAATGTCTTTGTACATACCATTCTGCACCTGGCATAACACACAAACCAGAATATTCCTATTGTTCTCTTGTACTGCTGAAAGGCACCTACATCTGCATCATTTGGTATCTCATTGTTTTCTGATTCAGCTGAAAATGCGAATTACTTCTGTTTTATTCATAGTATAGAAACTTGGTACTGGTTTATTCAATGTCTGATCTGGATGGGTAGTATCCACTTACTAGGTAAAAATGTGAATTCTCATTTGGCATAGGCAGGGCTCATGTATTCTCTGAAAGTACACTGGTATCTCAAGAACTTCTAACTGCCAATGCTTGCACTGAATGATTATTTTTCTTTACTTTAGTCTAATAGCTCTACTGTATGCATTCCATACTGGGACAGGTGCACAGTCGAAGATGGTGTAACATAGAATCAGCTTTTGCAAGGAAAGAATTTCACTGTTGGTGCCAAACTACAGAAAAGTTTCTTTCCGTGATAGTCCTGCAACTGTATTCTGTAAGCAAGGCATGAATTAACAAAGACCTTTGGCTCTCTGAGGTGAAAGACCAGTGCTTTTTTTGTAAAAAAAAAAAAAAGGTGCCGGAACTCACACATGTCATACAACCCACGTTGCCTACCCTACAAAGTTCCATCCAAAAAAGGTGCCGGAACTCCGTTCTGAGCGTTCTATGAGAAAAAAAGCCCTGTGAAAGACAATATAGCGGATCCTACTTTCTTTCCATTCAAAAAGGAAACTGGTCTGCCCATTATTTCTTACTTCAAAAATGATATGATAAATTCCACAACCGCACTGAAGAATATCAGGCTAGCTCTTGGGGGAAAAAAAACAGCCTCTGTGGTGCACACAGCAATAATCTCCAACCCTTATTACAGTTTTCTACTCTCTCCAAGTGTTTAGATAACTACTCAAAGCAGCACACAATTTTTTTTAAAAAAAAAACAGTACAGGATTACTACTATAATAATGTTTCAAGTGAGTTCACAAACCACCAAGTTGTAATGCTTTCCTGAAAGTCAGAAAGGATGAGATCAAATAAATCTCAAGGGGAACGTTGTTGCAGAAGGCAGAAGCACCACCAAGAAGGCACACCTTGGGGTCCCACAAAAAGGCATTGCTTTCTTGTTGGGCCTGGAGCATACCAACCCTTATTGGTGGGTACAAACAATTGGAGAAAGACAGTTCCATAACATATGCAATCCTTGAACCGTGAAGGTCTTAATTAATGATAACTGCACCTTGAATTGCAGTCAGAAGACAATTGGTAGCCATTATACTTCATGAAATCAAAGTTTGACCATATCCGTGCATGTCTGTAACTCACTTTTTGACTAATCTTCAAGAGAAGTCCAATGTTGATCACAATGCTAAAATACAAACAACAGGTGACTAAGGCATGAGCGACCATCCAAAAGGATGCAATCAGTGTGTCAGATGAAGCTATGATCACAACTGTTGCTTGCTCCTCAAACAAGAACTTCTGCCCTGGAAGACTCCAATACATAGAGATATATCACTTTGGCTTGGAGATGTGCATTGAAAACTTCTGGAAAGAAAGTCCTTGACCTCACAACCATATGGTCTTCCTAAAGTTGAGCTTAAACCGGCTTTACTTTTTCCAGATCTTAATAGCCTTAATAGCCTATCCAGACCAATTATCTGGATAGAATCCTGGTCACTATAACCAACAAAGATAATATAGAATTATAAAACTTTCAGAACAAATTTCCCCACAAAAAAAAACAAAGTTCAACCAAAATAATTATGAGATCTGAACAGCAATGAATGCAAAACTTTAGTTTTAGGGTGGGTTTTTTTTTGGTTTTTTTTTTTGCTTTTTTGGAATGAAAATGGGTAAGAGGAGATATGCCAAGGCATATAAAATTATGAATGCAGTTTTTTTTTTCTCACTCGCTCCCAACGTTAAAACACAATCATTCACTGAAACTAAATGGGAAGATTCAGGACTGATTAAAGGAAGGACATCTTTATTGTGATGCAAGTTCTTATCAGAGGTAGTGACAGCCGTTAATTTAGATTTAAATTAGTTACATCACATTATTTTAGTTTGAAAAGGTTATCAGACAAATTCATAGAGGACCAGGCTATCAGTAGTTACTAGTCTTGATGGTGGTTTATTACCTCTGAAAACAGAGGCAGTAAATCCTGCACACGCAGTGCCAGCTGCTGGCAGGAAATGATGAAAGTACTGTGGACACTATGTCCAAATTTCTGAGGTTTCTGAATGCATCAGCTTGATCCCAGTGGAACAGAGGATGCTGTTCCTTGATAGGATAATGGTTGGATTCAGCAGGAGATTTCTAAACTGCTGTTGCTTGGATATCTTCTCACCTCTACCCAAAATGTGGGTAATATACAATTACAGCTCTGTTGGGATGTTTTGCTTCAAAGGAGGATGGAAGGAAGCCCCCTCTCAATGCTGCTTCCTGAAGGAATATCCCTGTCCCCACTTGTGAGAAGTTAAAAAGTTCTTTAATCTCCACAGAATGTTGAACCGGCAAAATTCAGAATTTAAACAACGCCATACTTTCCCAATTTAAGGTTGTTTTGCGGCGAGAAACCTCAGTGGAAAAACAGAAGAACAAGCTTGTATGGAAAACTGAAGAAACATCCTGAAAGAGAACATGACAAAGCATTTTTTTTTCCAATTACTGCCAGGATAACCACACTGATATGGCTATGAAGTCACAGGGCGTTGAACTCAACTCAGAGATTTGGCTTTACTATTTCCACAGGGTCACTCCATTCCTTTCCAGGTAATTGTCCAATTTTTCCAGCTTTCTTAAAAATTCAGGCTCTGAAATTTTCCCTTCTTTCCTAACTGAGGATCACTGCTTCTTTTCAATCTACTTCCCAATGGCATCCTTCTTAGATCCTAACATTGTGGCATAGGATATTGTTATCTTAAGATTGATTAAAAAAAACACTACAAAGCTTACAAAAATCTTTACATTTGGTGTCAAGATAGATGCTAAAACACAAAAGCATCAACATCCTCATTTGATTTGAGAAATATCGGAGCACGTAGTACATTTCTTGTCTTGTGCTTAGGACATTAGCCAGTTACAGTTGGGGCCAGAGAGCTAGATTGCTTGTGTAGGCTGTAAGCACCTGATGGATAAACAGTCACCTTATCTCAAGAGAGGGGCTTTATAGAAGTGGAATTTATAGGGGCCATTGGCTGTCTTTCAGAAGAATCACAGCTAAGGGTCCAGTCCCTTTGAGAGACAGCTTAGAAACATCCCACTGAATGCCAAATAAATTCCGAAAGGACGGTAGGCAAGCAAATCAGAACTGCCATTTCAAATAGGATCATGCACAGTGTTTGGCATGGAGAGCAGTACGCGAGGATGGCAATTTCATTAAGCCAGTTATGCAGAGCAGCCTCTATTCCAAGAGAGTTGCTGAGTGGCACAGACTTAGTGCATCCAAGCCAGAATATGTATTAAGCACAGGAGGCCTATAGAATATGTTCCAGTCAAGGGAGAGGATTTATAGATAGTTCAGATGCTGAGAAGATACGAGGTAGAGTGGAGCCAAAGGGTTTAGAACAGCATGGACTGGCTTCAAGAAGAAAAAAAAAGGATGTATCCATCACTCTGTGTACATGAGTGGATGAGAGCATTGCCATTCAAAATGCGAGCCTTTAAAGAGCATGTTTGACTCTTTCATTGCCCATCACATCTTTTCAGGACAGTTCTCTTTTCTTCAAGGTTACATTTCTCTCTCTCCAAAAGATGCACTGAGACACTACGAGTCACCAGCAATTTGGTTTAAGTCATTTTGTTGTTGTTGTTTTTCTCTTAACAAGGCAAACTACCATGCTTCTGTGGCTGTGCCGTGTAAAATGGATCAGGCCAATATGTCAGCCGCAGTAGTAATATAAATCAATTATACGAATGAGAAGATAGAAAATGAAGTCTGCTAGTGAGTAGAGCAATCGTATGTTTGCACTAGGATGAAAGAGGCATGTTGAGACATCACTAGCGTAGCATTAAAACAATGTGTCAACTCTACAAATGAGTCTGGCTGCAGCCATTTCCCCCCCTCATTTGAGGTTGCCACATGGAACAGAGGGAGGGGGCGTGCCCAGGTGCTTCATTAGTCAAACTAATCTTCTGTCCCGTGGGAACCAAGTTCATCTGCTGCTCCCGTGACTAGGGACTGGGCGTTGCATACAAAAGCCTGCCAAATGAGTATATTGGGGAACGTAGTTGTTTGCATAGTTTTGTGGGTGAGACATTTAACTTTGTAATTGGGCAACTGTTACTTGTGTATTCAGACTTGGTTTCACTTTTGACCGTGCCGATACTTTGTAACTAATAAACATGTTCTTTGAGGAATTTTCAAGCCTCGGAGTTCTGCTTTATTCATCTCTGTCTGTCGGAACCATGACACAATGATTGTATCCTAAACATCCTTTAAACGTATTGACTGATAACCCTGATTTGGAGACAAATTAAGGACAAAATTATGATGTCAACCTGTGCAAAGTTTTTTCATTTTTTTTTCTTTTAAAGAAGTGACTTCCATTTTGCTGGGAATTTCTTCTGTACATGTAAGACAGCCACTTACAAAGCATGCAGTCAAGGCCCAAGGACAACATGGGTGTATTTCCAACACCTTATGTGTGAGGAGGTACATCCTCATTTGCAGATGAAACCAGTTTTGTGTGAAATGCAGCATGAAGGAAAGGAGCATGGAAAAGATTGTACACAGCACCATGTTAATCTGAAATAGGAGTTTCAGAAAAATAGCTGAACAGTGAGTGGAATAAGACACTATACGGGTGCTCGGTCTGTCCATATGGCCAGTTGTATTTGGCACCTGGCTATTAGAAAACAACACCTGCTTTCTCGTTGCATCTTCCTCAGCCCACATTTCTGCTAATGTTATATTTCCACCAACTGGGAGTGAGCTGTTATATTAAGAGTCTCAATTGCAGACTGAAGAACATAACTGTGGCTCTCATAAGATTTCTGAACAATGCTTTTTCTTCTCCTGCCGTCTCACTTTCTTGCTAGAAACCACACTTAGTGTAACTTTGCCATCACTGTCATGCGTTGTTTGCTCCTATTCCTGAATGGATCTATTGTTCTCTCTCACACACCTTATATACTCCTTCTTTGCAACCTGAACCATGCCTTCCATCAAAACCCCCTTTCTCTCCAAGCTTCTTTTGTTGGGTCCTCATTAGTGCAAGGCTTGAGGTAAAAGAAAGCACTGAAGAATGGATTGCCAGTGCAGTAGCTAAGTAGAAAGCAAAGGAACAAAGGGAGTTATGTTGCTGGGCAGAACAGACACAAACAAGAAAATGCGTGGAAGGCAATGTTAATGTAGATCTTGGATGGCTACCATATGCCTGGCTGTGAAAAGTGAAGTGAAAAAATATCACTGTAGCAGGGAGGAAGCTTGGGGCTGTCTATCATCAATACCCACACGTGTCTTCCAACCCGTTTGCACTTCTTCTACCTCTGGACCAGGGAGATGCTCCCTTCACCTGGAATCTGGATGAGGCAGGACAGGCAATCTCCCCTCCCTAGGTATAAGCTTTTAAACAGTTGCCTTGCTTTTCTCCTTTTTTATCAAGGTCACCAGATCTATGTGGTTTGGTAATAGTAGTAGAATAATCTTTAACTAATACAAGTTGTTTCATTGCCTATGGTGCTAGCTTACAAGGAAGGAAGGAAGGAAGGAAGGAAGGAAGGAAGGAAGGAAGGAAGGAAGGAAGGAAGGAAGGAAGGAAGGAAGGAAGGAAGGAAGGAAGGAAGGAAGGAGATTAAATTTTAGAAAAAGCAACAAAATTTGAGAGGACAATTTAATTGCAGTGTATGAACCTGACACTGAGATCTGCATGCCAAAATGAGCACTCAGCCTGTAAACAATCTGAGAGACAGACAAAATCTGGAGATATAAACTAATTCAGTCTTCATTTAGAGAAAGAAATAATTCCTCATGTGGCTAAGTAAATATTCCCTGCCAACTTTACCATACTGAATCTAGTTTTCTCTGCAATTTTTAGGCATTGGTCCTAAGTTCTTAGGCCCAATAGCGTGAAATCTGTTTTCTCCAATTCTTTCTTTTCTACAATCTTCCAGCCAAGACTCATCTTAAACAGAAGAAATAAAAATAGAACCTTTGACTTCCTCTCCCCCAAATCCCATCATACTGTGTTCATTGGAGAGACAGTCATTCTGCTTGGAGAGTCCTTAAGACACTTTAGATAGCCAGCAAACTACTCTGGTTTAGAAAGTCTTCACTTACAACTAGCCAGCGAGCCACTCAAAATTAATTGCTTATCCCCATTGCCATGTGCTCATCTCACACCATAACATGTAATCTGAATGGCAGTGAGATGGAAGTTTTAAAGCAAGTAGTTTTTTTAAGGTGTGAATTGCTAGAAGCTGAAGCTTCTTTCTCTTGGTGCAAACATTCCTGGGACAGGCAATATAATCTGAATAATGACTTTGATGTAGGCTTAATAAACATCACAGAAAAGCAGATTTATTTACAGAAAATACATCACAGGCATGTCTAGTTGAACATCCTGTGAGTAGGAGACTTCAAGAACATGTGCCCATGTGAAGAAAGAAGTGATCTCACCTAAGCAATGTCTTAGACAAAGAGCAGGGATAGTGATATACAATATGGGATGGGATATCTTGACCCAGAGTATCTTACTGTTTATCTAAACCAAGGGTTTTCAGCCTTGGCAACTTGTGGATTTCAATTCATTTGGGGAATTCTGGGAGATGAATTCCACAAGCTGCCAAGGTTGGACACTGCTGATCCCCTGTGGTTAATGGGTCATGAGATGAGCAGTGGTGGTGCAGTGGTTAGAATGCAGTACTGCAGGCTACTTGTGCTGACTGCTGGCTGCCAGTTCAAGTCTCACTGGCTCAAGGTTGACTCAGCCTTCCATCCTTCCAAGGTTGGTAAAATGAGGACCCAGATTGTTGGGGGCAATAGGCTGATTCTGTAAACTGCTTAGAGAGGGCTGTAAAGCACTGTGAAGTGGTATATAAGTCTAAGTGTTATTGCTATGAAATGCAGGGAGTCACTGCCACTGGAATTGGATCTCCAACATGCATAGGAGGAGAGTCACAGGGATTATTTGAATGGGTACTCTTAGTTGTGGGGAGCCATCTCAACATTGTTGATGACCTAACAATGTTCCAACAACACTATCATAACTGCGATCCAAATGGTCAGTGTACAGTACAGGTCTGACTCTCCACATTGTTGCTTGTCTATACAGGGACTTCAAATGGCTGTGATGGTATAAGAGGCTAGATAATAGACTACCAGACACCTACTTGACAAACACTTGTAGGTGAGATGTATATGTGTCCAGTGAAGCTGCCCACAAAATGGGTATGTTTCTCCACTACTTCCAAGGCTGTGATAGATGCTTATCTGACATCAGTTAATATCTCTTGGGTTTTTTTTTATAAATACTTCATCTCCTTAAAATTCATTGCACTATAACACACCACTATTCCTATGCCTTTCCCATAGCTTCCTTTCTTCTTCCTTTCTTTTCCCTATAACCACCAAGGAACTATGGTGTTTCCTCCTTTTTGACAAACCAGAATAAATAAATCTAGACTGTTCAACCCTGTGATTATCTTGGTATCTTTAGCATGCATTGCAACAACTGCAAGCAAAGGTATAAGAAGTAGAGAAGGAACACAAGCGGCAAGAATATGGTCAATTGTCACCACTCTAGACAACATTATAGGAATGTCCTAAAGGTATTCCCCAAAGAGCAAAAATAGCTGCTTTATCAAAGATTTGGGAAACTGTTCTGATACGGTTTTTATCTCCTGCAGTTCTGAATAAACTGTTCAAATCCAGAATAAAAGTAATTCATCCCAAACATATAGAGCATAATGGCTGTCATCAAGTGTGGAGTCTGTCACTTTGTCTCCTATTTGAATTTGTGAACTTTTTCTTCTATTTAGCAATGTCCACGTTGCTCTATATGCCTGTGTGAAAACAGGCACATTGGTGGGTACCAGAGTGTGAACAAAGTCCTGACCCTTTCTTTTGCCTTGTAATGTTGACACTCATAAAAAAGGGATGGGACACAGATTGTGCTACCACAACTGCCATCTTGCCTGTTTTGATGTGTGTGCATGCATGCACATACACACAAATCAGAACACAGTTGCTCCTTTTGATGATAACAATTGTGGGTTTAATTAGAATTTCTATCATGGCGAACCAAACAAAACTGTTGCCCAACTCTAACCAAAAGGCATTCCTAGAGGCAGTGGGGAGGGAGCTTAAACCCCCTGATGTTATTCACACAAGCAGTATTTTTAATGCATTACATACCAATTAGAGTGGGGAATAGAGAAAAAGCTCACCTATCATAACACCTCCCTTCCAAGCTACCAGACATATTCAACTGCCATCATGTTGCGAAAGCTGCATAGGTAGCACAAGATCAAAGCAGAATGCCAAAGGGATGCAGAGAGGGAGAGGCAAACAAAACCAAGCCAAACTTCAATTGCCAGATTGAAAGCTTTCATTTGTTTTTCCCCACCCTCACCAGGGTGTACACAAGAAAAAGGAAATGATGGGGAGCTCTAGTCTTCACAATCCTGGTCTGACATCTGTTGATCATGTCACGGCACATACAACATTTCCCCTGTTAACTTGCAGATGCTCATTTTGCTGATACACACGTTTCCCTTCCAGATGGCATGGGGGCCAGGAGGACATACTTTATTACTGTTAGAGATAAATACCAGACTATCCCAATTAGCAGAGTATTCCAGTTATTATGGCAGGCTGCCACCAGAATTCCCTGTTGCTGCTCACTTATCCCCATTTAATTCCAAAGTTCCTCCCTGATAAAAGACTGTCCCAAGAATGCAAGTGATTACCCATGACTAAATATTTGCTTTCAAAGACTTGTAATGCACCCCCATAGCTTTAATATCACCCCGGAACATCTTTTCAAGCAATTTAATGTCAGCAACATAATGCCACATGGGGATGAAAAAAATTCCATGAGCAGTTTACACCAAATACAGACAAATCCTGAATAACAACAACAACAAAAAGTTGGAGAAGGCTTCTTCAGGTTGAAGGTATAAGAGAATGCTAGGAAATGATCCAAAGTGATTTAGATTGAGAGTGCTGTAAAAAGATACACTCCATCTACAAAAACACTTGGTAAAATGTTTATTTTGCTCCATAAAATGCCAGGATGGCAAGGAGAGAAAGGGATACAGAAAAGAAAGAAGAGCAAGATAAATGGAATCCAGTGACTAATAGTCCACCTTTTCATTTATTTTTTCCCACTTTCACTTTTGGAGGAGTCCTTTAACATAAATGAGAATGCTTTAAAGACAAAAGCATCCACTGCAATGCACTTACACATTCCAAATGGATGTAAGAAACCATTGAAAGGTTTTTAGTAAACATCTACAAATCATAACTGCTGCCAAAGGTGAACATTAGTAGTTTTATGTTTTTAGGACCCACTACCTAACTTAAAAAAAACCTTGTGTAAACATTGGCCTTCCTAGAAAATTGTATTTTATTCTGTCAAAAAACAAATAAATCCTTGTACCATGTTGTAATCTATAATCTAAGTGTTTTGGAGTGAGGAGCCATAATACATTTAAGCAAATGTAAATAAGTAAAGTAAGCCAGATTTTGTGCAAAAGGGAACCTCAACAGTATCTGCAGTTTTCTGTAAATTGGCCCCTAACCAATATAAGAGACTATGTAGCTGATAGTGTCCCGATAGTTAAAACAGAGGTGTGAATACCTATTAATGATGTGGTCTTTCCATACAGCTACCTCTAATTACAAATAAACTTAATGACAGATCTTTTCTTTTCTGGAAAGAATTGTACTATATATACCAAATTCCTTAATAAATGTTACAATAGATACAGTCCTCGGCTGCATCAACAGAGGGACAGCGTCAAGCCAATGATGTAACTGTTGGAATACTGCATCCAGTTCTGGTCACTATGATACAAAAAAGATGTTGAAACCCTGGAAAGTGTGCAGAGAAGAGCAACAAAGATAATAAATGGTCTGGAGGCTAAATCATGTGATGAAGGGAGCCAGGGATGTCTAACCTATCGAAGAGAAGGATTAAGAGGGACATGATAGCTGTCTTCCAGGGTTTGCAGGGCTGCCACAAAAAAGAGGGAGTTGACTTATTCTCTCAGGCACCTGAGAGCAGGACAAGAATTAATGGGTGGAAGCTTGTCAAAGAGAGATATGACCTAGAAGTAAGGAGAAATTTTGTCACAGTGGGAATAATTAGTCAATAGAATAGCTTGTCTCCTTGTGTTATGGATACTCCATCATTGGAGGTTTTCAAGAATAGACTGGATAGCCATTTGGGATGGTATGCTCCTGCCTTGAGCAGAGGGTTGGACTAGAAGACCTCCAAAGTCCCTTCCAGTCCTATGCTTCTGTTTGTGTGTGAGAGACATCTGTTAAGTCTTTTAAACCAGTGCTCATATTCTCAGTTCCATTATATAAAAAATCACCATAAATGTAGATAAACATCGATCTCCAAAGCAATTTCTTCCTAATTTCCTTTGCTACTTTCTCCTTCAAATAAACAGCTCCAAATCTCTCTTAACATAAATATATTCTTAGAACAGACTAGCACATTCAACCGCAATATTACAATTGGTCTCTCCAGCAGCAGCCATAAGCCCCTATTGTCCGGATAGGCACTTACTCTATTCTTCACTTGACCTTTTGAAGGAAAAGCAAATCACGCTGACCATTCTTATTGTTTTGGCTGCAATTTGTTGAAATTTCTTCCTAGAGTTTTCAAAGACTGCAAAGAAGCTATGAATGAAATACATGCAGATTCCAAAAGACCTTGCCAGAAAGCCTTTTAGGGTTTTTTTTTTTTCCTTTTTGTAATTCCACTTTAAAATGTTTGTATATTCAGGAGGTTGGAAATCATGCTGTTTAATATTCAGCCAGCCCATGGAATGTATGTGAATTGGCTCCACTCATAAAAATCTGGCCTATTGTTGGTAGAAATAAAATTCAGGAATGGTTAGTGGAACAGGGAAGCGGGGATTGACTTATTGGGTTGAAGCTTTGAAAGCACATTGGCTGCATTTCAGCCTTTGTGAATGCCAGAATGGTGAAGTGTAGTTTTATCTGGAAACCACCGCTAGTACAATATTGCAGGCAACTGCAATGTAGAAAGCTACCTAGAGAGCTATGACACTTGTGTGGACAAGTAGCTGTTGACAGTTCCTTTGTTCATAGGAATCTGTTTACATTCTGCCAGTGACAAGATTTTATTTATTGACTTGTCATTTCCCTTTGTAGAAAGACAATTTGCAGCTTGGAAAAAATTAGATTCAAAACAGCTCTCTGGCTTCATTGAACTGGTAGGCCAGCATCGTTCCTAGGTTTGCTTCAGGTCTGACATCCACTTGAATATCTTTGGATCCTCCTTTTTATCTGCTGTTTTTTTATCGTTTATTCAAACAACAGAATACAAAACAAAAGAGTCTATGTTAAATTATGATTGTATAGGATAAGGGTTAGAGCTTGTATAATAAAGAGAAAACACTATGTTATATAGACCACTACTGTATGTGACTAAGCCTACATACTGTATATCTGATGAATTCCAATAGGATGAAACAATCATAATTGCGCAGAGTGGGCTATATAGGTAAAAATACCAAACAGGATAGACATTTTCCCTGATCTGGTTTCTCAGGTCTTCGAATGGTGCACTCATTGTCAGTGTAACTGAGTCCATCCACTTTGTCGCTGGTCATCCTTGTCTTGTCTTTCCTTCCACCTTTCCCATCATTAGAGCCTTAGCCAGAGAGCTGGGTCTTTGCATGATGAAATAGGATAATTTGAGCCTGGCCATTCCTGCCTCAAAGGATATCTTTGAGTTGATTGGTTCAATGATACAGTTGTTCAGTTTATTGGCTTGGTATTCTCGGGTGTCATCTCCAAGGTTCAAAAATGCTGATACCCTTTGTATTCTGCTTCTTCAAAATCCAACTTTTGCTTCCATTGAAGGTCACAGGGAATGCCAAAGGAATACCTCTATTCTGCTATTGGGAGGCAAAGACATCTCATATAAGTATCTTTTCCAAGGCTTTGTGGCTGCTCTATCAAGTCCTGATCAGTGGCGTCATTCTTGACTGCTTGTTCTTTCATTATTGATAGTTGATCCAAAAAAGCAAATGTTATCCAACATTTCAACTTCTTCATTTTCACTTCTAGGGCTGGTTATTATACCTGTCACTATTAGTTGGGTCTTCTTTATATCTCAATTTTAGTCTGATTTTTTTCATACTGTTCATTGACTTTTACTACTGAGCTTACATGCTATTCTAACTATATATTTATTGCAATGGCATCTTAGGAAAAAAAACTCTAATTCACAAAAAAAATGCTTATGATAACTATAAATGCCTACATAAAATAATTTTCAACCATTAAACTTACAGTTAAATTTAGATCATATAGCAAAATACTATTCACATTATCAATATCCCAAATCCATTTCTTAAAATCAGGAAGGTGCCTAACATTCAAATTATGAAGAATTATCATCTTTAACACTGGGGCCCCAAGGGGAAGCTCAACACTGGAAGTGACTGATGGGGTAAAAAGAACTCCTACCCATCATGTCCATCTCAGGATTTGCTCCCTCTCCATGGGATTTCCCTATGTATTTTACCAGGAAATGTAGATAAGCCAGGTTTGGAAAATCAGAGCCCTCACAAGCATATCCATGGGCTCTGAATACTTTGGAGATGTTCATTTTTGCTCTCCAAATTCATGGAGACCTAACCCTAACACTAAGTGAATTTGTCCCCAATGCAATTTTCCCATGTATTTTACCAGGAAAAGTAGATCAGGCAGGCCTGAAAAGTCAGCACCCGCATTAGTGCTCTGAATCCATCAATGATGTCCATTTTACTTTCTGAATTCATGAAGACTTAACCTTAACATTAAGTGGATTTGCCCCTAATAGGATTTTTCCATGTATTTTACCAGGAAACATAGATAAGGTAGGGTCAAAAAGTCAATGCATTCCTTAGGATACCCATGCTCTCCAAATTTGTTGGCGATGTCCATTTTGCTCTCCATATTAATGGAGACCTAATCCTAACCTAAGTGGATTTTTCCCCCAATGGGATTTTCACATGTATTTTGCCAGAAAATATAGATAAGTCAACATATCACCAACGGATTCATATGGCATGTGTATATGTAGGCGAGTGCTGACTTTTCAAACCTATATTATCTATATTTCCTGGTAAAATACATGAGAAAAACCCATGGGGGGGCTAATCTACTTGGAGTTAGGGTTAGATCTCCATGACTTTGGACAGCAAAATGGACGTTGCCAATGGCTATGGAGAGCTTGGATATGCTTAGGAGGGCGCTGACTTTTTGACCCCACCCAGTCTATATTTCTTGCTAAAATACACTGGACCATCCAATTTGGGGGGGTTATTCACATAGGGTCAGGGGAGATTGCCATTAATTTGGAGAGGAAATTTTTTACCCTCAACAAATTCTAAGCATATCAGGATGCTTTGAATGATGCTGACTTTTCGAACCCACCCTATTTACATTTCCTGGTTAAATACATGGTAAAATCCCTTTGGGGGCAAATCCATTTAGGGTTAGGGTTAGGTCTCCTGGAATTCAGAGAGCAAAATGGACATCGCCAATGGATTCATAGCACATGGGTATGCTTAGGAGGGCTATGAATTTTTGAGCCTGCCTTATCTCTGTTTCCTGGTAAAAATAGATGGGGGAAATGTCATTGGGCATCCAATCCACTGAGGGCTAGGGTTAGGTCTCCCCAAAATTGAGTCCGTTTTATTTAGGTTTCCAGGTAAAATACAGTTACAAATCCGTTGGTGATGTCCATTTCCCAGTAAAATACATGGGAAGATTCCGTTGGAAGGGGAAAATCCACTTGGGGTTAGAGTTAGGTCTCCATGAATTCAGACACCAAAATGGCAATTGTCAACGGATTTGTTCCATATCAGTATGCTGACTTTTCAAGTCTACTTATTCTATGCTTCCTGGTACAATACATGGTGAAATCTCACATAGGATTAGATCTTCATGAGTTCAGAGAGCAAAATGGACATCACCAATGTAGTCATAGCACGTTGGTATGATTATGAAGGTGCTGATTTTTTGAGCCTGCCTTATCTACATTTTCTGGTAAGATATATTGGAAAATCCCATGTTGTCGCTCTGTTATTACAGTTTTTCATAATATTTTAATCTGTGTGGTTTTAATGTTTTAATTTGTTTTATAACTTGCAAACTGCCCAAATCATCTTATATGTGTCATAAATATTAATAAATAAATAAACAAACAAACAAACAAACAAACAAATAAATAAATAAATAAATCCAAGCTTAGTAGAGCCCAAACTGTCCATGTGATAATAAATTCTGTTGAACTGTTGAATACAGTTCAACATCAAATCCATATTCTTTGGAATAATATTTCTTCCCTGAACTTCACTAAATACGCATTGACTTGATACTAACCTGTGCCCCTTTTTGTATTCTGAAAAGTAAGTCACGTGTCCCACATTTTAGTTTGTCTGCCTGCAAGACTGAATCCCATTTAAGTTATGCATTTATATTCCAGATAAAGGAGCAACATGACTTGTACTACATGTTTTGAGGGTGAGGGCTGATCAGTTTTCAGAGTGGCCACAACCTAGAGTCTTCAGAGAAGAGAAAGTTGTATAAGAGCTTTATATACTTGTTGCCTCTGCTGTCAAAGAGCATCTAAGCTCCAGAAAATCAGAATTTAATCCTGTAGGGAGCTCTGATCCTGAACTATTTTAATAATACTGAACTTCCAGAAACATAAACACTGTAAAATAAATAAATAGAAAGAAGTGAAAATGCAAGAGTGTGTCTCTTCAGGGCAACCCTTCCTGGAAAAATGGACTTTCTTAGAAGTCAACACTGAACTTTTATTATAATATATCATATGTGAGTATTTACATCAGCTAAAGCTTGGCTAGATAACTATTAACTTCTCGATCAAAAAGCATCATCCAGCACTAATTAAATGGTGGAACAGTTTGTCGTTGTTCCTTGTGTAATCAGGTTCGGAGACGTTCAACTGTAATAGTGCCTTGCAAAATATGGATACCCAGTACATTACTAAAATATAAAGTCATTGAAAAAAGAGAAAGTTGACCTGAATTTATGGTTCAAATAAAAAGGGAAAGAAGTGTCACATAATGGATGTAAAGTAGGTCTTTGTAAACCTTCCAGTTAGGGTTAACAGAACTGGCATCTGGATGAGTAGAAGATGGCAGCAGAGAGATATAGAACACTCTATTTCTTCTCTGCCATCTATTGGTCAGCCGGATATTTGCAGCTGGATCTCCAGCCTTACTTATATATATATATATATATATATATATATATATATATATATATATATATATATATATATATATATATATATATATATATAACAAGTTTTATTGAATTTTTTTGTTTTACAACCAAGTGCTTGGAACTTATCGTGGAGATAGGGCACTCCATACAACAAAGTAAAAAATATAATCATACATAGACAATTTGAATTACTTCTTTAAAGGTTCCCTCTCTAAGCAAAGAAAGAAAAAACAAATAGAAAAAAACACACACACAATATCAATAATATTTCCACCCGTTTTCAGGTTTAACTAACTCACAATTAACATATTCCAATTTGGCCTTATATAAACATATAGTATACAATTCGGGTACCCATATAGTATAGATTATTTTTAAGATATACATATTATTCCAATTATTCAATTTATACTTCTCTGTTAAATTCTATCTCTTATTCTATTCTATTTTACATACATATTTTATGGATAAACATAACTTTAAGTATTTTAAAACCATTTTACATTTAAGCCTAAAATAATAAAACAATAATTATTTCTAAAATAGACTTATAATATGCCTATTATCTATCTATCTATCTATCTATCTATCTATCTATCTATCTATCTATCTATCTATCTATCTATCTATCTATCTATCTATCTATCTATCTATCTATCTATCTATCTATCTATCTATCTATCTATCTATCTATCTATCTATCTATCTATCTATCTATCTATCTATCTATCTATCTATCTATCTATATTAATATCTCTCAACTATATTCTATTTCCTGTACTCTATCAAATATTTTTATAAATCATAGTTAAATGTTTCACCAATCTCTATCCAACTCCTAATTTTAGATTTTCCAATTTTCCATCTTGTCATTCCGGACCATAATCAAATCAATAATTTACATCAATATTAACTCATATCAAAGTCTTGAACCTTAGAAATCTCAAGCATATTAGTTCAGTCAAAGTCTCTAAAAGCCATTTTTACCCATCCAATAAAATTTTAGCTCTGACTTTTAAACCTAATTCTAGCTTTCTTTTTGTGCCAAGCAGGTTTCCACAATAGGGCCTCTAATTCCTTCCATAGTATTTGACCATACACATTTTTCCACAATTGAATCCAGTCATAGTCTTCTTCTCTTTTCTCCAATGTTGTCTGCACTATGTAATCAGTCTTAATCAATATGGTGATTGTTCGTTGTTTGTTCATGTTGTCAGCATTTTTAACATCTCGTATTTGAAAGTCTGTTCCTGTTGCTTTTAAAATTATAGATGTTTTAGTTGAACTCTGCCTTTGGTCATCCAAAGTCTCCTTCATTTGTGTATAAGATGTAGTATCTTCCTCTTCAATAGATTGTAAATGTGTTTCCTCCATATCGTTAAGTTGTAGATCTAGTTGTGTATCATATCCAATAAGTTGAAATTCAGTTTTTAACTCTGGAACATCCCTTTTCCAAAGCATTCTAAAATGTTCTTTTAATTCCTCCTTCGTTTCCAAGATTTTTTCTAATATAAATCCATAGTTAAGCTGTGAGTGGGATTCCATTCTTCGTTTTTTTAGTAAAATTTCAACTTAAAAGCTGAGTTGCAATTTTATAAAATATAAAATCCAAACAAAAATAGGAAAAAGCAAGTACAAAAATAAAAACAGCAAAAGTCCCAATCAATGTTATGAATATCTAATTTATAATCCAAATAAATAATAGCAGCTGGTGTCTCAATTATTATATTGTGATCTTAAAGCGAAAAAATCCATTTTTCAGGAGAGTATACTTTCTTCTTCTTCTTCTTCTTGTGCCATATCCGTTATCGGACGTTGGCGATCATGTTGGCGATCCTGTTTTTATCAGCAGCCACACGAAAAAGTGCTGCTGAGTTTTGTCCAAACCAGTCCCTTAGATTTTGAAGCCATGATGTTCTTCTTCTGCCTGGACCTCGTTTGCCTTCAGATCTTTCCCTGGAGGATTAAATGGAGTATGCCGTATTTTTCTGGGTGTCGCATCACATGTCCAAATATTCTAACTTTCGTTTTTTAATTGTTTTGATGATTTCCCTTGGCTTTCCCAGGCGGCTTAAAACCTCCTCATTTCTGATCTTGTCCACCCAGCTTATACGTAACAGCCGCCTGTAAATCCACATTTCAAATGCTTCTAGTCTCTTCAGGTGGCCTTCTGTCAGAGACCAACTCTCTACTCCATAGAGCAGGATAGAAAAAATATAGCATCTGACAAGCCTGATTTTCAGTCTTAGGCTTATGTCGTGACTGCAGAAGACCTTTTTCATTTTGAAGAATGCTGTTCGAGCTTTCTCTATCCTTGTCTTTACTTCAGCGGTCATGTCCCAGCTTTCATGTAAATTAGAACCGAGGTGCGTGATCCTTTCAACTTTTTCTAGTGGTATTCCTTCTGAATTTATTGGTGGTAAATTAACGGGTTGTTTGCTGATGACCATGATCTTGTTTTTTGAGGTGTTAAGCTTCAAGCCGTATTTTCCAGATATTTCGGTGACTCTGTTGATGAGGAGCTGAAGGTCTTCACTTACTGGCAAGCAGAACTGTATCGTCAGCATATCTTAAGTTGTTGATCCAAACACCGTTTACTTTGATGCCAGCATCGATGTTCTCCAGTGCCTCGTTGAAGATTGACTCAGAGTAGATATTGAACAACAGTGGAGACAGAATACATCCCTGTCTGACCCCTCTTCTTATTTCTGCATCAGCTGAGTATTTTTGGCCTAGTCTCACATTTGCTACCTGATGCCAATACAGATTCTTTATTATTTGGATGTCTTTGTCATCTAGTCCCCCTTGTTTCAGGATTTCTAATAGTTTGCTGTGTCTTATTTTATCAAAAGCTTTTTCAAAATCAATGAAGCACATGTAAACACTGTGATTGACATCTCTACAACGCTGTACAAGAACTTGAATGCTGAATAGCGCATCTCGTGTACCAAGATTGTTTCTGAAACCAAATTGTGTGTTACCTAGACGCTCTTCAATTTTGTTGTATATTCTTTTGTGAATTATTCTCAGGAATATTTTCAGGGCATGACTCATTAAGCTTATTGTTCTGTATTCGGTACACTTCTTTGCATTTATTTTTGGGGGGATTGTCACAAAGGTTGATTTTAGCCAATCATTTGGTATCTTTCCTGTTTCGTATATCTGATTGAAGAGCTGCAGTAAAAAAAAATTCCCATTGTCTTCCAGCAATTTTAAAATTTCTACTGGGATATCATCAGGTCCTGTGGCTTTTCTTGTTTTTGCTATTTTTATTGCATGTTCAACCTCCTCCATATACTTTGTATTATAAAATCAAAAACAGCAGGCAGAAACTTAAACAAGTTCCAAAAGAAATGCAAGCGTCTGGGCGTCATGTTAAATGCAGGGAGTAGAATTTCAAAATGGTTACAAATGTTGCAATGGCGCTTTCTGGGCTTCATGCCAAATTCTGAGTTACATTGTAACCATACAATCCACATAAATTCGCCCAGAAGCCGTAGCGTTTTTTTTTTTAATAAATTAGATAGCACTGTTCAGAAGGGGGGGGGAGAAGAAAAACACTCCACCCCCCTCCCTAAAGGTTTCCACTTAAGCTGAAAACAAGCAAGCAGAGAAAGAGAATCACAGTAAGAATTTTTTCTTCTTTTTTTTCTTCAGGGTCCCCCGAATTCCAGCCGCTCAAATAAACAATAAAAATTAGTTTGTTTTTTTTCCCCGCAGTTCGTTTCCCCAAGTGTTCAAACGCTGCTTTCTCAAGAGGGGGAAGTAATTTCTAAGAGCTTTTCACAGGGAAATGAGTAAAATATCAAGAGGGAAGGAAAGGTCTCACCCGGATCTTCCACGGTGGTTCTTTTTGCTTAGATGTTGCTGTGACTTTCGGCTGGAGCAGCTGAGTGATCGGCCATGTTACTGGCTGATCTTTTCCCCGTCGGCCCAAAGATGATTGCTCGGATCGCAGAGGGAGCTGCCGCTCCCTCCGCGATCAACGAGTGCCCTCCTCTATGGTGGTCACCTCTCTGGGGCAACTTTCGACCCTGTCCAGGATCTACCGGCGGGGGGAAATTGGTCAGCAAAGAGAGCATACTCTTTGCCTGACCGCAGGCACTGCTACCGGAACTGGAAGTCCTCCAGCCTTACTTTTAATGCTGTGTATCCTAATTTATTTAGAAACTCAGGCCTTTCTGCTTTAATAATCCATGAGGATCCAGGATCTAACAAACAAGTGGCTGAATTAACAGTCAGGACCTTCTACACTTACTGGGTATAACCAGTGGTGGGATTCAAATATGTGAACAACCGGTTCTCTTGTGTGGATGCCACTTCCGGAGGTCCATTCTGGGTCTGGGCAACAAAAAATTAGCTACCGGTTCTGCCAAAGTGGTGCGAACTGGCTGGATCCCACCACTGGGTGTAACAGAATCAAACTCAGTCTAGTTAATATCAGATGGCTGTACCTGTGCAACTCACCAGTCAGAGTCCAACTCTATAGAAAGAGAGAAGATGTTGTTTGTCAGATAGCATGAATATTCCTAACCACATCCTTACAGATGAAGGATGTGCTGCCCTCCCCCATTAGGGAGCAGATCACCCTATCACCCTGCTATTGGCAGACACAATAAGGGCAGAGAAATAGCAATGTTCTTCTGCCCTTATTGTCATGATGCAGGTCTAAATGTGGGCTCTTACTCATATTGGGATTTGCTCTTGTCTTTCTCCAATAGTGCTGTAGGCATCACTTCTGGCATTTCATCTCCTAAAACTCTTTGGAAAACCAAGCAGTAACCTAGGATCAACACACAGAGATAGGACAAATAGGACCAATCTAATCCAGACTCACATGCCTGTTCCAGGCTGCAGCAAAATCTTGGCTGAACCGCCTGACTGGTCTGTGTGAAAAACTCTTAAATTTCCTCTAGAACCCCAACAGGGTCCATCAGTCACGTGGGGTGGGTCAAACAAATAAGCCCTCTCTCCCTGCAAAGTGGGTGGCCCTGGACAGTCAGAGGAAAGGTGATTCCTCGGGCATCTATGATCCATGTGTATCAGCTCTATTTTATTTTCTAGCAATTCCCTGGATGCCACAATTATTTTTGGTAATTTCTTCTTGTTCTGGAAATCCAGAATTCCAAATGATGTACATCAATGTGGCTTCTCGTGTAAAGGCTTTCTGGTTTTGGGGCCATCAATGGTCAGTTGTGGATCATTGATATACTTCTCCTACAAGGCTGATTAGATAATGGGTACTGGTAGTATATAAATCTTTCACTCTAGAAAATTACGAGTTCAACATTACCTACACAAAAACCTACCAATTTTTTTTTCATTACTCCCCTTTAAAATCTGCCCAAAACTGGATGAAAGATAAAACCCTACTCTCTTTTGCAGAAGATATGACCTGGAGAAGCCTGAGATCATAGTCTCCATTTATGTCTTTTCTGTAGCAACATGCCACCTACCCTCCTAAACTCTGCTTGCTAATAGAAGTTCAGCTTTTGCTTCTTACTGTCGGAACCGAATACTAGCATGTCTAGGAAAGTTGCAAACTATATTCTAACTCCCACTGCTCTATACTGGAAAATATCCTTCTAATTTCTGGATCTCCTAAATATATAGAAACTCTGTTTAATGCCTTTTTTTTTTTTTTTGCTGTTTTTAAGTTTTCCAATACATCTCTATTGTCACTGATAACATTAAATTGTATATTTATTTATATGTACTGTGCAGAGATAGAGATACAAAACAAACAGACACAAATACACTAGTTCAATACCAGGTAGGTTATTATTTTATTCATGAATTTATAAAACAATTAATCAGTTTTAAGTATTTAATATTTGAGCATTTAGATTTTTCATATTCTACTATTTAGCCATCTGGGTTGTTTTATTCACTTCTATTGACAGTTTAGAAAAATGGTTCTGTATTTTAATTTATATAAAATGCTGGACAGTGACCCTTCTAGAGATACCACTAAAGATACTACTACTAGAAAGGCATCCTAACAAAGCTGGAAATTTTCTAGGGCATCCTTATATTTATTTCTTTATTATATAGATTGCTGGCAGTGGCGCAGGCTGTTCAGTTTGATATTCCAGATATTTTTGATCAGCATTTAGCTAAACTAGTAGGAAGCTGATGTCAGAATCTTGGCACCAATAAGAAAAGGTTATGCTTTATTTTACTCATTTTCTATCACTGGGTTTTAACCAGTGCATTTATGAAATATCATGGCCTCTTTCCACCCTCTTGAAGCAGCATGAAGTCTAAGGACTTGAGTTTGGATTAATTCCTGTCTGAAGATTAGGAAAAGGATTTGGCTGCTTAAGAAATGTGACTATAAAATTGGTATGTGAACATAGTCAGATTTAGGAATAGCACATAGAACATACAGAGAGGAAATCTGGATTAGCCTTGTCCAAGATATGTCCAGGTCCTGAACAATAATGGGAGCAATAACCAATCCTTCCCTTACAGATGGATACCATTTGGTTTATCTATACATAAGAGGTTCATATATAATGTCTTTAATGTGTCTGTCTCCAATTTTTCATTAGTCGCGCACAGCATGCAAATATATATAGCAAAACATCCAGTATTCCAGCTATCCAGGAGCAATAAAAACTGGAAGAATTTTTGCAACTCCATCTCTGTTGCAACCATTTCCTGAGTTAAGAAAAGTTTCCATGTCTTTCAAGTCCTGAGATAAGATTAGTTATGAGTTATGTCTTCCTGAGTTATGTCTTCCTGAGTTATGTCCTTCAAGTTATCATTTCCTAAGATACGCCTTTAAAGTCTATATTTCCTGAGTTGAGATAAGCTATGCCTTATTAAGTTTCCATTTCCTGAGTTAAGTTAAGGTACCCTTTTAAGTTTCATTTCCTGGCAAAACCCACCCTTTACAACCTCCTGCTGTGACGTAAGTGTACCAATAAAAGAAAAGCACGCAGATCCTTCTGGGCTCTCGCTTGCTGATTCAACCTGAAGAAACATGTTGTCCGTGTGTTTCCTATCTACCAAACGCGAGGTCCGTTGGCCTAGGCTAACGTACATCACTGGTCCGTCCAGCAGGCGCTGGACCCCGGGATTCGAACTCCCACAACTGGTGACCCCGACGTGATTCACTCTATGACGTGATTCACTCCACGGCGTGTTCTCTGTCTAGGGAAACGCTGCTCTGGCTCCTGTATTTACGCACCTGGCAAAGGCTTGATCAACGTAAGTATCGGTTCCTCACTTTCCAAGGTTCTGTCCAAGCATGTGGATGAACTTTCCTCTTTAGCCAGAAAGGCAAATTGTTTGCAAAAAGTTAACGGAACAACTGTCTATCCCCAGACCCTTCCTTTTAACCTGTGCCTACTATGGAAGACGTTCCAAAGCCGGCACAGCCAAAAAAAACCCCCTCTTCGCTCTATCCTTCTCTCTCTCCTCCAAAACAGAAACAGGCAACCCTGTATTCTGTTCTGCAGAGTTTTGCAACTGCACTCAATGCTTCCGTTTCATCAAACTACCAAACAATAAATTTTCAGAACAATTTAGAGACATAAATTAACTCAAACTGCACTTCTCTGCAATGCGTTTTGAACAATTGGAATGTTTTGAAACTCTTTTGTAATCTGTTAAGTTTGAACCCTGTCAGACAATGTCTGGTGGTGCTTTGTGTTGATGTGTGTGTTTTGTTTTATATATGTTTAACTCCTAGAACGTTACGTTTGGACTTGGAATGGTGAGAAAAATAGGAGATGGTTAAAGGGCCCTATAAAAACCACATGTTTGGTTGGAATCATCTCATGATTTTCTCGCTTCTTGCAGGACAAGCCATATGTCTAAATAAATGTTGTTTTAATGGTATTTGTGTATATATGTCTGTCTGTGTTGTTTTGTGTTATTTCCAAGACTTGGAAAAGGGTCAAAACCCTCTTTGATAACAACAAACAAAAAGGCCTTAATTAAAAATAAAAAGTTTTGCTTGAAAAACATATGAAATGAAATATTTGTATATGGAATGGTGTAAGTAAACAGAATGGAAGTGAATGAGTTAATTTGCTGGTGTAAATGTGTGTGTTAGCCCTCACCCCTCCACCCATCCCACGCTGTGAAAGGAATAGTAACATTGTAGTTTTTATTGTTGTAACATGGGAACGCAATGGTATGAGTTTGCATGTGCAAAGTTTTATGGAAGAGGTATAAAAGAATTTATACATGTGACTGCATGTGAATTTTTTTGGTGGTGAGATTTTTGCAAAGTTTCTTTTTCTTTCCCCCCCCCTCCTGCCTCTTTCGTTTTTCGCTGGCTGTATTGTTTTAAGAGCAAAGGAAGGGCAGATAGAGGAGGGGGGGCAGCTGTTCGTTTTAAATTTTTTTTTCTTCCTTTGTTTAGAAGTTTGGGTTAAGGAAGGGGGGTGGATGTGAAATTTGATGCCCACTCTTGCAGTTTCAGCTTGCTATTTTTTTTACTCGAAAGAGGAGGCAGTAATTGTTGGGCAATTCTTTTGCAAATTTTTGAGTTTTAAATTGTTTAGTTAGACATATACATCCATCAACCAAAAGAAATGACTTGAATTGTTTTGCTTAGATTTGTAAATGTTTTTCCTATTTCATGAAAATTTGTTTCATCTGAATGGAATTTGATTAAATTGGAACCCCAAAAATACAATCTAATTGGCTTTTTGAAATACAAAATGATTCAAGTATCTATGGATTGCAAGTTGCCTTGGAAAAGATACAGTTACACTTTATCTTTATTTAGGGCATAAAATGTTGCAATCTTATTCTGTTCCAGTTTTTGTTATAAAAAAGAAATCAGGCAAATGGCGTTTCTTCCATGATTTACGTGCAGTGAATGCTGTTTTATAACCTATGGGAGCATTGCAATGCGGCCTCCCAAACCCAAATTTAATTCTAAAAGATTTTGACTTAATGATAATTGACTTAAAGGATTGTTTTTTGTTTTTGTTTTTTCATTCCTTTGTATCAACAGGATAAATATTTATTTGCTTTTACAGTGCCTGAGTTGAATAATTCTCAACCAACTCAGTGCTACCAATGGAAGGTTTTACCACAGGGCATGCTAAATAACCCTACAATGTGTCAGTTTTTTGTTTTCCATGTTTTGCAACCATATCGGGACATTCATCCCTCCTTTTTGGTTTACCATTACATGGATGATATTTTGGTCGCAGCACCAGGCCCAAAGGGTACTGTTTTTGCAACTTTGCCAACCCTCACAACAATTTTGCAAAAAGGAGGTTTGCACATTGCTCCTGACAAGGTCCAAACCTCCCCTCCTTTTCAATATTTGGGCCATAAATTATTGGCCTCCCATGCTGCACCACTTTTTTCCTTTTTAAAATTACCACACCAACCAACTTTACTTCAATTACAGCAATATTTAGGTGCTATTAATTGGATTCGACCTTATATAGGTCTCACCACTTTTCAATTATCACCTCTTTTTTCAGCCTTAACCAAAGGCAAACATCCTACAGATGTTATTCCACTGCAGGACAGTCATTTAAAAGTGATTCAATTGGTCAACCAAGCCCTACAAATTCAGTGGGTTGACCGAATGACCCCAAACATTCCCTTTTCTCTTTTATTGTGTAATACTATTTCTTTACCTACATGTGCTATTGTCCAAACTATTCCCTCCTTGCTGATTCTAGAATGGCTTCACCTCTCTCACACTCCTAGAAACACAATTAGCCAAAAACCTTTTCAATTTGCCTCTCTCATCTCTAAGGCTCGCCTTTGAGCAAAAGCCCTTGCAGGAATAGAACCTTCTGTCCTATATGTACCATGTTCTCTCACTACATGGGAAACCATCTATTCTAACTCTGAAGCCTTGCAGCTTGCTCTCACTGAGTGGCCTGGAAAGATATCCTGCCACCCTCCTGCTGATCCTCGCATTCAGCTCCTACAAAATATCCCTGTTTCATGGGATACCCAATTGCAACGCTTTCCAATCCCACATGCTGTCACACTCTTTGCAGATGGCAGTAAACAATTTGGTGCTTGTGCCTGGTATATTCATGACCAATGGCACACAAAAATAACGCCACCCCAATGGTCTGCTCAGCGTGCGGAACTAGCCGCTGCCATTCTAGCTTTTCAAACATTTTCCACTCAACCTATAAATCTCATTCTTGACAGTCTCTATGTCACTCAAATTGTCACCACTATTTTTCAATCATACCTCTCTCCATCCCTGGACCCTGATTTAACTTCTTTATTTTCCACCCTACAAACTGTAATATCCAACAGGAAACATCCTTATTTTGTCACACACATAAGAAGCCACCAACCTTTTTCTGGCTTCTTGCAAAAGGGAAATGATATTGCAGACGCTGCGGCCTCTGCTACCTGCCTCATGTCTCTTTCTCCTGTCTCCCCTTGGGACAGTCATGCTTATTTTCATCAAAATAAAAAAGCACTAATGAAACAATTTGGAATCACTATGGCTGAAGCTACAGCCATAATTTAACAATGCCCAACCTGTAGCCTACAGTCTAAAGGTATCCCACAGGGTGTTAACCCTAGAGGCACTGAAGCCTGTGATACCTGGCAAATGGATGTAACTCAATATCCTCCATTTGCCCCGTGGAAATATCTACATGTTACAGTAGATACGTTCTCCGGATTTATTTTGGCAACCCCACAAAAAGGGGAAGCTGCAAAACAAGTGATTAATCACTGTATTCGTACCTTTACAGTGCTGGGATGTCCAAAAATATTAAAAACAGACAATGGCCCAGCTTATGTCAGCTCACAATTTTCACAGTTTTGTCATCACTGGTCCATTGTCCACAAATTTGGAATTCCTTTCAATAGCCAAGGGCAGGCTATTGTTGAGCGAGCAAATCAAACTTTAAAAAAATGCATTAGATCGTTATATAGGGTCCAAGGGCTTATGCCCCCCAAACCTCCCGGCACTGCAAAACGTGTTAAATGTTTGTCTGTATACTCTCAATTTTCTAAATCTCACTGGCACTCCTTCTTTGTCTGCTGCGTCTCGACACTTTATTAAACCTGTTGTCCCAACTTCAAGACCACTTGTATACTACAGGCAGCTCCCGGATCCAACTTGGAAAGGTCCAGCCGAACTCATCACCTGGGGAAGAGGCTACGCTGCAGTTCAACTACCCGACAGAGTTTTGTGGGTCCCTGCTCGTTGTATTCGCCCATATTTCATCACTCCACACAACCCACCAACTCCATCGGATGTGCCATCATTGCCTTTGTGAGTGTGGATGTACGTGCTGTTATTGGTGTAACAACTGCATATTGCACCACCCATATTGTCCAGGGGTCCAACACTTTTGCATCAATCATGTTGACCCTGCTTTTGATGACACTCTTGACAAGTTCCTTCCCCATGATGTCCACACTGCACCTTCCCATGATGACAAAGCACCTGAGAATTCCTCTAAATTTTCATAAAGGCCTATATTGTGGTCCTGTTTTTTCTTTTCTTGATCTCAATACTACTGCCCTTTTTCATTGTTATGACCGAGGTCAATCCTTTTGTCCCTTTGTGTTTTCTCAGTATCCTAATCGTGGCATTCCTCTTCCACCATCTCCCTCTATTTCCCTCACCTATGTTCATTACCCTTGTCACATAACTCTTGCTATTCTTGTGACCCCTGAGACTACGGGGCGCTATTATGTGTCTGGATTTTCATCCTATGGTACTTATACTACACATTCTTTTGAACTCGCATCAGTGGCGAGCTATGCAAAACCTCCTTTGTCTCCTCGTTTACTTGCCTACAACTTTGTTCCTCATCCCCGCTCCTTCCTAGACCTGACCGCCCGTATTTTTACCTCACCTCACTTACAACACTTTCATTCCACAAAGCAACCTCGCTCACACCAACGCATCATTCATTCTCAACGACGGCGATCTCCTGATCCTAATCCTCATCGACCTCTCAACTACACATGGACTGTTCGTGACTTTGAAAATCAGGTATTATTCCAAATCTCCAAATACACAATATGGCCCTGGTTCCCTATCTTACATTTTGACTTTGCCGAAATGGGTACCGGGGTCAACAAATTTGCTTCAAAATTTCTCCAAACTAACAAATGGGACAAACAAGGTTCGTGTACACCTTCTCCACTAGAAGCAACATGGTGGGACCTGTATTTTTGTCCCGAACCAAAGACACCTGAGGAAAAATATCAATGTGGCACTTTTTTGGATAAATACTGTGCCTCATGGTCTTGTGTTTCTACGGGCGCTATATCCTGGACTGCCCCTCGCTCAAATGATTATATAGCCATTACCCGTAGTAATGGCAAACCCCCTTCTCCTTCCTGCCCTACTAATTTGCATTGCTGTGGTGAGCGGAAAAATCCAATGAACATTACCTTCACATCCCAAGGAAAGACTTTGACTACAGAGCAATGGGCTGTCGGATATTCTTGGGGTGGAAGAGAATGGAGCGATTCTGAAGACGACGGCGGAGTTTTTTCCATTCGCCTCACAATCCAGTCACCACATTCCCCTCCTATAGGTCCTAACAAAAGCATTCAACCTGTTTTTTTTTTACAGTCCGTTGTACATAATATGCCTAATCCCTTGATTAACCTTGTCAATGCTTCTTCCTTTTTGCTAAAAAGTGCTGTTAATTCTTCTTCACAAACCGACCACTGTTGGCTCTGTTTATCAGCCACTCCACCCTTTTATGACTCTGTTGGCTCCATCGAACCTATTAAGAATGCTACTAAAGATGACTCTTGCAGATGGAACTCAACATCCATCACTATTACTTCTATTATGGGACATGGTTGTTGCTTGGGAAACATTCCTGCAAATTATTCTCAATATTGTGCTAATATCACCACTGGCAAATACCAATGTGATGTTTGGCTCACCCAGAAAAGATCGGGCAGTGTAAATACGGCAGGTTATAACTCTCTTTTTACCTTGAGTAATGGTAATATTTCTGCCAGCTTAAAGGGCCAATTCTTCATCCCCGGCAACAACTCCATCTGGGCTTGCTCTACAGGTGCCACAGCCTGTGTGTCAGGGGATGTCCTTATACAACAAAAAGCCTTTTGTATTCAGGTACGCTTAGTCCCTAGAATCACTTATTATTCCTCCTCTGATTTTGTTTCCCTTATGGAACCACCGGAATACCACCTACGTGTAAAACGTGAATTTGTTACAGCCCTAACCCTTTCAGTTCTTTTAGGATTAGGTGTTGCAGGAGCAGCTACTGGAGCTGCGGCTTTGGTTGTTAATCAACAACAAATACAAAAACTTAGTCTAGAAATAGATAATGATCTTTCCCGCATTGAGACTTCAATTTCTGCCCTTCAAACTTCTTTGTCGTCTCTTGCTGAAGTAGTTTTGCAGAATAGGCGTGCCCTCGACCTTTTATTTTTAAAGGAAGGTGGAACGTGTGTAGCCTTAAAAGAAGAATGTTGTTTTTATTCTGATCAATCTGGCATTGTGCGCGACTCTATGAATGAGTTACGCAAACGATTAAAAGACAGGGAACAGGAAAGGTTCTCCCAACAATCCTGGTATCAAAGCATGTTTAATTTCTCTCCCTGGATTACTACATTGCTTTCTGCTATTTTAGGACCTTGTATAATTTTGCTTATATTATGTATGATTGGCCCATGTGTTTTTTCATGCCTTTTGCAATTTCTCAAGGATCGTTTGAATGGTTTGGATTCTAATCTTTCTAAGATTAATGTTATGCTTGCCTCAAACAATATATATGAACCCTTGAAACCCAAATTCCACCCCTCTGAAAAGGTTGCCCTACTGACGCTATCTGACACGGACTCCAACTGTTCCGATACTGAATCAGACTTAGCCATGGAGGCTCTTGCCCCCAAGCAAGAATCTCGTATTCTTATGGAGTTGCCCTTTTCTGTTTCGGAGGATGCAGATTATGGCCACAAGTAGGATAGAGATTGAACTTTAAAAAATAAAAACAGTGGAGATGTTGCAACCATTTCCTGAGTTAAGATAGGTTTCCATGCCTTTCAAGTGTCCATGACTTTTAAGTCCTGAGATAAGTCATGAGTTATGTCTTCCTGAATTATGTCTTACAAGTTATCACTTCCTAAGCTATGCCTTTAAAGTCTATATTTCCTGAGTTGAGATAAGCTATGCCTTATTAAGTTTCCATTTCCTGAGTTAAGTTAAGGTATGCCTTTTAAGTTTCATTTCCTGGCAAAACCCACCCTTTACAACCTCCTGCTGTGACGTAAGTGTACCAATAAAAAAGAGGCACGCAGATCCTTCTGCGCTCTCGCTTGCTGATTCAACCTGAAGAAACATGTTGTCCGTGTGTTTCCTATCTACCAAACGCGAGGTCCGTTGGCCTAGGCTAACGTACATCACTGGTCCGTCCAGCAGGCGCTGGACCCCGGGATTCAAACTCCCACAGTGTACACTTTGATTTTTTTTTGGGGGGGGGAGGCTAACCCTGAGTACTACGGATCTTGTGCAAGCAGAGTATCAATCTGCTATTCACTAAATTAGCCTGACATTTTTCAGACCTCCACTGCTTCAATAAGTCCACTTATTAAAGTTAATGAGACTCTTAAAGAAGTAGCTCCATACATGGAAGCCTGAAAAAAAGACATAGTGAAATGAAAAATAGCGTTATGGAAAGTGGAAAGTGTCTACGAAGGGGGAGGTGATTGATAGACTGCAATAAGGTAGTAGGTTGCCAGGAAGGAAAGATCACACTGGGAGCAGGGGAAATAAGATACAGCACAGTCTGGAGCTGGATTGAGGAGACCTGCTCCCTAGAATTTCCCAGGGTGCATTTAAGCAGACTATTTTACTGCATAATTCCAATGCAGACAGGGATGAGTCAACTCTGAAGATGTTCCAGAGCCAATATAATGACCCAGCCTCCTTGTTGATGAGGCATATATTGTAACAGGGTCTCCAATGAAAATCATAGGTTACCAGCAATGTCATATGAAAATGGGTGGTCTTTCGGATAGCCTAGCACAGGGGTAGGCAACCTTGACTCTTTTATGACTCGTGGACTTCAACTCCCAGAATTCCTGAGCCAGCATGGCTGGCTCAGGAATTCTGGGAGTTGAAGTCCACGAGTCATAAAAGAGCCAAGGTTGCCTACCCCTGGCCTAGCATCTAGGTTATTGAGATTTAAAATCAAACCCTGGGCTGACCTCAGAAACAAATTGGAAGCCCTTACAAGGTACCTAAAGGGTTAGTTCCTACAATATATGCCAGACCACAATTTATGTTTGGCATTTTTTTGCTACTTGAAATTTCAGAACAATTTTCAAGGCAGCTTTTTGAAAGTAAAATAAACAGCCTAAATGAGAAATAAGGAAAATAAGGATTCCCCCTATGGTCAAGTCAAGGAGGATTATGAACTATCAAGAAGCAAATTTGAAACTAGCTAGGAAAGAAAAAAAAAAGTAAATTTCCTACCCATGAAATCACCCAGACAAAAAACAAAGTATAGCTTCACTGCATCAGAGTTGACTTGGAAGAAATATTCCACATGCAATGTGCTGCAGGCACTATTCCTTAAAAATAGTTTTAAGCATAGATTAAGCACAAATTGTGTGTAAAACAATGCTGAGAGGAAATCATTGGCAGTAGGGTAGAGTTCAGGAAAAGGATACAGACCACATGGCCGTTCAGCTCTGTTATGTAAACAGCATATAGTGATATGTGCACACCCTTCTCAAATGCTAGATCCCTGAAGTAGATAGTAGATACAGGCAATAGGAATTCTGATTTAAACAATTGAGGGGGAGTAACTAGTAATACCATGAGCCTCTTGCCTGGAATGTAGTAGGTAATCAAGGCTCATTCAGGAAATCACTGGGGATCTAAGAATTCACCTCAGCTTCCATTGTAAGTAGGTTGTATTTATCAAAATGGAAGTACAAAATGGCAAGTAGTTCTCATTTCTCTTTCCAAATTAATACACTTAATGACCAGTGACCTGGCAAGGCAGGATTGAAAAGGACATTGCTGGGGGGGGGGGCAGGGCGGGGAGGAAATGGGTGGGAGCTTTGTTCAGCCTAGGCAGACCCCTAATTTTTTACAGCAAGGGAGACAAAAATAGCAGAATTCTCCTGTTCCTACCTACGTAAATGATGTCCCTTTCCAAAACTGAAGGTTCAGTGTCACTCATTTTCCAGTTGCAGGATTGTATCCTATATCTGTAATCCTAAACCTGAGAGCAAGTTTCGCTGGAGTGAATAAAGCCTAGGTTATTTAAATAAAGGAGACTATTTGTAGCTCAGGGTTGAAATGAGGGGTCTTTGGTGCTCTCTGAGCTTGGTTGTTTCCTTGCAGACATTTCATTACCTCAATTAGGCAACATCATCAGTGCATTGATGATGCTACCTAGTTCGGGTAATGAAACGTCTTCAAGAAAACAGCCAAGTTCAGAGAGCACTAAGGACCCCTCGTTATTTGAATAAATGTGTTAAGACCAAAGAGCATTCCTTCTGATTGTAGAACCTGTCCCCTAGCCCCAAAGTTCCTCATTCAATAGCATCAGCAGTTTTCTAAAGAGACCAGACATTTCCTGACCTAATACACATGTCCCTTATTAAAGCTCTGCTATCTTTGAATGAAAAATGAGAACATGTTACGCAAAGAAATACTGGTTTTGCCTAAGAAGCAAGCCACTCATTGATTTCCACAGTGAGGGGAGAGTGAGGTCATCTCTAGGCACATTCACACTCTGGGTTGCTCCCAGATCAGCTCGAGTCCTACTGACCCAGGAGGGGGATTCATTTTAAGGGCTGAGACAGGCAGGCTGGCTGGCTGCCAATTTATCTGAAACTGGCACAAATGTGGCCTCCTCCTCCTCCTCCATCACCATCATTGGGTTTGTGGATGCTTTGATCTTCCTACTGACTTTGCTTCTTCTACTACATCATGCCACCCAGTTCATGGATGCAAGCAAATTCAGTACCCCTGCAATTTAACTGTGCAAAGGAAGGAATTTAGGCACGCTTCCACTTCACGATGTTCCATAAGCCCTGCACAATAAGTAGCCTTTATCAGAAAATTGAATCTCAGTCCCTCTAGTTGGTTTGGGGCAGTTTCACAGTGCACTGGCCTCTCTTCCTCCCAGAGGCCAAGGAGGTCACAGATAAACAAGCAGAGGCTCTAAATTACCATCTACAACCATAGTGAAAGCCATTGTGAAGAGTGCATGTAGCAGGCTGCTGCCATCCTGTCCTTCTATTATTGCAGGAGCAGATAGATGTTTTTTTTAACAGAAAGCAGGTTCCTTCCTCCAGTAATAAGGGAGTGGCTACCAATATATTTAAATCTTGCTTTCTAAGGAGCAAGGGTGAGAAGGTGCTTGTGATGTTCAAAAGGCAAGACCCCATTTGGTTTTCATTTTTTAACCCTTCTTTCTGTCAGGTGAAAGAGAAGGGATTGGTTCCTGGTTTCTCCTGCCCCGTGCCATTCATTCATTCATTCATCCATCCATCCATCCATCCATTCATTCAATTTTATATGGTGCCCATCTCCCCTAGCAGAAGTGAAGACAATTAAAGATCTGCTTCCGACTGGTTTCAGGGATATGGAAAGTAGAAATTGAGAAAAAGGTGTGTCTTATGAAAAGGCCTCTAATAGAAAATTCTATGCATGAGATAGCTTTATGAACATACTTTGATAATTACGGACAGAAACTACAGTGTATATATGTTGGAAGTGTGTTTCTATCCACCTTCCTACACTCACACATATACATTTTGTTGTGGAATGGCCACCAAGAGTCAACTTCATGGCACAAAATTAATTACAAAATGTTCTTATCTATTCCATTATCACTGACTTTTGTCTTTCAGATCCAGCTGTACTTAAAGCTTATTTATAGTAGCAGGTCTATTATTTATTTTATTCTCTATATTTTTACAGTATTGGATTTTCTACCTCGGGCACTAAGGTATCTGTAAGAGCACGAAAAAAGTTATTGGTGGCAGCACTGATCACCCCTGTGGTCATCATCTTGATTTTTTAACACCACCCTTCCCCTTTCACTCAACCATGGCATAGCTCTGACACAGTTAGTCAAACTAAGCTGGCACAAAACTTCTACAATGAAAAAGGGACTCTGGGTGAACTTAATGGATCTTTCTATGCTTCAAATCACACCTTCTCTAGAAGCTACTTAATCATTTATTCTGCAATCTTCTATGGAAAGAACATGGGTTGTCCATTATACCAGCAAAGGAAAAAAAGTGTGCTTTCTTACATTTCATAGCTTTTGTATTTTTGCCTGAGAAGGATTAGCACGATGAAAGAATTGGTAATGAGATACTAAGATGAGAGCTTCTAGACGACAGCTTTATTGGTGGTTGAATTACGTGATGGAGCGGGCAGGAGATGAAGGCCAAGGATGATGTGTGCATCCTTACAGATTACCCATGATCTGTATTCAGTAATCAATTTGTGGTTTCCTACCATACAATAAGTAGCAAATACCGGGCTCCTGAGAAAATCAGAGTTGGAATATCACCTAAAGCAAAATTCAAGAAAATTTGTAGGAAAGATCTTGCTTTAGTGAAACTAGAGCAGGGGTGTCAAACTGCCAGCCCACGGGCCAGATGCATCATGCCGAAACCACACCCACCCCATTGCCGGCAATGGAAAAAAAGTTGCGACACGTCGTGACACGTCACGTGACGTTGAGAGTTTGACACCCCTGAACTATAGAGTTAGCATGGTACTTGCAAAGAGCTCTAAGATTTAAGTAAACTGGTAAGAGTCTCACCCTCCCAAAATATAACAGTAAAGCATAAATGAACTTAAAAGTATGTGTTTTTGTTACAGGTATCCTCAAGCTGAGGCTACGTCAAATACTTCATTATGAAATGTATGTGGATTTCTTTTTTGGTGCAGAAGTAAAAATGTTTTGACCTGATCCATTATTTACATAGCTGCATACAGTACAACATTTCCCCAAGCATAGCCTCCCTCTGAACTAACAATTCAGGAACATTTTGTATTGTATGCCTGGGAAACTGACTTGCAAAAACGCGTTGTCATTTTGATATCAGAATGTACTGTCACTATGTGTGATTATCCTTACAAGTTCTTTATCAGCTACTGCAAACCTAGTTTCTGGGAATATGAAGGGAAATACAACTGCCAGTTTTTCTAGGCAGATTCTGAATGCTGGGGCTTTTAATTAATTAATGCTGATTATTATACAGCAGCACACTTAGAAATGCTGGTTTTTATATCCTAACATACCCAAAATCTCTAGGCTGGGTAGGGAAAAGCTGCTGTATATTACCAAACCTTTTAGGAAACCAAGGACAATTTCCATCTTACTAGTGCGACTCAACCTTGTCCAATTTTAAGGCATGTGAACTTCAACTCCCAGAATTCCCCAGCCAGCCACCATGCTCCAACAGCAACCGACAATGGGGCTTCCACTCAGTGCTCTCCTGTGGCTGGTCTGTATCTAGATGTTTGTGGGTAACAGCTGTCCTTTCATTTAACTAAATGTGCTAAAAAGAAAGGAAGGATGGGATCAAAGTGGCTTTTAAATAATTTTTAAATTAAATACTGCTAATTGATTTTTTCTCTTATATTTACTAAATTTCTTCCATCCCACTAAAAAAACTCAATTTAGTATCATTTGTGGGGGATTCCAGAAGCTGCATCAATCATTCTGGGAATCAGGTGCTGTCCTAGAGAAGGAGTCTAATTGATTCATGTATTACATATTGTGATTTTATGTCCTTTTCCAACCATTCCATACACAACACTGTAACAGTTTTAAGAAAAAGCTAGAAAAGAGGCAAAAAAAACCCCCAACAACAAAAAACAAATGTTGGCTATTCTTCCTGGAATTACTTCTTTTGCATAGAAACACAGATCTGAAATTAAGTTTTACCTGTAGCAGAATTATCCATTTATCAGTTTCAAGACCAAGAAAGCAAGTTATGTAAACATGCAACAAATATTCATTTTTGTTGAACTGCATGGCAAGAAATATTTAAGTGTTCAGTTTACTTGCTTGCTAAGATACTAATATTCGTATCAAAGCTATCACTCCTTTCTATTCTGTATTGGTCAGACTGAAATTAAAATAATGGGGCCAGTTATGGCATTGCATTTCAGCAAAGATACTGACGGAGCAGGTGCAGAAGAGAGCAACCAAGGTGATAAGGCACCTGGAAGATAAAAAGTTACTGGAAATGTTGGGTATGTTTAGTCTGGAGAAGAGAAGACTGTGGGGAGACAGGACAGCCATTTTCAAAAGTGTGAAGGACAGTCATGAGGGCAGAATTGTTCCAAATTGTTCCAAAATAAAATATCAGAAATCTTGGATTTAAAATATGACTGGTATTCACTTAACAACCATTTGTTTATGTCCTGTTTGAAGTTATGACAGTGCTGAAAAAAGGGAGTTATGATCAGTCCTTGCACTCAGGATGGTTGCATTGCACCTGTGGCCATGTGATCACAATTCGGGCACTTAGCAACCATTGCATTCCATTTACAACAGTTGCAGTATCTCATGATCATCTGTTCATGATTTTCCCAGTTGGCTACCAACAAGCATAAACAATGGGAAAGCCAGCAGGAGGTCGCAAGTTGCAGTCGTGTGATGTCTCACTTAATGACCATGGGCGATTCATTTAACACAGGGGTGTCAAACTGCCGGCCCGTGGGCCGGACGCGTCACGAGGAAACCACGCCCACCCCATTGCCGGCAATGGGGAAAAAGTTCCGGTACGTCGCGCGACGTCACGTGACGTCGCGAGTTTGACATGTCTGATTTAACACCTTAAAACAGGACGGCTGTTACTAAATGGAGCAGTCGCATGATGTCTCACTTAATGACTTCACTTACCACTGGAGTTGCTGACCTCAATAGCATTGTTAAGTAAGGACTACTTGTACAAGGAAATAGTCTTCAGCTGGATATCTGAAAGGAGCTGCTCAACAACAAACAGCCTGGGGAAGTGGTGGAGGCGTTTAAATAGAGCTTGGATGGCTCTCTGTCAAGGATACTGTAGTAGTGGATTCAGGGAGTAGATGGTCTCCAAAGTCTCCTGCCCCTTATTTTCTTTACCTAGTTCTACACAGACTTCCACACTCAATGGCTGGGCAAAGAAATTATAATGGAGAAAGACTATTCTTCTACTGTACTAAGAATGGTAGTTTAGACCTTTACTTCTGTCTCAGTGAACATGGTTTTCAGAATACAGGAACAATCTGGTACATTGGAGCTTAAAAAAGTCACTACCTACAGTGTCCACATTAGGGGCTGTGGTGAAAAATAGGTATGATCCTTAATAGAACTATGTTGATCTTGACAACAGTAGCCTCACCCTACATTACAGAAATCTATTTCACTAGCTCAGAAATTAATTCATCTGGCTTGCTCTTAAGGCATGAGAGAAACCTAGCATCTTCTGACTCATTCAGACTTACCCTGGGGTAAAAATGTATAGGTCCAAGCACTGGACAGAAAGCGTTATAACTGAAAAAATGTTAGCTGTGGAAAACATTTGTAGTTCGGGTGGTAGAGGTTGCTGGTGCTTTATTCTCTGAGCTTCTTGTTTAGGATTGCAAAAGAGCATTTATTTTTAAAAATATGCTCAAATTTTACTACAGTTTTTATTGACTGGAAGAAACCTGTACTAAACTATTGGGATAGAAATGGTATAAAAAGAAATTAAAGCTGAGAGAAATAAAACTCGACCCATACTTGAAAGATACAAAAATTCAACATGGATGGAATAAAGTTTACATTACACCTGTAGTAAAATAGATGACCCACATTTTACAAGACAATAAATTATTAATCTGTATTGATTCAAGAACTAATGGCTTAACATAAGGATCCAGAGGAATTTCCTAGATGAATACCCAGCTGTCTTTGCCAGTCTATTTTTCTATCTTCTGCTAGCTGACGTTTTCTGCAGGTAAAATATTTAGAGGACTATAACAATTTAAAAACAGTGGCTGCGTTATACTCTTAATGGGAAATTATGGTTTATTTAAGATTGCAGCAAGCTACCTTTCCCGTAGAGAGGATAAAAAACTCTTATTTCTTTGAATTGTCTTCAGAAATTCTGTAACACAATTTTAAAAATGCATTAGACTGACTCATACAATTTATGCAGTTAGCTCCTGAGATGAAAATTGTTGGTTTTTAAAGCATTAACAAAAAGACAAAAATAGGCATAGAAAGGACATTTCTATAAGATTAAATGTTGGATCTTGGCTATATTTCGGGCAGATTACCAATTTCATTTCTAAATCAAATGTTCCAAACATCCCAGAAGCCTGTTCTGATTATGATTTGTCTAGTTCAAGTAAACGGAACATCTCAAGGACAAACTGAAAATAGCATGTTTCTAGACAATCAATGCCATTCATAGTAATATCTTCCTCAACTAAATTAAAAAATATTGACCTGACCTTGTCATGCAACTGAGCAGAAAACCATCCACCAAGGTCCTACATTTAGAAAAAAAAGATGATCAAAACCAGCTTAAATTGTGGTCCAGAGTTAAAACAATGTCCAGACATGTAAGCTCAAGTTTGCAGAGAAATCCAGCAGTTTACATCAATGGATCTGACTCATAATCATGGCATATGATGTGACCAAAAAAGTCTTCCCCTAGACTCTGCCATTCACCTAGTGGCAAATAAATGCCACTTCTAGATTTATTTATTTTTTTTAAAAAATCAAGCTTTAAAAAATATCTGCATGTAAAATGTAGTAAGGATGTGATAACCATTGTCAAGGACAACGTGATAGGTGTTGTCCTTTGGGGGTCATTGAAATGAATGCAGCCACATTTAAAACAAAACATTTGGAAGAATTGGCTTCTCTAATCTCTAGGCCAGGGGTAGGCAACCTTGGCTCTTTTATGACTCGTGGACTTCAACTCTCAGAATCCCTGAGCCAGCCATGCTGAGGAGAAATGGAGAGGTTTCCATGCTGAACCATGCTGGCTCAAGAATTCTGGGAGTTGAAGTCCACGAGTCATAAAAGAGCCAAGGTTGCCAACCCCTGCTCTAGGCCAAGTAGCAGCAAGGCCAAATTACTCATTTCACGTTACACATGGAATGGTACTCTCTCCCTTTTCTTAGCTGGTGCAGGAAGCAGCTGGAGTAGAGGCTGCCAATGTCTGATGCATGCAGCAGAGTTTATATTGCCCTCTCTCTTGTGCAGTCCATAAGAGGCATAATAATATGGGGATTTCCAAATGGGATGTCAGTCTGATTGTGGACTGTAGTGAGATGAAGATAGAAACGAATGCATATCCTTTTAATGTTTTGGAATGAATTCAACATATTGTTATCAATTTTCAAAATGCATCTGTATTTTAAAAATGAGAAGATGGTGTAATATTCTATATGGTCTGGCTTAACAATATGTTTAAAGACCGGATTAATTTTATATTGCATCGTATGTATATATTTTTTTCTTTATTTGCCTAGTTTCTGTTTTCTTCCCAGGACATTTAGTTTATTTTAATTGCTGTAAGGTATGTATTTCTTTCTGGATTATTGCAGATGCATTACTTTTTTTTTCTTTGATTGTTATGCTTCATCAATACAACTATTAAAAGATACGGAACTCCAATGAGACACCATCGCCACAATCTCCGCCACCACCAATCAGATGCTACCACAACAGGAAGCTTTCAAGAAGGAGGAATTTTGATCTGCTTTTGTGCTTCTGTTTCTCAGGAACGGTCATTTCAATTACAGTGAATGTCACTGCCCAAGTTACAAGGTTTTACATCCTTTGTGCCTCCTTTGGAGGACAGCCACACTTTTTCGGCCTCCTAACAGGCTTGGGCAAAACAACCCAAATGCACTATTCCTGGCAGGATAATGTCACTCGCCTTGACTGGGACAGAAGCATACAATGCATACAAAGCAAAAGGATGGATGGGTGGCAGACATTTATCTTCTCTTATTTCACCGAGGAAGGAGGAGAGAGGCGGGCAGGAACTTGAGCTGGTGTGAGACAGTGATATTAGTTGCTGGCTCTGTTGGTCAAGCAGAGTTGAATGTAAGCATGCCCTGTCATAGGATCAGGAAGATGGAGGAAGAATATGATTGGAGAATTGAAGGGGGTGGGCAGAGTGAATAATGTCCTGAGAAAGAACTTACAGAAAGGATAGGCAAAATAGCCAGCATAATGAAAGAAAGAATAATTAAAAGGCAACAAGGTTCAGAGGTTTTTGTATTATTAGTTCGAAAAAACACAACCTTACATGGCATAAACTTTGTAGTGGGGAGGAGAGTTGGGTCACGAGTGCAGGATGGTGGATGGGGATAGCATCTCCTATACTGAGTTTAGACTATGCAATAAAATCTTCAATCTAAATCCCTTGTTAGTACTGAATCCAATATTGTTTCCTTCTCATTTCTGGCTCCCAGGAAAATGTACCCCTAATATTACACTGGATAGCAATGTTCCAATATCTTAGGGCTGCCACAAAGAAGAAGGAGTCAACCTATTCTCCAAAGCACCTGAAGGCAGGACAAGACGCAATGGGTGGAAAGTAATAAAGGAGAGAAGCAACCTAGAACTAAGGAGCAATTTCTTGACAGTTAGAACAATTAATCAGTGGAACGAGTTGCCTCCAGAAGTTATGGCTGCTCCAACATTGGAGGTTTTCAAGAAGAGACTAGACAACCATTTCTCTGAAATAGTATAGGGTCCCCTGCTTGAGCAGGGAGTTGGACTAGAAGACCTCCAAGGTCCATTCCAACTCTTGTTATTCTATTATCTCCACATGGAGTTACCACTGTTGGGCAACTGCTGCCTGCTCTTTATTTCTCAGAATTTTATAGGAGAAAGCAATGCCAAAGATGCTTTTTCATGAGGCAACTGGACTTTTTCTTTGAAGATGTTTCACTTCTCATCCAAGAAGCTTCTTCAGCTCTGACTGGATGGTGGGGAATTCTTGGATGAGAAGCGAAACATCTTCAAAGAAAAACAAGAAAGTCCAGTTGCCTTGTGAAAAAGCATCTTTGGGATAACTATGACCTGGATGACTGAGAATCTCCATAGACATCAAAGCAATGGAAACTAAGGTAGCAAAGGGTGGATCTTATTTCCCCCCCCCTTTGTTTGGAAAGGGGAGAGGGGTGATTTATTCCTCCAAGGCTACTAGTGGCATGAATGGGGCCTGATTTCTTTGCATGACCTACAAATGTGTTAACTGCAGAGATGTCTACATGATGTGATCCAGAAAGACAAGATGACAGCTATGATGGTGCAATTGAAGCTCTGCCTATTTACAGATGACTGTCTCCTAAGAATATAACCTAATATACCAAAGCTATCATTCCCTTCCATTCTCTCATAAAATGACATGGCTGCCGGCTTGGGCTTTTTTTTACCATAACCCATGGACACCTCTCTAGAAGTGAACATAGGGTCAGGTTTTGAGGGATTGGGAAGATATAAAAATGCCTTATGTACTCGCTTTATTACCAATACATTGCCTTTCTTTTGGTAGATAAAGCGCAGGGTTTGGAGACAAGGCAGTTTAACAATCCCTTTTGCTTTGTCCCATTGGTGGGTGAGGCTAATGGGTTACAAGTTATGTAACGACAGGACAGATATGCTGCTATTGATGTGCTCAACCTGATGGCAACTGATCCATCCATTTAATTCCAAACCTACTGCAATTATATGAACTGCAGGAAGCAATTCTAAAAGTAAAAAAAAAAAGGGGGGGGGAATCAGCATTTTAAGCAGATCTTAGGGTTTCTGTGAACCTGAAGGGAGATGGGAACACTTCACAAGGCCAGTCATGAGCAACAGGAAGATTAGGGTTGAGAGCCAGTTTACTGACGTGGTGAAGGTGCTGACCTAGAATCCAGGAGACGGTGATTCCTAAGCCTGCCTCAGGCATGAAAGCCAGCTGGGTAACTTTGGACCAGTCATTCTCTCTTAGCTCACCTCACCTCACAGGTTTGTTGTTATGAAAAAACAGGAAGTAAGAAGATTATTAGGTATGTTTGCCACCTTGAGTTATTTATAAACATAATCAAGGCGGGATATAAATAAATCAATAAATAAAATATGCTTTCCTTACCATAAAACATTCAACCCTCAGCCTGCCTTTTGAACGGTAACCCTGAGCTGTGTTGTAGGATTATTGGAAAGTTGATGAAATACAGCAATGTTAAGGGCAGGATAGATTCTTAAATTGACTAAGCAATCTCTTAACTGCTTTTGCCTACATATGATTTTACACCAGATTTCATTCTGATTCTCTGCATTTTAAACAGGAGAGGGGGGGGTTATTTACAAAGCATATCAGACAATACATGTCACATCATAATTTTAAAAGAAAAATCTTGCCCTAAGATTTACAATAAAAAAGTGGAGGAGGCATTTGAATCAATGTATCCAAAGAGAAAACAATTTGAAGGTGACAGGTTCCAAGAATCAATCACCTACAATTACGATCTAAGAGTATGGACTTAGTTTGCCCATCGATGAACCATTCAACCTCTTGGTTGTATAGGCAGTCCTTGACTTATGACCAGTCACTTAGCGATCATTTAAAGTTACAACAGACCTACCTGGAATTACTTACAACCTGGATTCAAAAGTTCTGACGGTCACCATGATTGAACTTTAGGCACTTGTCAACCAGGCCACATTTACAGCCATTTGCAGCATTCTGCTGTCATGTGATCATGGTTTTATAATGGTTTTGTCAAAAGCCCACATTTACTTTTTTTCAGCAAAACCGCACACATAACGAACCATTGATTTGCTTAACAACTTGCAGTGGCCACTGTACAACTGTAGCATTCACTTAACAACCACTGCAAAAAAGGTCATAAAATTGGGTTGGTCATGTGACCAAGTCAAAGACTAGCTGTAAACTATTTAAGAAAAGTTCCCTTTATTTTAACAGCTCCCACTTGTTCCTGAAAAATATTTATATGATCTGAACAGGTACAAAGATAATATGGCTGAAGTGGGGGGGGGGGAATCAATCAAGGAATACCAATGACCACTGTAACATGATAAAATTCCTTAACGAAGATGCAAAGTTAAAAGGGTCTCAACTGAGAAACCAGAAATAGAAGGAAAATCCAGAACTTGAAACAGTTAAAATTATTGATTTAGAATGAACGAATGGAGACAAATGCTGAAAAAAAATAGCATAAAAATATTTAGTTAAAGAACTATAAGCAAGGGAGGAAAAAAATCATTTTAGGCAACAAATGACTGAATATAAGGCTCCCATTCCAATAAATTTGGCAATGGCTACGGGTGTACTTTTATGCCCATTTATCTTTGAACAATAAAAGCATCAAATGAAGGCACTCAAGCTTTCTTATTCACAGAATGTTGTAAAGGGGTTTTCAAATTACCCTAATTTAAAACTGTCCTGTATTTCCCCATGTTTATTTCCTACACAAAATCCATTTAGGGAAGAAGGAAGAAGAACTCTGAAATATATATTATTTTTTTTCCCAAATATATTTTATTAGATTTTTATGGGGGTAAAAGGGTTACATCAAAGTGCTTAGGAACCACCGTGGAGGTGGGTATATTGAACATCCAAAAAAAAAGAAAAACAGTCACCAATATATAGCCCAAATCAATTCATTTAAAATTCCCTCTCTAATTCCCTCACTTAGTCTTGCATATTCAGATTAATACATTTCTATATAAGCTTCAAACAATCCTATCAAATATCACTCACATTTCAATTCTAAAGATCCAGGTCCTGTTTTTAAGCTTTACTAACTTACAATTACCATATTCCAATTGGCCTTAGATAGACATATTATTAACACTTCGGGTATCCTTTTTTTTTTTTTACGTAGTAATTATATCTGGTATATTATTTCCGCAGTAATATTCTTATATTTTCTTCATTAATACCATTTCTTCTCTTGTCACCCATCTCTCTTATTCTCCTTCTATTTCAAAATAATTATCTTAAAGTAAAAATATCAAACCAACAAATAGATTTCTATCTAATTTAAGTGTATATTCTATCAATTCATCTATATCTATGAAAATCTTTTTAAACCAGTAAATAAAGTTTACCTCTCCAGTAATTATCATGTCTAAAACAAAGTATTGTTACAAAGGGTATCCTCTTAGAAATTTCACGTGTTCCATTAGTTATTAACTCAGTCAAAAAAATCAAAGCCTTTTTAAACCCATTAAATAAAACTTTAAAATACATTTTTAAATCTAACTCTAGGTTTCTTTCTATGCCATAACGGTTTCCATAATAAAGTTCCTGCATCATCAAACCACAATATTAAAAGGTCCATATTCTTTAACGCTTCAAATTGGTCAAAGTTCTCTTTCCTTTCTTCTGGTAGCCTTTGGATGGTAAAAGCCGTTTTATTCCATGTTATATTTGCCAGTTGTTTATCCACCTTTTCACAATTTTCACTAACTTGTATCTGAGTGTCAATCTCTGTTGATGTTGATGCTTCAGACATCTCCGCTAAAGTTATTCTTTGGTCATCAGGCTTCTCCATAGATTGCGTTTGGAGTTGTATAAAGTTAATTTGTTCTTTGGTTTCCACAGTTTCTCTCAGTGTAGTTTCATAGTTGAGTTGTTGACGTGGTTCCTCTTTAGGTTGTACATATTGTTCACTAATCTGTTTGGCGCCAATCTGCTTCTTCTGCGCTGTCTTTCGGTTTATAATTTGATCTGTCAAAGTTTGAAAGTAAGAGTTCATATCCTCTGTGGCTTCCAGAATTTTTTCCAATATGAGCTCATAGTCCAGCTCTGTGTTAGGTTCCATATCAGTAGTAGAAAGATTTTTTAATCTTTTAGAGAAGGCTCTATTTCGTAGAAATCAAACAAATGTTCAGCTCCAATTTTCAATAGACCAGCTGTTTCAGTCATCTTATCCTTATGCTTATCATCTTTTGAAGGTCATAGCCATTCCCAGCCATAAAAAAAATATAGTTGCAGTACCACTTTTCGACACAAGATGTCCTCAGCAGACCATAAAATCTTTTTTTTTTCTTTCCAAATTAATAATTTTTTATTTTTCGTGTTGAAAAAAATGAAGAAAGAAAAGCTTCTCCAAAGTAATAGATGCGTAGTTATAACAATAATAATCAAGAATAAAATGTTTTCAGGTCCCCTCAGTATTCCAAAATTTAAATAGTCCATACAAATTAACTGGTTTTTTTTTTTTTTTCCCCAAAGCTGTTTTTCCCGAATGCCCAAACGCTGCTCCCTCACAGCAGGGAAGTAATTTAAACACAAAAGCTTTTGACAGGAGAGTAATTAGGGAAAGAAGGGGTAGGAAAGGTCTCACCCGGGTTCTCCACGGGGGTTCTTTACGCTTAGTTGTTCTTCCGGCTTTCAGCTGGTGCGATGAAGTGATCGTCCATTTTGCTGGGCGATCTTTTCCTCTGACGGCCCTAAGGAGATAGCTCGAACTAGGGAGAGCTGCCGCTCTTCCCCAGTCAAGCAGGAGCCTCCTCAAGCGGTGGTCGCCTCTACGGGGCGACTTTCGACCCGGTTAAGGGTCTACCGGCGAAGGGAAAGCAGCCGGTGGGAGAGACGGCTCTCTCCGTGCGACTGCGCGTGCCGCGTTCCAGGACCGGAAGCCAACTCTGAAATATATTTTGATTGGCAAAGCCATCTATCCAGAAGCATCTTGGAGTTAAGTCATACTAATTACCAGTGGGAAGGTTTTTTAAAATTAAACATGAGTGTTCCATGTAGAAGAATAAACAGTATGATCTGTCACTTTTTTCTATTGAAGTCAATGGAACATTACCATGAAAAAATTAACATAGAATAACATAGAATAATAGAGTTGGAAGGGACCTTGAAAGTCTTCTTGTCCAACCCTCTGCTTGAGCAGGAAACCCTATACATTTCAGACAAATGGTTGTCCAGTCTTTTTTTTGAAAGCCTCCAATGATGGAGCATCTACAACTTCTGAAGGCAAGCTACTGCACTGATTGCTTTCACTGTTGGGAAATTAGTTCTAGGCTGCTTCTCTCTAGGTTAGTTTCCATCCATTGTTTCTCATCTTGCCTTCTAATGCTTTGGAAAATAAGTGGACCATTCATCTTTGTAGGAGCCCCTCAAATACAGTATTGGAACACTATCATGTCTCCCTTAGTCCTTATCATTAGACTAGACATACTCAATTCCTGTAACCATTCTTCATATGTTTTAGCCTCCAGCCCCCTGATCATTCTTATTGATCAGGAGAATTCTACTTACCTAGTAGAACTTCTAAGGGCATTTCAGTGTACAGTAGTGGCCAAAATTGTGGAAACCTTTTGGGAAATGTATACAGTAGAAATGCCACCTTTGGTTAAGTTTCCACCAATTCTTCTTCTAATTTCTTTATAACTGTAGCCTTGTTCACTTAATAATACTAGTTTACATCATTTTCTGGGCAACCAGTCAACTCTTTGCACCATTACTTTAATTTTATTACGTTTTACAAGTTCACTAAATGAAAGAACACAAAAAAACCCAACCAACTTGATAGCGATCACATAACACACTGACAAATGTCCTCCTCTCAGCTTCAATATATGACATCAATAACTGAATCCTACTGTGATCTGATTGGCTCATTGCCAAAACAAGATGACACCTGATTGGCTCTCTAAACACTCATGCTCATTGGCTACAATCAGATGAAGGAAAGCTACCTGGTATCAACCTAAGCAAATTGTGCTTCCTTTTTCTGGTTATTTGGCTATAGCTTTTCATAGAATACAGTACAGATAATTGAACAAACTTTGTTGCATTACATTCTTGATTAAATTATCTTTCCATTGATATATAATTTTATGGTACTACTCCAAAAAATAAAAGTGGTGTTATTAGTCATCAAACCTCAAAAATACACTTTTCCCAAAAGGTTTCCCCAATTTTGGCCACTACTGTAGATATGCAAACAATAAAGTATATAGGTAATTTTTTCATTGTTTTGTGCACCAGATTCTGGAGTCTTTGCTTCCTTTTCTCATTTAAGCTCTGTCTCTTCTGCTGATATCACAGTGCTACCGAACATCTTCCTGCAGCCCAATGAAAGATGAAAAACTGAAGTGCAGACTCTGATCCCTCAAACATTAGCCTCCCTGTCCTAGAATATAAAGAACCTTTTCTTGTTCATTGTTCATGGGATTTGTGAAAACTGCATACAGTACATGCTCAGTTTCTCTCTGCCACACAGGGAGGCACAATGTTATTCATTTCCTAAACTCCGACTTGTAGTGAGTATCCATCGTCATTCAGATCACACACCAGAGGATGGCCTCCACTCCATAAAACAGGAATAGCAAAGTGATTACTCCTTAACAGCAAAATTATCATAATGAATGAATGAGCACATTAAGATTCCAATCTGTCTATTCACTTCTAAGAATGCTATAAAAAGAAGGAGATGCTTTTGGTGATGCTAGCATTTGGAAAATAGTCCCATGGGAAATACAGTGCAGAAAAAGTTGGTCTCTTTCAGGAGCAGTTGCACTGGGAAGGGGTGTTTCCTTTTAATTCAAAAGCTAGCTAAGCTCCTAATTGCTACACAAGGCACAGCCCAACTAGATGCCTTTCTGTCTGGAAGTTCCACAATTAACCTACATATCTGAGGCCTGATTCCAAATATTTTGGGGCGAGGAAGAGGCGCTACATTTTTAAAACATAATTTTATCAAGCATAAGTGGTGAGAAGCAAACAAATGTAATAAATAAATAAGAACAAAAGATAATATTTTTACTATATGTGAGATATAAACTGAAATAGTAATTTTGCCACAGCGTACTCATATTTATGAACTGTACTTAACTAGCTTTAAAATAACAATTCATTTTGTGCAAATATCGAATATAGTTTAATACTGTATATCCACCCAAATTTTAATATATTAATTATATTTTTATTTCATATCTACCCAAAAGCTTTAACAAGCAGCTTCTATACGCAATTTTTCTGTTTAGCTCTGAAACAGAAACTTGCAATATCTTAACAGCATAATAAGATTCAGGACTGAGAATGACTAATGAGAAAGGGGATCTTAGGGTGATGAGTAAACAACTCAGTGAAAGCACTAATATAATGCATAGCAACTATAGGAAGGGCAAATGTTAAGGATTACTGGGAAAGAATAAAAAATTCCAAGGTGCTTGTAAATACTAATGTTTGTTTATTCAACTATCAAAAAAATTACATGTAAAAAGATGCAGTCAAAAACTGGATTTCTCCATGAGGAAATTCTAAAATATTTAGGAAAGTTTACAAAACTTAATAAACAACCACTTAAATGGGAATAGTCAACATGTATAATGTAATCCTATGGATATTAATTCATACATAATTAAACAGGTGAATTTGATAGTTAAGTATATTTAAGACTGCAATCATCTGGGATATGAAAAAAGGGAAATAAAATATTCTCTGTCCCTCTCAGAATACTCAAAGTCATTCAAAATTAAATGAGCACTTGATTCATAATTGGTAAAAAAATACGTATGAAAATTAAAATAGTTCATTTACCTAATCTATCATATTCATTATAAAATGTTAAAATAATTATTATATTGAATTGTAACTGATAATAAAAATTTAACTCAATAATCAATGGATTGAGGGAAAAATAATTATAAGGTAAAGGGGCGTTGTCTTACCTGAACGCCTTTTCTCAGCATGACGATGGAGACTCCACAAATGGGGTTAACTTCATCCTCCTGCCCAATGAGACTAAGTCAAACGATTGCCACGCCTCCTGCTGGGCTGGATCCTAATCCAGTTACGAGGAGGCGAAGCACATAAGACATAGTTGGACGCGTTGGCTCCTCTTGCCCCGTATACAGGACCAGAGAGCCCTTTGAGGGGCTGGGGGTGGAGTCTCCATCGTCATGCTGAGAAAAGGCGTTCAGGTAAGACAACGCCCCTTCTCCAGCATGAGGATGGAGACTCCACAAATGGGACATACCAAAGCCAACTGTCCCTAAGGGAGGGAAGCAGTCTGGGCCTGTGTCCCGGTGGATGTCACCACCTGTTGCAAAACCCTCCGGCCAAAGGAGGCGTCTGCGGAGGCATATTTGTCCATCTTGTAATGCCTTATAAAGGGAGAAAGCGAGGACCAGGTCGCCGCCTTGTAGATTTCGGTGATGGAAGCTTGCGTGGCCCAAGCTGCCGATGTTGCGGCGCTGCGCGTGGAATGAGCCGTGATGCGGCCAGGTGTGGGCAATGAGTGTGCCTGATAAGCCCGCGCGATGCAAGCTTTGATCCATCTGCCGATTGTTGAGGCAGACACTTTCTGTCCCATGGAAGAGGGTTGGAAAGAAATAAAAAGCGCTTCCGACTTCCAAACAGCGGCTGTGCGCTTGATGTAATGTTTCAGCACTCTGCGTACATCCAGAGTATGCCACTTACGTTCCAAATTGTGGGACGGATTGGGGCAAAAGTTAGGGAGGACCACCTCCTGTGCTCTGTGGAACAAGGTGTTAACCTTGGGGACAAATGATGGGTTTAGTCGAAGGATCACCCTATCAGTATGAAAGGTACACAGATCTTCCCTTACCGAGAGAGCCGCCAGTTCCGATATGCGCCTGGCCGAAGTTACGGCTACCAGGAAGGCGACTTTCATAGACAAGAGGCGAAGAGTGCATGCTCCTATGGGTTCAAACGGCCCCGATGTGAGGGCCTGTAGAACCTTTGGCAGATCCCAAGAGGGATAACGGTGTACCACCGGTGGCCTGGTATTGGTCGCCCCTTTGAGAAAGTAGCGCACCGTAGGGTGCTGGGATAGAGAGGTTGAGTCGTCGCACTGCAAAACTGTTGACAAAGCTGCGACTTGTCGACGGATGGTGCTGGGCGATAGGCCCTTGTCCAACCCTTCCAACAGGTACTCTAAGACCTTTGGAATGGTGAGTGAGGAAAAATCTAATTGACTCTTAGCACACCAGAGGCTAAAATTTTTCCAGGTGGAGTCATATATCCTATTCGTGGAGGGGCGCCTGCAGGGTTGAATCATCTTTATGACCCTTATTGAATAGGATCCCCTTGTTAGCAGTTGCCGCTCAAGTGCCAGGCGGCTAACTGAAGCCATTGAGGTTCTGGGTGCTGCAAGGCTCCCTGACTCAGGGCAATGCGGTTGGGGGGAATTCTCCACGGGGGAGAGATGGAGAGATCCACGAGATCTGCCAACCAAGGACGTCTGGGCCAGTATGGGGCAATCAGTATTACTTCCGCCCGTTCCAGCAACACCTTGCGGATGACTGCCGGGATCAGAGGAAGGGGAGGGAAGGCGTATAAGCATTCCCTGGGCCAAGGGCTACGGAGCGCATCCACCCTCTCCGCCCCCCGGGAAGGGAACCGAGAGAAGAATCTCGGGAGCTGAGCGTTCAGCGGCGAGGCGAACAGGTCTATCACTGGTTGTCCGAATTGGTTCGAGACCTCCTTGAAAATGGAGGGATCCAGACACCACTCTGAGTGGTCTACCGTCGATCTGCTCAAGGAGTCCGCCTGCCGGTTCGCTACCCCCGAGATGTGTTCCACCCTGAGGGAGGAGAGGTTGGACTCTGCCCAAGAAGCTAGCAGCTGGGCCTCTGTCATGAGGTCTCTGGACCGGGTACCCCCCTGGCGATTCACGTGGGCCTTGGCTGCGACATTGGCCGTAAGGACCAGTACATGTTGCCCTGCTACTCTGCTCCTGAAGTGTCGAAGGGCAAGATGTATGGCCCTGAGCTCCAACCAGTTTATGTTGTGCTGCAAGTCCGGTTGAGACCACCGGCCCTGAGCCAACTGAGACTGGAGGTGAGCTCCCCAACCAAAGAGACTGGCGTCTGTGGTTAGGGTGATACGAGGTGGTTCCTTGAATAAGGACCCCTTTGCCAATGCCGGAGATATCCACCATTGAAGGGAGTGCAAGGTCTGAAGAGGGACCCTGACCTTCTGAGTGGAGGAGCTCGTGCCCAGCCTCTGAAATGGTAGAAGGAGCCATTGCAGGTGTCTGGAGTGCAATCTGGACCATGGAACGATTGACATGCACGAGACCATCTTCCCTAGGAGCTTGGAGAGTGTGGCCAGTGAAACTACTCGATCTTTCTGTATTTGGAGCACCAGAGACCGAATGCTGTCTTGACACTCCTGAGACAGGTAGACCATGCACTGCGTCGTGTCTATGATCGCCCCCAGGTGCAACAGACGGGTGGATGGAACAGTGTGGCTCTTCGGGAAATTTATAGAAAACCCGTGGGCCTGTAGTACCCCAATGGTGTGTTTGAGATCCCATTGGGCTGCCTGGACGGACGATGACTGAATTAGGATGTCGTCCAGGTAGCACTGGATCCGCACAGGTATTAGCCTCAGGTGGGCTGTTAATGCCACCAAGATTTTCGTGAACACTCTTGGGGCGGAGGAAAGGCCGAATGGTAGGGCTCGGTATTGGAAGTGGTGCCCGGCAAAACAAAACCTGAGGAACCTGCGATGGCTGGGAATAATGGGGATATGCAAGTAGGCCTCCGTGAGGTCTATAGATGTCAAGAGGTCGCCCCGTCTGATGCTGGCCAGAATGGACTGGAGTGTCTGCATTTTGAACCTCTCGTATTTGACATGGGAATTCAGACCTTTGAGGTCCAGAATTGCTCTCCATCCTCCTGAGATCTTGGGCACCACAAAGAGGATGGAATAGAATCCCTGCCCTCTCTGGCCAGTGGGAACCGGCTCTATGGCCCTGATGTCCAGAAGATGATGAATGGCCTGTTGCATAAGTCTCTTCTTGTCCAACCGCCGAGGCCTCGGGCAAGCTACGAAGCGACCCGGGGGTGCGGAAAGGTTAGGGACAGACCCTCCTTGATCGTTCGGAGCACCCAAGAGTCTGTTGTGGTGCTCTCCCAGTGGTCTGCGAATAGGGAGAGTCTGCCCCCTATGGGGACCATGTCCCTGGAGTCATTTAGCCCATCTGAATGGATGGCCTCCGCCCCCTCGAAAGGGCCACTTGCTTTGTGCCTGTTGTTTGGGTCTGGGGCCAGGGCGCTCCCATGGTCGGTCGGGTCTGGGAAGAAAGGGCCGAGCGTGCGGAGCCCACTCTGGGCTCGTGTATGCACGAAAGGGCGCTCTTCGATAGTCCAAAGTAGAGCGTCTGTCCCCGCGTTTGTTAAGGTGAGACATCACCTTGCGTTTATCGCGGTTCTCACCAGGTATGGAGAGAGTGACTCACCAAACAACTGGCCGCCGGTGTAAGGGGCGGTAGCCAGACGCCACTTTGCCTTTTGGTCCACTCTCCACTGTTTTAACCACAACAGTCTGCGAACGGCCACATTGTAGCCCATGGTCCGCGAAGAAAATCTGGCTGCGTGTAGAGAGGCGTCAGCCATGAATTCAGATGCAGCCAGTAGCTTACCTAAGGTTTGGTGGACGCGTACCTAGTCCTGGGGTATCGTGGCTTGGAGCTCACGCAGCCACATTATGGAGGTCCTGGCGAAAAAGGAGGTAGCCGTCGATGCCTTCACCAACCACGCCGAGGCTTGGTGGGACCTGCAAAGGGAAAACTCGGACCTCCTGTCCTCTGGTCTTAGAGCCTCAGCCATGTCACCGGATACGGTGGATGGAGAGACTAGAGGAGTAATAGCCTGATCTACCACTGGTACTTCAAGCAAATCAGGCAGAGAAGAGGCCACATTAAAGAATCTCTTGTCTGAGGTGGTCAGTGAGGGCGGTGAAGCCAGAGCTGACCATTGCTTCTTGATGGTGTTAAGGAACAAGGGAGGGCAAGGAATTCTCTTCTGAGAGACAGAAGGTTCTGTGAATAATGGGTTTCAGACCTGATCAGTGGAGGGAGGGGGATCCTCTTGTTCTGGCTCAATGTTAGCCGAGGCTATTGCCTTATTTAAAAGGGCTTTGAATAAAGATGGGTCAAACAGCCCAACAAAGGGAATAGGATCAGGTGTTGTCTCTTCATCCTCAGAGAGGTGAATCTCACCCGGCTCATATTCCTCTGGATAGGTATCAATACCCTGGGAGGAATGGTCAGAGATGATGGACTGAGCATAATCAGCCGGCTCTGGCTGATAGTAGGATGGTACAATAGGGGCGGCCGATTCGGCTCTGGGTTTGTGGAGAGCAGAAGCCAAGCCCTGGGAGACGGCCTGGGCTATTAAGGCCTGGAATTGCTCAGATGAGAATTCCTGAGGGACCACAGAGCGGAGCCCCGCTGCAGTCGGTGTAAACGTGGCCTCAGATGCAGGCCGTGCGGCATGTGGCTGAGCTGGCCATTGAGGGCATGCTGAGTGGCTCAGCATTTCTTGCCCCTGAGCGGTCTCAGCTTCGGGAGACCATGCCCTCTGGAATGGGGGGATGGAAGGAGCAATGTGAGGCTCAAACAGAGTCCCCGCAGTCGAGGCAGCAACGTCTGGGCCTAGCTGTTGTTGCTGAATCCTTGAAAACTGCCTCTCCAATGCCAGATGCCGCCTGTTGGCCTCCTTCTCAGCCGCTTTGGAAGGGGCCCTTTTTGAAATGGCCTTGGCCTTGAGCTTACCTGCTGCTTCCAGCTTTGAGGACTTGCGCCTCTTTTTTGCTGGGGATAATAGACCACCGTGGGTGGTCGTAGGAGCGGAGTTGTCTGACATCGTTGGTGGATCCTCTCAGCAGAAGCCAAGAATGCAGGCGATGTCAGATGGAGCTCTGGGATGTCCTTGCCCAGGAACCGGCTAGGCCGGTTATGGCTCCAATTAGTGTTGGCGACTGGACCAGACACTGGCCCTTGTGCACTGGGGAGCTACCAGCGAGGCTGGTCACTGCTCCAACAATTGTTGCCGCTCCAATGCCGCTGGGGCTAATAGCCTTGTCTCCCTGAGGCAGAAATGGTGGCAGTTGCAAAGACGAGGCCAGTCAAGATGGCGGCCGGCCAATTGGAGCCTTGCGAGGTAGGCCCGTTTGCCAATAAATTGACCCCTCTGGTCTTGCCAGGGTCAGTGCTCCTGAAGCTGTAGGTCAAACCTACAGTTGCTTCGCTAGCCGCTTGGAGCATCAAAGGGGAAATTCTCCCTGCAGTATCTTGCAAACGGCTGACAGAGCTGTTACTGTGGCCAAAATGGCGGCCGCGATAAGCCCACCAAATTCTCGGCGCGCCTAAGGCCCAGTCACTTCAAATACCTCAGCAGAGGTAGGGAAAGAAGGAGCAGCCTCTAAAGCTTCGGAGCTCTGTGGGAGCTCGCAGCAGCACGCTCCAGCCAACGAGAAAAATTCTTGCTGTTTAAAGCTTCCGCCGCGCTGAGACGAGCGACGGCCCCTTGCAGAGCCTGCGGCTCAGCTGATCGTCGGGAGACGATCGCGCCACCTATCTGACAGTTTCGTTCAGGGCTCGCAATGGCCTTGCAGTTTTAAGCGTGCAAAGAAGAAATCTTGCAGTTTAAAGTTAATTAGCTTCGGCCGCGCTGTAGGCAAGTGGCGGCCCCCTGCGGAGCCCGCTGCCCAGCTGATCGTCGGGAGACGATCGCGGCTCTCCCGGCTGTCTGTCGGATGTTTTTGACAGCACAGACTTTGCCAGTAAAGCTAATTTTGCTGTAAATACAGCGAGGATAGAAATTCCACAAATGGGTATACAACCTGCCTATTGAATGAGGAGCCAAACGAAAGGCGTCCTGATGGGCTGAAAGACTAAGTCGTAACTCGGTTAGGATCCAGCCCAGCAGGAGGCATGGCAATCGTTTGTCTTAGTCTCATTGGGCAGGAGGATGAAGTTAACCCCATTTGTGGAGTCTCCATCCTCATGCTGGAGAACAATCATTTCCAAGACCTGGGACAATTAATAGTAACTTGGATAACTTTAAAATGGGATCACTAAAGTTCTGATCATATCCTCCAGATATGAACAGTTGCAGGATTTAGGTATGGCTAGTCTAGAGAAAAGAAGGACTGGGGGTGACATGATAGCAGTATCCCAGTATTTGAGCAGCTGCCACAAAGAAGAGGGGGTCAACTTATTTTCCAAAGCACCAGAGGCAGGACAAGAAACAATGGATGGAAACTAATCAAGGAGAGAAGCAACCTGGAATTAAGGAGAAATTTCCTAACAGTGAGAACAATTAACCAATGGAACACTTGCATTCAGAAGTTGTAGGCGCTTCATCATGGAGGTTTTTAAAAGACTGGACAACCACCTGTCTGAAATGGTATCTCCTGCTTGAGCAGGGGGTTGGACTAGAAGAGCTTCAAAGTCCCTTCCAGCTCTATTCTGATTCAATGTGTTGGAGGCTACAATATCCAGCATTTCCATTCAAAAACAATCAAACATACTCTCTACTCAGTGTTTATATAACCCAATGCTATTGCTGTGGCTAGTCAAGACATTGAGTCCTCTCTGCTGAAAACTTTCCACATACACTGAACTATTATTCCTATTATGTAATAATTCAATTATTCCTAATAATTGAATTATTCATACTGTCCTTAATATATATATATATATATATATTGCCCTTTTAAGATGAGAAATTAAGACACTGAGGATTTGATAAACTTGTCCAGGAAAGTAGAAGGAACACTTTTCGCAACCTTTGTAGACAAAGCACCACTAAGAAGGAAATGGAACACACAGATGTCTTGTAAAACTAAACAAGAGGGATTCTTCTTCCTTTTTTATTCACAGGGAAGTAAACAAGGGCATTTCATTAGGCTGCTTGATAATATTTTTCCAAGAAAATTTCATTTCCTGATACTTGGCCATATGGAAGGCTGAATGAAAAAGAAAACAGTGTGCTACATGGTATAGTATTTCTCAGAACAGGACAGAAGATCCTTATAACTTTCTCCTTACTGGGCAGTTTTTTAGTCCATTTTTTTCTGTCCTGCATCTTTAACAAAGTCACCAAAAATAAACAGAACATTTCAACTGAAAAGTGACCTCTCTCCCTATGATGTAATAAGGTTGTTCCCATTAAAGATTTATGAGATGCTTTCAAGAGAGTCTAAGGATAATGGGCACTTGATGCTAAACCAAGAAAACAACTGCAGCGGGAGAAAAATAGGATTTAAAAGTTATCAACATAACATTTCAGACTACATGCAATGACAGCCCTCTCAACTTCTCCCATCTCCCATTGACTTGGTTCATTCATCATACTGATCAAAAGGTGGTTTGATTTTGGCTTGACTTGTGATCCCAGGCACTGCAGTTTGTAATCCATGATTTATGACATGATGTAGCATGTAAACCAGGCCAATGTTATTTCACCTCCAAAAGCACTGTCAGCCATTTACCACCAGTGATCAATAGTGAAGCTTGGCACAAGAAGCAGACAAAAGTATTGATTCACTTGGGATTCTCCTACCAGCAAGGTATTATTTTTAAGATTTTTAAACTACTTTCTTCTGGTTAACACTTAAAATACAAAATGTTCGTTACTTCTATTAATTATGACAGACTCCTAAACAGAGCTCTACAAATACTCCCAAAGCATCTCTGATTTATCACATCTGTGGAAAAAATTATTCCCAGTAGGTATCCTTTTGTTAGCCTTTTTCTTACATTAACCCACCTACTCAGAATTGGCGAGTTCTTTCATAATGTAAACTCAGAATCTCCAAAAAGACAGTATCAGTCTACATACATTTCAGATTGGGTATCTAGACCGTTTCATCAGAGAGGAAACTTCTTATACAATTCCATCAGAGATGAAGCTTCTTATACAATTAATCCAAACTGCAATGATTTTTAACAACTGAACATGCCTGAGATTAGATCGTTTTAATCTACTCTTGCTCTGTGGGTAGTTTTAATATCTCTCTAAGTGATTATACCCCCAAGCTTTATATAAGCAGATATAAATCAACCCAAATTTCTCACTTTGAGGTACAAATGAAATTATCCTACTCCGGACACATTATGCGAGGGTTCTAATGCTGGGAAAAATGGAAAGAAAGAGAAGGACAATCATCAGCAAGGTGAATGAATCCAGTTATAGCAACCATGATGGACCAGGTCAGGGATAGATCATCATGGAGAAAATCTAAGAGGTGGTCACTAAGAATGGACAATGACTCGATGGCACAATCAATAAACTAATTTAACAGAGAACAGTAATATCTATATATAATTAATGCTGGGCTTGAGAACAGGGTTTTCTTGTAACTGACATCAGAAATCTTCTCAGTAGCCTTTCCACTGGATTTCAAGCTATAAGTGGCTCTGATGAGACTATTGTCATTTTTTTTTTCTGGGAAATTCTCTGATCCACAAAGTAATTGCCAGTAGGAACAGTTTATGGCTCATCCCAATCACACTAACTAGTATAATACAATCCTTTAAAAGCACACGGTACAGAACCTATTAGATTTTTCACAGCAAAATCTGTCCTAGCCTAGCTTTATTAATAACTGCTACTGCTGGTTTTAAATATTTCCCATGGAAATTAATGGAATTTAACACTCATCTTTCATGTGAGACTGGGGCTAGAATCAACAAAGAACACAAATGTGTTATCCAAATATTTCTGAGGGCTTGTAGTAGTTCTAATAGCAGAAATTGAAATCTGCAAAAATCTCATATTAGCAGTTCAAATATATACCTATTGCATTCAGCGTACAGGGAATGCCCATTAGTGTCTGTTGGTGGAACGCAGTCAACTTCATGAAACCAGATAAAACAGCCCACTTCATTTGCAGGTTCAAAGAACAGGAAAAATTAGAAATAAATGGAAACATCTAGAGACAGAATGATGAAAATGGTTGAATATGTCCATGCTCACTTTTCAAAGCATTCTCTCAAGAGTTAAGATATACAATATGGTTAGAGTTTTTTTTTTATTTAAAAAAAAACAATGTTAATAGATGCTGCAATTTGGCACAGTATATTCTACACACCCAAGCATATAAAGGGAGGGTCAAGTCTACAGATAGGGTGTTATAAATCTCTATTTAGGATTTTTTTTTTTCAAACAAGCTTTTTAACTTGTAGTAAGAGAAGTTCTGAAATTATATTGATAATAAGTAAAGCAGGATTGCTCATCACTGCTTTGCATTTAAATAATGCAAAATAATATATAGCAATTAGGTACTATATTTTTCATCATCAAAAGAAAAAAAAGAGCCAAACCCAAGAAGGTTGGAACAATAGGCTTAATCATTCTTTTTTTTCTGTAGTACCAATGAAAATATATTTACAACCCCACACACAATCTCTGGAATTGCCACATTTCTATGACCACCACAGAGAAAGATTTAATCTTTTTTTGTGTGTGTGGCTCTAACAGAAATCCTAACCCTGAAATAAGTGGTTGACTCTTAAAGTGGTTCCTATACAGCAGATCAGACCATCGTCTCAATCTCTTTCACTATAAACAAGATAGGAGGGGATTACTCACTTATGAAGATCCTTGATTGAGGCCCGATAGGTAGTGCAAAATAATGATTGAGATGGAAACACCTTGATTTAAAGTGGTTGATTTAAAGTGGTGCATGACCAGTAATTCAATTACCAATAAGGCAAATTGATGAAATTACTGCCTGACATCTCATTTAACCCTCAACTCCAGGATGCTGTCAACCACCTCAAATCTACCTTTCCCATTTTCTTTCTGTTCCAGAGCTGAACGAGTCACCACATTTCCAGACAAAGACCAAGGCTGTACCCATTTACAACTGCTATTTTCTAAGAGCCTTCCCACTCCTGAAAATCCATTAGCGTGGGGAGTTTGTACTGTCTTTGCACTATGTAAGCTGCTTTTTGTGTATTTCTAATTAAAACAATTCATTGTGATGTTATTGCTAAAGTTAATTACTTTGGATTTTATTGTTATAATTAAGTGGAGCAAGGAGGATGGCAGGCAGTACATTGCCTTCACATTGCCAACTTCAGTCATAAGCTAATAGCAAGAGCTTCTGGGGTCCCATTATTTCTTGGCTTCAACCTCAGTCTATTCTATTTGTCTATCTTACAGGACTGTGTTAATGCTTGTGAGATATGCCTGGAATACTAAGGAGCAATGTTGTTAAGCACAGTTGTTACCTATAACAGAAATAAATCATCCACAGCATATGGTAGTGAAGCTTAGGAATGAGAATATCCCAATCCCCTGGGATGGCATACTTTACATGAGAAATACTTCCATCTCTCTTCAGTTGAGGATATTCTAGCTCTGCCTACAAAGCACGATTCCTCATGAACCTCTTTTCATATGAATAAAGAATGGTATTTGCACTATTTCTAACAGATTTGTTTGAAATATTTTTTGGAGTTTCTAAACTTTTTTTTTTTTTTTAATGGCATGTTATACTAATGTTATCACAATTATGTGTCTCTGTGTCGTGTCAATCCTGACGTCTGGTGATTACATGGACAGGACATGGACTTTCATGAAATTTTCTTGGCAACATTTTTGAAACATGATTTGTTATTATTACATTCTTCCTAGAAGTGAGAGATCACGTCTCACTCAGTTGATTTCTCTGCCTAAAGTAGGACTAGACTAGACTCCTATGCCTGCATATTAACCACTAGACCAGACCAAACTGGTTATAGTTATGCACTTGTTGCAAAAAGCAGGATGGTGATGGGGAGACTCTAAATTTTTTCCCACCTTGCAAAATAACCAGTAGTAGTATGTTCATTTGAACAGGGAGAATGCATGGCTCTCCTGCAAAGCAGGCCAGTGTTTCTTATCTAGTTTCTTCACGTGGCCCTTTAAAAAAAAAAAAAAAAAGTAAACGTACTGTGTGGAAAATTTACTGTAGGAGTATTGCCATGCATTAAGGATTTGAGGGAACATCCTACTATATAAAAGCATGGTGTTAAACAAGGTTGTAGGTATTCCTTTCTTTTACCTTCTGAATGAAAGTCTTCCTTCCTAGAGCAACCATTGGTAGTAAGACAACTTGTCAGCTAGCTACTTAGAAATAGTGTCCGAGTATCTAAAGAATTTTGTTGTGACTTTGTTACCTAGAGCAGGGCTTTTCAACCTGTGGTACGCGTATCACTGGTGGTATGTCGGCACCTGGCAGGTGGTACGCTTACGATGAGTTGAAAAGCACTGTAAAAAAAAAGTGTAAAATAAAGTGTAAAAGTGTAATATGGGGATGAGCTGAAGTGGCGGCAACACAGCACAGGCCTGTGGGAGACCCAGTTGAAGCCGCAGTGTTGCTGGGGCTCTGCTGAGCGCCCAAGATCCATGTCGGGCTCCAGCTGACTGGCGCTTCCGGAAGCTGTGTGCAGCCTGGGGAAAGGAGTCAGTTGCAGCTACACCGAAGACAAAAGAAGGAGGAGGGGATAGACATGCCCGCGGGGTGTGTACATTTGGCCCAGGACCGCCCTGGAGACAGCAAGGGGCCGGCCCACCCCAGCTCGCAATCAAAGGAAAACCCTGAATCTCCACGCCCCCTGGGCACAGACACACTCGCCACTCCTCACCATAGCTAGGGCAGGACTTGCAAGTACCTCCGTCCTGCAAAGCGGGCCTCCCCCGGCACTCCCACCCGTCCTCACTAAAGGCCGAGCGCTCCAGCCTCGCCTTGCCAAGGAAGGGGGCGGCGGTCGAGACTACGTCCGATTTGCAGCTTGCCAGGGACGCTCAAAGGCTGCCCAACTTTACTCTGGAATTTTGGGGTTGGAAAGCGGACGGGTCGCGCTGCGTTTGCAGGCCTGGCGGCACCTGCTGGAAAGCCTCCTGCTTCCCCCTAAGGGGGAATCCGCTAAGGAGTGTGTAACAACTCACCTGCCGAATCAACTCACCTGCCGAATCAATCCCTGCAGCTCCTTCGGAGCCGTCCTAATTCCGATGGGCCTGCCGGCATGGCGACAAGTGAGAGCGCCGGGTGAGCCACGTTTTGCAGGACGAAGCTGGTAGACCTATGCCAGTAGGCCCGTCGGAATCAGGACGGCTCCAAAGGAGGTAGCTGCGGGGGGGGGGAAAGCAGGAGGCTTTTCAGCAGGTGCCGCCAGGCCTGCAAATGCGGCGCTGCCCCTCCGCTTTCCAACTCCGGAATTCCAGAGTAAATTTGGGCAGCCTTTGAGCGCCGCTGACAAGCTGCAGATCTGCTGTAGTCTCGGCCACTGCCCCCTTCCTAGAGAACAGAGCCTAGAGATGGGCTGCAAGCTGCATTAAGCAGCATTGCATAATGGAAGGAAGCCAAGAAAAGTATTTATTTGATGTGGCAGAGACCTTTGTAGACTAAGAGATAGGAAGTTGACTAGCAGATAAGTGAAAGCAAACAATTGACTCTGCTTCACATAGTTTTATAGCTCTCTCCTTTCCATTAAATTCTCGGTCTATCTATTGAGTAAATAGAATACATTCTGTCTAATCTGGATTAAGACACATTTATTTTTCCTTCTTTAGTTCTTTAATTTTATTAGCAGGACCAGTTTGGAGAAGTGGTTAAGATACCAGGCTAGAAACTGGAAGACTGTGAGTTCTAGTCCCACCTTTGACAGGAAGCCAGCTGGGTAACTTTTAAGTCAGTCTCTCCCTCTCTCTCTGTAAGAAGCGGGCAATGACAAATCACTTCCAAAAAACCTTGCCAAGAAAACTGCAGGAACTAGTCCGGGCAATCACCAGGTGTCAAAAACTGACCTGAAAGCACACATTGTTTCAACAATTTTCTTGGGGTTTTTATCCAAGGCATGAAGACTTAATCTAGAACCATATTTGCTCAATGGAAAAAACAGGGATAATTTTACTATAGAAGTGGCTCAAGATCAGATGATGAACCTGTTTCCTAATCTGATAGGTTACCAAAACTCTAAAAGTGGCAGATTTCTGATACTATCAAGTATTGGGGGGTGGGGGAATTAAATATATAACCAGATACAACATTTGCGGTTCAGGGACAAATACATAAATCCAAGAACACTAGTAAAATAATGCTCTTAGTGTAAATAATACAGACATTTTATTACATTGACTGATGAAAAAGAGATGGATCAGCACTATGAAAATAAAACAATGCACAAAATCAACATCTCTGATGTCAACATTTCTACATTTCATTCTGAGCCTCTCCAGGTAAGCCTGAAAAAGATTCTGGTTGGAATCCCTGGAAATCTGCTGACAGTCAGTGTAGACAATAATCAGTCAGACAAATTAAGATATAATAGTACGATCCCTATTCTACACAATGGAACCCTTTTCTTGACAAATACTAGAAGCAAAATGTACAGTAATGTTGTACACTCAGATTGCAATAATGCAGTCCTCAGGAAGAAATTCTCCATGAGAGAAAACCAGCTTTTGTTCTTTTACAGTTCTTATCAGTGCTCAAAAACAAATAGATAGAAGTTTGCTTCTTTATGGGAGGCAAAATAATGCATAATTTGCAGGATAGCTCTAAGCAGGTTCACTACATCTCATGCGCATACCTACTTGTCACCCCAAAGATCAACCTTTAAACCTATAAAGTAATGCGTTGAAAAAGAGAATTTGCCACATCTTTCCTTCTATTTTCCAGTCTCCTCAACTGCAGTTAACTGTTACAATTAGAAAAATGAAGGAAGGAACTGAGCTTCAGCTTGTTTTAGATGGCATTACACTCTCCTTGAAATAGCAGGTTCTCAGTTCTGGAAAGCGAATTCGTCACTGAATTCCCAGGCAGTATCTCTACTGGTGCATAGTTTACAATATGTGGTATCTGGGATTGCATTTGAAAAGCAGCTAGAAACTACAGTCGATGCAATGCGAGGCAGCCTGGTTGCTAACAGGTATGGGGACCAATGGTGCCTTTACAATACTGAAAAATCTGCTTTGGCTGCCAATTGTATACCCGGCGCATTTTATTTGCTGATATTAAACTTTAATGTCCTAAGTCACTTAGCGACTAAGAGAATTTCTCTCCTGTTACCAGCTCTGTCCAGCTGATGGATTTGCAGAGACATCTCTTCTGAAGATACCTCTGCTACCACAGGTCTATTTTTCTGGCATGAGGGCTTTGTTGCTTCCAAACTATGGAATGGAGGGATTTTTGGCTTTCAGATCCCTTATCTCAGTATTCTGTGATAGATAAATTAATTTAGATAAAGATACCTTTCTTTCACCAAGCTTTCAATTATTAGTTGGCATCAGTATTATTAATTATAGTACTGATTTATGCTTTAACTTTTTAGACTCCAAGTCTTTTTTCAGTTCTGTTAGCTAATATGAACAATCCCTAAAGCAGAAAAACAAGAAATAAATGAGTTAATCCCAATCAAAGCATGATACACGGAACTATTTAAAAGGCATCAATCACAAATTAGCCTATTACTGCTGTTAGTTCATGACCCTTATAGTTACAATGTCATTCAGAATTCTCCACCCCATTCGGTGATAAAAGTGAACAAACTGTGCACTGCTATTCAAATGGACAGAAAATGGCATGCATTTATTATTCTGCTCCTGCAGGGAGTCTGGAAAAGATTTCCTAAGGAAAACCTATATTATCCTTCTAATAGTTTGCAAAGCAGAACCCAAGAAGCTTCATGGTTGACCACAGAACCAAATTCAAGTCTCATTCACAAATTGTAAAACTGTTACAAGTCTGGCCAGTATTTTCCTTCAATACATGCATCTGTTACAGGGGACACAATTATTTACTTACTTATTTGATTTGATTTTTATCTCCCCTTTATTACTTTACAAGGAACTCAAGGCAGTGAACATACCTAAAACTCCTTCCTCCTTCTCTTTTCCCCACAACAACAACCCTGTGAGGTGGCTTGGGCTGAGAGTGAATGACTGGCCCAAAAACACCCAGCTGGCTTTCACGCCTAGAACTCACAGGCCTCCCGGTTTCTAGGCCAGTAGCTTAATCCAACTGGCTCATCCTAATTTAAATCCTAAATTTAAACCTACTTCATTTCCATTATTCTGCCCACATAAGAGCAACTGTTGACCTCTGTTGCTCTTCCGTTTGTTTGTTATTGGCAATCTAATGGTTGGTGTTTGGGAGGTGAGAGCACAAAGGAAAATAAGAAATAGAACTTATGCTATGCTGTGGCCGATTTCTCTCACAGGAATTCCCCGATCTCCGGCAAGGCAGCATCAAACTCGTGATCGAGAATGTTCGTGTATACGGCTCACGTTCTACTATAGGCCAGCCTGAGGGCAGACCCCAGCGTTGGCAAGCAAAAACCAGCAAACATCACTGCAGTTAATTCTCTTCCGAAGCCAGGGGGGTGGGGAGACATTAAAGGAAGATTAACTCTGGAACCTCTTTCTGCCCCCGGTTCCACCCTCCTCCTCAACATCTTCCCGGTTGCCTACCCCCAACCGATGAGATCCAAGGAATGAAATCAACAAAGTCACGCTTTCTTGTCACATGTTTAATGTTTTCATCCAATCGAGCTTTCAGATGCTTTTTTTGGGGAGGGGGGGGAAGAAAAGCCACATTTGGCATGCCACATTTTCTTTCTAACAAAGCCGGGGGAGGGGGGAGGGGGGAGGAAAGAAAGAAAGAAAGAACAAAAGCTGAAAACAGAGCGAGTACGCACTAGAAGGAGAAACCCCGGAGTCTAATTAACAGCAAACATGTTGGAGGCAGTCTTACTGCCTCATAGTGACTCTATTTATTGTGACTCTGGTCTGTTGTTATCTATCAAAAGACTCCTGAGGGGATCATAAAGTCGCCTTGCAGATACCGCAGCTCCTTTCCGTCTGATGATACTATCTGATTTTTTTTTTTTCCCGTCCTGACTTTTCCTCTTGCCAAAACAAAACAAAACCAACTGACTGAACTCACCACGGTCACCGGGGACACCATGTTTGCTGAGGAGGCTTCTATAGGCAGGTCTTCACGCTTGCTTATATAGCTCGCTCTAACTGCGGGTTACCGCTCCCGCTTTTAATAAGATCGGAGGGCATCTATTTTTCTCAATGCCGATTGTTTTCTCCGTGCTTTTTAAAGAACGCCGTGACGTCATAATGCTCGGAGCGAATGTGCAGAGGGGAAGAGAGCGAGGGGGGCGGTCCTGCAGCTAATACGTCTCCACCCCGCTCTCCTCCTATGAAGGGCTTCACTCGCTGGTGAGTAGACCCGTCCCAATGCGTATTGTAAGGGGAGCGGGGAGTTGTCCCAAGGTAAAAACTGCTTTCCCCTAAAAGACGTTGATCTCTGCTCAACAGGCATATATAATTTGCGCCGATCGCCAGTTTCTATTTTCTTTTTTTGCGGTTCTAAATGTTTTTCATCGCCCTTTCCTTGATAGCGTTTGCTGATTTAAGAACAAGGTTAGCTGTCACTGTGGCTCACAAGAAATAAAACATTCAACTACGGTCGTCTTTATCGGAGTCAACCGAAGAGCCAAAAAAAAAAAAAGTATGCAGGCTGCAGCTTTTTTTTTCTTCCCCCACTTGAATACATACTGGAAGTTGTACAACACTCAGTGGAGACTGCAGGCACAATAGTAGCTACCAAGGTTTCAGTCCAATACCTGTTTATCTCTTAAGTAATCCCACTGCAAGACAGCAAGGTACACTTGTAAATAGACATGTACAGCAAGGCTGTGTAGATTAAGGCAGGCTGACAGACATACTGACTACTGAGTGATGCATCTAGGCTAGTTTCCCAAAGTGAAAAATCGCATAAAGCTAATACTAACTGAAATTTAACAGATAACTAAATGATAAATATTGCAAGTAATGATGCCCTTGCATTACCTACATGGATACAAACCTACAGTTTCCTTAGGTAGGCCATGGAAATAGCATTCATGGTATTCATTTTTTTCCCCTCTGTCTTCTTCCATTACGGACATGGAAATCAGGGATTTACATTTTAAGTGTCAGAAAGGAGGCAAGGCAACTCTAGTCCACCCTTCAACCAGTGATTTCTAGACCCCGCCCCATCCCCATGATCATGATGCTGTAAGCTCCAGGTACTGAAAAAGCCAGAAGGTTGTACTGGCATAGCCAAACATTCCATTACTTTACTATTATTTATTTATTAGTCTATCCATTCTTTATTAGTCAGCTAGTCCGCCACTGAAAAAGTCACAAATCTACTACAAACAGGATCCAATTTGCAAGCCAATCTACCAACAAAAAGTTAAGTAATTTCTGCTATCCAACAGGGAAAAATACTGGAGAGTGAACCTGAAATGTGCATTCCCTGCCCCCCTCCCCCCCCCAAACATTTTCAGGATAACTGAAACAAGCCAGAGCAGATACACGTGTACAAAAGAAAAAAAAAGCTACAAGCCAGATCAAGTCAAGGAAGAAACAAACAAACAAACAAAAGGGTAATATGAAGGTCAGGCACAACGAAGGGAGTGGGTGGAGCAGAAAAAAAGGAAATGGGCACAGCTTGGGAAAGAGAAGCAGGAAGTGCTATTGAAGATAATAGATGGAAAACCACATCTAAATTTGAGACTGACAGGTGGAGCATTTGCACAGCCCTGTAGCATCTGAGGTTGGGAGGGGAAGAGCAGGGATTTGCAGACAAATTTGAAAATCTCTTAAGGCCACATTTGCCCTTTTAGATTGAGCAAAAGCACCCCCAACTTGCACCCCTCTGATTTATAGGACCAAACTGTAAATCCCGATATATGGGAGCTCATCTGCATTATTGATTCTGTTTGCACAAGTCTGAACTGTGTAATCAGGAATGAACTCTATAATCTAGCTACTCCAGACAATTAACCCTAAGGGAGTTAACTCTAGCCCCAAACAACTCTGAGTTCATTTGGAGCTAAGGTTACTATTCCTATCAGCCATATTATCTAAATATTTAATGGGTGTGTTAACCTCCCTATTCATTATGTATGATTGAGACATCCTAGAGAGATGCTGCTAAAATGGGGCCCCTTACGCAAAGGCAACCAATCAAGTAGCAAAGGAAATCCTATTATAAGCTTGGTAGCGTACAAAAAAATGAGTTGCCCCAGTAAGTTTACATCTTCATTTATTCAAATATATGCAAACTTCAGTACTGGCTTTACTCCCGATTCATAGGACTAGACAAAGGGCCCTAATCCCATTGGGCAAAATAGCCTCCCTTCTATTAAAGCTGGCAGCATCGCCAATATAGCAATAGAAAACTATATAGTAGTTTGACCTTTATTCTTATTGTGGATGGAAACAGAAGAAAACAAATAATTTACTAATCTTGTTTGGTTCTCTTATTTTGCATGGAGCTTTAAGAAACATTTCTCCCAACTAGGTGCCCTTGAGGCATGTTAGACTACAATTCCCATCTTGCTCGGGGCAGACTTAATTAGATTGGGAAATCTTTTGAAGGAGGGAGGCTGAAGTTTACCTTCTGTGTCAGGCAAAAGCTGATATGGGCATGGTAATGATGCAAAGTGGGTGATGCCACATCATAACACATGGGCAAACCTGAGGTTTTCCTGTCATTATTGAGTTTAGGGGGATGTTTTAAGGTTAACCCACCATTTTGGATGCATTTCCTATCTCCAAATGGCACACATTTTCAACAGTTGTTACCAGAGGAGCTTTTGGGTGGGTCATAAGGAGGAGGAGTGCCTGGACTTGCATAAGCGTTTAATCTACCTCAATCCTTCTGTTGCATGCCATGAATAGTAAAGCTCAGCCAGCAAGCTCCAGCAGTGAATGGGAATGGAGATTTGGGTTGAGAGAGGTGACTGAAGTATGAGCTACATAATGCTTGCAAAAATACTACTCACTGCATGGGTATATTGTACCAATCTTTCCATATGGGAAGGAAGGAAGGAAGGAAGGAAGGAAGGAAGGAAGGAAGGAAGGAAGGAAGGAAGGAAGGAAGGAAGGAAGGAAGGAAGGAAGGAAGGAAGGAAGGAAAGTTTCAGTAGAGATCATTCCTGTCTCATCTTAGAATCAAAAACAAATGGGTCTTTTGATTACCTCAGACTTGTCTTGAATGAACTGGTGTTTTTATATCCACTCATGCGTACATGAAAAAGCTTCCAGTTATAATTCAATGATGATTACTTTTAAAACTAAATCTAGTTCACTCCAAACCTTTGGGCCTGTCCATTGGCCTTCATTTGTAGCACCATTTGGAATTCTGCAGCGTGAGCTACTAATATTCCAGTTCGCTTGGTCTTCCTTTTAACTCGGTGGCTATGTTCATGTCACACAATTTAGTTGAGGTAAAATCCTAGCAGTTATATTTGTAATTTATATATAAGGTTAAACTTGGTTACTTTTGAAAGCTTAATGTCTTACACAAATGCAACTGACTGGATTAGCTTATTGCACAAACCCATAAAATGGGTTAATTTAGTAGCAACATTAAGCATGTTTTCTGAACACAACCACTTTAGCCCAGGAACGCCTTAGGAACCTCCTATAAATGTGTTAAGATTGCATATTTTTTTTTGCCTGATAGTAACTGATGCAAGAACAAAGAGCATCATTATTAACGAGATTTAGCAACAGCCATATAATCCTTGAGAGCCAGTTCGGTGTAGTGGTTAAGGCATCAGGCTGGAAAGTGGGAAACTGTGAATTCTAGTCCTGCCTTAGATACAAAACCATCTGGGTTGGACTAGTCACTTTTTCTCAGCCCTAAGAAGAAGGCAATGCCAAACCACTTCTGAAAAACCTTGCCAAGAAAACTGTAGGGACTTGTCCAGCAGTGTGAGAACTGGACATGACTGAATGGAAGAATACATAGAGACACACACAGAGACACAGATACGGCTATTTACAATATTTGATATTATATTATATTATGGCAATTCAGAAATCTGTTTTGAGCATGTGCGAGAAATAGGTGGGGATAGCGATGCCCGTCCTATGGCGCTGTGTGCAGAAGTTCAGTAGAAAGTGAGGAGTGGAAGAAGGTTATATTGTAATTGACCCGTCCACTAGATCAACTGAAAATAAACCCTGCCATAGAAAATCCCACCAAATGTGAAGTGCGTGCCGTAATACGATTCCTATGTGCAAAAAAACTTTCGGCAGCTGCAATTCATTGCAAACTGTGTAAAGTTTACGGACCAAACGTGATGAGTGAAGGTGTCATATGTCAATGGTATCGCATGTTTAAAGTTGGACGAACTGACGTGCAAGATGAGGCAAGAAGTGGCCGCCCATCTGTAGTCAGCGTGCAGGAAATTGACAAAGTTCCTTGAAATCCATCAGTTCACAATATCTGCACTTTCTTTACTTTCCCCAAATTTCTTGGACTGTTTTGTACGAAGTAGTGACAGAAAATTTGGGATACTGCAAGTTCTGTGCTCGTTGGGTACCAAAACTCCTTTCTGAGGAGCACAAAACACACCAAATGGATTCATGATACTGTTACAGGGTGGCTTCATTCCCAGGCGGGAGATTTTTTTGCAGAAAGAATTTCAAACCTTGTAAGACATTATGACAAGTGCCTCAATTTGAATGGTGATTATGTCGAAAAGTAATGTAATGTTGTAGTTTTCTAATGTGTATAATAAAAGTTCTGTATCTGCAAGTGTCTGTCATTGATAACCAAACGGAGGTTTATTTCTGAAATTCTATTCTATTCTATTCTATTCTATTCTATTCTATTCTATTCTATTCTATTCTATTCTATTCTATTCTATTCTATTCTATTCTATTCTATTCTATTATTCTATTCTGCTTATTAAGACGGAGCTGCCTTAGTGGCTTTTATGGCACATTTGTCTTCATTGCTATCAAAGGCTATTGCTGATTGTTTGGCTGTAGTAAGAGCAAAGAAATTTCATCATTATTATTTTTTTATAATGAAGCCTTGGTAGACTTTTCTCAGTTACACCCAGGAGACATTCCTCTATCTCCATGGGTACTTTACACAAAAAGAGCAAGAAAGAGAGATAAAGGAGTAGGAAAATTCATGCTTGGAGTCGCAATTTAACATTTTATTTTGTATTCATGTCTTTTCACAGATTAGTCTCCATAGAAGTCAAGAACTGTGGCACCATTCTAAAACTTGGCTCCAAACCCACTGCACATTAATACTGTAAATTTGGCCAGTTTAGCTACTTCCATTATGTCAACACATGGAGAGAAATTCTGAACTGCAGAGTGGGGAACAGCCAATTTCCCACTCCTATACTGATTAGGAATTATGAAAACTGTATTCCAATATTGATGGAGGACACCTGTTTGGAAAAGGCTTACAGTTCTACATCCTGTAATAAGCTTGGCTATGAATAAGCTGAGCATCATAAAACCCAAGATCATATTTCACCTGAAATCAGTAAAGAAGACAGTCAAGACCCATCTATCTCAAAAACAGGGTAGAGGCATTAAAGAATCATAACCTAATTTAGAAATACAATTCAGAAGAAAAATCTGATGTTATGGAAGATGCAGTAAAGCAATTATCTGGGAGTGGCAAAATGATTACATATTATATATTTCCCCCACGGAGATTTGCAAAGGAGGTGTCTGTAGAGCTATTAACATATTTGCTAGTGTTAGGAGCATTGCCTCTTCACTGGTACCCATGAACTTGAGTAAATACAGGATGCATGATTAAAATAGTAAATATCTGGATCAGAACTTAATTTTTGTCCTACTTACCTGAACCTGAAAACATCAAGAGAGATGCTAAGCAATGTAAACTGTTGTGAATTCAATTTGTGCTATATTGGCATGCAAGTAATTTCATTCTATGGATATTATCTCCACAAAAAGAAACACTTCCCTTGATCTAACCTCATATTTTTTTTAAAAAAAGGCATTTCCACTGGAAGATTCTATACAAATTCAAAAGTCACTTTAGACCTTGGCAATCCCACATAAGCTTTATTGGGCAACTTTACTTCTGCGTCTCTAAGTTCCATTTTGGGAAAGTATATATATGTGGAATGACTGTGGGTAGAGAAGTCTGGTTAAGGTAAATCATAGCCACCTGAAAGCGTGACCAGTTGCTGCATTCTAAAAATAATATATTTTGCGGAGAACTTTACTCCTCATTTTAGCCTCCACTGCTGCAGCCAGAGGCACGGGATTATAAAATCAGTGACACAGTATCACGCCAACTGTGTCAGCTCTTGGTGAGATTTTTAATAGAGGAGATGTGATGGGTGGGTAGCCCAGCAGTTTCGTCCTATTACTGTACAAATGCAGAGATCCTTATTTACAAACAATCAAGCACACACACACACACACCATATACTGAAAATGTGGGTGGGAAGCAAGCATTAGCATTATTATTTCCTGTTTGTTTTGGGTGGAGGTGAAGGGACTTTTTCTTTCTCTAGGATTAGTAGTAGCGAGAACAAGGGAATAATTTAACGAATTTTTTTTGTATATACCCATTCGTCAACTTGAGTGAAAATGCTGATTGGCTCATTCTTTTTTCAGTTTTTCAAGTTCAGCAGGAATGAAGATGATGGGCAGATAAGAATTGTTTTGATGGACTGGGCAGTGGAGTCAATGCCATGTGCATTGTGCAAATGAACAAGCTTATTTCTTTGCTCTTGTTTTCAGGGGCAGCTGACAATCTGGTTTCAGCCTTCAGTCCACTGAAATTGCCCTAGCAAAGAATTTTGTCATGACACCTGCCCTTTGGAATAACATTCCCCCCTCCAGAGATTGGACCACCTGACATTTTAAAACAATTATGATATATTTTTCAAGCTTTAGGATAAATTGGTGCTGTGCCCGTCAGTGTTTACTTTGCCTTGTTCCATCTGCTATATGCTGCTCTATGCTGTTATTTGCTTGTTTTTAGGCATTATATCAGTTTTAATTTTACGTCACCTAGTCTGTGCTGAGTTGGGCAACCTTTATAAACCTATATGAAAAATAAATAGCTTTTTGCACCAAATTCAAGTATTTCTATTCTTAAATATGTTCCCTTAGTTATAATTCATCATCCTCTCCTGTTTTGGAATTCTGCCATGGCTTAGTATTTCCAAAACTGTTAACTCATTCATAAATGTTCATTTTCTCTATTGTTCCTCTAAGGTCTCCTCTGGTTTCCCAGTATCTTCCCCTCTCCTGTAATTCTCACTGCCCTTATTCTAATGGCATCCATTTTATTTTTATTTCTATGGATCTTCATAACTTCATCTGCTTGCTGTACTCATATTGAACACTCACAACCGTCTCAAATGATAACTATCCAATGCCAACCAACTTATTTTGCCTCCAAGCCTTCCTATCACTGAACTCGGTCCTTATTCATCAACATCACAATCTATTTGAACGGTTCCAAGTCATCAACATTAAGGTTAATTATCCAAAAGGAGATTTTCTCCATATGCCTTCCTATGGAAGTTTGGTTTACTTGCAGTCTCTGATCCATCAGCATAATATTCTGCCTTGCTTTCAGTCAGCCAAGCACTCAATCTTGACATTATTCCAAAAATAGAAGCAGCCAAGGACAGAGAAGAATAAATAATCTGCTAGATCATGAAAAGATTTTATGAAAATCTAAGTTCTTTTGGGTTTTCTGGCTTATTCCTTTAATTCCCATCTTTTCTAACAAACTTTCAGCACAAATTGAATTTCCAAAAATCCCTCTACATCCTATTCTTATCTGTTTCTTCCACTGTCTGATTTTGACTGTAAACTCTTTGTAATAACAATCTCACTAATTTAGCCTAATCTACAAATGGCTTTATGTTGTATTTTACTTTTATGACTTATAGCAAGAAAAAAGTTTCTAATCATCTTATCCCAGGACTGGAAGATGAGCCAGGTTTTGAAAGACTTTTGGAACATTATCAGGATAGGAGCCATGATGTAAGCATAAATAAATTATACTACTAATAATAAATGCGGGTATACATCGATTTAAAAATATTAAGTTGTCAAAGATAAGCAGAAAAAAGTTTTATCGTGTTAAGATCAACATTGTTAAAATTATGCGTAATATACATACTAACTGGTAGGAGAAATTCCTAATGCACTTATTCTTGTGTGATAATGTTCTCTCATTTAAATTCATGTATTTCTGGAATAATTTTAATTGATATTAATTACTTGCATGTAATTATCCCTGTTTTACAAAAGAAGAGAATAAAGCTTTTGCTTTTTCCTTTTGCCAACTTAAAGCAGATTCTGGCCAAGCCTACAGAAAGCTTTTCAAAAGAAGTTGTTGGATAAATCCTTATCTTACACAAAGCTCCTTTGTCAGCTTTGCTTTCTGATGCCTATAAATCTGTTTATCTATGGATATTTTTTGATGTATTGCTGATTCAGATTTCCATTTTACATTGCCTTTGCTTTAGCTAATGTTTTTACTAAATCTCTCCCATAAACTTTCATTGATAGTTCAACTGCAAGAGACAAAATGCTTCATTGTAAGCAATGAATGGACTGTCTCATTTAGCTGAATGGAGGTTTCAAAGATTCTTACTGTGCCCAGTTTGAGGTGATTCTGCCATGCTATGTATGATAAGAGGCCTGAAGAAAAATTGGATACAATGCTTCTCCGCTCCCAGTGTTTTAATTCTTGTTTTATCTTGTTGGCAGAGTTACATGTAAAAAGAGATGAAAGAAATTTGTGTACTTAGAAGATGGACAGTGCAGTTCTACCAACAGCTATTTAGAAGGCAATTCTCTTTTCAGACCAAGATCAGGACAAAGGTTTATTTTTACAAAGTCCTCAATTTATTTGCCTAGGGCAGAGGTCCCCAATCTTTTGAGCACCAGGGACCGATTACGTGGAGAGAGGTTTTTCCGCGGACCGGAGGGGGCATGGTTTTGTGTGCTGCCTGCATCCCGCGGATGGGGCTTTGCTTGTTTGTGTGGCCCAGTTGCTGGCATGCCGCGGCCCGGTACTGGTCCACGGATCGGGGGCTGGGGACCACTGGCCTAGGGTACTACAACTACTATGAGAAAAGTAATCTTTCTACCACTGATTCCTTTATTGGCTCTCCTGGATACCTACTACAAAGCAAATGCAGTGAGGCTCAGGGAGGTTACATGGGTAGGGGGATACTTACCCAAGCAATTTCAAATCTTCTCTGCCAGTTTCCCCATTGACTTCACTTGTGGGAAGCAAGCAGGGAAGGCTGCAAATCATGATCACCTGACAGTGGGATGCTGCAACTGTTGTAAATGCGAGCTGATTGCCAGATCGCATCCCAGCATCCTGGGGTGCTGGGACGGCTGGAACTTTAAGAACTGGTCAAAAGTACCATTCGTTTAGTGCTGCCGTAACTGTCAAGTGGTTGTTAACCGAGGACTATCTCTGTGCTGGAGGGAAGAGCCACTTCTCCCTGCAGCATATAATGCTGCTGGGGAAGTGGGCATCAGATTTTTAAAGCATCGCTAGCTCCCGATTCTGAAATGACTAGTTTCCTGTTTGGGGGAAAAGCAGAAGATGCTAGTTAGACAATTCCACTACAAAACTGTGGCTATGAACAGAACATTTCTATAATCAGGAATGGACACTTTGCAAAATGAGCATAACTCTTTCATCTTGCAATCTGTTTTATGCTGTTATCACGACTATTGCAGATGCAGTTCTCTTAAACACTTGGGCAAAGGTACTTTTAAACAAGAATTTCCATCTCTACTAGCAGGGAAATTATGCAATACGTTCTGCTTCAGGAGGGAAAAATTATAGTTGTATGCTACCAAGGATACTTCTACACCACCAACTTTTCGCTGAGCAAGTTCTATAAAATAATTTTTAGCAGAGCTGCCAGTGTTTTCCCCATTGTCATCCTTGTACTACCTGAGAACACTATGCGGCTGAACAACAATGGAACACAAAACAGTACTCCTGCCCCTATCAACTGTGTTATCTTTGGTGTTTTTCTCACAAAATAAGTTGTACGTGGCTTCAGAGCTGCTAGTGAAGGACTCCTATAACAGACTAGGACCTTAAATGTTTTCAGTTCCTTTCTCAAGGAAAAAAGCAATAAATGGCCTTGTCTATTAATACTAGCTATGCATTCGTGAAAAATAGGTGTTGATTTGTTTATCTATTCCAGATAGTGCCACTTGAATGTTATAGTCTGCATTCTTCAGCTTTTATCTTTCTCTCGCTTTCAGCCACTCAGAGAATATCTAGAGATACAGAATAAAAATATTTATATAACTTTCATAACTCAGCACATGCAAATGGAGAACTGGTAAGTTTTAGTGATGTTTGCCCCATGATCAGTTAAGATCAGCTGCCAGAAGCAGGAAAATAAGATGGGATAAGAATTCCTGCCAATAGGAAGATGCCCACTAATCAAAAAATAAACTGGAAAAAAAAATCTGGTCTATTGTGCACCACAGATCCATCAAAAGTAAGCCAACTCACCTACCCGATATTGGCACCAACTATGTAATGGAATCATGTGATGTGATAACAATCTATCTCCTCTGATGGTGCAACAAACTCCCTGGTTTGGAATGTAGGTTCATTGCGTGACAAATTATTTTGTTCTTTTCAAATTTCTGTAGCTTGTAAGATGTTAGAATCCTGGTAGGTTTGTTACTACAGGGCCAAGTTCCCATAATCGCTTTATATTAATTATTTTAACTGAATAATAAATGTATCTGATATGCATTAGGATTTATAGGGACAGAGCATTAATTAGTGGTGCTTTAAAAAAAAAAAAAAAAAGCTAGACACCTTGCTTGTAGTAGGTGGGGAGAAAGTAAAACCCACAGCATCTCCATTAATTCTCTTCAATCTCCTTTCTCTGAACCAAAAGATTCAGTTTCAGCATTGGCTGAGATAGCATGATAGGAAAACATTCACACCTCAAAACTTGTTCATTATTGAAGCAGCTGCTCCCTTGCCTATTCTTGAATTTGAGAAGGTAAAGCTTCCAGTTTTCCACACTTAGCAACTTAGTGCAATTAATAATTGTACTTATAACTGCTGTAAAAAGATAAAAGGTAAAGGTTGCTCCTGTCCAGTCGTGTCTGATTCTAGGGAACGGTGCTCATCTCCGTTTTTTGGCCAAGGGAGCCAGCATTGTCCGAAGACATTTCCATGGTCAGGTGGCCAGTATGACTATATGCCAAGGCACACGCAATACTATAAAAAATCATTAAAAGCCACTTCTTGTATCTTTTGTTCCCTTTCCTTTATTTTTAATTTTTTCTTTTCCTTTTTCTTTCTTGCACCTCTTTGATTTCTCTTTTTTCTACCTTACTCTATATTAGCTTATAGTTCTAATTTTAAAAACTTTTAATAAAATCTTTTTTAAAAAAACATAGCAACCTAATACAATCATACTATTATATTCTGCCTAAACCTTCTATTATTGTTTGAAACCTAAAGTGGCAGAGGAATTAAAACATGCATATGCTTGAGAATATCATATTTCTGACTTGCAGGGATGTGGGAAGTTAGAAATGTTTATGTTTGTGTCCGAGTAAAACTGAGTTGTAGCATATCCTATTTTAGTACGCTGCATATATGAGATTTCCAGCAATGAATATACAGTCCTCCACCTTCCTGGCCTATGACTGTCATCATTTGCATCATTAAAAGAGACAAGAAATTTCTTCACTGACACATCTAGTGCCCAAAATGTCAGCCACTGTAGTCAATTTAGGAGCACAGGACTAACACACAGAAGAACAAAAGCTGTTCCAGAATTTCTCTACAGGACTCAAAATGACTCCCCTTTAAAACAGCTCAGCTGTAACTTTCCAGTACATTATTGGCTGAAGCAGTAACATAATGATCTACTGTGACAAAAAAAAACCAATAGTATTCCCAGCTTCTAAAAATATGGATTTTGCCTGAGGCCACTTTTCTCACCTTCCTTCATTTTCACAAGGATGATTTTTGTTCATACAATTCTTCCGTAACAAATATAGGCCGTTAAAATATATCTTTCAATTGACATTGAAAGTTGATTCAGCAATGGGAGAATCCTGTAGCTTCATGGATTAAAAATCTGTACCTAACACATAAATCACAAACAGCCTAAACATAATTTTTCAGTAACCTCCACACACTAAGCCTGCTCTGTGGCGAGATCTCTTTGTTATACAAGTAACAAATTGCTGAAAACTAGGCTATTGCTACCATTTATTGACTGCAAAATATAAAGTGTACAAAAACCCATAAAGCAACACTTTTTAGGAAGAGAGGGCAATTCCCAATTCTTGTTAACGTTCCCTGTATACTATAAATATAGGTACTCAACGTATGACCATAATTGAATCCAGAATTACGGTCGTAGATAGTGCCGGTTATTAAGTGGGTCATCATGTGAGTGACCTGATTTTTCTTTGTGTGTGCGTGTGTGTGTGTGGTGGTTATTAAGCAAAGCTGGCACTCATTAAGCCAGGGGTGTCAAACTGCGGGCCCACGGGCCGGATGCGTCATGCCGAAACCACGTCCGTCCCATTGCTGGCAATGGAAAGTTGCGATACGTCGCGATACGTCACGTGACGTTGCGAGTTTGACACCCCTACATTAAGTGAACCCACTATTTGCAATGGGCTTTTTTTTTTTTTTTGCCAGAAACAATAAATAAATGGCAGGTCCTGACCAAAAAAAAATATAAATTGTGGTCACATTAACTGCAGGACACTGCAAACAGCTATAAATGCAGGCCAATTGCTGAGCACCCAAAACGCAATCAAGTGAATGCCATAGGAATTTTTAACCTGGGTCATAAGTACTTGGGGGGGGGCGGTCCATCCTAACTTTGAATGGTTACTAAGTGACCAGTCATTAAGTGAGGACTACCTGTAAAAACAACATTTCCTCTTATTGTTATAGCTGTGTCCTAATTTAAGAGGGCAGCAAATTTTATGGCAATTGTTTACTGGTGGCACAAGAACTGCTGACACCACTTTGATTCAACCATGGGGAGAAGCATCTCCCACCCCATGAGTGCTCTAATTTTCAAAAGCTGATAAATGATAGTTGGTAGCTGTATTTGCATATCAGTGGTCTTAGAAGAAACTTAGGAAGGTCAAAGATAGGTAGAGATAATTTCTTTTTTTCCCCACATAAAAATTGTGCATGAAATGAGAAAAGGAGAGAAGACTTAGCTCTGTAAGAAGTTTTCTTCCAAGAAATGCTCAAAAGCAGAAATTTGTTAGACTGCTGATGCTATGAACCCTAATTTTATGTTTACCCTGAATATATGAATAAATAGAAGTCCAAACACTGCAAATCTCCAATCGAGGAAATTAATTACTAAACAAGTGCTAGCAGGCCTGAAAGTTCTTATTGCTTGGCAGTAGACCAGATACATATAGCAATATAAAAGTAAAACAAAGCTGCCCTTGAGCTGAACTCAGATCCTGGTGACTTACATTGACCTATCAATTTATTTATTTTATTAAATTTGTAAGGTTGCCTATCTATCCGACAAAACTTTGGGCAGCGAACATACCATATAAAAACATCAGCAGTAAAACAAATGAACAACAAATTTAATATAAAAGATACACACCATGATGACAAAGTTCAAGAATTTTTCTTCACTTTGTTGAGAACTGCCATTTGCTTTGGATTTACTGGATTATTAAAATAAATCTTCTCTTTAACATTATTTGATAACTGACCAGTAAAACAGCTCGACCCACCTCATAGGGTTGTTGTTGTGGGGCAAATAGGAGGAGGAAGTTATGTGAGATAAGTCTGTCGCCTTGAGTTATTTGTAAAAAAAATAAAGATGAGATACAAATAAATATATAAAAATATTTTAGAGAAGGATGCTATCAAAAGTCTTAAGCACATTTTAATGAACAAGAAAAAAATTTCTACACTGGAAGAGAGAAATTATAGGAGACAAAGATGGAACCACAAATCATGACAGCTGTAATGTGGACTGTTACCATTTGGCTTAATGTGGTATGCAAATCTACCCTAAAAATCATTGTACAAGTTTTATAGAATGCAATATCTTTAAATATTGCATCAGTAACTTCCTTTTAAGACTATAGCCATATCTTTATTGGATCATGCCCAGACCCCCTTTAAGGGCGAATGAGGCACTACCTGGGTGCCCACAAGCAGGAGAATTACAGTATTTCCCTCACCATGTGGTAAAGACACAGAACACTACAGTTTGCTGACATTTAGCGTCTTAGCTCCGGACTAAGGGGAAAGAGTGCCCTCTACTGATTCACCAGTTATTAGTCATCTTTTGGTTTTCATAAAAGTAAAATAACATATTTGATATTGTACCTCTATTAACGAAATCATTTTAGATGAGGAAAAATGATTGAGGAAAAATTAAAAATCCATATTCAAAATCTATTGATTTGTATCTATAATAAAGGTAGCAGCACATTATGGAAGTTTTGAAGTAAAAAGAGCATCCGTGTACTTAATTAAACATTTGGCTTGCTTGCTTTTTAAACTAATAAGATACATATAATACACAGAATCATAGGGCTGAAAAGGACTTTGGAGGTCTCCTTGGCATTTGTTTCATAGGCACAGAGTGTCATGGACCCACTCCCAGACTCCTCTCCAGGTGTGAGTTCAGAGGAGGAGGGCAGAAAGTTTGAGTCTGCATAGGAAAGTGTGGAGCCGAGTATTGGTCAGGATCGGGGCTCAGAGAATGCTAGCCTTCTGGAGCAACCTCAGCTGGATCGGACCAGCAACAGGCTGAGGAAGGTGAGACACAGCTGCAGCAAGTTGGCCAGGAGGCTCCAGTGTAGGACCCAGAGCAGCAATGAGGAGGTGGAGTCCATATCGCCTTCTGATACAAGAACAGGTAGAGCAGAAAGGAGACAGACACAATGCTGGTCAGCAAGACTACTCACGAGGAGGCAACATTGCCTCTCATGAAGATCTGCCTACTTAACACCACTCTAAGGACTTGAGTGTTGCTAGAGCAACATACCCAGTTCTGTACCTTGTGTCGTGTATCCTGGCCTGTTGGACTCCTGGCCTGCTTTCCTGGACTTTGTGTACACCCATTGGACTCGGTTACCCAGGGACTCTTGCTGCACTGAGCTTGGAATCTGGACCTATGCAACAGGGGTGCTTTCCGAGGACCTGTTTGGGAGGTTTGAATAAACACCTGTAGAACTCTTGCAGTGTGCATGTGTGGGGGGGACAGGAGTGGGGCAGCACACAGGGTACCATTTTACATGGAATTTTTCTGTACCAATATTTTAAATCTATAAAAGACCTAGATTTCACATTTGGGAGGTTTGCATCTTTTCCTTCTATAACATTCATACATAACACCAAAAGCTTTTTCAACAAAGGTTACACCACAGTCAGTGAAATGGAACACCTGCTTACTCAAATACTGATGTTAAGCTGCTGAGAAGTTAATAGTAACTAACAGTATTGGCAACTCCAATCCCATTATTTTTATAATTCTTCATCATTAAAATTAAAGACATCTTAAGGTGGAGCTTGAGCTTTGATAATGTGAGCACCTCTAATTTTCTTGTAAGTGCAGGGTCTACTTTTTTTGGATCAAGCAAGACTTAATTCCTTGGTTATGAAAGGAATTGATCAACAGGCTTGTTATCCGAGCCCAGCATCGTGGCTGAGAGCGACTGGCCTAAGGTTACCCAGCTAGCTTTCATGCCTAAGGTGCAGGACATGAACTAATACTCTCCTGGTATCTAGCCTGGTGCCTTAACCACTAGAATAAACTAGCTCTTAAAGCTACAACTGACCCTTAAGCACTTTTGAGATATTTTATTCCATGATAGCTGAACCTTATATCAATGATCACAATATTAAGGTGAAATCTTCTAGTCAGGATAGCATATTGTTAAAACATATTGGACTGGCATCACAGAAACTCAGATTGTAGTCCACCTTCAGCCACAAAGCTCACTTGGATAACTTTGATCCAGTGACTTTTAGGACATCCTATCTCACAGGACTGCAGCAAGATAAGCGTGAGGAATAAATGTTGTAAAACTTTAAACTTAATAAGATGAACTGATTTTTTTCTCTAGACATATCCATTTTGTATTGGCAGCAATACAAAAGTAGTTTGCCACTAGTGTCTTTTGGAATGCTTAACTTCTCAGCCTATCATTTCAGTATTCACTGAAAATCTCGAAAATACTCAGACCTAGCTCTATCTGGCTTCTGACAAGACTAATCGGGTACTAACACCACTTGAGGCAGTTACATAATGATTATAATATTAAACTATAAGCTTATTAAATCTGTAAACCTAGTTCCTGCCTCCCTGTCCTTACCACCAAGCACTTGAGATAAGAAGTTTCTGGCTTTATTTTCAATGAACCATATTTTCTCTTCATATCTAAGGGTGAACATACTAAGACTATGGTTTATTAAAATAACATAATGAAGATTAAACAAAACTTGTTGCAATGAACTAGTTAGCCATTCCTACCACAATACCAAGACAAAAAAACAAAGGTTTTCAATCTCTCCATAACTGTTATCAGAGAACAGAAAGTCTGAAAGTCAGACTATAATATACAGTGCTATATGTTAAATGCAAGCCAGAAAATGTTACTGCCTTTTTACTGATATGTTAAGAGAAACTTCACATGGAAATGAAAATGTGAAAATGCACTAATTCCACAATTTGGAGCATGTTACGAATAAGGTCAATCATTCTTATCAAGATGTTTGAAGAGTTCCAGTTTGGTGTGATGGTGAAGATGCTGGCCCAGAAACCAGACTTGTGGCATAAAAGACAGTTGGGGACTCTGGACCTGTCACTTTCTCTCTTAGCCAAAGCCACTCACAGGATTGAGAGGAAAATAAGAGAAGTATTAGGTACTTTCAACGCCTTCAGTTATTTATAGCAAAGGCAGGATAAAAATGTAACAGAAATTTCTACTTCAACATACATGCATGATCAAAAGTGAATTCAGGGTGACTTAAACGCAAAACGCCAGACAAAAGTGAAACCCTTAAGTTTCGACCTCCAGCGACCACCCGGACACACCCATGCAATTGCAACAGAAGGGGAATAGCTCCATATTCCCTCCTTTGTGGGCGAATCGTGATCCCCAGTCTAGCTAGCTGCTAGCGTATAACCAGCCCTAACCCCAACCCGGCCCGATGCTGCTTCGCGTCCGAGTCCATAGAAGCCCACAGCAAAAGCAACCAACATCAGCATGTATAAGCAGCAGCCCGGCCCCCTCAACATCCATAGGGAACCATCGCCGAGAGGAACAGAACGAACCGAGCCCACAACGCACCCTCACCACTACCACGTGGAACCTTCCGGTCCGAAAGCCTTTCTAAAAAGCTCGATCACGTGACGTACAGGCCCATTTAAAAAAAAAAAATCCGGGAAGGGGGGAGGGCGCGTGCGTGCTCGCTTATGGCGTGAGTGACGGAAGTGACGTTTGTCTAAAAAAAAACACTCGGTCGAAAACTCCGAGGCGATATAAAAAAAAAAGAGGGAGAGAGAGAGAGAGAGAGAGAGAGAGGGCAGAGCGGCCCGCGGGCCGGAAGTGAGGGTAGGGAGGGGCGTTGCGAGCAACTTTTTCGTCAGCTGGGCGAGGAGCGAGTCCGAAGAGAGAGACGAGACGGGAGGAGAGTTGAGGGGCGCTCCTCGCCGCCCGAGCGCCTCGCAGGGAAAGAGCCTCGGAGAGAGCCAGTCATGGATTTCCGCGAAATCCTCATGAAGGCCTCGGAACATCAGGGATCGAGCGCCATGGCGGTGAGAAGGAAAGAAGGGAAGGGAAGGTGGAGGAAGGGGGATGCGGCGGGCTGGGATTGACGTGGATGCCAGCTGTTTCCCAACTCTTCCTTTCCGGACGCGCTACGGCCCTTCGCCTAAGTAGCCGGAGTATTGAAAGAGTGATTCGCCATCCCTCGCGGTAGCGCATCCGCCCAGGCTTTGCGGCATGATTACAGACCCAGACCGTCATCTCCTGCTCGTTCAGTTGGCAGCCTGTTTTTGGCGAGGGTTTCGGGAAGAAATATCCGGAAGGTCTTTTTCCCCTCGGATCTCGAGATCCTGACCAGACTCCTACAACCCGCAGTGCTATTTTCAACCCCAGAAAAGGTGGTTCAGGGTGTCAGTGAAGTGAAAACTTAACTTCCTCCTACATACAGTGGTCCTGGATTTCGGAAGTCTTTCCCCTCCTTTTCCCACCATTTTGCAAACAAAATTACTCATAAAAAGTATTGCTTTCTCAACTAAAGAAGCATTGGGTTGTTTTTTTTAATTGGCTTCAGTAGTATCTTTGTTGCCAAGAAGAGAGAGATTAGATATTTTTTTTTGAGCTGGTTCCAGAAATACATTTGGAAGGAGAGAGGTAACATTAAATAAAGAGTAGTAAAGGGCCTAGTCTCAAGAGAGCTGTTAATTGCATTTATTTTACTGTCTTAATTGCATTTGAGCTAAGCGTATTTGATGCAGGTTTTCTTTACTCCAAGTTAAATGTATGGTATATCCAGTTGTACTAAACAGAGTACATAATGAGTAGTAATCAGGCAGATACTTCTCCGTTCTTTGAAACTTTACTTGCCTTTGTATGCATGTACATGTTCACTGTATTTCACATAACTGAATTACAGCCTTAAAACTGCAGAAATTCTAGCATATGGTAATCAAATTGCGACTCTCTTATTATTATATGCTATGGAATTTTATAGCATTCAAGGCACAAACCAGCAATAGAGTATGTTTTTTCCTTAAAAAACAGGGTATAGCTAGCTATACTTATACCAAAACAAGGAGCAATGAATGCCATATTCATCTTCAGCTAGAAATCTGTACTGGTTTTGTTGAGGTGTTCTGAGAAAGGTTGTGTCTGGAGAGCAGTTGAGATTGCCTATTTTATGACTAAAATTCTATTGTTTTAAGTTCAGGTTAATATATGCAGGTGGTCCTTGACTTATGATCACTATTCAGCCCAAAATTTCTGTTGCTAAGTGAGACATTTCTTAAGTAAATTTTGCCCCATTTTATGAGCTTTTTTGCCATAGTTAAGTGAATCACTGCAATTAGGTTAGTAACATGGTTGTTAAGTGAATATGGTTTCCCCATTGACTTTGCTTGTCTGAAAGTTGCAAAAGGTGATCTCCTGACCCCAGGACACTGCAGTCATCATAAATATGAGTCAGTTGCCAATGGTCTAAATTTTGATCACGTGACCCTGGGGATGCTGCAATGGCCGTAAGTGTGAAAAATGGTCATGTCCCTTTTTTCAGTTCCGTTGTAATTTTGAACGGTCACTTAATGAAGTGTTGTAAGTCGAGGACCACCTGTATTAAAGTGTTTTATGGGGAAAGCATAGAAGGGGATGAAGAATGCACTTCATTTTAAAGTAACAAATCAATCCTTTGATTCTCCAAAGCTCACTTTTTCATTAAAGCATTGCTTGTAACGCCTCCCTTTCACTATCTTTAATGGAAATATTAAACAACGCTGTTAGTGTTCATTCCTTGTTATTTCTAAGCTTTGCCTTTGCTATTTTTCTGTTTTTCTTGTTTCTTATGAATATGAGCATATGAGATGATGGTTGGGTTCACACATTACACCAAGCAATAACTTGTTTTATCATGTTTTCTTGTATAAAGTACAAGCATGCTCTGGCAGCTTTCTGTTAAAGAGTATCTTCTCCCTATCATCTAGGGCAGGGGTCCCTAATCCCCAGTCTGTGGACCGGTACCAGGCCACGGCATGCCAGCAACTGGTCCGCACAAACAAGCAAAGCCCCATCCGCAGGATGCAGGCAGCACACAAACCCACACATTCCGGTCCGCGGAAAAACTTTTCTCCATGAAACTGGTCCCTGGTACCCAAAAGGTTGGGGACCTCTGAGCTAAGGAGACTTTCTTCTCTCTTTCCCAATTGCCCACATGAGTCAAGTAAGCCTTTGGTTACAGCAGTTGATCAAAAGATTTCATTATAGGAGCCAGCATAATCTGTCAATGTTTTAAATTGTTTCAAAGGAAGAGAATGTTTATATACACAGGTCATAAAGTTTAAAGTTATGCTGGACGCCAAAAAAGATTCTTCTGATCTGGTTTGAAGATCCATGGTCCATTTCCCCCCTCCCCCGGTCATGTGATCACATTTTGGGTCTTTGGCAAGTGTTTGCAAACGTTGCAGCATTTGTGGTGTCCTGCGGTCACATGACCACAATTTATGGCATTTTTGCTGGAAAACAGAGTTTGCTTCCAGTTTTCTGCAAAAAAATGTCCATTGTGAAGAATTTGTTCACTTAATCGCCATGGTGTTTGCTTTACAACTGGGACAAAAGTCATAAAATCAGGTGCAGTTATGTGATGATCCATTTAATGGCCAGCATGACTTATGACTGTAATTCCTGGCTTAATTACAGTTGTAAATTAGGACTACCTGTAAACATGCTTGTCCATTCCTATATTTAAAATATGTATTGTATTTCGCTCCAATGCCTTTTTTTCCCTTGGAACGCTAATTATTTGGAATTAAGGAAGTAAAATTAAGTTATGTAAAGAACCTAAATAGACTCTTCCCATTTTTGAAGATTTTCTGTTGGTTTTAAAGAATGGGGCATAATCCTGGCAACGAGCCAACAAATAGAAGTGAGGATGGAGATAAGTTTGTTGTCTTCCTTTCCTACCTAGATTAGAAAACTATTCATTTAGAATAGCCGAAGTGGTAGTTTAAATATTTTATGAGTCAAGAGCATATTATAGGGCTTTGGATCCTGATTTTTTTCTTCCCATATGATTTCTGACCCTCTTGTTAATTTTATAGCTCTACCAGTTGGGGAGTAGAAGGATTATGTTTCTGCAGAAGTGTCCAGGTAATACCAGGGATTGATGAGATCTTTCCCCTGGGTGGAGACACCCTATTTTTTAATCCTGGGATACTATCCTGGAGCAAATTATTGCAACATAAAGGAACTTCAAACACTATACAAACAAACAATATAATAGTAATTTAAAAGTCACAGTACAATCAGATTCATTTCAACTAGACTGACTTGAGATTTGTGAATTTGCTGCTTTTTAAACTGTGATGTAGCATTCTGAAGTTTTTGTTGAAGCTATTGTTGTGGAGAACAAATGAGATAGTTTTTAGACCCAATCCAATGCATGGAGGGATTCAGTAAAACAGCAGGAGACAACCTGGTGGTCTTTCAAATAATTTGAAGTGTGAATTTTTTTTTTATGTCTGCCATGGATCACACAGTTCAAAACATGTGGAGATCATGAAGTTATTTTCCTCTGCCAGACAGGAATCCAAGAACTCCACTTGTCTATTTTTCTTACAGTATATCAAGGTGAAGTCATTTTGCTGGGCTGTTAAAGGGAATTTCTTTTTGTCAAGCCCTTTTGTATTGGCCTGCCTTGGCTATGTAATCCAGGTGCTTGCTCCATTACATTACATGAAAAAGAAGGAAATCAGAGCTTTGCTGGATCCTTTAAAATGCTGCCTCTCAGTAGAGTGGATTATGCCTAAGGTGTATTTGCTTTCTATGAGTAAAATATATTCGGAAGAAAAATCTGTTATAAGAACTGTACCCCATATTCTAATTGTAATTCTATAGCAACAAAGTTGCTGAACGTTGCTATATAGAAAATATAACTTTCTCAGTTTGATCAGTTGTTTTCATTTTGTGTTTTTGTTGACAATGAAGTTACCAATTTTCTCTAAAATTCAGAGAATGGCTTTAAGTAAATAACTAACATAGTAAATATTGTGTATTATAAAAATAAGCAAATGTACATTTCAAATTTTTACAACTCCTCTCATACTTAGCCATTGGCCATTTGGGCCAAGGGTTGATAAAACAAATGTATGTAGTTAGAATATTTATGTACTACTTTTCAGCAAAAGCTCCAAACATCTGAATAGCATCAGATTGCCTACCTTTACTACCTTAGCATCATAAATGCAATGTACCTAAATACATTCATTTTATTCAAATTTTTAAATAATCTCAGAACTATCCATATACCCAACAAAACCATTAATATATGCGATCATCAGTTTCTATGGAATAATATAGTAGAGAATTCCCATAGATACCATCAAGTAATATCTTTTTCACATTTTCAATAATTCATTTGTAACTCTGTATTAATACAATGCCCTTAGAATAGCAGTTCCCAACCTTTTCTATACCCCGCACCCCTAGAACGCTTCTGATATATTCTTGCACCCCTTACAAAAGTTTGAAATAACGGCATCGAATTATGCATATACACTGCAATTTTGAAAACCCAAGTTTTCGCACCCCCTGGAATATCGTCTCGCGCCCCCAGTGGGTGCAAGCACCCCTGATTGGGAACCCCTGCCTTAGATGGATTGAGCCCCTCCTGCAAGTTTAAAATAGAGCACAGTGTCTTACTGTCTTGGAATTTCAGCATGTTAAAATAATATGGGTGGATGGGAAAATAAATACAAAAGTAATTAAATCCTATTCCAAAATTACTCATAAAGAAGGCTCCACATCAAATATAATGTGGAGCTTTCATTAAAATGTGAGCTTTAATGTTGCTTTTGGATGTTGTACACTTCATACAGGATAGCAGTGCTGTTTTTTCTTTCCAAATACCAGACAGCAGGGGCAGGTTCTTCAGCTGAAGGAGAAAACTCTTTTCGTAGCTCTGGGAACCATCTCATTAATTTTATAATCACGAAAAGAATTTTATAAAATGTATGTGTTGTGTTGGAGGCCAATTTGAATCATTGTTAAGAAATAAGAGAAAGAGTTTAAATTGTTCAGCTTTCTAAGAAAGATGTGTTAGGTGACATTTGTATTTGACTATTTATATAAGCAAAAACAATTATAGCATTGCATCATGTGTCACTAAAATTGTTGGCCTATTAGTTCATTTCCCTTGGGGAAAGCTTCTAACAATTAATTAGCTGTTTTTAAACTGAAACAGTTAGTAGACTAGTTCTGTTTTACTGATAGATCATAATAATAGATCAGCTATTGCTACAGATATCTCAGAATTTAATATATATGGGTATAATTAAGTATATTTAAAATTACTTCCTGTTATTATACAATAATCATACACAGCTTAAGTGAACTAGAAATCCTGAAATAAGGGCATATTATATTAATGCACAAACTCATTGCAGCTTAATATGCTCTGATTATTTTGAATATGAAGCCGGCTTTGCCAGGACTGAGAGCTTTCTTCGTTGTATTTTTGAATGACTTGTGATAGATCTGAAACCAGGTGCTATTTTCACTCTTAGTATAGGGAGGGTGAAATTTTAAAACATTTCTTTTTAAATATATTTTATTAATTTTTTACAATAACAATCTTTAGTGCTTAGTAAAGCACTAAAAATTCTAAAATATTTTAAAATTATTTTTTAAAATATTAAAATATATTTATTTTAAAATATTTCTGCAATCCTTACGAGAAAGGGAATTAAAGCTAACTTTACAACGTTAAATCATTTCTGAACCTATATGTAGAGAGCATGTAGTATGTCAGTCAGCTCTTTAAAACATTTCTAAAGGCATTTGGAATTTTTGCTCATTTTATCTCTGCATTGGTACTTTGTAATAAGAGCAATATATAATTAGCACTTTGCTACGAATTATTCAGATATAGAGATCTCATCCAGTGCCATTGAAAAAGCAAGAATCGGTGTTTCCACTTGTAAAAACCTATCAAGAAAACCCAATCAATGTGTTTTCCACCAAAGGTGGATTTCTGGATATCCCCTTATGAAGTTGCAGTTTAGATAATGCAATGCTGGTACTTCTGTGTTTATGTCGTTTATTGCTTAGTTTCTGCAAACTACTGTTACGCAGATTGATGTGGGCCTGATTCCACTTAGATTTTTCAGATATATCATAAACTTCACTTTCCACCAGTTTTCAGGCTTGATTTGTGTTCATACTTGAGCTACCCATAGTTTCCTGAGTTCTTTCCAAATATCAGATGATAATTTACCAGAAAAATAGAGTGTGTTATTTTTTCATCCATTCCTTTGTATATGAGTAAAAGGTGATAAAGTTATATAGTCTACGGGTTATGACTGCTCATAGTGCCAAACTAATCTGAACTTAATTCTACCCAATACTTGGAAGTGAATTGATAGATCGATGTGCCTAAGATTTTATTCTAAAACAATAGATGCCCTGTCAAGTGTAGGACTAAGTATATCCGGAAAGGTTATTGTTAAAATGATTCTTTTAATATTTTATATAATCTCCAATGGTTCTAGTTTAATGTTAGTAAAACATTATTTAGCACCAGAGTATTTTGTAAGTCAGAAGCAGTTGTTTCCCCCCCCCAAAAAAAAAAACCAAGGGAGGGGGTAATTAAAATGTCATATTTTGAACTAGAGCATAGAAAAGCTTACATTTTATAACCTAGCAGAAATTGTACCTGTGCAAATATTTTTCTTATTTGATTTGGTATTTGATCCCCAAATATCTCATTTTTTTTATTTGAACGTTCAGAAGAATCTCTTTGAAAGAGCTAAGAGTAGTGATTCTTTTCCCAATGTGTTTGATCCTTTTTCTTGATAAAATCCCAAACTCAGTCACTGGTATTAATTACAGTCCAATAGAAATAATGTCCTTGTTTATTTGTCATTTTATGTTATGTTACGTGTTTTGTTACCTTAGTCCTTTGTCTTCCAAAATCTCTTAGATTCCATATAAAGTTGAGATACAGAGCTGAATTTAATTTTTCTTCTGTTAGTCTATACACTGCATTTCTATTTTTGTTTGTTAATAAAGTAATTCTTACTCTAATGCGTGAAGAAATTTTTGCATACTAATATAATCCTTTTGGACATAGCTGAAAACAGTTGCTCAATAAGTTCGTATGTGTTTCTCATCTTTCTGAAACTTTTGTTTCATTGCAGAAGAGGTACAGTTTGGCAGTTGGCCCTCCCAAAAAGGACCCAAAAGTTAAAGGTGTTCAGTCAGCAGCTGTGCGAGCCTTTCTCAGAAAGCAAGAAGAGGAACAGAAGAAAAAGGGTATCATTCAGTATTTTTCTTTCTAGAAAGGCTACTATTAGTTATTCTTGAGAATAGCTTTTTTCTGCCTTCCTTTTGAAAATCATTGTCATGCTTTCCTTACTTTTACATATTCAGTGTCGTCTTGACACTGAAGCAGCAACAAAATTGATTTTTTTAAAATTGTTTATTGTCCCTTAGTATCTGTAAGGAATTCTTATTTTAGCTTCACAGACATTTTGCAGTCAGTTGCTACAGTATAAGGGGTAATGAAAGCGGCTCGGTCAGTAAAACCCTCAGGAATGGTTGCTCTGATGAAACCCCAAATGTAGTCATGGAAGAAGGTGACCGCATAGAAAAAAGGAACCTGGGGGTAGCAAAGGCTGGGAATTGTGTAAGTGACGATTATGCTAAATATATACACACAATTTGCTAAATATAGGGAATGAAGATGGGTTGATCTTTTGGGTATGTTTTATGGGGCTTAAGAGCAAGGGAAGTTATAAAAATATGTTGGTAAGGTGTGGTCTTTGCACAGGCCTAGTGGGAGTGATCCCCCTGTGTCCTTTTTCTATGCAGAATAAAGTCTTTTGCAATCTCCACCTCGGTGTGTGTTTTCATTGGGCATTGCACACCAGGCAGGACCAGTTTTCTGGGATAACAATTTTAGTTTTGTATCTATATACAGGTAATTAGAAGTAAGTTGATAAGTAGTTTTGATATTATACAGTTAAAAGCAAAAAGAAATACAGTTAAAAAAAGAATAGTGTACTGATTTTCTTTTGCCATCTTACAAAGAGCTACAGGTAGTCCTTGACTTACAGTCACAATTGGGACCGGAATCTTGGGTTGTTGAGCAAAGCAGTCATTAAGCAAGATAACCTATCACCTCTTTGCTCAACAACCACAATCTCCTGGTCATTAAGCAGATGGAGTCCTAGATAAGGAGTGGGAGAGCTGTCAGGCCCCCCCAAAACCAAAACTCATGCTGATTCTTTCAAGTATATTTCATTATTGTTCCACACATCCAGACAGAATCTTGCAAAATGAAACCACTCTACACAAGCCTAAACTCAGAGAACTGTTAGGGAGGGGCCGTCTTCATCCTCTCTCCCACACGAACTATATGAACCGAACTATTTCTTATTCTTGGAATGTACTTCCTCTTCTCTTGGGAATCCTGACCAGGACAATCCACCACAGTGGGGAGGCCCTAGGTCTAGGAGGTCTGCGCAGACCATGTGTGAGTGGAGATGGAGGTGACCCAATGCAATGCAAAGCTTAAGCTTCCCTGCCATGCAGCACTTGGCGGCAGTGCCCAGGGCTGGGTCTAAAATAGAGGCCCGGGGCCTTCAGCAGTCTCAGACCACCTGCCACCACCCCCAGACCCCTTTGTGAGGTAAGCCCACAAAGCATTGGAGAAAGTACAAGGTGGCTTTAGGAGAGAAGGCCTGGTACTGCCTTGAATAGACTGCACACACCTCTCAGCAGCTGGAGAAAACAGCTGAAGATGAGCAGTGCCTTGCAGATCATGGGGAAGCCTTGTACACCTTGGAGAAGCCCTTCAGTGGAAGCAAAAGTGCTAAGGTTGATGTCAACCCTGGGGGTGGGGGCGGTTGGCTAAGACTGCTGAAGACCCAGGCATCTATTTCAGGCTCAGCCTTGGCACTACTGCCAAAACTACTGTGCAGGATGGCCTAGATTCACAAGGGAGATGGGTGGGAAGAGTGGCAGCACCACACAGTCATAAGTGTAGCAGGTGGGCTACCGAGCACCTGAATTTTGATCATGTGACTGCATCATGTGATCAGTCTTTTTGTCCAGCGCCATTGCCGTTTTTGAACATTTACTGAATTAATGGTTGTAAAACAAGAACTACTGCACTTGCTCAGAGCAGCGGGTCCTCCCTTATCTTAATACAGAACTATTCCTTAATGGTCCTCTTCGTTTCAAAGCAGAGTGAGAAGTCTGTGCTTAATTGAAACCTATGCCTCTTGGACAGGTTTTTTGGTACCAGCCCTCTTACTTAAAGAGACGTTTCAGTTAAAATCTGTGGCGTTATTTCCTACTGAATTCCTGTAAGCTGAATCTGTAGTGTGATAATTTAGATAATATATAGTTAGAATATAAATTTTCAACCTACATCTGCAAGATACATATTTCCAAACGCAGAGCCTTTTTTGATATATTAAAGCTTTTTTTTTCTTTATAGTTCTTACGGAAAAAAGAAGAAAAGAAGAACTGCTGGCTAGGCGTGTGGAAATGAAACATGACCGAAAAGCCAGAGCTATGGCTTCGCGGACAAAGGATAATTTTCATGGCTATAATGGCATTCCTATTGAAGATAAGCCTAAAAAGAAGCAAGCACATGAAGATAGAACTTCTGGAAGCCCAGATTGTAGGACACAGGATGAAATGAACGAAGAAGATTATGATCTGTCAGAGTCTGAGCAGGAACCAGAAGAGTATGAAGAGAAACCACCCAAACTTTCAGAAAAACCAAAGGTGCTGGCCAAAAGTGTACCTCCTGCAATGAATTTTAATGATCTTTTAAAGCTGGCTGAAAAAAAGCAGTATGAGCCAGTTGAAATAAAAGTTCTAAAAAAGACTGAAGAGAGACCGATGACCGCAGAAGAATTAAGAGAGCGAGAGTACTTGGAGAAGAGAAACAGAAAAGAGATTATACTAAAAGAGAAGAAATCAGAGAAAGAAATGAAACATACAACTGCATCAGGTTCTTCCAAAAAGGAAATTTCCCAGAGGGATTTAGGCAATGCTAAAGCTAGCAAGCATTCAACAGACAAACCCACCTTTTCAAAAGGAAACATTCCCTCACAAAACAATAAAGATAAGAAAACCAAAGGACAAATTTTGAGTGAAAAACCTTCAAAGTTGGCATCTAGTTCCAAAGCAAGCCATGCTGAAAAAGTAAAATCGACACCCAAAGGGCCTTTAAAAAACCCTCCTCACCATAACCACAATAATCACATTAAACCTGCACCCAGCGGAGGAGGAAAAACTGGATCTAAGTCCCAAACTGTAGTCTTGAAAACAGCTGCAAATGGAACCCTCCGACAATCATCTAATAAAGAAGTTAGTTTGAAAAAAAACAGCACCCATATCAAATCAACTAGTGTGGTTTCTGCCCAGCAAGAAACTTATAAAAATCCCAGCTCCAAGCAAGCAAGCAACGTTTCAGTCACAGGAGGACCTCCTGCACGATCAAAGAGCAGCTGGAATTCAGGCCCCGGGCAGCCAAGCCGCAGTTTGATTACTGGGCATGGATCACGTAGCATGGGACCCAGGAGATCAGAAAACAGCTCAGGACAAGGGCAGCAAAGCAGTAGCTCAAGCACAGGACCTAGACTTGCCAGTAATCATTTAAGCATGGGATCTAGTCGACCAAGTATTGCTTCAAGACCAGTATGTTTAGGCAGTAGCCAAGGCGTAGGACCTGGTCGGCCAAATTCCAATGTAAACACCGGACTTGGAAGGGATAGCAGCTCAGGACCAGGTCGGCCAAGTATGACTACAGCTGGAACTCCAAAGCCAAAGTGTACTGTTGTATCAGAAACGATCTCGTCCAAAAATCTGGTTCCAAGACAGATGAATGGAATGAGGCCATTTCCTAATCATAGACCTGGGATTACCCCACAAGGTATCTTGAAAGTTTGTGTTTCTGAGTATGTATGTATGTATTTAGAGATGACTTCAACACAACTATTTAAAATTGCGTCCTCAAAAATATTCTGCCCCACAAAATAAGAGCTCACTTACCCGGATCTTTTCCAAACTTGAAAACTTTTAAGATGCAGGCTGTGGCATTCTGGGAGATGAAGTCCACACATCTTAAAATAGCCAAGTTTGAGAAACACTGCTCTAACCTAATGCTTGACTCGGGTATAAATTCTGCTGGCTTCAGTAAGTTTTTAGAATGGATGTTCCTGAACCATCTGACAGGTTGTGTTGTTGCATGCCAACGGCATCTACCCTGAAGCCTTTCCATGTGTGTTGGGGTGATTCTCAGTTTGGGCAGTTGCAGTACAAGCAACTGGGAGTCCTACGCATGCAGCAGAAATGACAAGCCCCAAATCTCCTTGGCACAGAGAAGAGCAGCTGGTGTGCTTTAGGATTTTCCAGGCTGCAGCAGAGATAGAATTTTCTCATGCCCATCCTCTGTCCTAGGTATGGACTGTTGTTTCACCTTCAAGTAGGCAATTTATGAAGAGTTGAATCTCTATATAAAATGTCTTAAATTTCTGCCCTAGGTTTTCCAAAACCATCTCTTCCACCTATTACCAGTAGCTATAAAAGAAAGTTTGAAGATGAAGAGGAATATGATTCTGAAATGGAAGATTTTATTGATGATGAAGGAGAGCCTCAAGAAGAGATCTCGAAACATATCAGAGAGATATTTGGTTATGATCGGTCAAAGTGAGAAAATAAGCTTTAACGTAATTTTACTGTTGTCTATTTATACCAATCACATCATTTACATGAATTTCTATAACATAGATAAAAGATTTTTGAAAAAGTAACACGTGTTTTTAAACTGACATCATTGCACTATTTTACTGCCTGCAACAACTGTACAAGAAAATTGTATTTCTGCCAAAATTATCAGTAACTCTTCTATATTGTATTGAGTGAATGCCTCTTTTCAAAACTACAGTCAGAAAGTTCAGGGAATATTATGTGGCTTGCAATAATTTTAGCGAAAGGAAAGAGATTGTTGTACTATAAGTACAAGATACTTAATTGCTTGCTTTGGAAAAGGATAGATAACTATTGTGGCTTAACACTGGCTTAGTTTAGCGCTGCAATTATAACATTAATTGGCATGTTTCTATTTTAAATATACCCAATTCTAAATAAATATTGCAATTAATAATTAATATTGATTACATAGCATGATGTCCACTGTTACCTAAAGAAAGCCACATATACAACAGAATTTTGTCCACCACCACCCCTTTTCTATTATGTTCTTCTCCCAAGAACTTCAGTCCAAAAAAATAACAATATTGTGCAAGGCAAAATAATTCTGCTAGATAAACAGCCTTGCGTTTAATTTCATTATTTTTAGATACAAAGATGAAAGTGACTATGCCTTACGTTACATGGAAAGTACTTGGAAAGAACAGCAGAAAGAGGAAGCCAGAAGGTAAAGATTAAAATTATCTGAACCACTCATATATATTTTTTTTGAAATCTTTCATTGAAAATGAAGCCTGTTAAAATGATTTTAAAGAGTCATAGTTTAATTGAGGTTTTTTTTCATGTTATGTAAAATTACATAGCGCTTCAGTGCAAAAACAGTAGTCACAGCATGTTCATTTCGCAGATCGGTCGGTACTTTTTCATCAGCTATTACAACATTACATAAGAGTGCTGTCTTTTTTGTCTCTTTTATCCAATCAGTGTACCTGTCTACTGCTTGCTCACTCATTTCTAACACATGTCACCACCTTCTGCCCACCTGTCTGATTTCTTCTGTGTGCTGTCTAGCCACCTGCCCACCCGCTCCTCCTGCTGCTGCTGCAGCTTTTTCACCTCATCATACTCTTATCTTTCTTCAGCAACAAGAAATAATAAGCAGTACTCTGGCAATTCAGGATGGGCAGAAAAAGATTGCTCCTTTCAAACTCTTCTCCCTTCTTGCTTCAGCTGCTTCCTACTTCTTGTCCCTATTGGCAGATGCTCTGGTGTTTGCTTTCAGAGATCAAGAGATGGCAAGAGACTGCAGGATGAAGGGAAACACAGGTAGTCCTGGACTTACGACCGCAATTGAGCCCAAAATTTATGTTGCTAAGTGAGACATTTGTTAAGTGAGTTTTGCCCCATGTTAATGACCTTTCTTGCCACCGTTAAGTGAATCGCTGCAGTTGTTAAGTTAGTGACACGGTTGTTAAGTGAATGTGGCTTCCCCATTGATTTTGCCTGGCAGATCGCAAAATCTGATCATATGGTCCTGGGACACTGCAACCGTCATAATGAGTCAGTTGCCAAGCATCTGAATTTTGATCGCATGACCACAGGGATGCTGCAACGGTCACAAGTGTGAAAAACGGTCTTCAGTCACTTTTTTCAGTTCCGTTGTAACTTTGAATGGTCACTAAATGAATTGTTGTAAGTCGAGGACTACCTGTAGAGTAAAAGCAGTGCCTCTCCCTATCTTGAGCAGTATATTAAATAACTTCATCCTTCAGTCATATCCCTTATAAAACACAGAATATCCATTATGAAACACTGATACTTCAGAATCATAATAATAGGGAGATTACTTTCACAAATGAGTGAACTAGAATTCTAGTCTCTTTCCCAATCACATTAGTTACAAGTCTTTGGTTTTCTGTTGCAGGAAAGCAGATATCTGCAAGTAGTTGTAGGTGAAGGAAAGTCTCTTGTTCAGAACGTGTGAATGTTCTAAACGTGTAGGATGAGAAATTTATAATGAAATTACAGCATTCCATATTTTAATTTTTACCATTTGTGGTAGAAACCATTTTGTGGTAAGAGTCCTCACCATAGTTGCCTACGCTTGATATAATACACTGGTGGGCATACTTTTAGCGTTTGGGGTATGCATTTTTTTTTCCAACTACTGAGACCCACAAGAGATGTGGTGACACAGTGACTTTCTTTGGCTTTTGGGAAGGGTTGAGAGGTAAACCACATATTTTGGTCATTATTGTAACACTAAAAAAAGTTCAAAGCATTAAATTATCACATTTTGTTCATGAATTTTCATGATGCGATCTGAGTGCATGGGAAGTGGAAAGGAGTCTTTCGGCAGCAAATTACCAAGAGCAATACAGACGTGGTCATCTGGATGTATTATTAGTAGTAATAGTAATGGTAGTACTGTACTACTGTAGCCACAACTCTTGCTATAGCTCTGTTAGAAAGCAGCCTTTTGTAGATCAGCAGTGAACTGTTCCTCTCTTTTCTGAATATTTTTCTAACATCAGAATTGTGTCTCTTTTATTATGTAAACATTCTCTATTTCATAGATAAGAACCATCTTTTCTATCTTACTCTTTTTTGGTAACATAATTATATCATACTCAAACATTGGTTCAATTCCAGGAAAAGTAGTTTCTTTCATAGAATGAAAAAAACTTATTCAGATATGAAGGTAAACTAGCAATCATAATAAAAAAGAGTTGCTTGGAATTCATTTTGATAAAAATGTTTAGATCCCACTGTTGGTTTTAAAATTGTTGTTTTTCTTAATTTCTAAATTGTATGGTGACTAAAACTTTATTTTCTAGCTTGAGACTTGGAGTGCAAGAAGATCTGGAAGAACTGAAACGTGAAGAGGAGGAATTGAAACGCAAGAAGCAAACAAAGAAGTTGAAAACACATTAGCCAATTTGCCACAGTTTTGGTTTACTGTTACTCTACTATTTGTTCCAAAGTTTAGCTTTAGTTGTACTTGCATATGAAAGAATAAGAAATCATGTAGAAAATGGACATATAGAAATAAGGACTTGGTGCCAGATTTTACAGTGCAAAGTTCTGCAGGCCTTTGGAGAAGGAAAATTTGGGATATGACTTTCTGCTTTTCCTCAGCACTCAGCACCATTGCCCACACTGTGGGAATACTGGGATATTTTCCAGGATAATTCCAGGATGGGCATTAGTTACTGGGACTGTCTCAAAAGAGGAAATTGGGAGAAAATGTTGGTCTGGCCTTTTCCTTCAGCAGAAAGTTTTATTGGAACCCAGTCCCTATCATGAACAGAAATGATTTTTCTGTGCTCACAGAGAAGCAACTCTGGATCCAAAATTATGTTCTTTAGTTTGACAAATACTGACCTTTAATAACTGCCAGGTTTCTTTTTCTGAAACACAAATAAATGCACTAATGGAGAATATTAGTTGGAATAAAAATGAAAATTAATTATACTATGATGTAAAGTAATTCAAGGATGCCAGCAGACTGCTGATTGACTATGCACTGGCTTGCAACTAGTGGGCCCTAATAACAATACAGTCTGTTTTCATTCCATACAAATAGAAAAATGTTTATGTTTTTTATCTTTCAAAAGAGATTGTGTCCTGAGTCAAGATTCTTAAGTCACTTTTTCTCTTCCTATAAAGCACAGGTTTAAAAATGTAGCTGATGATGATGTTGAAAGCAATATTAACATTTTCTGATTTCTGTTTGACAAGATTATGTAAAAAACAAAACAAAAACCCTAATACTACAAAGCTTTGACATCACAAGCTGATAGATGATGTTCCCTGCAAATAACCATCATGGAAATAAGTACATAGCAACAAACAGTATGAAGAAATGAGACAGAAGCAACATGCCTGCCCTTATGAATTTCCTTCTATCCCCTTGAAAAGATGTGTTGCTGACACTCAACCCAGGGCTATTTCTCCCCACTCTTGAATTCAGAACCTCTTCTGGTTCTGTGTGCATCAGGTTGAAGTATCACTGAAAGCCAATTATTTTCTCTTTTGCAATGCAGAAAATCTCTATTAGTGGCGTTCAGACGTTATTTTAGTAAGAAATGTGGCCAAATGATTTGTTTGCATACTTGGGGCTAAAACTTCATTGCCAGTCATCATAATAAATCATCTTGGAAAAGATTAGTTTGCCTTGGTTTATAACCCACCTCTACATTTTTAATTTAATTTAAATATTTAGGTTTCTTAGGTTAACTGCAAGCTTTATAAAAACTGCAAAGCCTGCCAATAGAGTTTATTTCTGTATTTATTCAGATGCTATCTACGTTTTAGTAAATATAAACATCCTTCTAGTTGCTTCATGTAACTGCTTAACAAGATTGCTGAAAAGATTTCTAACAGAAAACAACATTTTATGGTTTACCAAGTGGTTTTTACTTTTAAAAAGCTTTGGTTACACACTGATTTCAAGCTATGCACAATAACAGAGATGTTCATTTCATAGTTGCTAGAGAATCTCAGATCATTCTCTTCTATAAAAATTGTGCTTTGGAGTTTCAGTTTAATATTTGAATATCCAGTTCAATATTTTTAATTCATGAAGAAATTATGGAAAATGCAGTCACTGAAAATAAGAATAGTCTAAATATTTATTAACACTCATCATGCAATCCTACCAAGAAAATTTATTTAGTTAAAAGTTAAGTCTATGAGATTACACAGAGAATTGGAAATTGAATATTCTGGAAAGAATGTACTAAAGAATAATCACCTAGAGATAAAATCTTGATCAGGAAAGGATGGTTTCGGCTATTAAAATATGAAAAGAGGTCAAACATCAGAATTAATACAAAGAAAATAATGGATATTTTTGTTTATGAAACTTATTTTTCTCAATTTAGTAAGGCTGAAATGAAATAGTTTAGCGATTGCTATAATTAGCACGCAAAACAGGAGTTCTTACTTTTTGGTTTACTGTGATCAACTAGTGCTATTTTTACAGAAGTGTATATTATAAAAAATTACTTTGTTCAGGTGCACTCATGTATCTTTTTATCCAAGATAATGACTGTTGAAACATGACCAAGTTACTGTTCATTTTATAATTTGAATGTGGAAGTATTGAAATCCTCCTCAGCACCTCTTTGATATCTGTATAGATGATGTCCTCAACAAACCTCTGACTTAGCAAAAAATGTGTAATAACAAACTTGTGTTTAGTTCAGAATTGTGAAAAGAATCTCCCCAATACACACCGCATGCTTTGACTGCAAGTTTAATTCAAGACTACTGTATTTTTAAATATTTGGATGTAATTTGTCATGTAGAAGATAACTGGAAGATAATTAACTAGAAGTTAACCTTTAACCTAACCTCTTCATTTTTATCTAATTTATTGCTTTTAGTAAGTATATTGCTTATTAAAATTTACATTAGATATAGTGTGGCAAAGTTATCTGGCATTCCAAAGATAGCATCCAAAATTGTATGTTCTTTTTATGATAAATTGTCTATTTGCATTATTTCACTTTTTCATTTTTAAAAACTAAACAGAGAGTCATAGAATTACAGCAGTCTAAAAAACTTATAAAAATTGGCTAGTGAATTTGTAAGGGAAGTAGAATACAACAGGATTCTCTTAAGATATATGAATGTTAAAGCAAAACGGAACAACTGAAATATGTCATTTTTCATGATATTAAATCATTCTCTACTCCTAAAGCAACTCCCCATAATGTTCCCACAATCTACTCTGGAATCTCTCCTAACATTAATTCTAGGGGCTGTGAAGGGATAGAATGCCCCCTCGCTCTTCCATTTCAGCTGACGGAAGCCGTTAGGAGGAAGATTTAAATACCATCCATTCTGTGTGATTTCAGAAAACTCTAGCTTGAATTGCAGATTTTGATCAATAGTTGGAAGATGTGCCTTTTTTTACATATATAACCTTTCTATGAATGTAGGAAGAAAAAAAAATATAGAATTAATTCTGCTGTCAAAGATGCTGTGTTGCAACTTGATAATATGAAATAAAGTCGTTTTACATCAAGTCCTTCCAGGCCTTGCTTTGCACAACTAGTTAATGTTTATTAAAATTAAATAAAACTTAAGGGCACTTTGTATTTATGAAGGCTTCGTTTTATAGTTGTCTTCTATATGTTTCAGTTGTACTTACCACTTTTTACAGCAGAAAATTAACCAGAAAACAGAAATGTACATCAGGAAAAGCCTGAGTAAATAATTTTGATTTTCTTTTCTCTCTAAAGTAGAATCTTATAAGAATGTATAAAAACTTATTTTTATAAGCTCCCATTTTTTACTCTCATATAACTAGTTATTTGGCTTTTTCACTTATGTAACTTTAATTACCTTTACAACTAAAGTGCATTTCTATAATATGCAGGAGACCAAAACACTGGAAAGAAAATAATCTTAAAGAGACTTAAGTAAATAACTTCTTATAGCTAGCTATGTTTGGATTTCTATTTATTTTGTTGAGTCAGAGCGATACAATCAAGTGTTAGATATAACTGAGGATACTTTTAGGGTTTGTCCATCTTATGCTTTTGTTAAATTTATTATATTTAACATGTGACAATTCAGGTAAAAACTGTTAAGCATAACTGTTTTTCCCCCGGTTCAATTAAACTGTATGCTTTTGCACCGAATACAGTCTGAAACAAATGATGTATATAATAAAATTGCAGACATTAAATATTGTATTTAGATTGTTGCTTATTTGCTTTAATTTGTAGCAGGTGTTGAGATGCCATTGAGCATCTTTCTAAAAGACTAATTTCAAAGTATTTCTGAGAAAGAATGGGACAAAGAACTGTAACAGTGTAAAATAACTAATAATGGAGTAATAAATGTTTTTACAATGTACTAACCATGTTGATAATTGTTAAAATGTCCAAAATCTTCAAGTGAGCTCCATAAAATATTATGACTTGAAATTATTTTTTCATTTCATGACTCAAGAGTATTTATTAACTATCTATGGAACTGGATCTATGGGCAGAAGGAGGTTTTAGGGTTTCAAAACAAAATATATTTTGGGACCCTTTTGAGAGGGAGATGGTTTTGCAGTTTTCTGAATCTTTTCCAGCATTTTTCTATAGAATAACTTCTCTGGAATTGCCAGTGTTAAAAAGAATTGTGAGACATGTAGGCAAATGGGCCTACATGTCTTACAATTCATAGCCTTTTTAGGATGCAGAAACTACCTAATTGGCTGGAATATTTTAGGGACTAACTAAATAAAGTGCATAGTATTCTTTGTATGGTAAAAGCACAATCACTAGTAAAATCAAATCTGTATAATGTAAATGCCATTGAAGGCTTAAGTTGCATGGCACGGAAAACAATTTCAATTTTAAAAGCAAGTTCACTGATTTCCAAAACAAGTGCCAGGACAGTGCTCACTGTTCATAAAATTCCTATTATGCTAGGTGGAGACAATCACAAAGACTCATGAATTAAGTGATATTGTTGAGATTATGTCCAGCATTTAAATCTCATTTCTTCCCAGGCAATTTTATTTTGACCTAGGTATGGTTTTCAAGACATTTTCAGGCTGACTCCAATTAGTACATTGTAGTCAAACTAGGGTGGCATTAAAATGCCAGACTGATTACAGTATTTTGAAAAAGTAAGCATAAAGAACTGTTTTGGAAAAGATAAATGGTATCATTCCATAGTGAGCATCTGGAAAGTACAATAAATCAGTTACTCTGTTTATTTTCTTTGTGCAGATATAAAGTTGTCTGCCTAGTTGACACTAGAGAAAAAGGTTTAAATAGTTTGCTACTTAGATGTCAAAACTAATTTTAAAAGGCAGATTCTCCTGAGCAGTTATGCTGTACTCCTAGGTGGCAACTCTGGAGTAAAAATATCCACAGCTTCACCAAAGACGAAGAAACATATTATTTGCATGTATAAATAATTTAGTAACTCACAGTAGTTTTTCATAGCTTACAGGTTTTCCTGCACACATACAATACATAAAAAACAGCGGTTTAAACATACTATCAGGACCACCATCTTGACTCGTTTGAACAAATCCTGTGGATGACTCTGGAGCAGTGAGATAGTAGAACCTATCTGAAAAAATGGCCCTAGTGAGGCAAACTCCATTGTCCTAAAAGAGTAGCAAGCCAGTGTGAAACTGCTGCTTCTTTCTGTCATTCAACTGTCTTGGAGTAGAAGGGCTATAGATTGTAAATGTGATTGAAAATAAGAAGGCTAATTAATCATGTCAACTCCTGAAGGAAAAGTAGGCATGTATCTCAAATATTGCTGAATTCTTGCTGGGAGCAACCTAATGGACTTTTGAAACTTCCTGCCTTCAGATCTGGGTATGGACACCTAATAACTGGATGTTCTGCCATGTGCAAATAAGATGCTAAGCGTGGTTAAAATAAGATATCCCTCTGATTATGCTTTATAATAAAACATCTATAAACGGAAAAGGAAAATATTATTTACTGTATTTGTAAGCTAATTGCATGGCAATAGATATGCAAGCAGAAGGCAGGCAGCTTGTATAGCTAATATTTATCTTACTCTCCTCTCTTTGCAGCTCTTGGGAACCATTTCCCAGAAGTGGGATTCAGCAGTGTTGGGGGAAAGGGTACTCAAAAGTCAAGGAGGTAGTTATAACCATACAAAGAAAGCCTTACCCCCTTTGTATATGTGCTGACAGCATAGGGATGGGATTTGATCACAGAGGTGCAATCACCATCTTTACTTTTATTTTGTTTTTTTGTTTATATATCTAATTAAAAACTACCTTTTTTTTACTTTAGGTAGCTTAAAATATAGTGAAGGGAAATAAAATATTACAATTTAGGTCACTATTACAAGCATACCATTATTTGTCTTTTTCATCCAAAGTTAAATATAACATTAAGAAAACAACTGTTTCAACTGAAAGTATTGATTATATGATAATACTTTCGATCTTTAACTAATTAATGTAGTACTCTAGAACAGGGGTGTCAAACTCGCAATGTCACATGACGTGTCGCGACGTATCGCGACTTTTTTTGCCATTGCCGGCAATGGGGTGGGCGTGGTTTCGCTATGATGCATCCGGCCCACGGGCCGGCAGTTTGACACCCCTGCTCTAAAAGCTAGAAGTCTGTGTTCTAGTCCCGCTTTAGGCATGAAAGCCAGATGGATGATTTGGGGCCAGACATTTTCTGTTAGCCCAACTTACCTCACTGAAGAGGGAGTATAGAATGTGTTTGTTGCCTTGAGTTATTTATAAAAATAATAAAGGTGGGATATAAATGAATCAATCAATGAATGAATGAATCAAAAATTGTATTGTTGCTTTGGGGGAGGGGTACATTTGAGCCAGTGTTGTTTCCTGGCAACTGGCAGGCTAAATCCCTGCAGTTTTCTTGGCAAGTTTTTTCAGAAATAGTTTGCCCTTGCCTGCTTCCTAGGGCTGAGACAAGTGACTGTCCCAAGGTGATAGAGCAAAAATGAAAGTCCTTTAAAAAAAAATTTTTTTTTAAAGGAAAATGGAAAATAATAAAAATGACTGTTGGTTTAATTTCTCCCTTTTATACATTTGCTAATTTGCAATATTTGTGGATGTTCAGGCCTCCCTAGAAGCTAGACAGTAACTGGCTATATTTACCATGCCGCATGATGTGTTGCATGTATGAGGACCATTTTTGTTTAAATTTAGTTAAACTTGTAATGTGAATATATACTGTTGGTTTTGCCGTTATTGTGTATCCTCCAAGTTGAAGTTCCCAGTTAGATAAGGATGGGACTGTGTTTTTCTTCCAGGTTGAGCAAAGTTTATTCTCACAAAATGAGTATGTATCTCATTAAATTATATTTCTTGTTGATTTTTTCTGAGATTACACCTAGTTGGAAAAGTTGTGGTTTCATTTCAAATTTAAATTCAAGATTTTCTGTATTATATTTTTCCCAACTATTTTTGAGTTCTTTTACATGTCCATTTCATATAGTAAAATGTTGCTTCTGTTTTATGGCATTTTCAACAATTATTACAATGTGATTTGTCTATCTTATATAATAAATGGAGTTATATAATATCTATAAAATAGTTTGGACCAATTTTCCTTTAAGTTATCACTTGGTGTAAACTTTATAGATTTAGCCCATATTTTTTCTCATTGATGTATTATAACTGTTTCTTTACAATTTTACATCCATTTTGTCATATACATTTTTTGTTTGTTCTATCTGTGTATTAAATCTAAAAGTCTGTACATGTGCCCTAATAGATGGTGTTGACTTTATCTGAGTGTTTCAAATTCTTTTTATTTTATTTTATTCTGGATGTTCCTCCATCCTTCTTGAGCTCTGATTTTATCTTTCTGGTTATTTGTAAATAACCATGGCGTATTCCAACTTGCACCTAAGTAGATCTTGCTGTCTTTTTAATTTGTTCATAGAATTCGAGGTAACCATATCTGGATAAAGTAGTTACTTTTTTCTTGTTGTAATTATTTCCAACGTGAAAAGCATTTGAGGGAGAACAGGAGTAAAATCACTGGACTTACTCTTCTCTTTGCAGCGTTCCATACTTTTATCAAACTTTGTCTGATAATATGTCCTTCTAATTTTTTATCCTTTGTATCTCTGTACTATCTTGACTATTTTGACCTTATTGCTGGAGGAGATCTTTATCAAACAGGACTTTAATGGCAACTACATGGAGTAACATCTTACCACCTGATTTGAAGTATTTGTCCCTGCCTACAGCTCCCTCCATGCAATCCCATACAGTTTAACTCACATTATTTAGGAGTTGTCTTAACTCTTGGGAGAAGTGAGGGTATTTCAAAGAGCTGCAGAAGAGATTTGGGCAACTGTCAATTTTTTTTATCTATTGAATTAAGTTGCACAATTGGCAGAGGGCAAAGGAGGAGCACAAACCATAGCCACTAGTTTGAACTAGTTTGAACTCAAATGGTGCCCAATTTTTTAAAACCTTTTCTTCTGAGTAAAGAAGCATTGAATCTTTCTGGGGACCATTCTCTTATTCTTCCTTCTTTGAGAAGTCTGCTCTATTTAATTCCAGTCCAAGATAAAAAAAGAAAAAGAAAAGGTTTAGCCAAACCCCCAAATTATATTTATGTGAAAATGTATGGTTATCGGCCTGAATGGGCATAGGCTGACTAGTAGCAATTCCTATACAACTACATATGGTTTTATAAGCTTGGCTTTTATTGTACATTAATAACATTTGCTAATACCTATGAAATAATGTGCCTGAAGTTTCTTTATGCATTCAGATGCATATAGAAACAATACTAAAATTTGAAAAAGAAGTAAACTACATTACTTTGTTCCTATTCTGAAGTGGAGTTTGTGTCAAGAACATGTTGTTAGTGTTTATTTAAATTCATCATGAATTATATTGACTTTATTTAATTTTTACTAAATTTATAAATTTGCTCAAGAAATTATAAATTAGGACATTAAATCTTATGCTCATGTACATCCACAAAACCTATATTTTATAACTGTTTATAACTTATAAAGTTTTGAATCTTATTATCCTTCTGCAGTCTCAATTTTTTTAAACAGTTACAATAAAATCTCAAAAGCAAACAAATTGAGGTGAATCTATTACAAAAACTGTGTGCTAATTATTGCTCTTGTGAACTGTAATGTGTTATCCAGCATTGGGAAGATGAAAATGGAGGTCAGGTTATCTATTTATACAGAGATATAGATACATGTACATAACAACTGTGAAAAAGGGAAAGTACCATAAGTTTTATTTATTTTTAATTCACTGAGGCATTTAAAACATCTTAGTCTGCAATCCAAATTACACGCTAATCTGGAATTCTTTCCAGTGGAATTCCATGAGTCTTACTCATGCGTAGACAAGAATAGGATTGCAGTCTAAATATTTTCAATTTTGAGCTGTTTAAATAATTATTCCTCATTGCGGTTTTCTTGCATTAGTTGCTCTTTTATTCCTGGCCTTCCTAGTTATAAATTTGTAATTAAGATGGTCTTTAACTTTTTTTAAATAAATACTTCTACCAAAAACACCCAATTGTGTTGATACTAATATTTATGTGAGGATGTCCCCACAAATGATATATTTTTAAATGTTATGTGAATTTTTACCACTGCAGCTAGTAGGCAATTTTTAAAGTATCCATCCATCAAAAGTTGCATCAGCTCTCAAACATTCTACCATAAGTGATAAGTGTAAAATGAATCTATTCCAAATATACTGTAATACAGAACACTTGAAATGCACTTTGCTCTGTGCCTAGTGGAGCCCAGTAACGTATGTGGAAAGTCCAGGTCATGAACATATAACATGATGCTCGCAAGGGTTTTATGAGTTACCAACAACAGGAACAAAATGCTTCATTGTCTTCAGTACTTCATTAACTATTCGTTCATGAGCAGGAAGTCACCTTTCTTGCTGGTGCCTTAAACTGCACTTCCAAACTGGACCATCGTTCTTAAAATAGTTGGAAATTCTGTCCTAGGCTACATTTGTTTAAGGGAGCATGCCAATTAAGGTTTGTTTTCACCTTCGTTCTTTGCTGGTTCCCCCTGCAACCAAATACAGAAGATATCACTAAAGCATTTGAAGAAAGAAACAACATATATTGTTTTATCAGTGTTCATACAGAAAAGGAACTAAACTAAGAAGTTTAACTTAGGCCAAGAGGCCATGATACTGACTGGAGTTTAAATTGGGAAGATATAAACATTCAGCCATTCTCTTTGTTGCCTGCTTACTTAGCAACTTTACAGTAGTTATATTTTATTCTATCCTATTGAAACTGAAATCTAAAGTCTATATGAAATTATTTAATATTGTTGCATTGAATCAATTACTATTATCTGCATCATGTACGTTTTTTCCTCTTTTATTTTATTTCGTTTATTTCCCAGGATAGGAAGGTTAAAATAAAGAAAATCCTATACAGGGCACTGAAACCTATCCTTGATCTCTGGAAACTTTCTCTAAAATCTCCCCAAGCATCGTTCACATACTTTCAAGTTTAATACCCTTACAAATGTGCAGGTTACCAATGTTGTTTTGAAAAAGCAAAACTAAATATCTAGTAAGATGGGTTGTATGTCTCAAACTATGAAGAACGTTGTAAAACCTGCAGAGAGAAAGAACCAGCAAGTCTCTCCCTTATGCTGAAAGAAGAGCATCCTGTAAACCAGAGGTCAGCCCTCTTTTCAGCCAATATGCACCACGGTTTTTCGTGATACCATAGATACTAAAAACAGTTTTTAAAAAACAAACTGGAAATGTTACATAAGATTTCATGCAAGATACAGATAACTTATGAGATCTGCCTATCACAAAATGCTGGTAATTCTTAATTGTAAATTTTGGAGAAAAGTAGGTCCTGTCTCCAATTCTCAATCAAAGCAAAATTTAAATCCAGGCCTCTATATCTTGTCTATTCCCTCATAAATGCAGTACCCATTCCTCTCTTTTGGAATCATTGTTAGAAACCTGGGATTGCAAACGGTCATTTGGCCCCTGATTAAAACATTCCTGACCAATGGCTATCCAGCTTTGGCTTGAACATGTTCACCATTTCTACAGGCAATTAGTTACACTGCTGAATTGTTTTTACAATCAGAAACCTCCCTTCCTGCAACGTGAAACCATTTATTCCAAGTCCTACATTTGGGAACGACAGATAATAAGTCTTAGCCTTCGTCTCTGTGACACCCTTTCAGATGTTCATTTTTCTTCCCCAGATGTCTTTTATCAAGGCATAAAAAAAAGTTGAGCTCTTTTCTTTGTCTTTCTTCTGCATTGATAGATAAGCAATTTCTGGTTATTGGGGTCTAAAGAAACAACGTAGCTGACTAAAGTTAATAGACAGAATGCTATACTTTACCCTCAACAAAAGACTTTTTCTTTTTTGCAGAAATATGTTTTTTAAAAACAGCAGATAAATATCTTAAGATAACCAAGGCCAAGTCTGCAAATATTTGCTCACGCTGAAGATATAAATCAGGCTTTTTAATGAATTTCAGATTTATATTATATATTTTCTTCCCTCCGTCCATCAATTTAATCTTCGATTAAAAATTAATAGGTGCCTCATATACTTTTCTTGTGAAAACATCCAATGACAGCCAGACCTCTTTTTCTGGATCAGAAGATGGAGACCTTATGAGTCATGGGTGACTCTGTTGATTGCTGTTACCAGAGGTTAATGGCCAGTCTTTAATGGACAAAGCTTCCCCCCCCCTTCAATTCCAGTTCCATGCTTGTAAATAAGTACTTTTAATATATTTGTCTTTCCTTTAAAACTGTTTTAATCTCAAAATATTCACCTCAGAAATGGTAGCAATTTCCAGAACTCAGCTTATTTATCTTACTGCACTTTTCACTGCTCATTATGGGAAGATTCAAAAACAGTTTTTTTTTCATACAACACACCTAAGCAACAGCGCTGACTCAGCCACTTAAAAAAGTGTTTTGCAAAGAACCCAAACACGCAAACGTCTCCATGTATACCCAAACCACTACTTGAAGAATCAAACTGCTCCATTCCGCTGAAGTTCAGCATGCCTGCTTTGAGGAGGACTTCCTCACCTTTTCTAAGTATGCATGAACATTTGCAAAAACAACTTCAACCACAATTGCCAAGACAATGTCTCTTCTAAACTGGGTCTTATTCACTCTTTCTTGATAGCTCTAACATAATGTTCTACTTGTTCAAAGGCATTTCCTGATCCTCTAACAAGGTTTTGAAGGAAGGGAAAGGGGCTGAAGATAGTCACAGAGCAGAAGATGGACAGTGGTCCTCATCTTCCATTCATTCTTTCAAGAGTTAAGAGGATAAAATTTGCTGTGAAAAACTAACATAACAGCATAAAAAAGTGAATGTTCAGGTGCACTTTGCATTTACATTGAATGGGCTATTTTATTCTTTATTAAGCAATTCTAAAATGTAGGAGAGATGAACCATATATGTCACTTAATCTGCTTTTTGGCTTTGCAAGCCTGGAGAAATTTAGAGAGCTTATTTCATAATAAATCTGGTTATTACCTCTCTTTAAAGAACAATGCTTCAGTTTTTAGCAATTTATAAATAACTTGTTCGTGCCATTATCTGTCAAACACTGGTTCAGAACCCTAGCCTTGATTTATTAATGTTCTGATCCATACTCATCATTCAGTCTTTAATATTTGCAAATCATTCAGATTCTTACAATATCAGTTTTATACAAAACTGTATGTAAATTCACATTCCCAACCAATATAACTTTAAGATTAGAAGCATTTATTTTGCATTGTTTTAATTCTTTAGTTGTTGTTTTATATTGTACACTGTCAGTATTGAACAATTCGCTAAATCTTTGATTTATCCTCCTATATGCTTTACTTCCAACAGATACTCAGTTGCCATTCTCGTTCTTTCTTAGATCTTGAATGGCCCACTTTTTCTGCATTCTTATCTCATTCCTGCCAATCCACTATCAAAATTTCTTCTTTCTCCTGACTGTGTTCCTTCAGAACACTGCACATTTTTTCTCAAAACTACTTTAAGGTATTTCCATTACTGTTACATAATATGCAACTATCAGTCTATGGATTGCTACATTCATATGTTCCTATAACAAACATATGCCACCAACATAGGTAACACCAATTCATATATTTGACATTTAGCCCTTTCATTCTAATTAAACTATACCTTAACTTCCTGCAAATATTCCACTCCTGTCTGCAAGATCAGGGCACCTTCATTCAGATCTATTATACCTTTCTCCTTTCCTATAATTTCACTGATATGTCTATTTTTGTTTCTTTAATTTTGTCTTTTAATATGTGTTCTTTTGTATAGACTTTTTTTTACATTTCAAGTTGTCATCTTCCACAAGCACTGAACATCACCAGAGAAGCTCAGAGATTCCAAACTCTACTGAACATCACCACTTTAGTCAATTGCAACTTTCTTATAATGCTTTTTAGTAAGGTAGCTAAGGTATAGACTAGGTCTCATCACAGGGAGTCCACAAAGCTTGAAGAAATGTTATGATTTAAATCTTGAGTTAAGTACTGAAGGTCCGTGGCCATGGTCTGTAGCCACAAAAGATATTTAAAGGGGGGTCCATGGTGAAGAAAAGGTTGAGAACCACTGGACTAGGTTACCAGATTAATTACTCCTACACCACATGGAGTGTAGCCTGTGTAACCACAGACCAGATTTGTCTCAAGCATCGTCATTCTATATCATGGAAGCCAAGACCTTTAATTTTTCATACTACCTTCAAGCCAACCTACTGTTGTCTACATTGCAACAACTATTATGTACACATAGTCTATTGCCACACTCTTGATGCCTTTGTGTCATGGTTTGGGTCACTGCTAGTTGCAAGTGGTACATGGACCTAAATGGATGTTTGCATGACTCCAGAACCCAGCAAAAATATGATAGAAAATGTGCTCCAGTAGAAGGACTAAATAGTTAATAAATTGTCAGTTTCACCCTTCTGTCAAATGATCCAGTAATTCATGAAGTGAGGAAATATTTAAAATAGCTTGGCATACTTTTCTCCTTAGAAATAAGATTTATGAATAATTTTGCTTCTGATATAATTTCTACACATATTTTCAGTAATATCCCACAAAAAAACAGCCCCAGCCAGTTCCTTTGTTTCTGCATCTAAAATAACCTAGGTGAAATTCCAAACATATTTTAAAACGTACTCACCTTAGCTTTCGGAATTCTGTGTATTAGATGCAAAGCGAGAAGGAATAGCAGCCAACCAACGACAATCATTGTATAAATTCTCACAGGATTTTCCTATGTGATTTGGTATGAACAGTTTTTAAAGAAAAAAAGAACTGAAATGGAAATTACCGTTCAACTGTTTTTAAGTAGCTCACCACTCTGGCTTGATGGCTGTTTATGATGAACCAGCCTATGCAATGAACTTGACTGTGACATCACTTGTTACAGAACAATTGCTCCAAGCAGACTGACATCAACAAAAGAGTTTCTCTGATGGAATCAAAGGTGTTGTAGGTAAGTATTGGAATTGCCAAATCAGGTAGCAGGTTAACGGTCACTTTTTAATGAAGCTTTTATTTTAATAGCACATAAAACATTTACAAGGAAGTAAACAACAACAAACATAACTGTCCTTCAAAATTAAAGACCTCAAATCTGTATCTGGTCGATAAGTCTCATAGGACAATTCTAGATTTCCCAGTAAAATGTGCAAGCTTTTCATCAGATCAGATTCACAGTAATTAGGCATATGCTTAAACCAGACTGTCTGTAGCAGTGTGAAGGCAGTACTGAGATGGAATTGATGGGCAGAGTCATTGTTAGTTTCTTTTTATATCAGATCACATGTAATTTTTAAGTCATGAAAATAGCTGCTTGTACAAATGAAAAGAACATAGAAAGTACATTTCTCACGACATGGGTTCCTTGGCCTGAAAGGGCAGAGATACATGAATATTTTTGGTATAAAACCAGTTTAATCAAATTATTAGTATTACTTAGTGGTTGGAGGGCATTGGATCCTCAAAATATGTAGTCTCTTTTTAGATTGTATAAAATACTTTCCGTTAGAAGGTGGAAACTATACTGGACTATTAAATGGAAGAGGATTTTCACCCAGTCCTTTAGCACTTCATTGTGCTTCCATCTTTTATCTTTATTTTTTAACTTACTGTAATTTCTTTATTGTGAGTCACCCAGAGTTTAATAAATTGTGATTGGTCACACTGTCAGCCAGATATTCAGACTGGATTTGGCATTTTTATCCACCTATCGAGTCCTTTGCAAGGATCTGGGATAGGCAGAAGTTGTGGTCTGATGGTGTTAAAAGTATCCCTGCAGGGTGTAAGATGTTTTTCTGTGATAAATAAGATATATGTAAACATTATATATAAAATATCCTTTATGTAATATCTTTATTTTTACATGCTTTATTTGTAAATATGTATGTGTATGTACGTATCATTGGGGTGCGATGGCTCAGTGGTTAAAGACGTTGAACTTGTCAGCTGGAAAGCTGACAGCCGATTCGAGACCCAAGTGCCGCACGATGGGGTGAGCTCCCATTACTTGCCCCAGCTCCTGCCCACCTAGCAGTTTGAAAGAATGCGAATGCAAGTAGACAAATCGGAACCACTTCGGTGGGAAGGTAACAACATTCGGTGCACCTCAGGGTATAGACATGCTGCCCCCATGACCATGGAAAGGATCTTTGGACAACACTGGCTCCCTCAGCTAGGAAACAGAGATGAGCACCGCCCCCTAGAGTCAGACATGACTAGACAGGGGAAGCCTTTACTTTTACTTTTATGTACATATCAGATGTACACATAAAAAGGGATCAGGCCTCAGTTATGTTGATGCAGGCTTTCACATTTCTAAACTATTCTCAGATGCTTCTGTATGTACATCTGTATGTGTCTATCTATCTATCTATCTATCTATCTATCTATCTATCTATCTATCTATCTATCTATCTATCTATCTATCTATCTATCTATCTATCTATCTATCTATCTATCTATCTATCTATACATACACACACACACACACACACACATACATATTTTTATTACACTATTAAGGACTAGCAGGTGACAGTCTTGAAGTCTGGTACCAAATATCAGACCACAGTGATAAACATCTGCATCTCAAGTAGCACACTCAGCATTATGACAGGTCGTGAATTTCTGAACCGATAAGTAGAGACATTATAGATACACCAAAACAAGGAGGAATATGTGTTCATTAATATAAACAACCATCAAATGATGCTCTGCTATATGAGAGATATATGTAATGCTGGTGGGGCAGTATGGGTAGAGCACAACGCCAGGGGCATCTAATTTGTCAATATTAAATATTAAATGAATATTAAATGAATGAATTCTAATTCAAAACTGAAATTAGCCTCCATTCTTCTCAAGAAATAAGAGCTGATCTTCCTCCTATTCCCTTTTGTCTCACCAATTACAGGAAGAGTTGGGTAGGTACAGTGTATGAATAGTGAATTTGTGTGTGTGTGTGTGTGTGTGTGTGTGCTGAGTATGCTTTAATAGAATTTAAATCAAGCTTCCAGCTAGTTAAGTGGAACTCTTACTGTGGCATTAGTCTGAACTATATAAGGTCTTTAAGGATCTATTATAACACCTCAATTTTTTGTTTTACTACTTGCTACTCCTTTTCTGCACTTTGCATAATGTTTTCATCAAAAGAAACTAGCAGGATGAGTATATGAAAACAAATGGGCATGGGAAAAATAAAATGAGACTTATAGGAGAAAAATTACAGGAGATATTTAGAATCGAATGAATGAGAATCAGGATTTATAGAGCAGTAGACAGTTTAGTTCAAGAATTGTTGGTTTTGTTCCTCCTAGCACCACATTGAAAGTTATCTGAGCTTTGGCAGTTTGGCCTGAACCATCTCGGCACAAATTCTGGTGTGTGTGTGTATGGGGAAGGTTGAAAAGATAATATTTCTCCTTTTTTTCTTTTTCAAGGCCATTTTTAGGGAAGAAATGTAAAACCATTTTTAGCTCTCCAGCTCAGTTCCATGCTGTCTGAACCAGAAACCTTGCCACCTTGCAATGCGTGCAAAAGGACAGACTGTGATTATTCAGTTTATTTTTAGTTTATCGTTAAAAGACCAGCGCATACAATATTGAATAACAGACAAACCCACAGAACAAATGCAATCTGCATTTCTTTTCATTTTTTTTTTTTTTTGCTTGGACACAAAGTGTCTTAAATCTTAAAACCAGATGAGACAGACAATACAGAAAAATGCTGCTGGATACCAAATCTTTAATCTGACAGGAGATAAGAAAGATAATATGCAACTCCCTTCCTGGAAAACAGCTTAAAAGGGGTATAATCAATGTCATTAAAAATAATGACAGAACAGGAGGAGCCTGTTTCATAATTTCCACCTCACCGGCCCCACAAATGGTAAAAACAACTGGCCTTAGGGGCCTGGTTTATGATTCACTTTCTGATAAATAAACGTAACTCTGTTTGCTTACCTTGACTTTGGCCTTTCATTATGAATCTATATCTCCTTAAAACTCCAAGTGATGACGTTGTGCGTCAAATTGATTCAGCTTTGTAATTCTGCTTTATTTGGCTCCTATTTCCATTTAATTCTCTGCTGTTTCTGCTATGACTAAACGTCTCTTGCTCTTTTCCTTCAGCAACATAAACTCTTTGTTGCTCTTATTAAGGATATTGGCTTTTCAGTGTTTGTGGAGAGATTTAGAGTTCTCTAAAACTCTTCCTTTGCTCCTTATGGACGGCAGCCCATAACCTGAAAATATAATAGCCTCATAGCCTTTGTCTTTATGGTATAAAGCAGGGGTCCCCAACCTTGGCAACTTTAAGACTTGTGGACTTCAACTCCCAGAATTCCCCAGCCAGTCTTAAAGTTGCCAAGGTTGGGAACCCCTGGTATAAAGGATCACATCCTACTTAATCTTGGGTGCCAATTTTAATATATCATTTCTTCCCAGTTCTTTTCAGCTGTGTCTGTTAAGCATTTAGTTCTATGTGAGTTTTATCAAAAATTATGTCCAAGACAGGACTATATAAAACTCTAGCTAGTGCGTCAGTTGTGGTTCTATATTAAGCAGGATGCTTTGTTGACAGTTACTTATCCTCTAATCATATTACTGGACTACTACATTGCACACCACAGAGGCTGACCTTTGAAGATGACTTGGAAGCTTTAACTGGTTCATAATGCTACAACTAAGTTGGTAGCTGGGAAAAGTAGCTTTTGAAAATATAAGTTGGTAGCTTTTGAAAGTATATCCCTATTCTTAGGCTGCTGTATTGATTATCAGTACGGTTTGGGGCTTGATTCAAAGTGCTGGTTATCATCTCTATAGCCCTGTACAGGTAGTCATCACTTATCTACTGTCTTGTTTAGCAACCATTCAAAGTTATGACGGTGTAAAAAAAATCCAGCTTTGAAACCAATCCTTCCATTTGCAACCATCACAGCATCCAGGGGACTGGAGGCTAAAACATATAAGGAACGGTTGCTGGAATTGGGTATGTCTAGTTTAATGAAGAGAAGGGCGAGGGGGGACATGATAGCAGTGTTCCAATATCTCAGGGGCTGCCACAAAGAAGAGGGAGTCGATCTATTCCCCAAAGCGCCTGAAGGCAGGACAAGAAGCAACAGATGGAAACTAATCAAGGAGAGAAGCAACCTAGAACTAAGGAGAAACTTCCTGACAGTTAGAACAATTAACCAGTGGAACAACCTGCCTCCAGAATACTGGAAGTTTTTAAGAAGAGACTGGACAGCCATTTGTCTGAAATGGTATAGGGTTTCCTGCCTGAACAGGGGGTTGGACTAGATGACCTCCAAGGTCCCTTCCAACTTTATTTTTATTTTTTTATTTATTATTATTATTATTATTATTATTATTATTATTATTATTATTATTATTATTATTATTATTATTATTATTATTATTATTATTATTATTATTATTATTATTATTATTATCCCATGGTCATGTGACCATTATGGTCCCAATTGAAATCACTAAACAAGGACAATCATGTATGGTATGGTACTGGAATATGACAGAGATTGCTTCAAACATGATTCTACCCTTCTGCTCCAATCAGGCTGTATTCACATAATATAGTAATTTAGCCTACCCAAATCTAATATTTTTTTTCAGATGTGTGGATTTCTCAGTAATATCCTTGGGAAATTTTGGAGATTAAGTCTGAAACTCCATAGGGCACAGAGGTTGAAGACAATTGCACTCAACTATTCAATTATAAAGTTGAAAGGGACGTTACTATAGAAGTCATCTAATCTAGTCCCCAGCTCAGTGCATGATTCAGCAAAGGAGGACTTATCACTTTATGTGGAAGCCTATTGACTGTATTGACTGACAGTTGTACAATTAGGAAATTCCTTCTGACATTTAGTCTAAATTTCCTTCCTTGTAGTTTTAATATACTGACTCTGGTTCTGCCCCTTAAGGCATCCAATAATTTGAATCTGTCTTCTATGTGATAGTCCTTCAAATATCTGAAGACAGCAATCATGTCCTCACAGTACTCTCTGGATTCTGTATTCAGTATAGAATTCAGATCCTGTATTCATTCCACATAGTACCTGGTTTCCAGATTCTTCATCATTTCAATAAGATTTTTGAATTGCAATTTGTCACTGTCCATTTTGCACTGTGGAGCTCAAAAGAGGATACAATATTTCATGTAGGGTCCCAACCAGGACATAGTAGAGATGAATAAATTCTTCCAAATCTGTATACTCCTGCTACTGCATCCAATGGGAAGGAGATTAGCCTGTACCTAAAGCAGCAGCTCCCAACCTTTTCTATACCCTGCACTCCTAGAACGCTTCTAATATATTCTCACATAAAAGTTCGAAATAATGGCAATGAATTATGCATATACACTCTAATTTTGAAAACCCAAGTTTTCGCACCCCCTGGAATATCGTCTCACACTCCGAAGGGGTGCGAGCACCCCCGGTTGGGAACCCCTGACCTAAAGAGTGTTTACAAAATTCTATTAGTCTTCTAGCCAGCGTAAGAACCAGCTTTCACACTTATATATAATGGCTGTCTTCGCACAACAAAATAATGCAGGTCATATGCAACCCTGAGCCTCCATGTTGCTGTCCCAAGAGCTCACCAAGATTACACCTGTCAAGCTGCACAGAATACCTATGCTGTGGCATCCATTACTGCTTCTTAGCTTGCCTATAGATTCAGGGGGAGGGGGAGGGGAGGGAAAAATGGAATGCAGGCTTCAGACATTGGACTGCCAAGCTGTGAGAACCAAGAGTTGTTTACTGAGAACTAAAACATTCTCTCATAATAATTGTCTGACACTTCATTGGACAATGTGACCTGCACTATAAGGGGGAGGGAGATTCTATACTTTTAATATACTGATTTTGGCGCCAGAGCGGGTTTTGCTTTCACCTGTGCCGAAATGATTTACCCAATAAAGTTTTGTATTAGAGATCAGTTTGTCTCAGCTGTGCTTACTTCGTTGGGTTCGTCAGTCGGAACCATGACAACACCATTGAAATCAGTGACTAAACGGCCAAATTTTAGATGCATGGATTTTTTTATTTTAAAATAACTGTGGGAAGGAATGTGTTAAGCTCCTGCAAGACATAACATATCCGCTTCCTCCTTAATCTTTCCCCAGTTGCCCTCTCAAATGGGTCCAAAAATATTTAGCACCATATCCTTAATGATACTGATATAGCTTTGCTGAGATTAAAGAATAAGGATATCTAAGCAAATTAAGTTCCTGCTGGCATTTAAGCACCAGTAAAGTGGGAAATACTGGACAGTTAATTACCTAAGCAATTTCTCATCTGGATGCAACTTCAAACAGCTGAAGAATTCAACGGATGTATTGTCAGTTTATTCCCAACATTTGGAAAGTTGACAGGAATCAGACATTTCCTTTGGAGGAAACCAGAGGAACAAAGGTCAAAGAATATTATGCGAACTAAAGTAGAAGAGGGAGAAAGGGAGAAACAAATGAAAAAGTTAGAAGTGCAAAAAAGAAAAAGAAAATATAAAGAAGTGGCTCCCAATCTTCTTCATTATAAGTTATAAGTAAAATTGTGTAAGTAATAAGTTGTATTTTAAACTCTGTCTCAGGTTATATCCTGATTCTTCCTTTTTATAATCTATCCTGATTAATCACCACTGTCCAGAATTACATACTGCAATAATCCCTAAAGTAATTACACCGGTTGGGTCCCTACAACGCTAAGCCAAAACCTAGCAAGTCACATTTTATTATAAGTGCCAACCCAACCAACCAAACAAGGACTTATTCACAGCTTGTCTTTTCAAGTGATTTTCTCATCCACCATTTGCAAATTCTTTTGTTAAATGCTACGATTTCCATCCAAACTTACTTTCAAGAAAACCAATATAAATTTCTCTGAAAGTTACCCAGATAGGTAATTTTGTGCCCTTCAGCTCAAATTAATTCAGCCAGTTACAAAGGACTGTGGAAATTGTAGTCAAAAATGCCTGGAGGATACCAAGCAGCCCATTCCAACAATAATCAGGGTAGCCCTCAAAAGTGGTGCTTAACCTTGCGTGGCTAGGGAGGCTACCTTTAAATACATGTAGTCCTCAATATATGACCACAATTGAATCCAAAATTTCTGTTGTTAACTGAGACATTTGTTAAGTGAGTTTTGCTTCTTATGACCTTTCTTGCCACCGTTAAGTGAATCACAGCAGTTGTTAAGTTAGGGACACTATTATTAAGTGAATCTGGCTTCCCCATTGATTTTGTCAGAAAGTCACAAAAGGGGATTACATGACCCCAGGACACTGCAAGTTATAAATAGGAGTCAGTTGCAGAGTTTGAATTTTGATCACATGACCATGAGGATGCTGCAATGGTTGTAAGTCTGAAAAATGGTCCTCCTAAGTCACTTTTTTCAGTGCCATTGTGACTTTGAACGATCATTAAATGAACTGCTGTAAGTTGAGAACTACCTGTATATTATTTTACAGTTCGGCCAGACTCTTTTAAACACGAGTATCTCTTTTAGGGATAGCTGTCGCAGGGGAAAATGCTATGCCAGGTAATGTCCTTTAATTAGGGCTCATATGCAGTTCGTCTAGCGAAGAATGCCGCAGGGGAACGATTCCCAGTTTGACTCGAACAAAGATAGCTCAAAGAGCTGGATCCGCTCTGACGTTCTGTACGGCCACCTGAGCCACAGCCTGACTTTTCAGCATTCCCAGGAGAAGATCTGCGCGTAGCGGCTTCTCCTACCTGAGCAGCGCGAAGACGCGCCCCTCTAGCCCTGCCCTGCCCTGCCAAATTGCTCGACTGCTTGGACCCTGCCGCTTGCCGTCTTCTCTCTCTCCCTCTCTGGCTGAGAGTAACAGGAAGCGCTGCCGGCGCCTCCGAACCTGCTGGCAGGGCGAGCCATGGAGTTCTCGGAGGAGAAGTTGCGGAAGTGGCTGAGCAAGGCAAGCGGCGAGACTGGGCGGAGGAGTTTTAAAAGCGAGAGCCAGTGGAAGTTCTGGGTTCGGCGCCCCCAATTTTGGAACGCCTTCCCTGGATAGAAGGGAGAGGGAGCGACTACCTGAATCCATGATTAAATCAATGTTTTTCAAACTTGGCAGCTTTAAGACGTGTGGACTTCAACTCCCAGAATTCCTCAGCTAACATGGCTGGCTGGGGAATTTTGGGATTTGAAGTCCACACATTTTAAAGTTGCCCAGTTTGAAAAACATTGCATTCGATCGGGCTTCCCTTGCCCTCTCCCGCTTGATCGATTTCTTCCGGTTTGTTGGCGCATAAGCTCACTGGATCTGATCTTCCCTGTTCAGCTACTGTGAATGGTGCATGCTTTTGCGCGGTTTCCTCAATCCTGCAGCATTAGGGGTTTTTTTCCCCTTTCGGCTTCAAACCTTGGTTATATCCTGCTTAATAATTTATGCCATCGAATCCCATCACTTTTCTTTTGTTCTGGGAATAGAAAGCGTACATTCATCATCATTATGCTAGGACAGGCATGTTTGATGTACTGTCTCTTTTCTATTAAGCTGATCTCCTGATGGACCCAGGAATTAATTAGTAATTAATGAGAAAATAGCCTGTAATTCTATTGAATAAATCACAAAGGGGTGTGTATATAATTCATTATTCATGCTGTTCTTCATAGTCCCCAAATCGTAGTATGAACATATCACAGAAACAGCCTTTTTCTGCTCTGTCCTCATGGGGGTTAAGTCCCTATCTATTTCTTTTTAAAAAAATAGACTATTTGCTCTTCTTAGAACTCCTTCCAAGATGGATCAGGGACATTGCTTGAACATTATTATCTCCCACTTCATCCTGTGCCCTTTCTCCATGCCCGTGCACTCTCTGTTTTGGTACCTGTGTAACAGTCAGGAGAATGAGCCTCTATTCACAAACAGCCTGACTGACTGAAGCATTGAGCTGAGTAAGGGCATGTCACTGCACATTCACAAGCTCTAAGAGGCAACTGGCCAGATGACTAAATTCACTGTTGTAAGCCCCAATCTCATTTACCTGACTCTCCCCATCTCTTGTTAAGGAGAATGAATGGTGGTTGATCCCCTACTTGCAAGAGGGAGGGGAAACAAATCTGTGGGAATCCACCAATCCTTTTCCGTAATTTGGCCTGCAGCATGTAAAGACAATACTCTTCACCAGCTTTGTTACTATTGCTGAGTAAGGATAGAAAACAGGACAGTTTATGCTGACATACTGTTCTGCCAGCTCAGAGACTGGTGGATTGGATAGCATTCTAAGTGCTCTAAGCCCAAACCATAAACACTCCTTTATGGTTTAGGATAATGTTTCTTATATAATACAAACTTTGCTATGAAAAGTGTATCTTCTACTGCTTACTGCTGCTTGTGACGTCTACAGTCAGACCATGATTTGGTCTGCTCATAATGTTGAAGCAAACATGCCACAGGGCTGTGTACTGAATGTCGTCATAAGAGTCTCACACAAAATAAGCTCCTGCAAGAACTAGCTACAGCATTGACTTTCTCCCTATCTCAATGTGGTCAAGTATATTGTGACCCCTCCCCATCTCACCTGGAGTCTCCCAATCCATTTAAGTCTGCAGTCCTCCTAAATTCTGTTAAAATGTTTTAATCACACAGAGATCCTGATTTCATTATCAAATCACCCTTTCATGTCCTCTTTCCCACATTCCCTGGGAATTTTGCTCAATGAAGAATTCCAGATATGTGTGTTCACGGTCTTGTGCAATCTGAATTGCTGTTTAAACATTTTTCTTTCACATGGCTCTGTAGTTCATGTTTAAGATGATTGAAATTGTCTTTCTTATGTCTCCAGTATAAATTCCGAGATCTTACCATAGAAGAACTGAAGCAAATAAATGAGTTGTGTCCCAACATCAGGTTCACAATGAGCACCTACAGTAAGAATTCCTCTCCAGGGATAGATACATTAACTTGCATTTTTAAAAAATTGGGGGCTCTTATAAATCAAGTGAACAAATAAAAAGTGAAATAAATGCTGAATATTAATATACTATAGGTGGCTATTATTTAACCACCTATATGTTTTGCATTAATAATATAATAGTATAACATGCATATTAATAGTATGTATTAGGATTTACACCCATTGTTTCCCTTGAATTATTTGGGCAGTATGCATGGGATTGCAATCTTACTGTATAATTTTCTTAATTTTTCAGCAGTTAATTGATCACTTTTATTATTATAACTTTTACAGCAATGGCATGATAAAGCACATTGTATATTTATATGTTGCTATTTTTTAATATTTGCATTCCTGTAGTTTTTGACTAGATTTTCTATAGCATTATGTTGCCTTAGGCTTAGAAAATTTATGTTTTGCTGAATTTACTTTTTATGTCCCTATTGTGATGCTTTGAAATTCTATGTAATTTCTATTTATGTGTGTGTGTGTGTGTGTGTGTAATGCTTTGATTTATTTATTTATATCCCGCCTTTATTATTTTTACAAATAACTCAGGGTGGCAAACATATCTAACACACTTTCATCCTCCTGTTTCCCCCACAACAACAATCCTGACAGGTGGGTTGGCCTGAGAGAGAGAGCGACTGATCCAAAGTCACCCAGCTGGCTTCCATGGCCAAGGCAGGATTTGAACTCATAGTCTCCTGCTTTCTAGCCCAGTGCTTTAATACAGAGACACACATTTTAAAAAATTAATAAAATGAATGAGTTTTTTAACTAATTTGAAATGTTAGGAACAATACATATCAGTACTAAATTAAGAGAAATTTAAAAGGAAAGATTACATCCCTGGTGATATAATGTTTTGAATTTCAGCTTTTAAAGATGGATCCCAGAAAGATCTTCTGAACTTTACTAATATTGTTCCAGTAAAATATCAGGGTGAGTTCAAAGAATGTTTCCTTTATATTTCTTGGTATTTGAATATTTCATTCTGAGTAATATATTACGAAATATATTTGTATACAAAATTTATATGTTGCTTAAATCACAGGCTATAAACAGCTTACCACTAATATAATAAGCAGATAATAAAATAAAGCGACTTTAATAGCATAATCTGAAGCAAAGGGTCTGGATCAGTATGGGAAGAAATACTTTGCAACCCCTCCCATCCCAGTCTACTTATTTATGTGGATGGCTCTGATAAAATAAAAAGCAGGATTTTATAGTATAGCAGTCTGAAGTAAAAAACAAAAAGTCACATTGTCTGAGTTAGACAACTCAGTGACAGAATAATTAGACAGTGCTAAGTGACAGAATAAATAAACTGAATGCTGAAGTTTCTTAGCAAGAAAGTTTAAGCTATAATGATGAAAATTAAGCAGCAGAAAAACAAGAAGAAAATCCGCAGCTGGCTAAGCGTGAAGCTGAAGCTGCAACAGTGGAAATAGGGGGAGATAAAGCTCCATGAAGGTCAGGAGGAGATTCACCAGCAGTTAAAATAACAGACCTGGCACAATGCTGTAGAAGCAGGCCTTTGAAGAGGTTTGTGGATGGACTTGCACCAGACAAGGTCCATGGATGGAATCTCAAAAAAGCAGTCCTTGGCTGTAATTAGTGCAGCAGCTATCCCAAAGGTCTAGCAATAGACTTGAGAGGAGATCATAGAGCTAAGAAAGGAAAGAGCTATCAAAAAGGTCTATCAGAGGAGACCTACTGAAGAAGCTACAGTGGTGATGCTCCACCAAAAAAGTCCAGCAGTAGAGAGCTGCCAGGTGTTGTAGAGGCTGAAGCTTTCTGGAAGAGGGCAGTGGGTGATAAGAAGAACCTCAAGGGAGAGTTCACACTACAGTAGGTCCTCTTAGTTAAATAGCCTGAGTAGCCAGCTCAATGACAAACCCTAGTGGTTCACAGAGGAACTACAAGGACCCCCACATCAATCCAGGCTGAAGGGGACAACAGCATACACCCTGCCCCTTAGAATGCAGCCTGGGGAAGGAAGTTTATTCCCACCCCAAATCAAACTACCCTATTCATGGGACCTCCCTGGACTTGTTATCATCTTAAACTGAATTTACAACAAATAACACCCAGTAATTATCAAGTCGGCAAATCAGTTTTCAGTATCAAAAGTTAAAAATTTAACACAAGTCCAATAGTAAATGCTCACTGGATAACAAATCTACAACTCATATGTAACATGTGCTTCAGAAGAGTAGAGTTTTAACTCTCTTCCTGGGGAAATCAAAAGGAGTTAAGGAGCAGCTTTAACTTGGGGAAGGGAGACGGCAAAGCATTTCAAAGGATGGGCACTGATTTTCCATCCATGTCATGAAGGGTTGTGGACTCTTTCTCTCTGCTAGTTGAAATGAGAAGCATAATATACATGGAATCTTTGCTAAATACATTTTTATTTTGTATTTTGATAGGTAACACTTACAATATTCCAATTTGCATATGGATTTTGGATTCTTATCCTTTTACTCCACCCATTTGTTTTCTAAACCCTACTGCTAACATGGGAATTTCTGTAGGAAAACATGTAGATGTCCGCGGAAGGATTTACTTGCCATATCTACAAGCCTGGAGCCATGTAAGAATTAGATAAATGCATTACATAAAGTTATTAAAGTTATTATTAAAATTTATATAAAGGTAATATACTTTACCTTTGTACCTCTTGGTAGCATCTATCATTTTCCACATATGATTATATACATAAATATATGCAATATAAGATAAAATACAATTTATCTGAATACAAAATAATTATCTTTATGCACTTAGAATGGATGGTAGTGTTAGGTTTTCAGGTTCCTTATCAACAAAGTCAAGTCAACCAGTCTTACTCAGGAGTGGATGAAGATTTCATCCCCAAAGCATGTGTTTTTTTTTTATCCATCCATCCATTCTTTTTTTATTTGATTTTTATTTTACTACCAACTGTCAGCAGGTTACAAATACAACAAAATAAAAATACAGAAATACAGAAAAGGACTAAAACTCATAAAACATACAATACGAAAGTGGTGTCACAACTCAGATGCCTCTGGAAGAACTTGGTGTCCAGCATCTTCCAAAAAGCGAAGAAGGCAGGAGCAGATCTAAAGGTGCTGAAGAAGCTTCTTGGATGAGAAGCAAAACGTCTTCAAAAGAAAAACAAGAAAATCCAAATATCTAAATTTAGTTTAGGTATCTAAAGGGCTATCTTAAAATTTTACTAGAAAATGTTTGTAAATGGTGTATCTGTTATATAAATAAATTCTAATTTGTCCTGTATTTATTTACAGCCACAGTCAGAAATTATAGGGTTGTTAAAGGAAATGCGCATAAAATTTGAAGAGGAGCTTCCCTTATATGCATTATCATCTTCTGATGAAGTCAGACAGATGGACCTACTTTCTTACATAACAAAAATTGTTGAAGGTATTCATCTTTCCTGGAAACTTCTTATCTGGAATTCATGTGCATAATTCATAATATCTTGGCAATTTTGTTTTGTATTTTCCCGGAAGAGTCCAAATCAGTAAGTTATTACATTATAGCAGCAAAGTATAGGATCTGGATCAGGTGTATTCAACCCGGGGCCAAAGGGCTGCACGAGACCCTGGACAGCTAGTAATATTGCCCTAAAAGATCATAACTATTAATATTATGTGATTTTTAGTGATAGTTATATATATCGTAACTATATTTATATGCAGCCCAAAACCATTCTTTTTCACTCAAGGCAGCCCAGGCAAGCCAAAAGGTTGGACATGCCAGATCTAGAACAAAGCCTTTCCTTTATTAGACTTTGGTCCTTTTAGTGTGAACTGGAAATAGTTAAATCAAGGAATCCAAGGACTCTTGAGTTACTACTGGTATATTTATTAGAAGGAAATTTTAAGGTACACAAGAATTCCAGCAAGTACTTTCAAATGAGATACCTATGTATAGGCAATCTTTTGAAAGTATGGCAATCTGTATTTTTTCATTGTTAGGGTAATTCCTATTTCTTTATCTCTGTGAAAAATATCTCAAAGACTTCTTGGTCCAACTTCTTCTCTCCATTATCAAGCTACTACTGAGCCAGCACTTATGAATGCACTGTCCAGTGTCAGGCAGGAAAAGGACATTTAGAGAGATTGTGGATGGCATGTAGGATGGTTGGTGTTCTCTATAAGGTATTTTAAAGGCAATGTGAATGTAATCACATAAATAGGATGATGGACACTGAGCATCAAAAGCTTGTTGGTTACTACACCAAAGTTTATAATTGAGCTGCCCAATTTCTTTATTACTAGGGTTACTAATTCATTTTGATGGGTTCCCTCGGTATCTAAGGGTTCAAAGGCAGGCAGAGCTTTGGCATATGTAGAATGTTTTATGCATAAGGGTGTAGAGTTGATTAACTCCCATACCTGTTCAGTTTCTCTGCCTGTAATAAAACTATGGTGTAACACCTCAGAAAATTCATCTGAACAAATATGCTAATTTAGAAATAGAAATCCCAGTACAGGTAGTCCTTGACCTACAACCACAATTGAGCCCAAAATTCCTGTTGTTAAGTGAGACATTTGTTAAGTGAGTTTTGCCTCATTTTAGGACCTTTCCTGCCACAGCTGTTAAGTGAATCACTGCAGTTGATAAGTTAGTAACACGGTTGTTAAGTAAATCTGGCTTCCCCATTGATTTTGCTTGTCAAAAGATTGCAAAAGATGATCACGCGACCTTGGGACACAGCAACAGACATAAATATGAACCAGTTGCCAAGCATCTGAATTTTGATCACATAAGCATAGGGATGGCTACGAAGGTCGTAAGTGTGAAAAATGGTCATAAGGCATTTTTTTCCGTGCCGTTGTAACTTTGAATGGTCACTAAATGAACTCTTGTTGTAAGTCGAGAACTACCTGTATTGTGCACTACTAGAAAGAAGGGGAAAAATGGCAAATCGCAGAAATGGGTTCTGTAGAACAAAATTCATTAGTGCCATATAGTTTCTGAAAAATTAAAGACACGTTAGTTTCCTTTCTTAAATCTGCTGTGCCTAGGACCAAGCTATAAGTGTATTTTTGAGTTTGGTATTGCTTGTATCGATCAAATGTTTGTGTAACGAACAGTTGGAGTGGAATAATAGCTTTTGCCAAATTGGAAACATACAGAGAGGGAAGTCTTTGCCCTTCCCACAGCTTGGATTGGAATCAGATCTTATGTGGGAACAAATCTCCCATTAGTTCCAACAACAATATTTCTCTTTTTGGCTAGAAAAAAAAATCATGTTGCAATCCTTTGCGGGATATCTGGGGGATAAGGTAAATAGAACAAGCAAACATACCTTTAAGTAAACATCCATGCATAGGATTTGTTTGGATAACATTTTTTTTTAATTTTTCAAATACCATAATTAAAGTTAACCAGACCAAGGAACTTTTAAAAAATATTTTCATTGAGCATCAGCATTTATAATGATGCATATTTGTTTATATAAATAACGTGATTTTTTTTTTTAAGGTGAAAACAATGGACAATCAAAGGGAGAAGGAAAGAAAAATGATGGAGATTTACGCAAAGTTACAATAGTTGGGGCTGGAGATCTGGGCCTTGCTTGTGTTTTGGCTATTTCAGCAAAGGTATGCACTTTATACAGAGTTACTGCTATGCTCGTTTCTTTAATAAATTTTTATTGTAATAAAATAATTGGGGGAGGGGAATACTTGGGACCATATTCACAGAATATGTTCTCCATAAAAGTCTTCCAAAATTATGTCTGGTGGTAATTACTTTATTAGAGATTGATAGTGCATTCCTAGGTATGTTTATTAAGAAAACATTATTTTCTCACTGCAGAATGTTTTTGTAGGATAAATTGTTGCATTAGGTACCAGGGTTCAATGGAAAGTAATACTGCCAATGTTATAGGTCACCAACAGATGGCAGTACAGATATGCTAGGTTTTGACATGCTCTTTAGCATCTGTTCCACTTTCGTTTATGGGATGTTACTGTGAGAAAAGATTGTGTTTCTATAGTTCATGAAAGTGCTTGTCAGTGTGCTTTAAGCAATCATAATTTAATGTTTGACTACCAAAAGAGTCCCTCTAGTTCAAATTTACTGTTGAATACAAGTTGTTCATAATGATGATTGCATTGACATGAGTACTGTATATGTCTGGGCCACAAAATGTAAACATAGTGAATGGGAAGAGCTGATTTGTGTGATCACGTGGATAACAGTAACCATTAAATTTCAAATGAGAAAGGTTGATGAATTGATTAAGGACAATTAGAGAATTACACAAAAGGAAATTGCTATCATGCTTGGCATTTCCCAGGAATGTGTGGGTCACATTATTAATGTTTTTCAATACCAGAGGTTTGTGCAATATACTGTAGGTTCCTTATTTACTGATGAAAGCTTCAAATGTTGAAATTTGCCAGTAATTGTGGTAAGCTATGAGAATAGAAGTGAGGAATTTCTTCATGGCATTATCAAAGGCAAGAAAACATGAGCTCATTGTTATGATCCTGAAACAAAGTGTCTGTTATGACCCTGGTGGTCAAGGCAAGGCAGGCCTCTAGAGAGTCTTTTATTTATCTCAACAAATGGTCCAGCAAATGGCCCTCCAATGACTGGTAAGCCTCCACCCCCCACGCTACCATGAAGGCAGCCACCCTCAGTCCCCCAGCATCGCCCTCAGCCCCTGGCCTCTCCAAACATGTGAAGCGAGGCGTGCCATTCCTGTTGGATGGTCCCAGTTCCAACTCCTCCTCCTCCGAACTGGGCTCCAATGGGGCCATGACAGTGTCAGTCCATGGAATATCATCACAAAGATTCATCCGTGAGGGGAAAAACATTCAAAACCCAAGTTTTGGTATGAAACCCGTGATTACAGTCTTTTGGTATTATTCACATGGATTTCCGTGAACCTGTCACCATTATTATCGTTGTAACACTCCAGACTTTGAAACAACAGAGTTGTTTCCACTTGAGTTCAGAAATGAAGTTTTTTGCAACATGACAACTCTAGGCCTCACACCTCACTAGTCGCTAAAGAGGCAATTGCAAAGGTAATTCTCACTCTCATACACAATCCGACATGCAGTCCGAACTTGGTGCCATGCAACTTCACCTTTTCCCAAAATTGAAGAAATGCTTTTATGGACATGTGTTTGATTCAAATGGAAAGAACTGTCAGGATCTAGTTGAACGAAGTTCTTTTGTGACAACTTTAAGAAACGTGTCCAGAAGTGTGTAATGAATAGTGGTGATAATGTGGACAAGTAGGTACAGGTAACAAAAGATCTCATTTCGAGTTTATTTTTATGTTCCTTGTATTAAAATATCTCTATTTAAACTAAAGTTATGAAAGTAGAGGCATTACCTTTAATTCAACTATCTTATCTTCAAAGTATCATTGATATTGAGGTTTATTTATTTAAAATAGAAATTAGACACAAGGCATTTCATTAATAGTAGAACAGAGGTCTCCAACCTTTCTGGGCTCGTAGCCCGGAGGGAAGGAGAGCAGCTTTGCAAATTGGCGAGCGCACACGTGCGCGCGCACACAGGGCCGCATGGCACTAGCAGCCCCGTTCGCACATGCGTGTATGCTCTAGCACCACGTGCATGTGCGAACAGCTAGGCACACCCCCACGGCGGCTAGCAGCCCCATTCACGCATGTGCAAATGGGCCACGCACACCCCTGGTGCTAGCAGCCCTGTTCGTGCATGTGCAAACAGGCCACAGACACCCACCCGGCGCCAGCAGCCCCGTTCACGCCGTGGGCATAGTGTGAGTGGGGGGGGGAGTGCACGCGGGCATGCACTGGCCAGCCATTCCCGTGGCCCACTGGTCAAGAGGCCACGGCCCGGTAGTGGGCCGCGGCCCATAGATTGGGAACCCCGGTAGTAGAAGACTTGAGAGCTATTAAATAGATTGGCTTGGTTCAAAAGATAGTCTCATTCTTCAATGTAGTTTTTTACTTTAAATTCTTTAAAAAAATATTGAAAATGGAGGAATTTTAAAAACAGATTGTGATGCACCTTACTGGTCTATGGAGGAAAAAGCTTAACATTTCTGTAGTATGAATGTGTGATTAATACGTCACAGTTCTAGCATGTTCAAGAAAGGAAGGATTATTGCAAGGAATCAGTATTACAGTAAGTAGATATGTATTGATGTTTGATTGGTTATATGCCTTCCAAAACAGGATAGTTTTTTTTATTTGGCTTTCGTTTGACATCCCAGTCACATATACACAAGGGGAATGAAATATTTGATTTATGGAATATCTAATTATTTTAAGTAAGTTTGTAGGAGACTAACTGATCTTCTCTAAACTTGCTGTTATGTAAACATGTTAATGCCTCAAGTACATGTTTCTTAGTAGTAAAAAATAAGTAGAATTCAGGCAAATAGGCGTATCCTGAATTATGCCTGGTCTGTTTTAATCTTCTTCAAACAAATGTTCGTACAAAAGAAAAAGACTGATGGTTTAATGATACTATCATTAATTTATATACAAATAAATAATATTTAAAAGGATAAGATGTCATCTTGTTCTTGATCCAATTTTTAAATACGTGGTTTTGTTGCCAATGCTTAAAAGGTGCTTTTACTGCAGACATTTTTTCATCTAGTCTCAGAATAAATACTTCTGAACTCAGTATAATTTTTGATTAGATGCATTAGGATTTCATTTTTACCTTTTTAGTTTTAGTTAGATGTTGATATTTTAAAAAATAGCTGCTTAACTTTTTGAACTGTTGTTCTTGTTGGATTGAATCCCACAGAATTCTTCTCAAAAGACAATTCATATTTGCTTTGATGAAAAATATTTTCTTTCTTTCTTTTGAATCAATTTAGGATGTTGCTGACAAGGTGGTTGTTTTGGACTGCTCAGAAGCTACAGTGAAAGGAGGAACAATGGACTTAGAAATCTTTGACTTGCCAAAGGTGGAAATTAGTCGAGGTAGTGTTACAATATATAGTGTCCTCTAGCAATATTGCAAACTGAAGTATGCACCTGCTCGACAGGATGCAGACATTTTTGGAAACTTCTTTCACATCAGTGCTTCAGTCTTGCGCATAGATTGTACTGTGTGGATAATCCTACATACATGTAAAATGGTTAATGTACTTATCCCAGAGCTCAGCAAATACAGACAAAGCATATTCAGTTAATTATATATATATGAAATATTAATGTGTCCTGAGATTTCTATCTGCAATCCAAAAAGGGCAGAATGTAGCCAGGGTTATGTATAAAGAGACATTACTACATAATGAACTGAATTCTCTATGGTTTTTTGCCATTAATTCAACTTCAGTAGTATTAATAAAAATTCCTCTATTAACTATATAAGCGGGAAGTGGCTGGAAGTGATATGTTTGCCTATCTATCTCAAGTCAGGAAAATGGGCCATGTATTATCATCGATTTAATTTTTTTTAAAAAAAAACGTCATTCTTGAAAATAAGATATATTCAACAATGGATGGCAATTCTTTATATTTCTGTAGATTTTTCTGTGTCAGCGGACTCAAAATTGGTGGTGCTTACAGTTAATTCTTTAGGCAATGCTCAATCCTACCTGGAGGTTGTACAGAGCAATGTGGAATTGTTCAGAGGCATCATTCCATCAATAGCTCATTATAGTCCACACAGTGTACTGCTTGTTGCTTCTCAACCAGGTACTGTATGGCAAAGGTTAATATAATTTTATGAGGTTTCAATCACAAGATATGATTTGCAATTGATATTATTTTTTTTTACATCTTCTTAATGAGGATTAGGAGGTATGTTATTTTGTCATAATTCTCAACCATAAAATAACTGTATCAAGCATTAGGTCATTTTTTTTAAAAAAAAATCTGCTGGTTGTTTTATTTTGTTCTACATAATGAGCTGGTTATTGGGAATTTCCTTTTAGGCAATTTAAAAACTTCAATGGGTTTTTCTCATTCCAAATATTGTATAAAGGTTGTGTGATTTGTTGCATGATTCAACTCCATTGCTTATCTCCAAACAGCAAGGTAGTAACAGGATTACAAATCTTTTAAAATAACAAAACTACACAAACACAAGCAGGGAAATAGAGAACAGAAACATGGCATACCACTTACAAAAAAAATCAGCCTAATTTGTTAACACCTTAACTATATTGGTATAATCATTCTTTTTGTTATGTTCATATACCAAAAGTGAACACTGACAATCCAAGACTGTAAAGATGGGGTTGTGCTATTTTTCTAACACTGAAGAGTAATATTTTTGCTGCTTTCCATGCTTGATAAATCCATAAATCCATATTACTTGTAGTCAGTCATCAGTTTCGGTTTTGGTACATGCAGTTTAGTACATGCAGTTCAATTCACATATTTAAATCATGCTGACCTTTGTAATATTATATTAAAAACCTAAGGGCATTAAGCCAAAATAAAACAATAATAGGATAAGCCCATATCTCATCAATAAATGTTTTTTTTTTACCATTTTTGTACTTACAGCCAGTCTTTTCAAATATTTTCTGGGTGTTTAATATTGTAAAGATGGAACTTTTTTCCGTTTGCCTCATATTAAGAAACATAATATTTTTTGAGACTGCCTAATTTATTCGAACGGCTCACTGAAATCAGGGGAGTGGAACCAATTCTGATTTGAAGGAAGGCATCAGCAGAATAGGGAAGGAATTTTTTTTTTGATGTTGAATGGAATTTTGGCAACCATAGAAATTTATTTACATAATTATGTAAATTCTGGAAAGAATAATTTAAAAATGCAATACTTATAGGAACAGATCTTGCTATTTGGAACCTAACTAGGACCAATTACCATGAGCTCTATTCAGGTCATCCATAGAAGGAAGTATGTAGATATATAGAGTGTTGGTTTGCATACAAAAGGAACAGGGCTTTAATTGCATCATTGTAACAAAACATACTGACTTTTTGACTCCCTATGTATGTTGTTGGCTCTGCTAAGCATATATTGTTGTGCTTGCTTTGGTCTGTGTGTGCAGACGTTTGGGTCAATGTTGACTCTCGGTGACTGCCTGCATATGTTCCTACATATGTTCCTACAGTTTCTTGGCAAGATTTTGGAAGAGGTTTTACATTGCTTTTTTTTGCTTGCTCTTGTAGAGGAATATAATTAAAAATGACTCCCCCCACCCCAAATAACAAAAGCAATGGACAAAACGTATAATTGCTGTTTTCCAAATTACATGAGATACATCTAATAGTTGACATAAGGACTGCATTAGCTTCTCAGAGGTCTCCAAGGAGGCTCTCTCTCCAGTTCTGAATTCAATAGAAGATTCCAATCTGTAGCTCAGGGTGGAGTCCTAGCTGTTCTCTGAGCTTGGTTGCTTGTTTGTAGACATTTCATTACTTGTCTAGGTACTATCATCAGTGCTGGGGAGAGACTGTTTGCTCCCTGTTTAGTTCGCAGAGTCTCATGTGTGTCTTAAATGAGAATGGGTGAAGATAAACCTCAATAGTTTGTGTTATCCAAAGTCTGATAAATAATACTAAACTTAGCCCTTTCACATCTTTTCTCCAACACTTTACTGTGATTAAAGCTGTCATTATGCAGGAAACCCTGACCTTTTATTAATATCCTGCAGCTGTTCACAGAGAAATAGTAAAACCTCTGATTCCTCAGCAATCATATAAATGAATAGATGTATGTGCTTACTGTATGGCAACCCATTCCACTTCCGTCTAATCCCAAACAGTTGCCCAAACAACAGTGTAGTTTTTCTTCAGCTTAAAAATGGAATTTAAATACAAAAGTTGTTAAAGATCAGTAATATTTACAGGACACTTTATGCCATTATTTTATTTAAAATATAATTGTCCATTTTCTTAATATGTTTTTAACACAAGTACAGTAGAAATAATGACCTACGTGTCGTGGAAGCTGAGTGGATTTCCTAAAAGCAGAGTTATTGGAATTGGTTGCAATTTGGATTCAGCAAGATTCCAATATGTTATTACAAATCTGTTGAAAGCCCAAAGCAAAAGTAAAGACAATTGGATTATTGGTGAACAAGGAGAAAACAAAGGTAAAATTGTGAACTACTGTATGACTTAGGAATCTACTTTTTAGATTTTTTCCCCTTTTTGAATTAGAACATAAATGAGCTCTTTTATATTTGTTTGAGAAAACACTGAAATTTATGCTGAAGGTACACTTTTAAAAATGGAAAATGTTAAAGTAGTCCTTGTTTAGTTATCACAATTGGGACTAGCAACTTGGTCATTAAACAAAGCCATCACTAAGTGGGAATTCATGTGATTGCAACTATGCTTTCATTTTCTTCACTTCTTCACCCTCTGGAATGCTCACCCTGGTGCTGGGATAATTAGCAAGAAGGAATTAATGTTTGTATTTACCTTCATTGGAGAGGAAGAGAATACAAGAGAGTAAATAGACACAGCACTGTTTAAGCAATCTCTCCTGTGCCTGATCCATTTTTTCTCTCCTTCCTTCACAGAGTAAAGAGATTGGAGAGGAGGAGATTACAAGAGAGTAAAAGGCACGCACGCAATGGGAAATACACTGGATGTTTGCCAGCGCATTCCTTTTGATGTGTATTCCCTTGCTTACTCTCTTATGATTCTTCCTTAATCTTTCTGCTCCTCAAGGGGGGAAAAGATAAACAATGGGTCAGGCACAAAATGACATATTCTGACTATAATGGTGATCACATGACTGAGGGACACTGCAAAGATTGTAAATACAAGATTGCAGAGTTATTTTTTCATCACCATTATAACTTCAAATGGTTGCTGCAAATGGGCAAGGCAATTGGTAAGCCAAGTCTACGAGTAAAACATTTGCCAACTTCTGCTTTAATTAATAGCTAATAGGAGAAATTAGAGGGAGTATTGTATCTCTATTAGCATGACATGATAGACTACAAAGGACGTAGGTTAAAAACAAAGTCATATTATCTAACTATCCAAATATTTGAAAAAGAAAATTAATTACAATTGTCTTATACAGTGGCAGCATGGAGTTCTAATTCAGTGATAAATCATCCTGGTGATAAGTTAACAAATGATCAACAGATACTGACTAACAGGTAAAACATCTATCCCTCTACCTATTTAGTAGCAAATGACACTTATTTTAATGAGATTTCTATATAAATTGGTATAGAATTTTAGCCTAAATATAAATGTTCGCTTGTATCTGAATAGCAAAATCTATGTTATTTAACTATAAAACATTTGTACTTGAGCATAACAACAGTTCTGGTGAAAATATGTGGTTATTAAAAAGAATATATTGCTTGCTAGAAAAGTCTCTGTTAAATCTTAAATGTATTTTTTTTTGTATTTAGAGCCGTGGAAATTCTGAAAGGAAAAGGCCAAAGGTCTTGGTCTGTTGGTCTGTCAATAGCTGATCTGACTGACACTATATTGAATGATAAAAGGAAAATACATTCTGTATCAACCACGGTGAAGGTAAGCAGGAAACTGATTTTACTTTTGAAGTAGACTGAATATTAATCTATATAGATGACCAAAACCATAAGAAGAATGGAAAACAGATTATGAATCTACAGGTCCTCTTGACTTTGGCTGGATACCTGGCTAACCATTTCTTTTTATCCTACCTATCCCATAGCAGAAGCCAGCTGATTTTGGGTTTCTCTGATCCAATGTGGAAATATTGTTTTCAACTTTCACCTGACAGGAAATTTGCTATTTTCATGGTTTGTGTTGCTACAGCAGCCATCATGGCAGCACCAGGAATTAGTCCAGCACCTTTTCATTCCAGCCGTCAAAGCTCCTCTTTGTTGGTTGCTATCAGCTTCCTTCTACAGCTATATTTTTACTTTTTAAAAATACTTAATAAAGTTGAAAATACAATTCTATCACTTTTAACAGAATAAATTATATTTCTCAGCAATAAAGGTCAGACACTAACATGATCAGTCTTTTTGCTGGCTTACTTCAGTCATACCTTTTGATAACTAATATGGTTTAAAAAAACCAATGTGATTTAAAGCAGAAAATGTTTTTTTTGTGTGTGGTTTGTATGCTGTAAAGCACTTGAAATACTGTAATTCCAGACGATCACTAAGTAAGAGCAAAGAATTAGTTTCTCTACTTCTTTGCTGTCATCTAGTGTCAATCTGGGATTTTACAGCTCAGATAAAAACATACCTAAATTGTGCAATTACTTGCAAACTGATTTAATCTTACAAGTATTCATGACTGGCATATGTAGAATTCAAGCCCGAAATGCCTTAAATTTTATATGCCTTTGGTAAAATCCAGATATATATAAAAATATTATGTCCATGTTTTTTTTCTAGGGGTGTTATAATATAAACAGTGAAGTATTTTTAAGTATGCCTTGTGTACTTGGAATCAGTGGTGTAATTGAAATGATGAAGCCTGTGGAAGAAGATAATGTAGTTGAAAAACTTCAAACCAGTGCTGCATCTGTCAATGATCTTCAACAGCAACTGAAGCTCTGACTACCAGGGAATCATAGATTTTTGTTCTTAAAATATTTTGAGATTTGCAGAAAAAGTATTAACGACCAACTGGGTCCAACATCAAATTCTCACAGTATGGAAACTTCAGTGAATATCATTATATGGTAATTGAAGATAGATAAAAACAATTAGATTAAGGAAGGTATTACTGTTTGGCCATGGCGTCACTTGTAAGATGTTTCCTAATTATGAATTACAGTACTGTACTTTTTTGCCTTTTCCTCATCATGTTGTGCCCTTCAATAGTACTATTCAAATGTTCTCTAAAGTAAATTTTTATTTTAATCAGAGGTGTTAGGCAGTCAGAGGTAATATAGATTGTCATTTCCCATACACTATTGATTGTATTCAGATAATATACAATTCTTAGAACGAAGCAGCAGCATAGTTTTGTCTAAAATCAATGTTCACTATTCAACTGATATTTATGTTTTTTAAAAACATTTACACTACCAAATCAGTCATCTGAAGTTGACATTATATTGCACAAATATTACTTTAGGCTCAATATGTCTAATATGTCTTTTCAAAGTGTTCTGTATAGATTTTAAAGTTTTATGGAAAAGTCTTGGACGAAGGCCGTTGAAAATATTAGCATATTACATTGCTGCACTATTGACTACCGAGACGCAGAGGGAAAACAGGATTCTCCCTGTTTTAGGCATAGGATGTGCTTTGTTTATTCTCCTTTATCACATCCTAAAACTAAGGAGGCCCTACCAAAGTACTGTTTCTCTTGATTCATACTCCTGGAAAACAACATATACATGCACTATTCATTATTATGCAGTAGTTAAGTTTTAATGTATTTGGCTGCTCAGTTCTAATATTGCACTAAGCTTTTAGCAGTACAAAAAGATTTGCTACGCTAAATTTAATAAAATGTTGTGTGATTATATATGCCTATAATGATTTTTGCCATTTTTGCTTATTTTTCTAAAAATTACAATATGGAAAAAATTTGTGAAATATTAATAAAGCTAATGGTATCTGATGTACATCTTTTGCTTTACATTGTATGTGTCATGGTTCCGATAGATGAAACCCATCAAAAGAACTTCGAGGCAAAATTCTTCCTTAAAGAACATTTATTCGGGAAACAACGTATCGGCACTACATAGTTGAACCCAAAAGCTAAATTCCTTTCCCCCCGATACAAAATAACAAAGTACAATTCCCACCCCCAATAAACTGGGCTTTCTCCTCAGCTCCTCAGCCCACCAAAACGTTATGAGCTTGTCCTTGAGTTCCCACAGCAGTGTTATGGCTAGCTGAGCTTACATCCCAACCCCCCCCCCCCGCTGCACCTGAATTCTAAAAGTAATAAAACCATGTTAAAAGAGAAGAGAAAATGGCTGCATTTTCCTCAGTTGTTAGAGCAGGAACATCCAATGTTAGCAACGTTGACAGTATGATCTTCAGAGCTAAAGATTTAATGAGGAAATGATGCACAATTTTATGGGTGCATTACTGGTATTTGAATCAGCATTAACAATATCCTACAAGAATTTCAGCACACAGGCTGAGTGACTTTGGGCCAGTTACTTTCCCTCAACACCCCAAAAAGAAGGAATTGGCAAGCCACTAATGAAAAATGTTGCCAAGAAAACTGCAGGGGGGTAATTGCCAGCTGATTTAAAGGCATTTTTTTTTTAAAAGGGCAGAAATAGCCGGGTGTGAAGCCACCTATCCTTATCTTAAAACAAATAACATTAATAAAGAGTAAGCACACTTGTGAATTTGACTCGGGATTAGTTGTGCTTGTTTATAATAATAACAATAATAAATTAAATTTATATTTCTTTATCAGATTTATATAACTGCTCATCTCGCCAGAAGTGACTCTGGATGATGTACAACATGAAAAAAAAATATAAATTATAAAATAGTCATTATAAAAATAAACAACCATTATTTTAAGAAGTTAAGAATCAGTAAAAATTAAAATTTATATAATACTCAATTCCCAGCAAATCTGGGTGGTTAAATGTAATTAAAAGTAAATTACTGCCTACATAGCAATAATGGCTTCACTTAAAATTTGTTCTTGGTGTTATTTATACCCCAACTTTGAGGAGCTAAAAGTGGCACCGTGTCCTCCATTTTTTTTCCCTTCAACCCTCTAAAATAGATTGGGTGTAGGAGAGAGACTGGCCAAGTTGGGGGGAGGGAGAATCAAACAGGGACTTAGTTGAGAGGGTGAAGTCTGACATACAGACACACCCCTTGAATAGATAGATAGACAGACACAGACAGATAGATAAACAAACCTTTATTGTCATTTTTTACTGTGGGCACAATGGCACACATTAAAAATGAAATTTAGTTGCTTGCTCTCAAAGTGTACACATACATAACACACATTTAAACATACTATATACAACAAATGTATAGAATGCTGTTGAACCTTATCTAATCTCACCCAGGTGCAATCTGAAAAGATTCCTGTGTATAGGCCTGAGCAATAAAACAGCTAACTTTTCAAGTATGGGTCTGGTTGTTTGCGCCTGACAGTAGGTCAAGATAATAGGACTGTCACTAATCAATCAGAATAGAGCTGGAAAGAACCTTGGAGGTCTTCTAGTCCAACCCCCTGCTCAAGCAGGAGACCCTATACATACCATTTCAGACAAGTGGCTGTCCAGTCTCTTTTTAAAAATCTCCAGTGATGAAGCACCCACAACTTCTGAAGGCAAGCCTTTCCACTGGTTAATTGTTCTCACTGTTAGGAAGTTCACCGAATAGTTGTTGTTTTTTTTAATTGAGGACTAGAATCTGACTCTTTCTGCTTTTAATCACCCTTTTAATCACCCTTAGTGATTAACATACCCCATTTCGATCCAGTTATCTATAAAATCGGATCGCCCGGCCATCCTCTCTATGATTTGGTTTTGCAGAGGGGCTAAACTCAAAACTCTATTACTATTTTCGCTAGTCGGCTGGGGGGAGGGGGGGCGGGGGGGAGAGAGAGAGAAAGAGAGAGAGAGAGAGAGAGAGAGAGAGAGAGAGTCTGTGTGTGTGTGTGTGTGTGTGTGTGTTAGGCGCCGGAAGTGACGTTTCGCGATATCGCCGAGCGGAAACGGATCGCGGAGGCTGTCGGAAGCGGAGCTCGGGAAGGTTCTTGTCCGTCCGGGAGTTAGAGTAGCGGGAGGAGGTCGTAGAGGTAGCACGACCGAGGGAAGGACCGCCGCCACCACCGCCAGCATGGCCTTGTCCGAAAGTCAGCTGAAGAAAATGCTTGCTAAGGTAAACCGCCAGCCTGCTCCTGAACCGTCTTTCTCAAAGCAGCCTTGAGTCGGCTCAGCCCCGTCGCCCCCTTTGAAGGCCTCTGCCCGGTTTCTCTGCGGTAGAGCAAAAGCAAAAGCGTCTTCCCTTTGGAGACGGGAGATCCTTCCCAGGCGTTAGCCTTTCACTTTTTTCTCACTAACTGATAGTGCTTGCCGCTTCCTCGTCAGAGACCAGCTTTTGCACCAACAAATAAAAAGTGACTAAACTTTGGGCGCCTTGCCTATTCCAACAGTCAGCTCTAAATTCAACACGAAGAGCCACTGGCCTTTCTCTGCAACCCTTTGCTTGGTTTGCCTTTTCCAAGTTTTCAGTTAGTCTCCCTTTGTTTTGTTTTGTTTCCTTTTTTCCCCCAGAACATTTTCCGATTAGCCGCTCCTTATTTTCGATTATTTCTTGGAAATTTGCTGCATAGTAGGGCTTAAATACAAGGAAGTAAAAACAAACTTTTTAAAGAAACTAATTTTTTCATGCATTTGAAAGGTGAATTTGGTGTAAGAAGTGGTGCTTTTAGACTTCTCTAACACTTCAATAAATACGTTTTTTTAAAATATCTGAGGGTTTCCCCCTTTTTTGATTTTCTGCCTTTTATGTGCACTCCCCATCACCTGGATTTGGTAGCATATAAAAATCCTTATATGCCACTTTGATATAGGTTGAGAAGAGCAAATGACAATGCGTGCAAATGGCATCATCATGCGAATGCTGCAACTCGATGAATGTTGTCGTTTTGGCATCATCTTGGTTTGTTGTGGATGCTGCATCTTGAAGGGTTGGCAGAGAAATGTATCTAATGTGATTGTTACATATTGCATGTAGACAATGTTTATCAATATTTTATAAAGGTTGTGGATGTTTTTGTAAACCACAAGGTAACAATATATGCGTGTTTGCATACACATACCTATTTAATTCTGCTTGGTCCACAATTATATGTTTAAGTGGTTTTAATATTGAGTGATATTGAGAAAACAGACTGACAGTTTTACTAGGAAATGGTATTTATTGTTTGCTGTCTGTCTCCACAATCAGCTGATCTGTTCAATAATGATTAATAATTACTGCACACATACAGGTTTCTATATGTGTCTCTTTGTATATATGAAATAGATAAACTGTTTCTGATGTTATGGAAATACAACTCTCTGTTCGTGTAGCAGGAGTTTTTCTTATTTTCATCCCCACATTTTCTTTCCTGCAAATCGCCCAACTCTCCAAAGCAAAGAATGCAGGAAACGAGTAATAGGCTGAAGTGGTAGAAGCTATTCTCTATGTGGAATGGCACCATTGGATAAAGCCCATATCCTTCCATCTTAAGAATTGGAAGTCTATGATCCTCCGGGTATCTCCAGACTCCTTTTCCAGCACCATATAGGAATGAATAGTAATAAGGAGTGCTGGGAATTCTGCAACTTCTGGATTATCCTAAGCACTTAACTCTTTTTTACTTACATGTTATGTAATTTCAACATGCTTTGCCTAATGTTGATTCATTTAGAAAGTGAATCTTTACTTTCTGGACTTCCATATAAATAAAATCGAATAGGATCATTCTAATTTCAAATTTGTATCATGAGATACCATTATAACTGCCCTTGATAATCATGCTTGCTCTGCAATTCCTGTTGATAATCCAACAGAACAATTTCACAGGTAAAAATGTTTAAGGGAAAGCTTGTTGTGATCATAGAACTTCATCTGTCTAACCTGAAATAGAAGATTCCAAACACTGGAGTTGAAATTCTAGTGAGCTGATCTGTGGGCTTGCTGTTAGTGAGAAGTGTTTTAAAATGTTATTTTTTTCTTTTCTCTAGTACAAGTACAGAGACCTGGCTGTTCAGGAAACTGTCAATGTTACTGGCCAGTACAAAGATCTCAAACCTGTTATGGATAACTATGGTAAATTGCTGTCTTCCGTATTTTTGCAATATGATTTTTCTTAACTTTCAACTACTTTATAGTAATATCTAGTCAGTTTACTGCATTGCGTAGAAATAGTTTTGCTGAGGTATTCCTCAGTTAACAACTACCCTGTTTAGCGACCCCTCAAAGTTAAAATTAGTTCTTGTCTTATAACCATAATTGGAATTGGGAAATTCATTGTTGAAGTCATGCACTCACTAGGTGAGGCATCATGTGACTGCACCCAATTTTATACCTGTTTTGCCATTGTTAAACGAATGACTGCAATTGTTAAGAAGGCATGTTGTCTTGATTTGCGACATTCCCCATTGACTTTGCTTGTTGGAGGCCAGATGGAAAGGCACAAATGACAATCATGTGACTCTAGGAGACTGCAGCCGTCGTAAATACATACCAGTTGCCAAGATCCAAATTGCAATCATGTGAACTTGGGGATATTGTGATAATAGTGAGAAGACTGGTGTTTTCAGCACCATCATAACTTTGAAAAGTCACTAAATGAATGCTCATAAGTCAAGGACTACTTGTACAACAGCGCTGAAAAGGTGACTTTAGAATTTGTCCTCAAACCTATGGCCATAGTGGCATCCCATAGTCACATGATTGTCATTTGCGAGCTTCATAGCTGTCCTCCAATAAGCATAGTCAATGAGCTACAGTGAACTCACAAGTATCAGTCACTTGATGATTCCCTTAATGACTGTGGGTGATTCTCTTAATAACCACAACAAAACGGACGTTGTAAGTCAGGTATAGTGGCATGATGTTTTGCTCAACTATTGTATCACTTAGAATGGAGTTGCTGCTTCTAATTGTGGTTGTTAAGTGAGGACTACCTGTACTGAAGAAGTGAAACAAGATTATGCGCTCACCTCATGATTAAGGTATTTTAGTGAGTGACGTCAGGTCATGAAGCTAACACACAATCTTGGTTTGCTTTCTAATACTAGAAGTAGTCATTATTTCTACTAGTAGAAGTAGTCGCTCATTTGACGAAGAAAATATTCAAAATATTCTTCATTTAGAGCAGTGGTTCCCAACCTTTTCTATACCCCGCACTCCTAGAACGCTTCTGATATATTCTCGCACCATTTACAAAAGTTCAAAATAACAGCAACAAATTATGTATATACACTATAATTTTGAAAACCCAAGTTTTCGCAGCCCCTGGAATATTGTCTCGCACCCCTGGTTGGGAACCCCTGATTTAGAGCATACATTTCACTTGAAATCTGTTTTGAAAATTGCCATAACCTATTCATTTTTAAAAGAGTATAATTTTCTTGAGTTGCGATATCTGGCAAACTGCAGTTGCCATAGAATCTATAGTGAAAAATGTATGGCTATCTATAAAAGGCACAAATGGCATGCCAAACCCTTTACACTGTACAGTTTTTATTTTCCTATAAATAAGATGTGTGCTTATTTCTGGTCAGAATGAAGTATTAATACTGAGTTGATATTGCTTATTTTTGTTAATGTGCTCAATGTCTGTGATCTGTATGTTGAATAAATCAATGCTTCTTTTCAGTTTTTAATGATGGTTCATCAAGAGAATTGATGAGCCTCACTGGAACTATTCCTGTAAATTACAGAGGTATGTATGCATTTTGAACAGTTTGCATAGATTATTTGAAACCACTGTCTCTGTATAGGTAATCCTTGCTTAATGATCAGTCACTTAGCAACTATTCAAAGTTACAGTGGACCCCCCTCCCCCCCAAAAGACACTATAATGCGGTTCTGGAGTTCTGACAGCCACGTGTGCATGCTTGCACTGCAGTCACGTGATCGCATTTCAGCACTAGGCAATTGGCTCACATTTGCAGTCTTTTGCAGCGTCTCGAGTTTTGGCATTTTTGCCAGTTTCTGGCCCATTGGTTAAAATAGATTGGTTTACTGACCGTGGTGTTCACTTAATGACCACCGCAAAAAAAAGGTAGTAAAACCCTGCTTAACATCTGCATGGCTTACAGCTGTAATTCTGGACTCAGTTATGATCATAAATCGAGGACTACCATAGTTAATTCATAAACTGTATTCTTCATTCTGTAACATTGTATTTAGTTTGTGCATTTCAGATACCTCTGTACATTGCTTTAAATCAGTCAGAACGGTGCAAGCAAAACGAAAGCACAGACTTATTGCAATCTAAAAAATTACTATCTCAAAGCAAAACCATTTATAATTTCCTATCTCTTCTCATGTGGTTAGGTGGCATTACTTTGGAACAGAGCTGGCAAAGTCCAGGTAGATACAAGCCTCTTTAATATAACTATACAAGGCATTTGAATGAGATGGTTTGAAAACAAAGCTAGGCATCTGCCATACCCAAAGAAGGAGCTTCTCGTGTTTTTTCAAAAGATGGGGTTGACGGTGATTCAAAGATATATTATCTATGCTCCCAACTATTATGAAGCATCTCATTTGAATGTTTTGCATAACCTCTACATATCTGTCTGTTATAATGCTCACAGATAGCAATATAATTAACAGTGCAATAGCATTAAACTAGTTTAAATGTGTTACACTTCATTTAGCACTAACATAGCAGAAGAAGCTCAATGGCTTAGTGGAATCGGTGATGAGAAACGGCAGGAATTTTGAGTAGAACCCTATTACAAAGAAGTTTTGTAAGCTTTCATGGCACAGGGAAATCTGATTGCTTGTAATTGCTGGCATATTCTGCTGGTGGCTATGGTGAACTTGACTATATTCTTGCAGTTAGCTCTGAATCCTGATCAGATAGATCAGTGATGGCGAACCTTTTAGAGACCGAGTGCCCAAACCGCAACCCAAAACCCACTTATTTATCGCAAAGTGCCAGGGCCGCATCAGCATTGTGGTGCCCTCGGGGGGGGGGGCAGGGAGGCGCCTCTGAGTGCTGCCTCTGGCGCGCAAAAAACAGGGGTGCAAAAATGGGCCACCGGGCTGCAAGGCGCAAAAACGGCCACCACTGCGCCACGGGGTGCAGATACAAGGCGCTGCACCATGCAACAATGGGGCAGGGCTAGTGAGTATCACGCAGGCACTAGCCCCGCCCCATTTGCAGCGTGTGCGTGCTCGCGGCCCCGTGCGCGCATGTACGCATATAAAATGCTTCCCCCTCCCTTTTCTTCCAGTCCACCAATCGACAATGGTTGGTGACCTCTGCTCTACCACCTCTACTCGAGCTTGTTAGTTGGCCGCTTCGCCTCCTTTGTGCTGGGCGGGACTCCTGCTCCGGGCGGCGGTGGCGCGCATGCCAACAGAGAGAGCTCTGAGTGCCACCTCTGGCATGCGTGCCATAGTTTCGCCACCACTGAGATAGATGTTGAGCACAGAATTTGTCAGCTTACCTGGGAGCGTTTGTTCATAATGTGCTATTAATCTGTATCAACTTTCTGCAATGATAAAAGAGTATAAGAACACTTGGGCCAGAGATTTCACTACTTCAGTTTTATAGGAGCAGGTTCTTATATAATAACTCTTATAACTCTTTTCCAAGATAGCGGTGTATTGGATATCAAAACACAAAAGCAGAATACACTGCAGAATTTAGAAATCATAAACTCATCTGTGTACTTAGCTGGTTCAGAAATATTGTTTCCTAAAGGAATGAGAGCAGAAATCCTGCTGGGTTCAGCTTTACAGTCCATAGCCAAGACATTTATCCTAAGCTCTGTCTTTGCTGAGTTGTAGCCCAAGGAGCAGCCATTACTGCAGCAGTTTGATTTCTATTTGCTTTTCCCAGCAGGACTAATAATGCAAGTTTTAGAAGCCATGTGGAGAGTTAGTTAGTAAAGATAATAATTCAAGTCCTGGTTTATAATATCCCTAATTGTTTTAAAATTGCTACTTTGATTCTTTGAAATTCCTAGAAAAAAGTCATTTTGTAAAGCTTGAAATTTTAAGGTGGGGCGGGGGGTGTCCCAAAATTCTTAGCAAGTGTTTTGTACAAAATAGTACTATTATCCTCACTGCTTTTTAAAATCTTACTGGAGTCTGTGATAAAAACATTGTATCATTGTCGTAATGCTAATATTGCTGAATGCTTATTTGCTAATTTCGAGGGAAGATGTTAATACTTCTATATCACTAAAAGTCCCTTGGCTGTTTGTAACCTTCAATCGGGCAAAACTGCAGCATAGAGCAAAAGTTTTTGAACCAAGATCTCTCAAATGGGCTAACTTACAGAATGCCAGATCCAATTAGTCCCATGAGAGTGATTGTGGCCAATTGAACGAGAAGCACCAGCTGGGGTCAGGGAGGGTGCAAGGGGATCCGTGTGGTGTTGTGCAGGTTGGGGAGGGGGTGTGAGCATTTTTGTATGGACCGGGGAGAGTATGGGAGAGGTGCCATGAGGGTTGGCGAGATTTGGGTTGAGATATCAGTATCAAGACTGAACATTTTTTTAATAATCGCAATCCCCCAAAACATTCCCTGGCTTCAGACAACTGATCAGCAGAAAATAGATGACAATCTGGGCAAGTTACATCCAATCAGATTGGATAAAAAAATTACCCATATATTATTCATAGAAATTGACCTCCTGGGATATGTTAGATGTGGCTATCTGTTCCAAATTTGCGTGACTATCTCCAAAGTTAGCTATGTCATAGGCTGCTGCTGCTGTTACCAATTATAACAATTCCAGTTTTCAGGGACATGTTTACAAAAGACATTAGGAGCTATTCCTTTGATTCTCTACGAGCAATTTGATGCAGGTTCAATGTTTAAATAGAAGTTTACTCTTCCAGAACAGGTTGCATGCTTATACCTACCTTACCAGAACTCCCAGCCAGCCTCTGTATTGTGTGTAAATAACATTTTTCCCCTTCTCGTCTTCATCCACTCCAAACTTAGCTCCTCAAAAACTTTAGCTCGTCATCATTTGTCCGGAATAGATAATGGAAAGTGGGGAGGGGTGGTGAACATCTAAAATTTTTGTTTTGGTTTCTGAGGGCTGAGGAGGATTAGAAGATTCAGTGTGATAAAATGCAAGTAAACTCACTAGTATTAAAAGTAGACAAAATTGAGGAGGATTGTTATATGCAGTGTAACTAAGTATCAGATGCTTGGAATGATGGACTTGCTTTCATAATACCTTGTTTATTAATTTCCAGAGCTATGTTGTATGTGCTTATAAAAATACTTCAGTTTTATGTTTCAAGACCATTCCTATGCACTTAAATATAATAACAGATATGCCACCTCAGTATTTTATCACGGTACCGTTTATTATCAACAAGGAAATAGAACATTGTTTTTTAAAATCTCTTTAGGCAACATTTACAATATCCCAATATGTCTGTGGCTACTGGATACATATCCATTCAATCCCCCAATCTGTTTCGTTAAGCCAACTAGTTCGATGACGATTAAAACTGGGAAACATGTTGATGCAAATGGCAGGATATATCTTCCTTACCTACATGAATGGAAACATGTAAGTATAATTTTAAGGTTTTTAAGCATTAATCATAAACTGTTTTGAGATATACAGTGGGGCAAAAAAGTATTTAGTCAGCCACCAATTGTGCAAGTTCTCCCACTTAAAAAGATGAGAGAGGCCTGTAATTGCCATCATAGATAGACCTCAACTATGAGAGACAAAATGAGAAAACAAATCCAGACAATCACATTGTCTGATTTGGAAAGAAGTTATTTGCAAATTATGGTGGAAAATAAGTATTTGGTCACCTACAAACAAGCAAAATTTCTGGCTCTCACAGACCTGTAACGTCTTCTTTAAGAGGCTCCTCTGTCCTCCACTCATTACCTGTATTAATGGCACCTGTTTGAACTTGTTATCAGTATAAAAGACACCTGTCCACAACCTCAAACAGTCACACTCCAAGCTCCACTATGGTGAAGACCAAAGAGCTGTCGAAGGACACCAGAAACAAAATTGTAGACCTGCACCAGGCTGGGAAGACTGAATCTGCAATAGGCAAGCAGCTTGGTGTGAAGAAATCAACTGTGGGAGCAATAATTAGAAAATGGAAGACATACAAGACCACTGATAATCTCCCTCGATCTGGGGCGCCACGCAAGATCTCACCCCGTGGGGTCAAAATGATCACAAGAACGGTGAGCAAAAATCCCAGAACCACACGGGGGGACCTAGTGAATGACCTGCAGAGAGCTGGGACCAACGTAACAAAGGCTACCATCAGTAACACACTACGCCGCCAGGGACTCAGATCCTGCAGTGCCAGACGTGTCCCCCTGCTTAAGCCAGTACATGTCCGGGCCCGTCTGAAGTTTGCTAGAGAGCATTTGGATGATCCAGAAGAGGATTGGGAGAATGTCATATGGTCAGATGAAACCAAAGTAGAACTGTTTGGTAGAAACACAACTCGTCGTGTTTGGAGGCGAGAGAATGCTGAGTTGCATCCAAAGAACACCATACCTACTGTGAAGCATGGGGGTGGCAACATCATGCTTTGGGGCTGTTTCTCTGCAAAGGGACCAGGACGACTGATCCGTGTACAGGAAAGAATGAATGGGGCCATGTATCGTGAGATTTTGAGTGCAAACCTCCTTCCATCAGCAAGGGCATTGAAGATGAAACGTGGCTGGGTCTTTCAGCATGACAATGATCCCAAACACACCGCCTGGGCAACGAAGGAGTGGCTTCGTAAGAAGCATTTCAAGGTCCTGGAGTGGCCTAGCCAGTCTCCAGATCTCAACCCCATAGAAAACCTTTGGAGGGAGTTGAAAGTCCGTGTTGCCCAGCGACAGCCCCAAAACATCACTGCTCTAGAGGAGATGTGCATGGAGGAATGGGCCAACATACCAGCAACAGTGTGTGCCAACCTTGTGAAGACTTACAGAAAACGTTTGACCTCTGTCATTGCCAACAAAGGATATATAACAAAGTATTGAGATGAACGTTTGATATTGACCAAATACTTATTTTCCACCATAATTTGCAAATAACTTCTTTCCAAATCAGACAATGTGATTGTCTGGATTTGTTTTCTCATTTTATCTCTCATAGTTGAGGTCTACCTATGATGACAATTACAGGCCTCTCTCATCTTTTTAAGTGGGAGAACATGCACAATTGGTGGCTGACTAAATACTTTTTTGCCCTACTGTAAATATTAATTTCATTTCATATTCCTCTGGCTATTGAATATAATGGGGAAATGAACTTGGACACTTGGGGCTCAGTTGAATATAATATTAGAATCTTACAAAGTTTAAATATTAAAAGTTTTGCGGTGTTTCCTTTGGTGTTAATTAAGAATTGCAACTGAAATAACCATTGATGTTGCCTATAATTAGTATAATTCATTGGTGTGAAGCATGTTCCCAGTGGTATGTTATTTTTGAAAATTTTGACAGCTTCTGTTAATTGAATGACTACTAAGGTGAATGAAACTTTAACATAGAAGAAAAGGATAACCAGCTAATTTTCAGCAACTGGTGAGATGATGAATCTGTTGGTACAGATAATGAGCAACGAAACTATTTTTGTAGAAGAAAAAAAATAACTCTCTTCTCTGCTTTAACTTCCAGCCACAATCAGATTTGATAGGACTGATTCAAGTTATGATTGTGGTGTTTGGAGAGGAACCTCCTGTCTTTTCTCGACCAACCATTTCAGCTTCCTATCCGCCTTACCAAGCAACAGGGCCACCAAACAGTAAGGATCTTACAGCCATTATAATATGTGAATAACCGTGGGCGTAAACATGTATTTTTGGGTTGTTTCTCTGGAAGAGGTCTGCTATTATGACACTGTATTTCGGTTATTACAGAATGACAACAGTTGCAAGAATTATTGTCATAATTTTAATTGTTACAATAGAGCCAGTTTTGGCCTAATGGCTAAGGTACCAAGCTAGCAAGGGATGGGCTGCACCTCACGAAAACAGGGGAAAATGTACTCGGAAAAGAAAAAACTGGCCCAACTCATCAGAAGCGCTTTAAACTAAAAGGGGGGGGGGGAGTGACCAATCTTTAGAATCTCTAGAACACAAAAGCAATCATAGATCCCAAGGAAACAAACAATGATGTAGGGAGTGATGAGAAAAAAGAAAAACTCAAATAATGTAGGGAGATGCAGGATACATACTCATGGACAGGCATAAAAGTCTTAAATGCTTATATACTAATGCTCAAAGCTTTGGGAACAAACAGGGTGAACTAGAAGCAATAGTACACGAGGGTAGGCATGATATACCATTACAGAACACTGGTGGGATGAAACCCATGACGAATGTACTGATGGATGGATACAAATTGTTCAAAAGAAACAGATCTACAAAAAGAGGAGGTGGAGTTGCACTATATGTAAGAGATCGCTACATATCTACAGAAATGCTCATGATCAAAGATAAAACCCCTCTAGAATGTATATGGGTCAATATAAAAGGAAAAAAGAGTGACATTGCCATAGGTGTATATTACAGGCCACCCAACCAATCAGAAGAATAGAATAGAATAGAATAGAATAGAATAGAATAGAATAGAATAGAATAGAATAGAATAGAATAGAATAGAATAGAATAGAATAGAATAGAATAGAATAGAATAGAATAGAATAGAATAGAATAGGAATAGGAATAGAAATAGAAATAGAAATAGAATAGGAATAGGAATAGAAATAGAATAGGAATAGAATAGAAATAGAATAGAAATAGAATAGAATAGAATAGAATAGAATAGAATAGAATAGAATAGAATAGAATAGAATAGAATAGAATAGAATAGAATAGAATAGAATAGCTGGAAGGGACCTTGGAGGTCTTTTAATCTAACCCCATGCTCAAGCAGGAGAACCTATACCATTTCAGACAAGTGACTGTCTAGTCTCTTCTTAAAAATCTCCAGTGATGGAGTGTCCACGATTTCTGAAGGCAATCTGTTCCTAACCCTAACTCTGCAGCAAGTGAGAGATCAAACAGATTCCTAATCAACCTAGCCAACAACCTTGTCATCCAAAAGGTAGAGGAGAGAACTAGAAGAAAAACTATACTGGACCTAATTCTTACTAATAGAGAAGAAGTGATAGAGGGAATTGAAGATGCCGGAACCTTGGGGGGAAATGACCACGTCATAGTGGAATTAAATATAATGCAAACACAAGCAATAGAACATAATCCAATCAGTGTCTTAAACTTTAAAAGAGCTGATTTTAACAAACTCAGAGAGACCCTAGGAAAGATTCCATGGATGAAAATTCTAAAGGGGAAAATAACTCAAGAAGTGTGGGAACTCTGAAAAATGCAATCATAAAAGCCCAGTCCAGCACAATACCACTGAAAAAGAAAAAGAAAAAATTCAAGAAGAAACGAGCATAGTTGCACAAAGATCTCTCTGATAAACTGAAAGACAAAAAGGACAAGTTCAAAAAATGAAAAGAGGGACACATAACTAAGGCAGAATATCAGCAGATAGCCAGAACCTGCAAAGACAAAGTCAGGAAAGCAAAGGCTCAGAATAAACAAAGACTTGCAACAAAAGTCAAAGATAATAAAAAAAAAGTTTCAACATATTAATAACAAGAAAAAAGTCAAGGAAACAGTTGGTCCACTAAAGAAAGAAGATGGCAAGGAAGTAACAGGCAGTAGAGAGAAAACAGAGCTGCTTAACTCATTCTTTGCATCAGTCTTCATGCAGAAAGAAACTATAGTCCAAACTACCAAATAACTATTGTAAAAGACAGCCTAGAAATAAAAATTAAAATAAGCAAGAAAAGGGTAAAAGAACACCTATCTAATCTTGACGAATATAAATCACTGGGACCTGACAGATTACATTCCAGAGTTCTGAAGGAGTTGGCAGATGTTATCTCAGAACAATTGTACCATATCTTTCAAAAATCCTGGAGCATGGGGGAGTACCTGAAGATTGGAAAAGGACTGATGTTCCCATCTTCAAGAAAGGAAAAAAAACATGGAAGGGAAGTAAGCAGTGGGGTACCACAAGATTCCGTGTTAGGCCCAGTACTCTTTAATATCTTCATAAATGACTTAGATGAGGGAATAGCAGAGGAACTCATCAAATTTGCAGATGGCACTAAACTGGCAGGAATAGCCAACACCCCAGAAGACAAGTTCAGGATCCAAAAAAATCTTGACAGACTTGAACAATAGCTCCTATCCAACAACATGAAATTTAATGTGGAGAAAAGCAAAGTTTTACTTTTAGGCAGGAAAAACTAAAGGTACAAGTACAGATTAGGCGAGATCTGGCTCAAAAACAGTAACTATGAGAGGGACTTTGGAGTCCTAGTGGATGAGCCAGCAGTGCGCAGAAGCAGCCAAAAAAGCTAATACAATCCTTGGTTGTATAAACAGAAGCATAGAATCAAAATTACATGAAGTATTAGTACCACTTTATAAAACCTTAGTAAGACCACACCTGGAATACTGCAACCAATTTTGGTCACCTTACTACAAAAAAGATGTTGAGACTTTGGAAAAAGTTCAGAAAAGAGCAGCTAAGATAATCAAAGGCCTGGAGACTAAAACTTATGAAGAACGGTTGCAGGATTTGGGTTTGGCTAATCTAGAGAACTAGGGGTGACATGACAGCAATATTTCAATATTTGAGGAGCTGTCATAAAGAAGAGGGGGTCGAATTCTCCAAAGCACCAGAGGGCAGGACAAGAAACAATGGTTGGAAACTAATCAAAGAGAGAAGTAACCTGGAATTAAGGAGAAACTTACTAACAGTGCAAACAATTAACCAGTGGAACAGCTTGCCTTCAGAAATTGTGGGCGCTTCATCACTGGAGGTTTTTAAGAAGAGACTGGGCAGCTGCTTGTCTGAAATCGTATAGGTTCTTCTGCTTGAGCAGGGGGCTGGACTAGAAGACCTTCAAGGTCCCTTTCAGTTCTATTTCTCTTCTCTATATTTTATAATAGTAATAAATTGTGTATCAGCCTTTTCCAATACACTCAGTGCTCCTTGGTTCTGCAAATACTAATTCTGCCAGAGAGCAGATGGATACTTTTTAATGTAATAAAATTCTGTAGCTTCCAGAAATCTTCATTATACAGATAAGCATGTAGCTCCATCTATTATATTATAGGAAAGCTATAAAATTGTTAAATTGAATAAATTTCAGAGGCCCCCAGGCCAATTATGAAATAATTATAGAATGATCTAAGAAAATAGAATAATTGCCATACTTTTGGAGTTATATTGAATATCTTACATAAATAAGATTGGGCCAACTTCATAGCTTTAGTTTTAAAGTTTGATAACCTTATCCATTGTAAAATTCTTATCTCAGTTATATCTGAAGATTATAGAAGGCATTATTTACAATAATCTATCCCATAAAAATTGGTTACATAAAAGGGTGCCATCCCTCAGATAACATTTTGACTGATACTAGTTTTGTATCTTCATAAACTTGAATCATCAATTTTAGTTTAATTGGATGGAGAAAAATTCTTTGATATAATGCTAATTAAGTTTTTGATGCAGGTAATGCAGAAATTTAGACTTTTAGCAAAAGTTAATAATTTAGTATTCTAATGTTTTGCAAATGATAGAACTACATGTTAAATATTCTGGGTATGTGGTAAAATGAAATAAGTCAAGTATTACATGAATTGGTAAGAAATTCTTGATAGATATATCAGCATTATCTCTTGTCCATAATCTGTTAAATACCTGGAGAGTTATTATCCCAGGAAAATATGTTGATTCGGTAAGATTATTTCTGTATCAATAACCAAATGAAAAACAATATTAATAGGTAGCTGAAACTATCTAATTTTGTGGGGAAGAAATAAGATGGAAAATGATCGTTACATCACTTTTAAATACATTTTGCTAACATTGCTTATGTTTATTCCACCGAAATATTTTAAACAGCTTGTTAAGTTAATGGTGATTTTTTTCTGTGGAAGGAATACATATGAAACAAGAAGGATTTCTCAGTGTGTTACAGTTTTTGTACAGTGATGGTGGTTTTCATTTTCCTGAACATACATTAAAAAGGGGTGAGGTTGCGCCTGATATTTTGAAGCCAATGACCATTGCTGTGGATGCTTCTCCTTAACTTATCCAGTCTTCCTTTTCTTCTGATTCTTTCAATTTGGCCAAGAATATTTTTTCCATATGATCCATTTATATGTCCAAAGTATGTGAGTTTCATGTTTTGTATAAATGTTAGTAGTTTTGTTCTAATTTCTGCTGTAGGTTATGTAGGGTTTATTTTCATAATACATTGTGTATTCACTAATTTAATAAAAATTGCAATATGAAAATACGTTTCTATGTTACATAGAGTAGAAATCTATTTTTGTTAGATCCCTCAGCAGTAAAATTTTCAAGATGCATACTGCCAAGCACATGCATAATAAGTTCATTATCTCTGCCAGTAGATGTCAGTCAAATATATAGTTTGAAATCCTCTAGTTAATAAATGACTTTGAGTACAAAAGTAAAGTTTTACAAATTATAGGAATATAATTTGCACATTAATGACCAGATTTTCAAGAAATTTATTCAGGCTAGATGTTAGATAAAACAAGAGTTGATACAGTAACAAACTATAATGAGAAAGGATTAAAATACAGTTTAAGTAGGTTAAATTGGCATATAGGAGGTGTCATTTAAACTTAATCTGTTAAATTTCATTTATTTTTTCCCCAACATCAACATTGTTACTTCCAGCATATTAAAGTGGATTTTAAGGAATGCAGTGGAAAAAATTAAAAGGAAAACTTCATTGTATTTCCAATATTCTGCTTGTACAACTCTAGGTTTTGTGTTGTAGGCCAAGAATTATCTTTTAGGTCTGGTAGATATTTGCAATTCTTAAAATGTGGACAAGACTACACAAAATAGCTCTCTAACTGGAGGTAGCTATTCATAAAACAACTGCTACCCGGGAAAAAGTGGTGTAACTGCTCCATTTCATTCCTTCCAATCTGCCAAGATAAAATCTATCAGATCCATTTGTCCTTTGACCTTTTTTTATGGGCAGAGGGACATATTTCCAAGTAAAGCATAGCATTGCAGCCACACATTATTTTTATTTTCTCAGAATTCCTTTAGGCGGATACATTCTTATAAAGATTGCTAGAGATTGGTACTTGGCTTATCAGCAAGCATCCTACTCTTATTAAATCTGAAAATAAGGTCATCTGGAGGCCAGAAGGGTGTCTCAGAGGCCATCATGTTGCCTATTACTGCTGTAGAATTTGTCATAAACATCTAAAGTGTTTGTTTTTATAAATATTCCCAAGTGGAATATTTCGAAACATTAGGTTGTTTGATTATAGTTGTTCTTTTTCATATCAACCTGGCTTTCATCCACAAAAGTATTAATGGGTTCTGCAGGCACATGGAGTTCTGCTAGGAAGCAGATAAGAAAATTCCAAGGATTGGGTTTTATTACTGGACTGCTTCTAGCCAGTCCTTACTTTGTTCAATAAGGCTTTGTTTGTATGTTATTAAAACTCTTATTTAATAAAAAAAAAATGGCATTCCCCAAACTGTTAGCCTATAATCTACTACTATAAAAACCTCTGCACTATAAAAGTAGCATTTTGATATGTAAAGTTATCTCAGACTGATAAAGTTTGCAAAATTGCTTTTGTGCTCAGCTTCCTATATGCCAGGAATGCCAAGTGGAATCTCTCCTTTTCCTCCTGGACCTCCTCCTAACCCAAGGTAAAATAAATATGCTTGCTCAGTGAGAAACGCAGTGATTTGATTATGCTCTGTTGTGCTAATTCTCAGATGGAATTTTGTTATCTTAGTCTAAGCCTGTGTTTCAAAAATATATACCCTTCCAAATGGACCCATGAAGCTTTTCTTTTTGAATTGGTGCCTGTTTAATACATTTAGATAAATGAATTGTTTAAATAAATGTAGCTTGATTTTGCTAAATTTTCTTTAGACAAGAACCTTTTTCAGAAATTAGGTGTTGCTCGTTCAGAAGCCTGAACAAGATGTATTACTTCATATCCAGTAGCTCCACCTTCAGAACTTTGCGTATCGGGTAGAAAGTCTGTAGGGAAATCTAAAACCTCCTTTGTATATCACAGGTAAAATGTTTAAGCAGCAAGCTGGTGATCTACTTGGGTTGGGTAACTCTTTCTGCAATTACTCAGAGAAAAAAGATTTGCAAGTCAGTTGTGCACGGTTTTGAAATAGCCTTCATGTCATCTGCATCCTAAATTAACCTGCAGAACATGATTTCATTCTGTGGTTTGTGGTAACTAGACATACAGTGGTGGTGGTGCATCTCATGCTGAGCCGATAATCAATAGTTGCTAAGCAATAGATAAGTGGTTTGCAAGAAAAGTCAGCAGACATCATTCCCCTTTGAGGAAAGGTAGTCTTAGAGCTCAAATGAACAAGCCACCCTTTCTTTTCCTTCTCTCTCCCGTTTTTCTGAAGAAGCTTTCATCACATCCAAGAAAAGTTAGGACAGATTCCTCTGTCCTAACTTAACTCTTGTAGTTGTTCCAGAAGCCAATATCTTCTTTATGTGTGTTTTCTTATATTTTCACTACAAGCCCAGTCTCTCCAAACCTTCTTGAAGCTTGTATTCAACAGGAATACATTATTTTCACTGCATCTTCATTTCCACCTTTCATGGTTATTGTGTTTTATATGTGATCCTTATTCCCCCTGATCTATTGATTATCATTCCCAATATATGTTTTTAACCTTCTTCAGTTGTCTTAATAAGCTTTCAGAACTTGTCTCTGATTTTGGAGGGATGCCAGATTTTCCTTAAAAATGTATGGTTCAGTGTCAGAAGGTTTATGTATGAGTGTTGAAGTCACATATATGTAATACACTGGTGTCTGTAAAAATGACTGTGCTCTATAAGAGATCCTTGACCAGGTTCTTACTGCTATGCCACACTAACATGCAAATGCATATAACAAGAAGGCAAATGAGGTTCCCATATATGAGCGGTTCTCACATGTAGGTCTAGGGATGGAGTCAGCAGTGGACAATATAGGAAATGACATTGGGAAGTGCAAGGCTTTTCCTTTCCTTATGAATTTGTCAAATGTATAAAGGAGATCTGAAGTTTGTGGCTTTGCAGTAAAACTAGGAACATTTTTGCTAGCGATCATGCTTGATTACATTGCTTAGCCTTCTAATTCAGCAATATCCAAGAACCACAACACAAGGCAAATTTAAAAGTATTTTTGAAGGAAGTTAAGGGCTGCATTATTTGCATTCATTTGAATATTCTTTAATTTTAATTATTAATTAATGACTGCACAATTAGGTGAATTACTAGCATGTTTTCAGTACTTACCGTCTTGGCAGAAATCCTGCAACATACTCAGTTTATTGGTTTTTTTTTTTTGTCCTGTAGCATTCTTCTGTGTGCTTTTCCGTTAAAAAGTAGTAATTCATTTTGGTCACTTGTATGTGAAATACTGAATGCAAAAAGGCTATGGAAGGCATTGTACAGGATGAGAAATAAGGAGATCACAAATTAATGAGAAATATTTATTCAAATTTATTTCCTGAGAGGTATAGGAACATGCTATAATTTAAAAGATTAAAAAGTTTTCTTTTCACGAAAGTAACAGAGCAGAATGAAAACCGTTAACAATAGACTAACCCTTGAATAGCTGAGTTTGGTGTCTTCCCTTAAAATGTTTCGAGCACGAGTTTGAAAATGTAATATTAATTTATAAAAATGAAAATAACGTGAATTAGTGTTCAAACATATAAGCATTAATGAATTTATCACTAGATTCAATTGTAATCTGATCATAGCTGAATTCATTAAGCTTCAATAATCCTATTTTGTCTTCCCTTTCACTTCCTGGTCAAGTGGTTATTCAGGCTACCCTTATCCTGCACCTAGTGGGCCATTTCCAGCAACAACTAGCACACCACATTATCCTTCTCAACCTCCTGTAACCACTGTGGGTGAGTAATTTCAAACGAGCCATTTCAGAGGTGGAAAATGAGATTTGCATCTGCAAATGTACAAACCAAAATACTTACTTTTACAGAGATTGTTAATTTGACTATAGCAACAAAAGAGACTTATGATAAAAGCAATATTTATTTTTTTTACTAATTCATATGTCACACGTATTGTTTTTCCTCCAATATTTGATTTACAAAACAATGATTTCTGCTGTTTCACTAATGAAGAGTCTTTGTTTTTAATTTATTGCTTTATGTGATAAAATTTGTATGTGTTTGAAACTGTGATCTTAGCAAGTCATAAATGAATTAAAGCTGAAGAGCAAATAGAACAAAATTACGTAATTGTTTTATTCTCTAATCTTATTCTGGGCAGCTAATCTTAGTTTTGACATTTAGATTTTGGGAAAGGTTTTAACATGCTAAGAAATACCCAGGAATACCCAGAGTGTAATCATTACAATGCAAAAAGTAATGCTGCAGCTAAAGACAGTATAGTAAAGAATATAATTGCAGATAAACATAGGAAACCTTGACAATCAGTGTTGCTAAAAATATGTTTGAATGTGCTTGACGTTAAGTATCTTCAATATGTTCTTTGCATTTACAGGCCTCTAGATCTCTATTCTTTATGTATTATTGAACAGATACATCATATTAGAAGTAAAATGTCCAGTTTCACGGGTAGATACTCAATAGATGTATGACTATTGTATGTGAAATTTACTTTCTGTCAGATAAAAATTCAGATCAGCTGTTTTTTATTCCATACATGACAAAAAATTCCTTACCTGCATTGGACCAAATACTGCATTTACAGTTAAATCCAGTGTTAAAAAGTCCTAGAAACTTGGAAGCTATGACCGCATCTTGGCTTTATCTATTCATCTGTATTGGACTTTGCCTTCCCAATAAGTAAGCAAAAATCTTGGAAACTCTTGTTTAGAAGGACAGCATCGTTCAGTACAGAAAGCAGCCCAGGACAAGGTTCCCTTGTAATGATATTTTGTCCAACACCATTATGTAAGTTTGAAAAGCCAGAATATATTTATATCCCTTTTTCCTATTCAGCCAAGATTATCAAGGCAGCTAATGCAGAAAAAAGAAAACAATTTAAGATTTAATTAAATGCCTAATATTAAAATAATTATAAAATCTTCAAAAAAGTAAATCTTAAGCTAGGATAGACGGAACTATGTATGGTGCCCAATACAATTTATTCCATAACTCGGGAGCATCATGGAAAAAGCCCCTCCTGTATTCTGAACTCATGTCTCCCAAAAAGGGGTACTTTCTCAAAGATCTTTGGGCATGATTGGAGTATTAGTCCAATCCTTGAAATTGTTCAGGTTAATCAGTATCTGCCAGAGCTATTTATTTATAGGATCACCATCTTAATGATAACTTCAGCTAAAAAAGTGGTATATTTTGATACTGGTTTGTAATTACACAAATCTTTTGGGTTTAGGGTTTTTTAAAAAAATTAAAATATCTTGTAATTGCCTCTTTGAAGCAAGAAGATGGTCACTGTGTTTAAGCGTGAAGGTAGTCACACCTTGGCTACTTTAACTAGCAGTGGAAATTCTAAAGGGTCAAGATCATCAAGACCTTCACATCTTCAAGATCTACAATGAATAATCAACTATCTGCTGCTGCAAATTGTTCATAGTCTACTATTCCTCTCCACATACTAGAGAAGAAGATGCTATTCAGTATGGAAAAACAACACCAGCGTATCTGGATCTGGCACAGTAAGAATGGAAAAATAAGATTCCTTGGTACCATCACTTTACAGAATGCAAATAGGTGCTAGTATCTGCTCAGCCTGAGGTTCCTGCGATTTCTTTATCTGTGTTCAAACTGTCATTCCTTCTGCTTCATCATTTTTATTCTCCTACTTAATCAGAAGTCTGTAGGAGAGGGAAGTATTCTTTGAATCAATAGTGTCCACTGCCTGGGATTATTTTGTATTCTACAGATCAAACAGGACTTCTTTTTTTTTTTTTTTTGACAAGTCATGCTCAGTGGCTCGGAAAAAAAGCAGATGCATTTATGCAGCCATTCAGATCTGTTAACTACCTGGAATAGACACTTTTAACCTACAATACCTACAGAGATTCATTATCTTCTATGAACATTTCATACAGACTCTTCAAACCTCATATTACCAACTCTTCTTGAATTGAATGCCAAATCAAGAATGTATCCTGTTCCATGTATGGAATCTGATATTAGCTGGGACAGGTGTTCCCAGATCAGGAAATACTGTGTTGTTTCCTACTGAATGACTTCAGCACATTCACTGAATATTCTCGAGGACCAGAAGCCTAGCAAAATACAGAGACACCCCCCCCCCTTGTTTCAGGGGTGTATGAGGTAGTTCAGGAAGAGAAGTCTTTGGAGACTCAAAATCATAATGGGCAATCTGTACTCTCCTCACACATTTTTTATTCTTTTAAAGAGGAACTTAAACATTTAGATGTAATTCAGCAAAACAATATTGATCTTCCTTGGAAAAGTTGTAACATGGCTTCACAGATACATAACTATAAGGGATATAATAAAAAAAAGTATTTTTATCCGCACTGCTTTCTCAACCACTATCTGCCATGCTTGATCTCGATTACCTCTGGCATTCAATTGCTTTCTGTGATTTTGGGCCTTGAAAATTATATTTTGTTCTTATGTCTGTTAATCTTTAAATGTGGTGGGGTGGAAAATCTAGTACATTATGTCTAGGTTCAGTCTTATCAGTAATTGGTCACTCTGAATATTGAAAGCTAACAATGTTAACTGCTTGCTCAAGAGCTAAATGTGTACTAGAATTGTCATTTGGCAAAGATATCTCTGAGTTGCTTTGGAAAATATCAATAGATAGGGGGAACAGGGGGTAAGTGCTTTTCTTTTTGTTGTTATATAAATTAGATGCAACCATTTATCCTGTAAATTGAATACGTCAACATGTTAACAGTTGTTTGAAGTAGTGTTCAAATCAAATTGGCAAGATGGAAGGGTTTCATGTATTTATGTCTTAACGTTTTGATTGTTTTTACATGGAGCAATACAGAAAACTGCTCTGGGTAGAGTTTTCAGAAAGGGCTTTGACCACAAAGTTTATGAAGGATTAATGTATGTTTGTTCTCTTAATAGCAGATGGCAGAAGAAAGCAGAAACAGGTATGGATTTGTGGTCATTCGTATGTTTTCTGGGCAGAAAAACGGGCACTTGAAAGAAGCTTTGGTCCACAATTGGGAATTCGACTGGAGGATGCCAAATTACATTGGCTAGGGAAGAGTGGAATGATGTGGGATCAATTAGTACCCATCCTATTGCATACACGACGGAGGCTAACAGATCCTGATATACTGGTGATCCATCTAGGAGGCAATGACTTGGGAATAGCCAGTAATGTGGATGTCATAAACCGAATGAAGAAAGATTTTGGACATCTTAAGCAAATATTCAAGAATAGCATTCTAGTCTGGTCTAATATCATACCCCGGAAAGTATGGAATCAAGAGGTACCCCATAAAGTGATGGAGAAAAGCAGGAGAAGAATCAATCAGGAAATTGGCTATTTTGTGCAGTATATTGGAGGAACTGTGATCCAGCATGATTTACTTGTACCAGAATCTCCTGGATTGTTCCATCTAGATGGTGTACTCTTATCTCAGAGTGGTACAGATATCTTCAACCTGGATTTACAAAGTGCTTTAGAAACATTGTTTTGATTTTTAATTGGAAGAAAAATGATACCCTTTATGCATTAACAGCTGTGGACTCTTTCTACAAATAGAAAGCTCTGAACAGCATGGTAACGTGAATTGATAAATAACAGACTTAGCCTAAGATTTAGCTTGGTACTGATTACTAATGCAATTGTCTGTGACGTTGCCCTATAATCTGCAAATAATTTTTTGTTAATGTGTTTTAACTATTTTTTGCGAATTCAGTTTATTGGTTTTTCATTTATTTTAATTCACTTCTCATGTATCTTGAATGAGACTGCCAAACAAATTTATTCTTAATTGATCCCAACTCCCCAAAGTGCTCACTGACTATAACATGATTATATCAATCTACAGTATAAGTAACAGTTTACAAAGCTATTTTGTGTGAGTCAGATGGGATTAATTATCAAGTGTTATCACTATTGGGGTAGGAGTTAGTGGTGTCATCTATTGGCAGATGAATGACTTCATAATCCCCACCATATCTACATGACTTAAGTTCTCCTGTAGAAGTTTGACAAGCCCTTTTGTGTATGCTTGAGGATCATGCACAAGGAAAGGAAAGAAAGGGAAATCCCATTATGTCAGCTAAGGTATATGGATAGAGCCCACTGTTAACCAATTCAACATTGCACGTTAGAACATTTGTTGCACTTTTCAAACAGTGGAGGATTATTTAAATATAATGGGAAGATCAAATGAAGATCTAGTTTCTGACACATTGGTTTTTGAAAATATTTTATTTAGTTAAAAATTTAAGCAATTCTGTTTCACAGTTGTGAATAGTGGCTGATTTAAATGTAGTATTCCCAACTTAATACACATAATTTATTAAGCTAGAAATACTATTTTAGTCCCACACATTCTTCTCCACTTTTATGCCTTTTGTACCAGCTTTGATCCAAATCACAATATCTGTTACTACTGAACTGTGGTATGAAATTGTTTCATTTACTGAGCTCTTAATTAATAATATGCCTTTAATCATATCTATTTTTGGCGTAATGGAAAATTGGTTTAAAAATGGGGACTAAAGAATTGCTTCTCCTTTGGAATTGGGGGAGCAATTGTTCTAGATATGAGAGCTCTTAGAGTTGTAAGAAGGGTTTAAATGATTCATTTTCCTACTGCATGCAAAATAGTATCATATACTTCTTAGAGCAGTTATGATACTTGTAAAATGGTATTTTAAATGACAGGGTCTACAAAAATATTGTTGCTATGGTTTTGTTAACTGAGTGAATACATCTTTTGTGATAATTAAAATGAAATTATAATTTTTTTCTGTCAATATTTCCACTAAGATAGCAAAGCACTTGAGAGTTTTTTTGTTTGTTGTGCTTGAAGAAAATCTTTATTTGATTCCAAATGCATAAAGGTAGATGTTCTGCTTATCCCAAAGGTATTGTTGAACTGCTTGACAGTAGCTCTATAAGAGAATTATGCCACTTTGTGCTTTGGCATCATTGATCTGAACCAGAATTTGCTTTGAAGGAAGGGAAGTACAATTTTAGAAGGAAGGAAGGAAAATTTAAAATACAGAGATGTGTATTTTCCCCCCCCAAAAAACAAAAAACTGACGTACTGTGCAATAACAATTTAGTTATTAAGGAGGAAACAATTTTGCAAAACAAATTAAAACAAGACTAATTTTGTGTTTCAATATTGAATTCAATTTACACTGTATTTATGTGGTATTGTGACTAACGTTCTTAACAAGCAAGAGGGAATTCAATATTAATCATTTATGTCAATTTCTGAAATGAATTCCTTACTCAAAAGACTTCCAGGTCTGCTGAGCCTCTAGGAGAGGAACTTTGAAAGCTTTATTCAGTAATGAACTTTATGACTGCAAGTAAGACAACAGGAATAGAATGTAGAAGACCGAGCTATGGAGATTGCATCTTTTAAATATTAATTTCATAGAGTGAAACACTTGAGCAGATTTATTTTATGTAATTTATCTTAAATATCTCTGAAGTTTCCAGCCAGATGAGAATTACACTACCTGTGAGAGCAAATAGGACTGTGCTCAAATGTGAATGGCATGCTTAATTTTTTCCAGTGAGAGTTTAGCAGCACAAACGCTTGAAAACAGCAGTTTTCAGACTACCTTTTGTATATTTGCTTGTAAAAGAGTATTTAAGCTCCAGTATTTTGTCAGGATTTATCTTTCATAAACTATTGACATTGGACACCTGTTTGAATCATCTGATTTCTATAATTTGGAGGGTTCTGTTTTAAAATTAATAAAACATTAGCCTTTATTTTCTTGTACTGTGTGATATTAGTGGGCATCTAGTAATATCCTGCCACTTATTTTTCTCCAAATCCTGTTTGGAGGCCATTAAAAGTCATGTGCTGACATGGCACTTAGCCTAATATCAGTTATACTGGAAATGGTTGCATTTTTCAATTACCTTGGATACCATGAAAATAAAGCAACCATATGCTATTTCAAAAGCTGAAAGTAAATGTTGGCGCCAGTATTTAGTGGCCATTTATTTATGGCTAAACATAATGGCTTTGATTCAAGCTTGTTTTTACCAGGACTTGAAAATGCCTTCCATTTGCATATGGTAGTCTCCTGATTTTTCCTCTCGGGAGTATTCATCACTGCGCTCCACTCTTGGGATACATGTTTGCCAAAGTGACTTTGTGTAGGAGGGGCCCCGGGCTCTGCAAAGAAGAAGAGACGGGGTTTGATCTGTTCTACAAATACAGTGAATTACTCTTCTTTGGAGAATAATTTGTTAAAATTATTAGAAGTTGGCGTTTCACAGTCACAACTACTGAATATATATTTACATTTGGTTAATCTGTATAAAATCATTGAAACAACTGCAGTGAAGGTGAATGTACATGTCCCAGGATAATATTGCAGGATCCAATCTGGGTCGGTCACCAGGACCAAAGATTTGGTCCTCTGAGCTTTCAGACCTGTGCTGGAGCCCATCTTCAGGGAACTCCTCTCTAGCTCAGAAGACTAAACCTCTGGTCCCGACCCAGATTGGATCCTGCAAGCAGCTACAGTGTTCATTCTCTCTTTGTGAATAAGCAATAACTGCCATCAAGTAAAAGACCTATTATTGCATTTAAATATTAGTGAATAGCTTCTCTGTTCACAACCAATATGATATTCTAAATATCTCAGATTTCAATAGTACACATATGTTTGGCAGATAATTACCTACCGCAGTATGCCTAATAACGTGTTTCATAGGATTTCCTTGGTGAGCAGACTTCCATACAAACGCCACCATTTTAGTTCACTATAGCACTACTGAGAAACTGGTTTGTACTAGTATTATTTTTTTAAAGATTTCTGTGTCCTTTACATAAAAGAAAATGTGATTGTTATATATTGTCCAGATTCCTAACCTCACAGGACAACTACTTTTATATTCTACACTGATAATGTTTCCTTGCATTGGATGGCTCTTGTACTTCATAATTTGAAGGAGCTAAATTGGTGATGGGATGAAAGGAAGAGACGCTGTATTAGTGGTATAGCACATGTTGTGCATGCGTAACGTCTCGGATTCCATTTCTGGCATTTCTAGTTAAATGGAGCAGGTAGTAGAGTCGGACTACAGTCTGATAGTTCAAAGAGCTTCTTCCAGGCAATCTGGCCAATGCTGGGATAGATGGAGAAGTGGTTGGGCTTGTCACTGTTTCTCTGTGTTCCTAAATCTCATCTATAAAGAAATCACGTGTAGAGCTTATGGTTCAGCCCAAGTGAAAACTTTAAAAATAAAAACCACTGTTTCAAGCTTGAAATAGGTCATTTTGAACTTGAAACAGTTTGGATTTGAAATGTTTTGTGTTATTGATGAAGTTCTTTTAGGTTTTCATTTGAAAGAGGGTGAAGAATAAACTTGGTGGCATTCTGGGATAGATGATGGTATTTAGCTGAAATAAATATTCATATTCCACAAATAGTTTATTTTTAAAATGTAAGATGATTTTGCATTTGCTAAGAAATTTTGGCAGATGTGGCAGGCAAGATTGTTGTTTAGTCTTCAGTTCAGGATCACCTTCTTATTAGCTAAATCCAGTAAATATTTTCTATCTCCCAAATAGTTTTCTCTCTAAGAGATGAGTTTTATAAATACTTGAGCTCTTCTGGGCAGGTTTGGAGAAAGTGAAGCAGAAGTCAAGATACTGGTTTTTCCCCCCAGAAAATAATTCCCATTAAAAAAAATATAATTGTTCCTATTTATTTTTTTAGCAAACAAGCAAATAAAAACTTTACTCAGCATAATGCTTTAGGTGTTTCCACAGATCAGTTTTGTAGACTGAAAATGCTGTATATGATAGTGGCTGTTAATTTGGATTTATAGATGTTCTCCCTTTCTTAAGGACCAAGGACATTTCAGGCCAGAGCAAATTAATGAAGGAATCAATAGTGATGGTTTGTTGTCAGTCTTCTTTCTTTTAGATTAGAAAAGTGACTTTATTGTACCAAGAGAGTCTCAAGACTATTTCATTCTGAACTTGAATTAAGGAAAGACTTAGCACGTGCATTCTTTGGAAGTCAGCAAGTCACCTGTTCAGCAATTCCTGTCTAGATTTATAACTTTAAATGTATTTCACTCTCTTTCATAGAATTTCTGCCATGGATAGCAATTTAATCTATTTAGGTTAAATTAAGAAAATAATTGACTGGTGTTAATATTTTAAGAGAAAAAAATCTGTCTTATGAGTGATACATATTCATATTCTATTAAATGTCAGTTTATTCAGCAGCCAAATTCAGTGTTGGAGGCTGTTTTTCTTTCGGGCTTAATTTGTAGTCTATATACTGTAAGGTCACAGTACCTTAAGGTCACTTCTGAAACCAGATTCCATATGGTAAAGGTTAAATGTTTCAAGTATTCCTTGTAATAAATGGCTGCGTGCCACAGTATCTTCTTAGTGTGTGGCTAATTATGGAAGAAGGAAGGAGAAAATGTTAAGACTCATATTCTTAAAGGAGTAAACCAAAATATTTTTTTTCTTGTTTGGAATATATAATTTTCCTTGGATCTTTGCACTTTCAACCCTTTTTTTTAGACATATAAATTACTTTACGCACACAAACACACATATAATTTTATATATAATAATTTTTCTGGCCTTCAATTTGAGTTGTATGCAAGGGCTTCATAAATATGCAATTGTGACTAAAAATTAAATTTGTTTTTGTCCTGACAGTATAGAGATTGCATAGTATACTATAGTTTTAGGTGGTAACTATCTTAAGCTAAAAGGCTGACATTCTCTGATGAGAATTGTTTTTTCACCGTCCTTTGCACTGCCAAGGATGGACAAGAGGAAAATCTGTGAGAGAAAATTCTGACACGCAGGTTTATGTTGTTTAGCTGTAAAAATAGTGTAATGCAGTTGCTGGGGACAGAAAGTTACTGTGTGTATGTTGGGGGGAAGAGGAATCAGAACTGCATGCTATAAATAAGAGTTGGAATGGTTCTTGCACAGAACAGCCATGTCTTCTCCAAACTGGTGTGGAGACCTGAAAACAGATGTGCCTGCTTTGATGTGATATTGTATTCAGGCTCCTGCACGTTCCAAAACACTTCCTCCAAATGACAGTATGCGTGAAGCATTTTGTTTGCTGTAAGGCTTTTTGGTGTAGTGAATTTATTCTCAATAATAAGTGCCCGACTCTTAGAATATTTACAGACTTCATTGCTTGGGATGTTTGGATTTATTTTGCTACCTGTCTATTTTGCTGTCTGTCTGAAAGCATTTATGGTTGCTCTCTCTGAAACATAATTCTGCTTGTTATAGACTTTGGTGATGTATACAGTTTTTGAGAGTAGAAATTACATCCTAGGTCAGGGGTAGTCAACCTTTGCTATTTTATGACTCGTGGACTTCAACTCCCAGAATTCCTGAGCCAGCCATGCTGAGGGGAAAGGGAGAGGTTTCCAAGCTGAGCCATGCTGGCTCAGGAATTCTGGGAGTTGAAGTCCACGAGTCATAAAAGAGCCAAGGTTGCCTACCCCTGTCCTAGGTTTACTGGCTTTTTTGTTTGTGTTTCTCTTAGGTAGCTTAGGTTTCTATTAGGTAGCTTAACTGAGAAATATAAAAGTGATTAAGTAATACCTTAATTTATTCCGTTGCATTTATTGGCAAAATGTGGATATTGTACAAAGAGAGATGTTAGTCTCTGGTGACAAAATATTAGGAACGTAGTGGCACCTTTTCTGGCGGAAAAGTATTGAAAGGCAGAAGTTTTTATGAGCTACAGCTCACTTCATAGGAGTACTATGTCTGTTCGTGTTTATTCTAGTTTTGGTACATTTCATGAGTTTGCATTCCATCTGGCTGAACTTGATGCTTGTTGTTATCAGTAAAATGGGATCAATTCCCAGGAGGAATTATTAAAAGAAAGAAACAGAACAACAGAACTCCCGCTGGTTGTTACCTACAACTCACACCTCAAACCACTCAAATGCATTAGCAATAAGCTACAGTCATTGTAGCCACCCAGCTTGAAGCAAATTTTCACAAGCAACATAAAACAACATGGGAACCAGACCATGCAAAAAAGACAGATGTCTGTTTTGCATCGCCACCCCCCCATTCTGTCCATCACAGGCCCCAAGAAGTACACCTGCCAGACTGAAGGCACTTAAAATGCCATCATCTGCTAGCAATACCTTTCTGGATTCTGCCTAGAACAAATGGGGCAAACTTTGTTCAAATGAATTAATGAGCACAAGTTTGTCATTAGAACTGAGAACAAGAACAAAGTAAGATCAGAGCATTTCAACCTGTCAGGGCACACCATAGGAGACCTCTGCGAAAGGAAAAAAATATCTTAATAATTCTTTCTGTATAAATCAAACATATTTCTTTGATAGTCAATTAAAATAAAGGCCGGTGTCTGCTGAGAGATACTTAGCAAAAGAAAGAACTGTGACCTTTGCAGTAGATGGTGAAAGTTGTGGTCGGCACATATTTCCTCATGTAAATAGAATATAGGACAAAAAAATAGAAGAACTGGGTCTTGCTGACGGATAAACCTTTTGCAATGAGATTTGTAGAAACGGTAGTAAGGAAAGTAGTGGTGAGAACAAGGACAGGGAAGAACAGGAAACTGGCTTGGTAACCAGGGCAACAGAACAAGAACAAGGAACTAACCCAGTGGTCAGTTGAAAGAAGAAGGAACAGAAAGTCATGTGTTGATGGTTTTAACAAGAAAAGGGAAATGGGACAGATATTGGGTGGTTCCAGAAGTCAGGGGCGGGCACAGTGCTAAGGTATAAAGCCTGCCTCAGAGATGAGGGCATTGCCATTTGGCCACTAAGCCGTCACACTTAATGACTGCTTATCCATTTGGCCCTTATTGCAATAAGTTGTTGAAATGTAAGTACTGAATTTGTGTGTTAAATTTAAATAAACCTCTGGATCTTAAAGTGAGACTTTTGCTGTGTGTTGTCTCTTGTTTCAGTTAAACAAGTTTTTCCTCTGATACCTCAGAGGACCTGTTTTTGGAAAAGTGCGAATTTAACAGCCACATCAAACGTAATTTTTGAGCTGGGATACATCAAAATGTTTCAGGCAATTTCAGAAGGTCTTAAGAAACACAGTGGGTTTTTAACACATTGCGATTGTTAACTGATACTGCAGTTGTAGTCTGTCTTCCATGTAACCTACATCCTTCTCTTTTTCCCCACACCTTACCTCAATTTAAATCCTATATTAGTCTATCTACTCTGTACATCTGATTTGTGAGCTACAGCTCACAAAGGATTATGCCTTTCAACAAAAATGGACTTCGTTCGTTAGCAAAAATGTTAGCAGAGTCCAGATTCTCTAAGGCAAAGGGTAGGTGAATTTGAAATAAGATTATTACATGCAATTTTGCATGCACTCTGTTATTGTAAATCATGGTACCCTTTTAAAAATAAGAGAAATTCTATTTTGCAACTTTCTTTCCTTTTCTATTCTAATTGAATTTTATTTTTTGGTACCTAAGCACATTAATATTGTAACTCCAACCACACTTTCTTGTATGTAAAAGTGGCTTGTTGAAAACATACACAATTGACCTATATTGTTCTTTTTCTTTGTTTTCTATGTTTGCCATTTGTTAGTCTTTTGCTTGGGAGCTTTAAAAAATTGTTAAAACCAGTTTGGATCTCTTTATTTGCCCATACAAATAGAATGCATCTAGCAGCATTATTGGCCTCAGTTTCTCCACTTCATTTCATTCTTCAAAATATGCATGTTCTTTAAAGTATTACAGTAAAACTGTTAATATCAAGTAGTGTAAAAATGGTGGTTTTTCATGATGAAATTAACTTTATGAGATTTTTAGTATGTTTCCTGGCAAACTGAACACTCTATCCAATATACTCTGTAAATTGTATTTTTAATACACTGCATAATATTGGTATTTGGGAAAAATTATATTTATTGGTGAAAAATGTCTAGAATTCTTCTAAAAATGTTTAATTGATGTAACATTTGTTATGCCGAAGGATTTCTTAGTTTGATACCAATTTTCAGAGTTCTTTGTATATGGCAGGCTTGCTTATTTTCAAGAGAAGAGAGATTTTAGGGGAAAATGATCAGCATGATAGACATTCAGAATCTCGACTAAACTTTTTTCCTAAGACTCAAAATGAAAGTATGAAAAAGAATAAGAATACTTTGATATCTGCTGAAATTCATAAATGAACTTTAAATGCATTGAAAAATATATAGAAACTGTACTGTTCAACCATCCTTCGTTAGATTCCGAATCTGAAGATTTTATATTCAGTTTTGTTGCACACCATTAAAACCTGAATTTAGAAAAGTGAAAGCCAGAAGAAAGAAAATTTTAAAATGAATCATAGCATATTCTTCAGCATCGTGTGAAGTTCAAAATGAAGTAAATAAGAAATTTGGATCAGAATCTGTGGCCCTGAAAGTCAATTTCAATCTGAAGATCAAACCAGAATAAATGAAGTTGACAAGAAAGAATGGAAATTACAGGAAGAATAGACATTTTCAGTAATTCACTAATTTTTTTGTTGAGTGGACACTTCAAAAATACTGGTTTTGTATTGATATGTATTGATAATTGGTATTACTGGAATGGACATATCAGAATCCCTTTCATAATCTGGATGCTGCTTCCACAATGGAAACATCTTAAAAGAAACAAAAAGGACTCATGTTTTTGAAAAAAAGCTGTGATTTAGAAGACAAATGTTAATATTAAGAACATTTATGGATGCGGCAAACTCAGACTACATGTGAAACCTGTGGCACTTTGAGTTGGTGTGTTAAGGTAAAATACAATTTTTATCATAAAGTGCTGTTCCTAATTCTTGCTATTTTGGATACTGTTGTAATACATGTAACTTAACAACTTTTTAAAAAACACTTAACTGAAAAAAATCTTTTGTAAATGATACCAATTAAGAAATGGGGCATTTGTTACAAAATTTGATATCTAAGAAAACTCCTTAGTCAATGTTATTGGACAGAAGATGATGGAAAAACTTTAGATTGAAATGTGGTGTGTGAATTTCTAGCCCGAATGTTTGAGAAGAAGAATTAAAATAAGAAAAATCATTTGTGCATGACAAATACCTGGCATCACATGTCAAATGATCATAATATTTGCCCTGTAGCTTTTTATGACCAGTATGGAAACAAAAGAAAATTTGTATAAAAATAAAGTAATGTTTCTTTGTTTTCATCAAACAATAATTATCAGTAATAGTCTGAGATGGGCACATCTTACATTTTCCTAATAAAAATTTATATTTATGGTGTATCCACCTACATCTGAGTAATTCAAGTCCACCAGATGCTTATGAAGTTTGCATTTCTAAGAAAGGCCTGCTATTTTATCAGCATAAATTAATAAATATATGGAAGCCTAATGAGTCTTTTTGCTCTAGATGAAATCTCCTAGAGAATTTAGAGGTTTTTATAATTCAGTTATAAACTATGATGAGATAAGTAAACCCATGTTAAATTGGCCAGGGATACATTTGTTGTGAAATACATTGAAAGTTCACAGATATACCTTCTAAAGCACGGGTGTCAAACTCGATCGCGTCACATGACGTATCGAGACGGTTTTTGCCTTTGCGGAGCCGGGGTGGGCGTGGCCTGTGCGTGACGCATCCGGTCCGCGGGCCGCCAGTTTGACACCCCTGTTCTAAAGTATTACTTTTGCAAGTTAGCACAAGGTGGTATTCCTTTTTTTTTTTTCCCCTTTAAAGTACGCAGAGGTTATGTCTAAGGATCTGTTTGAGGACATTGATAGTAGCATTTATGTGACTATGAATTTTATTCCGCAGGTCCCAGCAGAGATGGCACAATTAGTGAAGATACTATTCGAGCTTCCCTTATATCAGCAGTCAGTGATAAATTGAGATGGCGAATGAAAGAAGAAATGGATCGTGCTCAGGCAGAGCTCAATGCCTTGAAGCGCACAGAAGAGGATCTGAAAAAGGGTCATCAGAAGCTTGAAGAGATGGTGACTCGTCTAGACCAAGAAGTGGTAAGCAGGAGGAAAGACTCTTTCCTGAATAATTTTGGTTGTGCAAAGTACTTGTACCTTTTTTTCTTTTATCTACTTCTACTGCTTAGAGCGCTTGGTGGGAAACACAAATTGAAGGAAAAAAATCACATGTGAATGATACATTTCTGTTTATTCCAACTTTTCAATTGTAGAGATATAGTGAACTACAGTTACATCTGTGGTATTGACAAGCTCAGTGAAAAGGAAAGATCATTTACTAAGGCATCTGGATAGAAATAAAACACTTGGTCTGGGAAGTAAAGATTCCCTGTGAAAGAGATTCTTTTTCTTATGCCTAGATGCTTTTCCTTTCATATTTCATCATGTAAATCTATATGTTGTGGTTGCATCTGGAATACTGTTGCAGATCTTTACCTCCTAAGCAGTGATGGACAGGTTGAACCAGGCTTAGTAACACCCATGTTCTGTGAACTGCACTGGTTATACCATTTGGCTTTCGGGTGTGCTTCAAAGTGCAGGTTGTCATCTGTAAACTCCTTCCTGGCAAAGCGCCTAGTTATCTGAGGAACCATCTGTTTCCTTTGGTCTCTGCCTACCCAGTAAAATCTTACAGAGTTAACTCACTCCTGCTCCCATTAAGTAAGCAGTATTACCATCAGAAGCCAGGAGGCAGGCCTCCTATATTGCAGCACCCATCCTCTGGAACAGTATCCCCTTGACCGCTCTCCTCAATTTTTAAAGATCTTTGAAAAGGGGCTCCTTGTCCGTTTTTTTAAACTTTCCGATGGAGGAGAGAGTTTTATTTATAGTTAAGCCACCCCAAATTGTTAAGAGTTGCATGGCCTGGAAATCTGATTAATAAATACATCGCAAAAATGATATTACTGAGAGGATAGAATGGAGGAAAATTATAGGAGAAATCTCTTTTCATAGTAGACAATTGTCAAGCCCCCTTGAGACATCTATAGGATATAGATGTTGGGTTAAATGGATATTGCATAGTGTTGTTAAACAGGGAACTTTTATATACTTAAAAATGTATTTTAAAATCTGGGAAATCTTCGAAGGAAGCACATGAGCATGTGTTGTTTTAAGAAGGTAAGCTGAAATAATTTTTGCTTTATAACATGCACGTGATGGACCCTGAATCTGAAGGAGCAGTTTTTAATTATTTAGGGAGGTCACATATCTATAATGAAACAGTGATTCCATCAAAGTGGGCAGGCCCAATGGGAAAAACACACTGTTCCTAAACAATGGACTGAGCAAAAAATGGATCATGAGAAATTGATCAAATATTGGAATGAGGTGAGGCAGTTATGGAAATTAAATCTTACTTTAGGAATTATTAAGAAGGGCATTGAAAATTATTTGTATAATAATGTGCTTTTATAGAAATATAAGGGCCAGACTGCTGCATTTTAGAATGGCTTTTGTAACATTGGAAAAAAAGTAGAGAAAAATGCAGTCATACTCAAATGTATTTGAGATCTAGAGTTAAAGGAGGATAGAGGATAGAGTTAAAGGAAAAGTATGAATAAAAGAGTTTATGATAAAGGCTTATAAATTTATGAGGGCATTGAAAAAGTTAATTGATGATTATATATTTTATACTTGAACCTAGAGTAATCTAGGTAAATTAATGATAAAAGATTAAAAGTAGATGAAATAATATATAGTTAAGATTATCAGCAGCAAGGCAAAAACCACAATATTATAAGCCATTTTTAAGAATAGTAGCAATGTGCATGGGGCTATCAGTCTGATATCACCACTGAATCATAGAGGAAAATAGTTAATATAGGAAATACGGGATTTAATTCAAATCTATTAAGTCTCTTCTTAACTCCCTTGGGCTATTTTATATTAGTAATTGTACGTGACAGCCAGTGATTAAAAATACCAGCCTAGAAACTGGGATGACTTTGGGCTAGTTACTCTGTCTCAGCCTTGGGAAAAAGTCAATGGCAAACCAGTTCCCAAAATGTTGCCAAGAAAACTGCAGGGACTTGTCTAGTGAAGACAGACTCAAAGGAGCAACCACTAAAAAAAAAAAGGACACTACTCAGCAGCAAAAGGTGAAATTTAGACTGTCAATTTTAAATGGATATAAAGTCATTTTAAAACAAGTTGTCTGTCTGTCTGTCTGTCTAGGCTGAAGTTGACAAAAACATTGATCTCCTGAAAAAGAAAGACGAGGAGCTAAGTTCTGCCTTGGAAAAAATGGAAAGTCAGACAGAAAACAATGACATAGATGAAGTTATTGTTCCTACAGCACCACTTTACAAACAGATACTGAACTTGTATGCGGAGGAAAATGCTATTGAAGATACCATCTTCTATCTGGGGGAAGCACTGAGACGTGGAGTTATAGACCTTGACATCTTTCTCAAGGTAGCTTTAATGAAATAACCAAATATACATGACAATACTGGCAGTTCCACTTACCCACATTAATTCTGAACTTTAATGCTATTTAGTAAATGTGATATACAAGTGCAGTTTTCTTTCCCTGATCCAATATGGTATGCAGATAGTAATTTTGGACCCACCGGCCACATGGTAACTAGAAAGATATACGCATATGTAGTAATAGCTTGCTCTGCATTTCATCTTCTGTTTAATTTCTCTCTCCCGTATTTTTCTTTTGGGTTTTTTTTCACTAATTTACTTTGCTACTGACTTTTGCCAGCAGTACTCTGCCAATAATTAATTCTCTGCTCCTGGCTATTCAGATTATAATCTTGCTACTTTTCAATGGAATACTTAGTATCCATACTCTGAAGTTCCAGAGAGGTATTTTATGAATCTGTCTTAGCTTGGCTTGTTGGTTGGCACCTCCTACTAACTTTTGTTAATAAAATAGAAGCTCTCGCAACAGAGATCTATTGAGAGAAGAAAGTGGAATCACCAAAGCAAACTCAGTAGGAACAGCAGTTTATTCATACATCCTTCATAGCAACACCATGCTTTATAAAAAAGCATCTTCTGTTTCTTTGTGCAGAGGTAGTACAGTCAATTAAAGACAGGGAAATAATGGATTTAGGTACCTTTATTTACATCTCTCAATTAGTGTTCTCTAGAATTGGGACTACAACTTCCAGAATTCTCTGATAATGTAACCAATTATAACCCCTGCTTCATTAAGCTAATGCATTCCAAATTGGTATTTGAAAACACTATGTATTATATAGGTAATCCTCGACTTACAAACTTTGTTTAATGACCATTTGAAATTACAACAGCGCTGAAAAAAAGTGACTTATGACCACGCTTATGATTGTTGCAGCACCCCCATGATCACATGATCAAAATTTGGGTGTTTGGCAAATGGTTCATATTTATGAGAGTTGCAGTGTCCTGAGGTCACCTTTTGTGACCTTCTGACAAGCAAAATCAATGAGGAAGCCAAATTCATTTAACAACCCTTGTACTAACTTAACAACTGTGTCAAGGAAGGTTGTAAAATGGGGCAAAACTTGCTTAAATACTGTCTCACTTAGCAACAGAAATTTTAGGCTCAATTGTGATCGTAAGTCGAGGACTACCTGCATAGAAATGATCCACATTTACATCGTAGAGTTAGTGCCTTAGAATATTGTCCCATTTCTGCTAATTAGAGCAGCTTCCTGTTGATTTTATGGCTTTGTCGATATGTAGTTGATAATATGAAATGTCTTTTAGTAAAAACCTCAATATACATTGTGCAAAGGTAAACCACCTGAAAACTTTGGGAAGGAAACTTAAAATCTATTGGGGAAGGAAAGGTACTAAAAAATCAAACGATTTTTCTTACAGTACATTTTATTTTGACAAGCTCTTTTCAAAATGAAAATCTGGATTAGTAGTTGTAAATATTTATTTCAATACTGGAGTAATTGATGGTCTCAAATACTTGTATATCATGTTTGCTTTATCACTCTTGTGTGATTCATCCTAGATTTGTTTTACTTCTTTTCAGCATGTCCGTCTCTTGTCTCGCAAGCAATTCCAGCTGAGGGCGCTTATGCAGAAAGCAAGAAAGACTGCAGGACTCAGCGATCTCTACTAATCGATGGCCTGAGGATGTGTAGTGGGGACCAAATGGTCATATTCTGAGTTTCCTTTGAATATGTAGGTGGAAAAAATAAGTTATTACATCATTCAATTGTAAGATATTTTGAATGGATAATATATTTTTCTTTCTCTTCTTTTTGGTAAGGACTAGCTTTCATGAATGCACTTTCAATTTTCTGTAAACCTTTTACATTGGTGGACTGATGGCTAAATAAAATCCATTGCATAGCCTGTTTTGTGTGTGCTATAGACATTTGTGTAGTGTGCATGTCTTTGTTTTCATTTAACATCTGCAGAATCTAGTTGGAATTGTTATCTGTGAACTTCTAAGATCAATTTGTAATAAAAGCCTAGAAGATAACTGGAGGCTGAGATAAAATGTGTTTTACATTATTTAAAATTGTTTTATGATCTGATCCTTTGCATACATACATGGGAAATAAACCCTTTAATGATTAGTAGACATTTCCTTGCATTGAAAAAACACTATCACTTCTCCCCTATTAGCCATAAATATATTTGCTCATTATTAAATCACTTATTCTTTTTTTATTAGATTAATTCTTTAAGACGTCTCTTAAAATGTGCATTAATTTGATGAATTAATAACAAATTTGATGGTGGTGATTAGCTTAAATTACTTTAAAGGAGAACTATAACCAAACAAACCAATGAAAGATTAATTCACTATTAGCTATGATTGAACTGTGAAGCAGTATTCCTATGCGACAGGAATCCTACGTGCTTTGGTTCTCCCATATTCATCATGGACATCTAAACCCTCTGGAACTGATTTTGTAAGAGGAAGAATTCATTTTCTTGTCTGATCACACTCTTTGCTCTGAAGATGTATTTTATATATAGCCACCAATCTCACATATTAAAAAAATAACCAAATTCATACAATAAAACCTCTAAAACAATAACAAATATTAAAACCATGGAAAATAATATATCTGAGAGTGCAATTCAATTTACTAACAATGTAGTCCTTTAGCAGGCTCTAGCCCACTACTACCAGACCCCCAAAGCATAATGGCGCAACCAAGTCTTCAGGCCCTTCCTAAAGGCCAGAAGGGCTAGAGCTATTTTAAGTTCTAGGGCAGGCATGTCAAACTGCTGGCCTGCAGGCCGGATGCGTCACACCGAAACCGCGTCCCAATACGTTGCGCGACGTCACGTGACGTCGCGAGTTTGACATGCCTGTTCTAGGGGAAAGATGATTCAAAGGGTGGGCATCAGGGTAGGAAAAGCTCTCTTCCTGGGTCCTGTCAGATGACATTCCTTCATGGATAGGATCTATAATATGCATCTCATGCTGGATTTGATGGGATGGGCATCATTTAGTGATGGAGTTGCCAGTCCCAATTGTGATTAGTAAGTGAGGACTACCTGTATAAATCAAGCAGGGAGGGCAAGAATATATGCACCACCCCTGTCCTGAATCCTCCAGAAGTCATCCATAAACACAATCTATGCCATCTTGGTGCTATAACCTGGCATGAATTGAACTTCAAACGGGTCCACTTTCTTCTGGGTCCTTTGAAGTTGTGCATCTGCCACCTTCTCAACAAAAAGGGAAGGTTGCAGCTGGATGAAACTCTTACATCCAAGAATTATCTCTTGAGGAGAGGATGGACTACTACTGCTTCAAGACAGGGCAAATCACCCTCTCCTGCAAGAAAGCATTCACTACTGCTTGAATCCAACATAAATATAAAAAACAGGTGGTAGCATTCACAGTAGCAAGGGCCTTGCCCGCTTCTACAAGACCAACCAGCTGAAATTTCCCAGATAACCAGGCAAGATCATACCTCAATAATTTCTATAGGTCTTGCCCAGCTGGAGTCCAATTATGACCTGATTTCAGCAACTTGTATCTGCTAAATGCCTAGAATAAGTATGAATTACTGGTAAGTAGTTTTTGTTTTTAATAACATTTAAATAATGTCCTACTACTGGAAAAACAGTTTCCAAAACTTGAACACTGTTTTTAGATAAACCTTCTATGACTACATTTTGTCAAGGGTAAAACTTTGGTAGCTATGTGCCTTTGCGTTTCAACTTGCCTTTAGATTAAGGGGGGGGGGGTGTTACTTTCAAGTGGGTAAGAAAGAGAAACGAAACTTCTTCAATTCAGCTAAAGACCATGGGAGTCTGAAGCCTTGTCAAGGACACCAGAACAGGTGTGGACTTGAAGCAGATGGTTCCCATAATAAAGCGAACTTTTTAAGACATTGGGGATTTGGCTGGGAAAATTATTGTTTATGTCTATGAATTGGTGTTTGAACCTCAGAGTTAGTTTTACTTTGATATAACCATGTAGTGTATCCAATAAACAGTAAACCTTTCAGAAACGGAATGAAACGAGTTTTATTTGGATTCTCGAGCTGAATGTTGACACATTTAATATTTTGGCCTCCCACAATCTCAGATAGGAATAGGGATCAAATATGAAATGTTTTATTAAATTTCCTCAATAAATGTATTGGGATTTGCAGAACTGCTTTAATACAAGTCATTATGGTGATGTGTAAATTCTGTGCATACCTATATAGTCTCTTTTCTATTTGTAAATATTAATGGTTGTATTCACAGTCTGCTGTTCATAGCAATATTCTTTTAAGATCAGCGTGGAATTCTTCACCTATGTATTGCATTGGTCCGTGGTGGCGCAGTAGTTAAGAATGCAGCATTGCAGGCGAATTCTGCTGACTGCCAGCAGTTTGGCAGCCTGATTCCCAATGGCTCAAGGTTGACTCAGCCTTTCATCCTTCCGAGGTTGGTAAAATAACAACCCAGATTGTTGGGGACAATATGCTGACTCTGTCCTCCGCTTAGAGAGAACTGTTGTAAAGCACTATGAAGTGGTATATCAGTCTAAGTGTTATTGCTATTGGTCCCTGTTACATAGGTATTCTTCAGATCATGTTAATTTACAGACTCAGCAGCAGGCAAGTTCTGTTGAATCTTAAACAAATCCTTGCATATATTTAGAAATACCAGAACTGCCTTTGTAAGGAAGGTATTGTGTTGTTTGAGACCACATATATAGAAAAGGTCCGTTTAACTAGCGGAAAATATTTCTCAACAATCCTAAAAAAGGAAGAACCAAAGCTTTTTTTCCCCCTCTGCTTCAAGCAAACATGGATTTAGTATATTGTCAAAGGTTCATTGAATTCCTTTCTGCCAGAAAAGTGTTCACCAGGAACACTAAGCTCATTTACTATAGTACTTAATTTTAAATGGGTTTATACTTTTTCTTGAAGCTTCCTGCAGATAACCGTATAATCTAATTGTTTAATGCTTCAGCCAGATGAAACTCTATGGTATGGGGAGGGCCGCATGGCTCTGCAACTTCTTAAGAGCATTTGATACCCATCAGCCATGGCTTCGATTGCCAGCTTCATAGATCATTTCAAGTTTTTATTAATTAAAATTTGCCACCCATCTCACCACAGGGCAACTGCTTTTATAATAGAATTTTCAACTGAGCTATATATGTAGAATGTGGCACAGTATTGTTCTTGTCACCTATGCTGTTGAACAAGAGGATTTCATCTCGTCTTCCACTGTTCAGCAGGTACATGAAACTGCTGCAGGTCATCAACATGCTCCTTGATTTTCAATTGTGGCATGGTTGTTACTCCCCTTCTAAAGTAGGCAACTGTTATGCCATGGTTACACCCCATGTTGACTATCATAATGTGTTTGATCTCCCTAAGTGTGGCTCGTATCCAATCCCAGCATTAAAAAAATGCATTGGTTGAAATTTTTTTACAGGACATAATTAAGGTTTTGATGTTACTTCTGAAGCCCTAAACATCTTAGGGACTTTCCCATTACAAATGCATTTGACTGCAAGTTCTGCAAGAAGGCCTTTCTGAAGACCTAGGCTTGCTATCTCAGGTTTTTTTTTGGCATGTAGGAAGTGGCCTTTTCAGGTAATGCTCCTCGGCAATGGGTATATTCAGTCCACACCCCTAGCATTCAGAAGGGTTCGTCCATTTCATCCAATTTTCAGTTTTAAGCGATACTAATTTTGGGCACTAATTTTAGTTCGTTTTTAAAAATGATGTTAGACGTCTTGAGCACTTGCCAGAACTGTGGGTGTGTATTAAATGAATGAAGACAGACAAAAGTAATTGATGTTTATTTTGCTCTTTTGGGCTGGTACTAAAGCTAGACAATTGCATCAATTCTAAATGTTGCATACACAGTTCCCACAGGAGAGTACATAGAGTTCTCTTGAAAAATATACACAAAGATCTGAAGCAGTGATGTCAGGGAAAACACATTTACCATTGCTTAGTAGTGGAAATTTTAAGTCACCTGTCAGCAGAAAATATTGGTCAGTGAATTTGCCAATCATTTTTGATAGCAAAGTCTTTGGAAAACCAAGTAACTTATTTTCTGATCTGATATCAACTGGGGAAAAGCAGGAGAATTTCATTTAGCAGTAAATGCTGGATCGACTGTTATGTCCCTTTATAAAACCACATTATATTCCTATTCTGGTCACAGATCAAGATAGGAATCTTGCAGCTTCTGTTTCTAAATGAGGAACAGGAATTTTGTTGTAATTTAACCACTGAGGCTTTAGATACATGCTGTAAAGGAATTGTCTCATTTGAAAAGTGCAAATAACCACCAACTAAGACCTGTTTCACATTAGTAAACAGCAAAGAGACAGACTTAAAACTGAAGCTCCTTCTGGATCCCCCACAGTGTATTAGCACTCTTCTTCAATTTATCTTCTTCTTCAGTCTTCAAAGTCATTTTGATCACATCTGTAATGCCTGAAGAGCCCAGAATGCATGGAACGCTTAGGAAGACGTCATCTTTGATTCCATGCATACCCTGGAAAAGTAAAATATTTATGTCCATGAAATTCCACTTTTCTTTAAACTTAATAGACATTTTTATCATCACTGGAAGAAATTAGAGAAAGCCACATAATTTATGGGTAGATGGAACAAGCACGCGGGCATTGATTGGACTAAAAACTCCCTCTATGAGGGAGATGGGCAGTTAAGAAGCTTGATATATATACACATACATACACATCACTGATACCAATCAGCTTGAATGTAAGAAAAATGGAAGAGCATTTGTTTCTAAGATCAGCGACATACACAGGGGAAGGGATTAAAACAGGATGGTAGCTGCAGCACAGGGATTGAGCCCAGCCCTTTTGCATTCAGTGTCAATTTGTACAAAGGAGTGATTGCACTCCTGCAGCTGCAGGATTGCCCGTTTTGAAACCCATACTGCCGACAGAACTATCTGAGATTAAGAAATAGGAAACCCTTTTTGAACTCGTCTCTGAGGGAGGGCAGGAGTCAACTGCCCCTCTGAATGACTGAACTTGAGAAGACACTATAAAAATTGACTTTTTGACCAGAAAGAGAAACAATGGAAAGGGGCTCACATTGAGCTCTTCTCTCCATCTTTAGCTGAACTTTCTTGAGGGGGAACTGCAGAACCAGGCAGCCACTATTAACTTTCCCCACCTTGGAAAGTTATCCTTAATACCAGGGAACATCTTTTGAAGACGGGGCTCCTTAATGGACTGGCCTTTGGGAAGGAAGCAGATAATGCTGTCGGGACTGTCTGATCAACTGGGTTTCCACTTACAGCCACAAGAGGGCTACTGAGTATCCCAGAAGCAAACTTGGCTCTTTTTTGCTTTTTGCACGGCCTTCCCAGATCCCTAGAGCTGCCCTTTCAGAAACGGGTTTTGCAGTATAAAAGAAATAGCCAACTTTGCCTTGTTAGTCCAGGTCAGGCAAAGGAACAGAATGCCAAGAACCACCTTCTGAACTGGCCTGAACCCTAGGAGAATCATGGCTTCAGGATTGAAAGGGACCCCCCCTCCCTCTTCTGAAGGCTTGGTTAACCTTTCTTGAGAACGCAAGTCTTCCTTCCTCTTCTCCCTAATCTGCCCGCTTTCTCTTCTTTCCTGCCCCTCCACAATCTATCGTGATTAAATATGAGCTATCTTTTCAGTCCCTCTTTTCTCTTTCTGAAATCCCAAAGCAAGCACAGTGCGCCCTTCCCTCTACATATTCCATAAACATACATTGCAAGACAAAAAGGAGCTTCTATCACTCTTCCAAAAACCTGCATGCTACCCATTCTTACTCCTAAGGATTTTTTGCTGCTATTTTTTCAGCACTGCTTAAATGGCTTTCCCCACTGAATGTTATGTAGCGATAACTACTTTGTCTTCCGTGACTGTTCTTTCCCCCATTAAGTGCTTCATTAATGTTTTCTCCCTTTGGATTGCTATTCCCTCACCTCTTTATTATTTCAAAGGCTATTTTCCGCTGCATGTGTATCTTTCATTGCCCTTTCTCTGCCTTCACTATGCTATTTCTCAGCAAAATCCACTCCCTTTCTGAGGTATGTGGGGCTGGTATTTTTGAGGTCCATATTCACTCTGGCATGTATAGAGAATTTCAGAACTTTAAGTCTTGCTTGCATTCCAATTCCTGCTGGATACAGGATGGTGGAACTGAATCATGGCTAAATACACAAATTATAAAACCATAATGATTTAACAAGTCGTTGATTTACCTTCACCATAGTAGAAATTGGATGTACTCTCCTTAAATTCTTCATGATAGTTTCAGCCAGATCAGCCACAGAGAGACCAATTGCCCATGATGTGTATCCCTTCAGCTTGATCACCTCATAAGCACTACAAAAGATTACGTTAGATTGGTCTGCAAAACCATATTGCTAGGAAATGATCTAAAATACAATAAACTGATTTGCAAATTAAACCAATGTTTTCAGATTTAGTTCATGTACATGTACTTTAGACAGTGCATATCAATAAATTCCAATATACCATGTTTGAGATTTTATAATACTTGTGGAACTACCTAAGTTAGTGATCAAATTTTATCACAACATTAATGTACTGTACCTGTTTTATATGATTCTTAGCCACATAAATTTGAAGTATTTACCTGTCCACCACCTGCTTGTGGACTTCTTTCCAGTTCTCCTTGTCTCCATCAGTACCCATCTCAGGATGCAACTCTTTTAGGGAGACACCAGCAACATTCACACCACTCCAGACAGGCACTAAATAAAAAGATTTTCCAGGTTATTCATGCCTTCAAAACACAAGCTCATTATATTTACAAAATCATATGGTATTGTTAAAAAAAACAAACCTACAACTTTAATTCCCCACACATGAGCTTCAGGAAAGCTCCGAAACAAGTGAAAATTGATGAGCTGGTTCCAAATATGGGATACATTCTAGTAAGCAATGAATATTCATTTACTGTAAAGGAACAGCTTGAGCCTTTGACCCGATTAGAAAGAGATACTGGACTAGCTCCAGATAATCAGGACCCAAATCTACCCTCATTTTTGGTTGAACAACTTTGGCAGGAAAGAAGTGAGTTAATCTTTAACAGCTCCTTTTCATACTGACTTGCTGACAAATCAGTGCCTCTTTATTGTGGACCTTGGATCTTTCTTCGAACACAACTGGAATTAATGTGAAGCTCCTCCAGCTTTTACACTCTTTGCTCAAACATATTTTGTTCTCTTGGGATATTCAAGTACCCTCATTTTTTTTATAAATAATGTATCCATGTCTCTCAACCTTATTCCAAGGGATGAAACTCAACCTCAGGAATCTCAACCTTAGCAACTCAGCCTGATCTTTTATCCTCAACCCGTATTTTAAATATTATCCTTACTTTCAAAACACAAGTTCCTTGTATAATTAATAAGTGACTAGGCTTATGGAATGAGATAAATGCCCGAGGTTCATTCTCCTCAAAATCAAATTAAATATTGATTTTCTTATGAAGTCACTGCAATTATATATAAAATGGCTTGGACATGGTAAGCAAGCTGTGAATGGTCCTCTCTGCTTCTACAGGTAAAATTTGGCTTGGACACCATGTACTATGTATAATTTATCCCCCAGGGCTTGTGGAACAGCAAACACTGCTCCTTTCAGGCACAGGAAAACTAGGAACAGATTTTAAAAGTTGGATATTATATTTCTGAACTTTTATTTTTGCTCAGTTTCACTACACAAGAGTTTACTGGATGAAACAGAGTTTTGTAGCAATTTTATCTTGATACCAAAATGAAAAGGAGACCAAGCAATTAATGCAAATGTATGATATCTGACTAACAATTTTCCTGATAATTTTATTGGAATGGGGGACTGGCAAAAATGAACTAGTAGAAGTGAAAAGGATCCAACACTGTACTCCAAAGCAAGAATGATTAACTAAGTATTTCCTGTATTATGTACTTAATTTTTGTCTAGGGTAGATAGCCAAGTATTTTGTAATATATGGCATGGGGTAGGTAGGTATCACAAAGTACAAAGTAAAGCAAACCTTTCAGTGTACAAGGTTACACAATTGAAGAATAAGCTATCAATGTCTAATGTAACACCATAAAATTATTGAGAATAAATATTCCTGGGCACTTGTAAGAAACCTCAAATCTCATCAAATGGTCTATTGGATTCAACTATGAAAATCCCTTGTCTATAATGAAGGTAGGACATTCTGCAAGGAGTAACTCCTTCCTACTCCTGATGCAAGACTAGAAAGTTCTGACTTCTCCTTCAGCGAAGGAGCTCCCTTCCTAGTTTTGGGATGGCAAACTAGAAAGAGAGCTCAAAGAGGAAAACCTGAAACGCATAAGAACAAAGAAGAGATATGATACACTAAAGGCCTTCATGGTAAGTCCACTGTGCTATTTTTCTATAACAAAGCATTCTATAGTAAAATGCACTAGTGCCATCTCTCGACATGGAATCCTAGATCCCTGCCCTGAACTATTTCCTACAGTATTGTTCTGCCAAAGGTGACTTCAGCCAAAGCATAAGGACTAAGCTTTTAGTGCTTTATTAAGGAAGATACAAAGCTTCCAATGGAATGGGCCACAATTTTTCACAAGGCAGAGTTGTTTTGACTATTGTAGGCTATTTAAATGCGTATCTTGATCCACGAGGACTTCATGGTCACAAACACCCTGTGGCCCAGGTGGGCTTTTTGGAATGGCACTAGATCTGAATTCCTGCTTTGCTCCGATAATCTCAACAACTTGCCTATTGTTCATTTTTACCTTAATAACTTGGTTTGGGGACTGGGGCAGAGGGAAGTATTTCTTCCTGGTTCTACTGAAAGATCAAGTTCACCTTGTTCATGAACTTTGGGTCTCAGTAGAGAGTGGGAGATGCAGAAATCCGTCCTTGTAGAGTGCCTAATTGCTGAGATTTTGGTCCCAAGTTATGGCAATTTATAAATATCACTTCCTGTGCCAAGTGCTCCAAGGCTGAGTCATGGAAGGATTCAAATAGGCTTGGTCTGTATGGATTTATTGTCCTCAGCTGATGAAACAGTCCTACTCAATTGCCAAGCATGTCCTTAAAGTGATTTAATCTCCCTTGACATATAATATGTCTGATGATGCTAAAAGACTCCACAGTTGGGATGTCAAGTAGGCAAACAGATTTAAGAACCTATGTCTCCTGGGCCAAATGAGATCTATTCCTCGCAGCTCCATTATCTTGCACTAGTCCAAGGGTCTAGGGAATTAGTGGGAATGGTAGGAGAGGAAATATACAGTGGGTCTTAAGGCCAGATGGTGCCCAGAGTGTTGTTTCCACTCCTGTAAGTTGAATCAAATATATCTATGGACAACTGCATTCTATCTGCATGCTTGGCAGCTATATTGGGAGGTCTACTCGGAGTTTACAGGAAGTAAGTAAAGAAAAAAGAAAAGAAAGTGCTAAGAGAGAAAAAAAGAAAACAGTAAGGTGCTGGAGATCTGCCAAAGTTGAGGGAGTTCTTGACAGGCTACTGTTCCCTGTATAGCAATGCAATGATGGAACTGGGAAGTTGATATATCTTTCCACTGAAAGCAACGTCAGCATCTTTTCAGCTATTCCATAATGCAAAATGCACTGGCTGTGCTGGAGGAAAATCATCTATACAATGGGAGTAAAAAGTGCGAGTCTGGACCCTGACATCATGTTAAGAAAAACAGTAATACAATTAGATGTTAAGATGACTTTTCCCTAAAGTCTGCAAGTAATTTTTTAATACAATTTTTTATACTCCATGTTGTGCATACAGACTGTTAAATTAGTTACTCTCAGCTATTACATTAACTTCTGTGTAGGATGGCCAGGGTGTCAGACAGGACAAACTCTAAAAAAACCCCAAGCCTTCCTTTATAAAACTCCAAGAGTCTCTTACAACGAGATTTATTTTGAACTCTCATGTTATGAGTATAGAATTCAGATTGATATAAGTTTGGCCTACTTGGATTACAGAACTGACCTTTCCTGAACAGAACTAAAGTCAAATATAGCTCATCTAGTGTTACCTTCATAGGGCAGGGGAGATTAACTTTTATATTGAGAAGGGAATAGAGAAAAGCTTTCTTTAGGTTTGCTCAGCGTGTAAATCTAACATTCAGGAGCCAGACGTACTTCCAGTACAGCAGAGCTCCAGTTAGATCAAAAGGACTTTGTTAAAATTTTACACACACGCAACAAGAACATGAAAGAGGTCAGAAGATTTCAGGCGCAGGCCAGCAAGTAGATTACACAACACAGGTTTCTACAATCCTGGAAACTTTCATAAAACGTTGCAAGCCTGCAACGTTTTCCAGAACAATTTGTCCATTCTATTTAGTACGTAATTAGGCTTAATGCTAAGAGAAAAAATATTGCTTACCACTGGAATCTCCATGCTCTCCAACAATCCAACTATGGCAGCTAAGAGGATGGATACCCAGCCTGTCACCCATCAGATGGCGGAAACGGGCAGAGTCCAGATTACAGCCACTTCCAATAACACGGTGCTTAGGAAAGCCACTGATTTTCCATGCCACGTAGGTCAGAATATCCACTGTGGATTAAAAAATAAATAAATTGAAAAATATCTGCCATAGTAAGGGCAGAAACTGTGAAGAAAGCTTGCTAATCATTATAGAAAATCTGCAGACTTTGCCTCCGGGTCAGAATTATAAGTTAGACAGGTTTGCCCATTTATTTTCACTTGTACATAGGAATTTCTCAATAACGAGAAGGCCAAGGTAGCAGTAGCAATTAGACTTATAATATATCACTTCATTGTGCTTTACAGCCTCTCTCTAAGCGGTTTACAAAGTCAGCATATTGCCACCAACAATCTGGGTCTTGATTTTAGCGACATTCCCAAGACTGACTTCCAGTCTCATTATGAAGAAAGGTATTGCTACATTTGTACTGGACCTGCCAGATGTTGTACAAAAGTGGATTCAGTATTCATAAGTTTCCATAAGAGAGAAGTCAGAATTTCTTTAAATTTCCATCCAAGAGACAGATGCTCCTCCCCCATTAAAAACCCTGGACGATAAACAATAGACTATCAACATTCAGAAAGGGAGATGGCCAACCTGGATTGGAAACAACAAGCAGCTTGCAGTGAGGGCTGTATTTGACAATGTTGGGAATGATGAATTTGAAGATATTCACATTGCGCTGAACCAGGTTAAGACGAGATTCGCCTTCTTGTTGACGAGCTCCAGCAGTGATGATGACCAATTTAGAGTGTGCAGTCACAGCATAATCTGCCAAACAAGAGATTGTACGTCCAACATACATTTCAGCATCTACCTGTGCGATGGGTGAATCGACTGCATGAAACTTTTCATGTCAGAGAAGAATTGGGCTATAGTACGAGAAATGCAAAACCATGAAAAGGGAATTTATGCCCTTCTTACAGGTTGCAAGTAGCTACATCAGCCTTCCCCATCCTGAAGTCTGTGAATTGGGGGGCTTCATAGTCCAGCACTGCTGAAAGTTCATTGAGGATGATTACTTTTAAGTGTTTCTAAATGTATCCAAGAGGAAATGTAAACCTGTCTTCAAACTTTCTCAAATTCCCGTGATTGCTAAAATGTTCAAGTTTCCATGCAAAAAAACATTTTGAGGGGGAAAAAACCAATAAAACAAAAGTTCACATCCTATTAATTTGTTTTACTAATTCTTTTCAAGCAGAGTCAATGAAAAGTCCAGGTTTCTTTTATAGCCTCAGAGACATAATCAACCCAAACCCATAGTTCTTGGGTTTGATAAAAATGATACTGACAAAGGTGAGGGAGATGGCTTGTCATGAAATGCTATGACCTACATTGCTAACACAGGCACAGCTGTGATTAAATGAAGCAAAAAGAAAACAGCCCTGAAACAGCAATTTAAAACAGTACCCTGCTCTATCCAGTAGTGAGCTCACAGGCTCTTTAGAATTCTGATTTGTGAATCTGTTCCTATTATCTGCCCCATAAATCCACGCATGTAATGGCAGCACATTTTGTTTGTGGGCCAAAGACCATTCTGGGGTCAAAATGATCTCACTTTTCTGCATACTTTCTTTTTCACATGACTATTCCAAAAAAATCTTTTTATCTTTGATAATGTGTGAAAAAAAGTTACATCTGTCTGATTTAGCTACAATCCTTTTATTTCTTTTTTGTAACCATGGCAGTCTGACTACAAAACAATTTATTGAAACAGTGTAAAAATAAACATATTTTGGTTTATGTCTGGCAGCAGAGCCAAATAAAAAATGTAAAGCTAAAACTTCTGCCATCAAGACAGAGTGATAATGAAGAGTATCGGTTTTTAACCTTTCTGGAAAACCAAGTGAGATGGATCCAAATTTGGTAATGCTGTAAATAATCCCACTAAAATCACTATTAGACATGATTAACTTTTCCAAAACTGCGGCAATAGATATGCAATGTGATATATAATTCTACCCATGTTGATACTGTTTCGGGATGTGTGTGTGTGAGAAGCATAATTAAGAAGCACCAACTTTACAGTTATCTTAGCAAAAAAAGGAATTGTATTCGTTCCCCTGGCCAAAGTCCCACTCATTTCCAAGAAATATCAGATATTGCCACTTTCCTAAAACAAAAGTGGGTTTCTATAACATAAAAGATCGTAACCTTTGCCAGAGACAATCTTTGGTGTTCGGAGAAAGAGGCTGCCATGCTGAAGATCCAGCATCTCTCCCTTCAGCTTGTCTTCCACAACATCAACAAGAGCGAGTTCATCAGCCAATTCCTTAAAAAAGGGTCAAACATTTAAAAAAAAATAAGAGAAAGAATGGCATCCCACATATTTTTACTGACCTGAACACTGGAGCATTAGACTTTCTCCAGCTCTTAACCTAGGTAGCAATATGCAATACCAAATGAAATCTATCAGTTTCCTGGCAAAATCAGGTTTTCTGAGCCTCCAATAATCTCACGCATGGCTTATGTTTAGTATGACAGATCGGACTTCTTTGTCCATTTACTAGGCTGCCCAAAAGCCATCTTCACAAAACTATATACAAGAAAAACATGTTAGGCACTGCCCTGAGAGAACAATAAAAAATAATAATCTCATTATCCCCCCAGCCTCCAGACACCTAAATCAAGGCCTGGGGGAAGAACGATGTTTTACGGCTCCTTTGAAGGCAAGGGAACAAATCTCCAAAGGGATGGATGTCCCAGGGGGCAGATGCTGCAATAGAGTAGGGGGCCCTCTTCTTGGGTCCTACCAGATGACATTGCTCATATGATACCCTATAAGACGATTTGTAGTACAAATATTGTTGGTTCAGTTCAGACCCTTCCAATAAGATTAATTCTCGTAACCTAGTATTAATATTTTCAACAGAATGAAAAGCTTTTTATCCACAGATCTATTTGTGTAGGCAGACAGGACTGGCTTCTTAAAATTTCAAAAATAAATAATACATTTAGTAGTATGTAAGACCTAAATACACAGAAACCACAGAGAAATGTAGTTTGCTTATACCACTTACTTCAAAAACATCATCTTGTATTTGTACCTTAAAGAAGCTTGGCAGATTTAAAAAAAAAAAATCAATTGCCTTAAGGAGTTTCTCTCTCTCTCTCAGTTGCATTAAAAATGACTAACATGTTATGTTACCGCTAGTCTTATTATGTTATGTGACCTCAAAGAGGTCACAGCATCCTGAAGGCAATGGGCAAAAACTGAAAGGAAGGAACAGAGACAAATTAGAAGCAGACAGTCTGGTTTAAAGACACTGATCACATCTGTAGTACTCCCAATCTATGCTTGGGATCCACAGCAGCCCTCTTATTTCAAACAAATTGCAAAGATCCAAAATATTGCAAGGAACAGACTGCAATTCAGATGGACACAGCAATTACCTTCATCAAAATACTTATGGCACAAGCCATGCCAACTGCACCAACCCCAACCACAGTGATTTTGTTGTGGGCATATTCTTTTTCTTCTTTATGGATAGTTTCAATGAGTTTTTCCTTGAGGGACATCTTGTAACACTGGAAGAAAGAATGACAAGAAGCTCATTGTCTTATATTTGTCATTTGCTGTATTGTACTATTACATTTGCTGTCAGAGTTCATTTCTAGCATTATCTCAGCACTCAGGTGTTTTATCTCCCCACATACACACATACCAATTTAATTACGGAAATGTGCCAGAATTAGGTTATTTTCAATTTGGTTTATACCAGATTTTCTTTACACAAGAAATGTGGATGCAACAGAACAAAAGGACAAGGAACATTGTCCTCAGTGACCATGGAAGCTGTACAATCTTCAACAAATTTTATGAAAATTTATCCCACAGTCCCTTGAGGCATGCCTTTGATCGCACTGATTTCTCAAGCAGCTGCACAATAATCTACATAGTCAACATTTTACTTTCTAAACATAGGATCTGGCAAGAGCAACCTCAAGAGAGGCATCATCCCATAGTCTCTTTTCATCTTGCTCAGTGCACATTCAGACATAAAATTTAGATGGCAACTGGAAAACTCACAGAGATGGGAGCTATATAAACAAAAGCAGTGAAAGCAATGCATGGTTTGCATTGGGCAAACTGCACTATGGACACAAAGATCACAGACAGTATGAAATTGATTGTTTGAAGTTAAAGTCCAGAAAGTCTGTGGCTATAAAGACAGTCTGGTTCAGGGCACGATCTGATACACTTGGGCACATGAACTCCAGTGACCCTGGATACTGATCAAACTAAAGAGGACTCTTTCTTACATCTTTGTATTTGCACAGTTTTGATCACTCTTTGGAAGTTCTACTTTTCTGTAAGGGCCCCTGGGATAGTCCCGTGTCTTAGTGCATCTGCTGGGGCAGTTGCAACAGTAATATTGGAAAAAGTGGAGACTATGCCTAGGCTCCACTGAGCTTCCTGCAGGAAGGACAAGCAAGCCAGTAATAAAATAGGATATTTTTGTAAGTGTCAGGAGCTGGAAAAAAAACCCCGTTGCCTTATGTAGGAAGATTATTCTACAAGGCATGCAGTTTTTAACCCCTGTAGCCATAAGACCTTTAACCCCTGTAGCCATAAGACCGGCTTCTCCTGCTCAGCATCCATGCGGGGCCATATAAATTGATTACGCGTCTCCGGGGCGGGAACAGTGCAACTGGTGAACAATCGCATCCAGCTATAGGGATGAAAGAAACCCACTTTGCCAGGGGCCGATTCCTATACAGAGCCAAAAAAGAAAAAAGAAAAAAAAACCCTACCGCTGCTCCCCTCCCCCTTTACTTTCCCGACTGACTCTAAGTTCTAAATCCCGGTCATTCCGGGACAGACGGTAAATCGATGCAGCTCACTGGGAAATGCCCCTCGGTTAAAGCAACTAATCAAATCTCCACGCTCAATGCCTTCAGATATCGTGGGCGCTCCATCACTGGAGGTTTTTAAGAAGAGGCTGGACAGTCACTTGTCTGAGATGGTATAGGTTCTCCTGCTTGAGCTGGGGGGGGGGGGCTGGACTAGAAGACCTCCAAGTTCCCTTCCAGCTCTATTCTGATTCTCTCTCCTCAACGCATGCCGGTCACAAAGAGGAGGGGAACGACCATTGTCCAGGAGACCAACGGCCTTCGAGGATGCGACCACGAGCCTCGGAGCCCGAGACGCCAGGTTTGCACAGGAAACCAATTCAAGGAGCGGCGGCGAGGCAGGAGCCAGCCCGACTGTGACGCTGGGGCAGCCTGAAGCCTGTTAAGCCCCACTGCGAAGGGGCCGAGCCGAAGAGGCCCCAGGGCCTCGAGTCGACAAACGCAGCCCTAAGAAAGAAAAGCTGGTTCTCGCCAGCCGTCTTAAAAAGATACGACGGCGGGGGTGGGGGTTTGTCGTGCAGCAATGAGTAACCCGCAAGCCGAGGCTTCAGACAAGCCGACGACCCCGCTGCTTTTCCAGGACGCTGCACCAAACCACAATCTAATTATACCACGCCGCTAGGCTTAGCAGCCCACCAGCCGCTCGTTCAGAGGAAGCAACCGGTTGCTCCTCCTACCGGTCCGGTCCAGGGCTGGCCCTCTTCCTCCAACGTCCAGTTCCTAAATCTCGAGACGTGTGGCTCTCCACGGCCCTTTGCAAGGGGGAGGAAGCCGAGGTAGAGAGCAATTAAGTTGCCCTCGCCACGCTTTTGCTGCGAAATTCAGCAAGACCGTAGCGAAAGCGGCCGACCCTCCACATCCCTTTCAGAAGACCGTGTCCCCGCTTTTTTTAATTCGTACGTGCGGGAATTATTGATGCGTGGACGCGCATCCCCCTTCTCAACCTCACAAGACGCCGGCCGCATCCTTCACCCAAGCGGCGGAGTCCAGAAAAATAAATGGCCTTTCTTGTGCAAAAAAACTCGACCCTCTTTTTTTTCTCCCCTTCCTCTTCTTCCCTCCAGCCCGCTCCCGCCTTACCTGGTGGTCTCTAAGCAAAGCCTCTGCAACCCCTCCAATTGCCGCTCCAGTACCGCGAGGCTGCGGAAGAGGCGGCGGGTCTTTTAATAGGGATTCCCCACGTGACCTCGGAAGGGCGGGAGGGCGGGCGCCGGGAGACGTGCCAAGATTCACGTCTGGGGAAGTGGGGAGGAGAGGGTCCCGGCCTGCGCGGGTCTTCGCTTTCTCGCACTTGCTTAGTAGTTGCTACTGGGGGGCGCCCGAGCTCCAAAGTCCCTCCATTCTAACTCTATTGCATTCGCCCAATCCCTGAGCAGCCCGGAAAATCTCTCCGGGTGGCAAAAAGAGGCGGGCTCCCCGTGTCGCCTTCTTTAGAACAAGGGCGATTTGAGATGATAGCCCCTAATGGACTACCGACCATTACCACGAGGCAGAATAATTATCCTGCATTTTTCCCCATCACTCCTCTCAAGTTGATGAAGAAGAAGGGACTGTCAAAACAATTTAGGCCAGTTTCCCAAGTGGTATAACCTGGGGTTGTTTTTTTTACGTGTGCTTCCGAGGTCAAATTATATGTGGGAATGTCCTGTTCTTCACTATGTCTCTCTCCAGTAGATAAGTTTTTGCTCACCATATTATAAAAAAAGATGTGGAGCTGCTGGAAAGAGTGCAGAAAACAACAACAAAGATGATTAAGGGACTGGAGGCTAAAACATATGAAGAACGGTTGCTGGGACTGGATATCTCGTTGAATGAAAAGAAGGGCTAGGGGTGACATCATAGCGGTCACCTCAATATCGACCATTGCCTTGTGAAGGAAAGCAGCTGATGGCCAATTAATACCAGCGAAGAGACTTTCTTGTGCTCTTTTGTAGGCGTTGCGGCGGAGGGGGTGGCTGGGTGGGCTCGGATCTCCCTTTATGCTTCAGGGTGAGAAAATCAAGCAACACGGCTAGGTGGCAGAATACATTAGTTCTGCTGCCATCTAGCGGTCCTGCAGATTTGTGCAATCACAGGTGAGCTCTAACTTTGGTTTCTTGAGATAACTTACAGTAATTGATTGGGTTTGCTCACTGAATCATTACTGTGTTTGCTAGGTTCATGCAACACTCTTTATCAGTCACCTTCCCCTTTTAGCCTACTGTGTTATGTGAACTGGGCCAGTATTTTTAATTTATTTATATGCCACTCTTTTTAATAAGCAATTTGAGGCGGCAAACATATTCCTCCTATTTTCCCTACAATAACAAACCTTTGAGGTGAGTTGGGCAGAGAGCGAGTATAATTAGATTGTGGTTTGGTGCAATGTCCTCTCTAAGCTGCCATCCTTCCTTCCCCAACTCAAGATTACCTAGGCCAGGGGTCACCCACCTGTGGGCTGCGGCAAAGCCAGAAACATTGGGGAACTCTGACTTAAGCCAAACCAATTGTCATAGGAAGATTTTATCGCAGGTGTATCTGCTTCCCTGGCAGATTGGTTTGGTGTGTAAATCCAGGCAATTGGGTTAATTAAAATCATCATTCAGCAAACAATGGCTTGTTGGATTCTGTTGGATGTTGTTTACACAGCACTCTTAACCATAGGCAACTATGAGGGAGCAAGTGATAAAATGTGTGAGACAATATTATGCTGCAAACATCCAAATAAAAATTATTTACATACTGCAAGTGATAAGAGTTACTCAAAAAAAAATGGTAGATGGTTTTAGTAGCTCAGATCTAGCAGCCTTATTTTCACTTCCATAATCCTTCTACTTGCATGGACATTAGGATTGTAGGAATTAAAGAGTCAGTGATGACTGTGATTCTGTACTATAACCGCTGGATTACATAGTTGCCAAGAGGAATGCAGATTTGGACCATCCCAAGGGCAATGAAAAGGTAGCACATCAAGGAGAAGAGTTTGGCCTGCTCTTCTTCCTGCTTATTTCTACTCCCTGCTAGAAGTGACTCTGTCTCTAGAGTGGCCTGCTCTTGTTCCTACTGGAATGGACTAATAAACTGATCTATACAGGTAGTCCTTGACTTACGATCTTTCATTTACTTATCACTTGAAGTTACAACGGCACTGGAAAAAAAAGTAACTTACGACCATTTTTCACACTTAACAACTGTTGCAGCATCCCCAGGGACACATGATCAAAATTTGAACACTTGGCAACTGGCTCGTATTTATGATGGATTATTTATTTATTTGATCACTTATATCCTGCCTTTATTATTTTTTGCAAATAACTCAAGGCAGCGAACCTGTCCAACACACCTTCCTCCGATTTTCCCCAGAACAACAACCCTGTGAGGTGATTTGGGCTGAGAGTGAGTGACTGGCTTTCATGCCTAAGGCGGGACTTGAACTTAGCATCTCCTGCTTTTCTAGCCTGGTGCCTTTAACCACTAGGCCATGTGTCCTAGGGCTCATGGGATCCCTTTTGGGACCTTCTGACAAGCACAGTCAATGGGGAAGCCAGATTTTCTTTACAGCCGTGTTACTACCTTAACAACTGCAGTGGTTTACATAACAACTGTGGTAAGAAAGATCATAAAATGGGGGCAAAACTCATTTGACTACTGTCTCACTTAGCAACAGAAAATTTAGGCTCAGTTGGGGTTGTAGGTTGAGGACTACCTGCATTTTGCCTGGCAGGCTGAGCTGTCCTGTCTGTTATCCTGCTACTTTCAATTCTGTCTGCCTTTTCAGGTAGCCAGCTGGAAAGCTGAGAGAACACCAGTGCTGTATCCCCTTACTTAACAAATAGAACAGAACAGAATAACAGAGTTGGAAGGGATCTTGGAGGTCTTCTAGTCCAACCCTCTGATCAAGCAGGAGACACTATACCATTCGAGACAAGTAGCTGTCCAGTCTCTTCTTAAAAGCCTCCAGTGATGGAGCACCCACAACTTCTGAAGGCAAGCCATTCCACTGGTTAATTGGTCTCACTGTTAGGAAGTTTCTCCTTAGTTCTAGGTTGCTTCTCTCCTTGATTAGCTTCCATCTATGGTTTCTTGTCTTGCCTGCTGGTGCTTTGGAAAATAGGCTGACCCCCTCTTCTTTGTGACAACCTTTCAAATATTGGAACACTGCTCGGTCCAATATTCCAACTTGTTCATGTCTTCTCAAATCAAGGATGTAATGCTGAGAAATACTTAACAGTGTTCTCAACAGAGACTGACTAAGGACATTTCATCTGGGTTATAACTCCTGTAAGAGATATTGAACGTCCAAAAATAGCATTTTGGAAGGTCAAGAAGCCTTTCCCCCTTGCCTTCCTGTCCCTCTGTAAAACCCCTGTAGTCTTAATTTACAGTTACAGGAAGGCTCTTTTTGTCCAAGCCAATAAACACGTTAGTTGGTAGGTAGAACTGCTAGATTTCAGCTGCAAATGCCTAGATGATCATGAGATCGTAGCAAAGATTTAGAATGTTCTGAATTTTCTTGCTACTGTTTGAAGGTCATCCAGAGTTTTGCTGTCTAAATCTAGTAGACCTGTTTCTAAGCTCCATTGGATTCAGTGGGATTTAATCCAAAACATGACATCAGAAAGTAAATGTAAGCAATGGTTTTATTTCTTTTTAAAAATATATAATTTGTCTTACTTGTAAAGTATTTGGCATTCTTGAAACGAGTTGGAATCACCCAGCGTACCTGCTGTCTGCCCTGAGATTTCTTCAGTATAATGAGAGAGAATGATTAGCGTTATGTTCTGGGTGTTGGCTCAAAGGCCTAATGCTTATATCTCATGGAAAATAGGCATGCAGGTTATCCATCGTCACAGCTGACAGAACTTTGAAGAGCAGCTGAATCCATGCTTGTCATGTTGCCACCTCTGCTTTGGTATTGATAGGAAGAGGAATGACGATGTAGGGCCCAGCTTTTCCTTCAAAAAGCTTTTGTTTTTGGTTTTACATTTTGAAGGCAGGATTATAGCTGAAATTACAGGTAAGCTTTTTATTTTAGTTTTTGGGTGGCCTCAGGTTGAGCCCAATTCCTGGTGACTGCACCATCCAGTTAAATCGGCATTTATCATCAAGCAAGTGCATCCTTTATTTCAGTTGGCTAAGAAAATGGGCATCGCTTTGGCAGGAGCCACACAAGGAAACAAAGAAGAGGAAAAGGGCTGGAGAGGGAGGGGGAAGGAAGTGCTAAATCTGTGGAAATCACAGTCCCTTGAGAAACAAAGAATAGATACAATTGGTCCAAGTGGTTGGAAGTGACTACTTATAAAAGTTTATCTGTTTAGTCTCCTACTTGGGGGAAATTCTTTGCACACTAATATAGGCAATCCACAAAAAGAAAACAGCAGGAGAACATTTGCATGGCATACTAAGACCAAGGGCCGTTTGGGGTGGGAACTAAAGATGATGCTTGCAATTGTGCAATTTAAACCTTGCCCCTTCCCCCCCCCCATGTTGCACAGGGTCTTCTATCATAGAGTCATGGTCCAAACCAGCGTTTCTCAACCTTAGCAAACTTTATGATGTATGAACTTCAACTCCCAGAATTCCCCAGCCAGCACATTTGATTGGCAGAAGCCTTGACTAGACATTTTTATAACAAGCAATTGTGCCTCCATCTTACCTACTCTTATGAGCATCTCTTTAATCCAACTCTTGGACTTTCAGCATCATCATTACTCAGATCAGCCACCATTTGAGATTACTGAAGGCTTGCCATAAGGTTCTAATTCCTCTTGCTGCAAACCCAAAATGGCAGCTTCTCTGAATTCGGATGATATTAAACACTTTATTTAAAGACCCAAGTTATGGTAGTGGTAGAATATGCAAGAAGCTAGCATGCAGAGAATCAAGTTCCTTAACCTGGTCCTAGAGTATTGACACAGAGAAAAGCAAAACTGAACCTGGAAGGTAGCTCTCAGGATAACTGGTCAATGAAGGTGCTCTCACTGGGCTATAAGGTAAGTTTTTCTACTTATAATAAGCTATAATTGCTGTGTCTGTACAAGAGGCTAAAGCCCAATGATAGATTACAAATATGTTGGAGTCACATATCCAGAGTATCAAATACTAGTGTTTGGTTTTGGCTTATTCTGTCAAGTGAGCCTAACTAAAAATATATATAATAGAGTAAGTCTTCCTTAAACTGGTACCCTCCATGTTCTTTGGATTACAGCTGTCACTATCTTCCAAGCCGGTACTGGCAGTGATGATAGTTATGGCCCAACACATCTGGAGAAGACCAGAGGGAGAAAATCTGAAAAAGATAAAAAGTATTCTCAAAATACACTTTTGAAGCCCTCAAGTAGCACTCATTATTTCTTTAGGAGCTGATATAGTGTCTACTAGCCTTCCTTAACCTTCTTTATTTTTACTTTTTTTACCTTAGAGGAACTGCTGAAATAATTTTCAAGGTCTACAGCTCATATTATTTTCAATTATGACCTCCTTGGGTTTCTGCAGAACACCAGATGAGAAAGGTTATGCACTTAATACATAGAATGTGTATGTGTGTTTGTGTGTATGAATGAATGAATGAAATAGCTTGCAAGTTCCTTCTAGGTCTGAGAAGTGACTGGTCAAATTCACCCAGCTGGCTTTGTGCTGAAGTAGGAGTAGGACTCACTAATTCCTGGTCTCCAACTTGATGCCATAACCACAACCCCAAACTGGCAGACGCAGGTGTACTTATAAGCTTCTTGATGAACTTTGTAGGCATGCAGTCCAATTCTGTGTACAGGATGTTCATTTAGAACTCTGTTTTGCTAAATTCCATGGATTTTATCCCTGAAATTAATGCATATAAGACTGGGGTCTTAGACAAACTGCAGTTTTGTTTCAGCTAGCATCCAGCTGTGGGTTTATTCAGAGCTGAGAGTAACTTCAGAGTTCGATTTCACAGCAGAACCTGCATGACAACTATAAATAACAAGTATAAATTCATCACTGATGCAGTTGCATGCATAAATTATTTAGAAACAGCTTCCAGAATATTGGCAGCTAAATGAACCTCTTGAAAATTTGCCAGACCATGCTTAAAAATAATTTTTTGAAACCAAAGGATCAAGGGAGAAAGCAAGTTTTAGCACAGCAAAAAAGAAACATAAGATTTGTTTATTAGATTTCAAGGCCATCTGATTCCAAAAGTATATTGGGTGGCTTAAATGTTGAAAATAACAAATAATTTAAGGAGGACAGTTGCTCAGGCAAAATCACATAAACAACATCCAGTAAAGAGGCTCTATAAACATTCTAACTTCAGGCCTTGGAATAAATCCAGATCTTAAGAGACTTCCAGAACATTTGAAGGGTGGGAAGCATGATCCATATTTTGGGAAGGATGTTGTTCCAGGTCAGGGGGCTATGGCAGAAATGGTACATTTCCAAAGCCCAAGATTTAAATCCAACTGCATTTATGTGATGTGTATTTAATTGAGCAAATAACCAGGGTGTTGGCCACGAAGAGCTTTAGAGGTGATGAATAACACCTTGAATTCCACTCACAAACCAACTAGTATGGTAAACACCACAGCTTGTAAAGTTGCAATGACACATGAAGGTAATGAGGAGAATCTATTAGTGCCCATGCCACTGTATTTTGACCCAGCTGTGACTTCTGAGTGGCCTTCAAAGGCAGACTCACATACAGCAAATTGCAATTGTTCAATTTTGAGGACTGAGTGAAGGGTTAGCCAGTCAAGGAAATAAAATAATGTTATAGTTTTCAGATACAGGCAGCAGACAAAATCTTGTTATAATTTACCTACCTTCTAGAACAATGTCTAATTTATAAAAACAATATTTCTAGAATCTTTATATGTGTATAAACTATAGAAAATATATTTCTATATCTATACTTTCAAAGATAAAATATGCAAGCTCTGATATTCCTTGTGATGCTCAATAAAAGCAAATGTTGGACTTCGAAGAAGCATTGGTGTTGGAGAAGACTACTGAGAATACCACTCAGCACAAATGACCAGGCTCAAATTAGCCTACTTTAGGATACATTATGCAAAGACCTAGCTCTCTGGAGAAGTTTCTAATGTTTGGAATGGTGGAAGAAAGAAGAGGAATAACAGCAAGGTGGATGGGCTCAGTGACAGTAGTCATAGATGCACAGTTGTAAGATCTGAAAGACTATGATTGGGATAGATTATCATGAAGAAAATTGTTGCTGAGTCAACATCAAATTGATGATAGATCATCAATCTCTAAGACAAAATATTAGCTGCTTTCTATAGAATGTTGCCAATTTGTACACCATTGTTGCTTATATGAAAAACAAATTTGCAGGAGCAGAATATCCTTCTAGACCAGGCCATAGTCCATATTGGTTTAGCATTTTGCTTCACATGAAAGCCAGTCAAAAATCCAAGCAGAAGGTGGAGACACTTCCTTCCTCTGTGTTACCCTAGCATTTGGTATTTGGAAGAATACCTCCCCTAACCTGGAAGTCACTTGCAGTCTTCAAGGTTAATAAATATATTGTAAAAAACCAGACTTATTTTAGGAGAAGCCTGTTTCAGTACTTTGGCAGACAGCCATAGACTAAGTGCTACAAGGCTGTCCAGACACCTTGTGCTATTTAGATGATATCATCGCTGAAGTGCATCTGCAAAATTTTGAGGGAGTTTTGCAGAGAATGACAGACTACAGTATAACTTTTGAAAGTGATGCAATAAATGCGTGTTCTTTAAATGCAATAGTAAGTGATCACACCATTGATGTACAAAGCCTACACAAGTGAACAGCGAACATTCAAGCAATAGAATATATGTAGATCAGGGTTGTGGAGTTCATGGTGCTATCCAAGCTTGTTTGCTTGCTTGCCGACATTTTATTACCCAACTTGTAACACCATATTGAGTGTAGAATTTGCTCCCTGTTTATACACAGTACAATAGCTTGCCCTGCCATTTTTGTTGGGGGGTATGGTTTTCTCCAATGATATTGCTTAGCTGGGTAATGAAATGTCTGTAAGTAACTAAGCTCAAAGAGTACCAAGGACATTCAAACAGCTCTAAATGCTCCCAAGTCACAAGATGTGTCCTAAACCTTTTAGGAATCATTAATCATACCAAATTCCTGCCAGATGTTAGCTGCTCAAGAAGACTACCCAAAATGGTTAGTATATAGCAAAAATCCATTTATAGTTTTATCATTGTCGTGATGAGCTTACATTTGATAGCAATTGTATTATGTGGTTACTGAAAATCATTGTACAGTTCAAACTTGGAGATTGAGTATTAGGTTACATGTTAGATACCTCAGTGGTAATGACAAAACTTGTTTGTAATTTTGTTGACTATAAATAGAACAACAAATCAAACAGCTAGCAAAAAGTTGCTTAATTTGCCAACTTCCCTAAATATCCACCTAAAATATCACAATTTATCCTTAGGAATGGCCTACTTTGCCATTGCAAAATATTCATATAACTTTTGTAGGGCCCTTTATGGGCACAAACTTTTTAATTATGAAGGATGCATGTTCAAATAGACCATAGGGTTTTTTCTTCAACAAGTTACTTATACTATAGATCTCTTTGGTAGGACAACTGTGGCAAAACAATTAGTCACAAGGGATCTTAGCTTTTTTTTGTAGCTGAACTGTTTCAGACATTCCTGAAAAGAATGAAATGAGCATCCTGTCGCCCAGCTACAAAACCATTAGCTGAAAAGTTTGCTCAAAGTTTCAAGAATAGTTTGGAATAATTTTTGGAGAAAACATCCCAGTGAAGTTTATGATCAATCTGATTGGTGTTATCTGTTGGCATTTCTTTTGAAGCATTTATAGAAAGCAGGTACTACTGAATTTTCATTCCTCCCGAGGCAAATCATCTGATGCCTGGATCCACCCAAATGTTACCAGACATATTGTTGTTTTGTATTTGGTTATTCCTTGGGTCTGAGTTTCTTCACTGGAACAATAAATCATGACATTAATGGTTGTCAAAAAAAATTATGTAGCCTGCTCTGAAAAGCTCAGCAACCTTTTAACAATATTGGCCATCCAAAGATATTTGTGGAAACAATCTGGTTGGATAACATTATCAGCTCACAAGATTGCTATGAAGACAAGTTGAAGGTTCAGGCTCCTTGGAAAAAAGATGCATACATATTAGTGAACGGATCTAATGACTACAAGAGCAAATTAATGAAGACTGAATCAAATTATAAATTCATCTACAAAAATATGATTGGGGTTCCATCTATTGTGTGATTCATTTCCCACTTTCCCACAGAAAGTAAAAACAGTCACATTGAGCCATAATTTCAGGCTGTTAAGATTTTTGAATAATCTTAAAATTTCAAACCCTGAATCCAATCATGGGTTACTTACCAGGCACATATTTGAAATTACAGATAAGGAGGCAGACTACAATGCTAGCCACAGTGCCCCAATTAAAAATGTTCTGAGACTCTACAGAAGATCCCAAAGCCTACAACCAGACTGCTGTCTGAAGACCATGATTATGCAAAGGCTGTGGCACGATTTATCCCTTTTATTTTACCATGAAGCCTTCACTTCCCAGCCTTGCACTTCATAGGGCAATTCCCACCTTTTATCTAGCCTTTTAGTCCTCACAAGAAGTTTCACATTGTTAAGAGATTAAGGGGTTTTTATGATGACTTCCTGGTGCCTACTGAAAGTCTGGGGCTTAGACAAGAGAATATAAAAGCCTCTTAATGTCTTCTCAGAATAGGCTGTTTTCAGGAAGGTCTGCAAAATCTGCCAAGAGCACTTTTTCCATCTCATTCTTTGCTGCTACTGGATAGGTCAAACAATCCTGGCAGCATAAAGAACAATAGAAATTAAAGCAAAATGGAATCCAGGCACAATGTACAGATAGAAATACATACATACATGCACATATCCACCTCATCCTGAGGTCCAGAACTGAGTCTTCAAGGCTTTACAGAATGCCAATAGGGTGGGAACCACATCGATCTAACGCTAAAGGGCAGATAGAGCAATAATGTAGGCTAGCCTCTGTGTATTAGTGGTATTTTCCTAACTCAAATATTCCAAATCACAGAATGTCTATTCCTAAGTAGTGGCATAGCTAAAAAATATTTCTTCTGATATAACAATATTTAACTACCATAGTTCTTGTGATTGCCAATGCAATGTTACTTTTTAAATCTAAAGTAGTAGTTAGAAAATAGAGAAGTTCAAGAAATAGATTCCTAACTTTTTTTGCAATTTGAAAGTCAGTGATGGATCAATATATTAGAAACAATCGGCTTTCTAAAATCTTCAGATAAACCACTAAGTTACATGATTTTAGAACTTTGAATATAAGAAAAACCATAAAATATATCCTAAATCACCAGCAAACACTTGAGTAGAGAATTGACATTTATTCTACAGTTTTTATCAATGCCAGTGATACAAGTTATATAATTTTGTTAAATATAAGTTCAGATTTAAATGTTTGTATGGTTAGCAAAAGACATTTCACGGTTAATATTCAAATCATTTATCTATTTTGGACCATGCTTCAGCAGAAATGGAATCAGCAAGTCAGATAGCAAATGTAGAAAAGAGTTGTTTATAAATAGAATGACAAATAGTTGCTGTTGCCACCTTCTGGTAATCTAATGATTCTTATTTGTTGAATAATATAAAAAATTAATATTTTTTGCAACTGTAGTTATTCTTCAAAGCCTATACATTTAAATAAAAGACCAGGAAGAAGGTAGTACATATTTTGCTAAATGACTATAAATCTAGTTATCTGCCTAAACAAGTTTTGATTAAACCCACATAGCTTGCATCATTTAATTATTGCTCAAAGATATATCAGTGCAAATGTATGTCTTCACAGATCTAATGTGATCTAGAATTTGTTTGTAAAAGTCAATCTAGCTCTCAACCTCAATCAAAACACTTTTGCTTTAGAATCTGTTTCAACCTGCTTTTTGTTGCAGAGGTGATGTTTGAGATTTGTGTGTAAAATCTGTAATTGGGGCATAATGACAAGGAAACCAGAAATTAACTTATCCAAATAAATTTAAGTAATCACATACTATTAGAATCATATTTCAGCAAGATGATATTCCCATAGCAGCATCAATTCTTTATTTTTCATGATTAATTTCAGCTTTTCACAAATCAATTTACCTGGGGCAACTGAAGTAAAATACAAAGGAACTTTTTTTTGAAAGGACAAGTGGATGCAAGTATCATTTTGTAGTACATACCATGCAGCTTCTCTGAAAACAAAAATAGTATCAAATTCAAAATTGATGCCTTACATCTATCCCATAGTATAGAATAGTAGCTGCTTAAAGTTTTACTTGTTGCAATGTATCAAAATCACTGGCACAAACCGAGAGCATGTATATAAATAAGTACATGCTCTTATATAAGGAGTAACTCTTGCAGCTCACAAACTGATCAGTGCTACAGTGTATAGAGATGAGGTAGCAATGCACCCATGTCAATCCACTGTAAATTAGTAATACAACTCTAGTATTCTTTGATGGAGAGGGGCATGAATATAACAGAAGGGTCCCACATTTCCAACGTCTGCCAGTAAAATTGTTTATGCAATCAAAAGCCTCTGGCTCATCATTTCAATACATCTTATTACATATAATAAGCTAAGCCATTTACTTGGTCCAAGAATGAACTGTTAATGAGGAAGACATTAAGACAACAAATATAAGGAGTCTGACTCCACAGATTATGCAAAACAAGTTTACTTTTGCTTCAGTAAGTCAAGTACTTAATACACGGCAGGTACATTTTAGGTAAGAGTGAACTGCCTCTCTTTTGTATCTAAATGTTGTAAGGATTCCCAATATATTTAAAGATATGGGATATTCACTCTTCAATGATTATCTAGTCGCCAAATATAGCGCTAACAGTCATCAGGAAAGAACTGAAGAAAGCACATTTAAGATTGTTTTTGTGAAAAGTATAAAAGTTATTATTTTTGTAAGTGTTTACACTTACATTAAAAATGACTTTCCCACTTCCAAACGAAGCTAAAAAAAATGCAATTGCACACACATTCCAAAGAAAACATGCAAACAATGGCTGGTGAAAATTCTGCATAAAATTCTGCACTGTCTGCAAGTATGTCTCCTTCAAACACTAAGTATTTCTGTGCATTGACTGATTTTAAAAGGAAACCATGACAAAAACTTGTCCTCTTGCCTCTAAGTTCCTTAAGATCTTGAAACAGTTAATCTGTGTAAAATTTTAAACTTGTTTCTAAAAGTACAAACAGAAATCAATAAAATGGTAGGAGACAGCATTAACAGAAATGTTAGGTTCTACCCTGTGCCATACATTTTAAAAAATTAGATGAACGACCTTGGAGTTTATTAATACACATCTCTTAAAAGTTTTTATTTCAGAAAGCAGCTCTTATGAAAATCAAAAGCAGTTCCTGAGTAACTGCAGTAAACAGTGTCTTTGTGTGTGTGTGTGTGTGTATTTGCCACTTGGCTTTTCTGATTTGGTTCCTTTAAACTCCTTTGTTTTCAAGTTTAACCTCTGTTCTCTTCCCAAAAGGTGCAAGCTCAGTTAGCATCATTTTAAAGGGTCCTTATGATGCTGACATCCCTTGCAATTTCTGTAAGATCTACACAGTTAGTAGTTGTGCTCCTACAGCTATTGCAAATTTGTCCCCTGTTGGAAACACTGTGGTCTTCACGTTTTTTTCAACATACGTCGGGACTGCCATGTATGGAATTTATTGTAGGCTGTTTGAAGCATCTCTTCTATGTGATTTATCAGCTAAAAAGAAAATAGAAACTTTTATTACAAAAAGAAATGCTGCTACTACAAAAGAATGTGCCACAATGAATAAGCAACATTAAGAAATATATAAAGGTAGAATTGAAGACTTTTCTCTACCAACCTATGATTTTACTAATTTAGCCATTTTAAAGCCATATATTTTCACTGCCTAACAATTGCATATAAGGTGAAGACACTTCTTAAAATAGTAGGAAAGGGAACCATATTTATTTTCAACCTATATCAAACATCTCTCTCTTGAGGGACAATGGATAGATCAAAATCACCCCCAGACAATCTACAGAAAACTACCCAATAATAAGTGGATACCAGTCATCTAAATTTCAATAGGAAATTTTAGAAATGAAAGGTATAATTATCTTATATCTAATTATAATTATAGAAATGTTCCTATGACTCTATAGTGATTACTTACTCTAGAAACACTTATTCAATTAAAAGCTTTCAAACCTATAAAGTCTCACTAATTTAACCATTTTATTTTCTAATAACCATTAAGATTGGCTGATTTATTTATGAACAAAGCAATTTACTAATCTTATACATATTAAAGAAAAGAACGGCTTTTTCTTACATTTGTGCTTAAATACTGCTTTCGAATTTTCTCTTGGAATGGGCAGAGTTTTGTAATTTGAAATCTTTCCAAATTACTCCGCATTTTTACAACCTGAAAGGAGATAGAGAAAATAATCACATGGGTCTCTTTGGCTTAAATCACTCAATTCCTTCAAAAATAATCTCTATGAATCTAACAGGTACATTTTAATAAGTATCATGGGTATCCAATCAAACAAAGCTGTGGGTTGTTCTGTGCATAGAACAAAAATGTTATAGTCTGAAAGTTCCAGGTTGGCAGGTGAGTTGTGGTTCAGCCAAATCAAAGCCTGGAAATCTTGGTGGGTCCAGGTTTGAGGTGAGCCAAATCTGGAGAGGTCTTATATGGGGAATAGGGAAAGGCTGGCTCACCCTGTTCCCTTCTCTTTTCTCTGCACGGTCTAAGTGCACAATGTTAACTTGAGCTTCCTGCTCTTCCCATGTCTGCTTTCTCCACTTTGCATGCTCGGTCAGCTCCCTCATCCCCCTTTCCCACACTTTTCTAACATCCCTTCAATTGCTGTCTCTTTCAGTGATCTTTGTTTTTCCTGCTTACTCTAGAACACCACTGCCTGCTCCAGGTCCATGTTGGGATGAAACATAACCCATGCATATATTGCTTTGCCATACCCGATATTGCACTGCGCTTGGTCTACATTGTATATACAGTCCAATTAATTGGACTGTAATTTATCTTGTGTCCAATTAAGATAAAATAATTTCTATAACATATTGCACTCCAATTTCGAAACTTTTGCAATGTAAGCAAGGAATAGCAACTAGAAAATGTGACCACAAAGCTATAAAATTATTAACTTTACCCCAATACAAAGTTTCTCTTCGGCGCAAACAGCCATACATATCAATGCCCATATGCCCTGTAATATTTTTTATATAATCATTATAAGGGGCATGTTTGTTTTAAATTTAACTGCTGCCATTATGAAACACTGATTAATCTTAATGCAGATTCTTCTTACTTTTTCTTCCAGGAATGGTGTATTAACAGGAAAACAGGACCAGAAGTGTCGTAGTAACTCTCCCACTGCAACATATAAGTGCTTCAGTTCAGACTGAACATCATTTGGCAACATCTCTACAATTAACATAAAGAAAGAAAGTACAGAGTCATAAAAGGTCTGTCATACGTATTAACAAGATCTCAAAAAATTTAGCCCTCAGGTTAACAGTGCCACTTGAGATCTTCTTTCCATGGACACTGAGATTCTTCCAGGTCACAAAAAGCTTTTGATTCAGCAAATGGTTTCCAGTGGAAGAAAGGGAAAGGAGGTGACCACCAATTTACTCTGCTCTGTAGGATACACAGCAAGAATTGCAAGACAAAGGAAGGACTTGGCAAAAAGCACTACTATCCCCATCAGCTAGAGGGAAACTTTCCCCGGGCAGAAATAGGTGCTGGCTTGAAGTCCATATTCTGTACATCTTGACTAGATGATACTCTGTATGAAGAGAAACTAGTTATGGGGTGGCTCTGAAATTATTTTGGGTATGCTGAAGTAAGTGTGGAGGATTATGTAATAAGGAATGCTTGAAAATTTCAATTTGCTCTCAGTGCCGCAGATTAGAAACTGGAGGAATAGCAAATTGTTTTAAATGTGGTCAACGCTGAAACTAACGTTAGACTGTATAATGATGCATTTTAATTCTCATTTTACTCTTTCCAACCCAGGAGAATGTTTAAAAATACTATATTAACAGATTTGGTATTCTGTTCATCACTCTTAGAGTGGAGTTACTTTTAAGAAGTTGGAAACAAATTTCAGAAGCCCTGTTCTGCCTATTTCCCCAACTTTGCTTGAAAAGACCGATTTATCAACTGTACTGACATGACCGTCTGAGTTGATTTTGCAAACTGATTAGTCACAAATAAGCCAAGATATCAAGTTCTTACGATTTATGGCTTGCTGTGTTCCACCCTGCATAAGTGCTCCTCCGGGTGACAGGGCTGTGATAGTACTACTGGCAGCACCAGTTGAGAGAACCTGAAAGGATAGTTAAAAAAAAATAAATCAGTTAGTTTTGTATTACAACAAAACCAAAAAAGTTGACAATGGAGCTTGAATCATAAGGACTTAGCTGTGATAGTTATTATACTACTAAAGTGGCAGGTTTTTTTTTTGTACCTACATATACTAGAGCTAGAATACCTCATCTCTTAATTATTGCCAAGTTATTTTTCAATATAATCAATTAAAACATAAGGCATAACTAAAATCCATCAAATTAAAAGCAAACGTTAATCTGTCTGATATGAGAACCTAGCCTGGTGCCTAAACCATTGGACCAAGCTGGCTTTCTGTAGTGAAACTTGTTGAGACTGTTATCAATAAAATATGTGCACTAATGGCGAGTAAATAAATAAGTAAAAATAGGTTATATGTGTAACTACAGAAATCTCGACAGTAACAGTTCCTCTAGCCTGCAAGCCAAGTACCCCATGCTTGTTGAAAATAATTCTGAAACCATTTCACATTCCCTCCAGTCATGTATATAAATAAGCAGTTTCAAGCAATACCTATCTGCCAAAGAATAGGGTACTGAAGAATACCCTAAGGGTACTGTTTTGAGTGCTTGTCTTTTAAAAGCAGGAAGATTTATCCTACCTGAGTTAATTTGGGTATATAGCCTTCCATTTCGTCTCTAATACTACACAAAGAATTAATAATATCATGGCTCGTTGCATATTGCTGTGACTGAATTGGTGTTGGACCATGGTAATACCTGTTGAATAGAAAAGAGGTTATAATTAACATTCTGAGAATAAAAAAATAATTTTCAGTTTTTTCAGATTATTTTTAAGACTTTTAGTATCCTAAAAATGGGACAGATGATTCAGAAAACTATGGACATATTAGCTCATTATATTAGCCAGATATCTGTGCTGGAACCAAATAATTGCCTGGCATTAGAAAACCTCCTAACCTAGTGGAAGAACAGGCTGGCTCAGGGAGCATTGATTCATTGTTGACTGGTTCCTAGTGCTTCAGCATTGAGAAATTGTCCACTTCTTCAGGGCTTCTGTATATAGTACTTCTAGATTCTACATCTGCACTTTTCCACCTCTCAGGCCAAATTGTGGGAAAAAATGGAAGCCTCTTCAATCAACCTCTCTCTTGTACCCTCTTGAAAATGTGATGCAGGCCATTTCTGTCTCAACTCAGACAGGGCGGCAAAACTGCACAGATAATGATAAAACTTTTATCATAAATCCCATAATGGGCTGCTTAGAACTTGGATTTTCACCTCTCATCACTAAATTGATTGAGAAACGTATTTCCTTAGGGCCTTATGCAGACAATACAGTATAGGTAGTCCTCAACTTACAACACTTCGTTTAGTGACTGTTCAAATTACAACGGACTGGAAAAAGTGACGTATGACCATTTTTTTACACTCGTGACCGTTGCAGCATCCCCATGGTCATGTGATCAAAATCCAGACACTTGGAAACTGACTCATGACAGTTGCAGTGTCCCTGGGTCATGTGATCACCTTTTGCAAACTCCTGACAAGCAAAGTCAATGGGGAAGCCAGATTCATTTAACTATGTTACTAACTGAACAACTACAGTGATTCACTTAATAACTGGCAAGAAAGATCGTAAAATGGGGCAACCAAGAGATTGTGAGTTCTAATCCCACTTTAACCATGACAGCCAGCTGGGTGGCTTTGGGCCGGTCCCTCTCTCTGAATCCAACCCACCTCTCAGGGTGGTTGTTGTGGGAAAATAAGAGCAGGAAAGGGACATTAGGTATGTTTGCCACCTTGAGTTATGGATAAAATAAAGAAGATGGGGAATAAATAAATACATGCATAAATTTTAAAGTTTCTCTTCTCCTTTTAGACTAATTTGTAAGTCAGACAACTTTATTTTACTACACACAATACAGTTAAGACACTCCAAAATGACTTTATAATCCTGGCTGGTCCATTGTTTTCTTACAGATGTATTAGCATTTTCTGACTCAAAATTATGGAAATCTTTTCCGAAGGAGGTTGCAATGATCATTGTATGCTGTCTTTAATTTCCTTCTTCTGATACACAAATAGATAAATACACATAAGAAATTGTCTTCTCCACTGCAAGGTATCAAGGGCTATAGCAAACTTTTATCATGAAAATTACTCAGATGTATATCCTGTTTTTAGTGGAATTTACTACCCATTTTTATATAGGCAAGGGGAATTTTTTCCAGATTTCATTTTTCTTAGGTGTCTCTTCCACTGCAAGGTATCAAAGGTTATATCAATTTTCCCAGACAATATTTAGTGCAATATTATCACGACTCTTTTACAGCCTATTTTGTCTGTTAAATTATAACTGTAAATACATGATCTTATCCTTATTTCAAGGGCAGCAGTTATAAGAGAAACATGTTTATCTTGTCAAGGTGTTTTCTTTGAGATGCTCAAAAGACACCAATGCACACAACAAATTTTGCAAATAATATTTTGCTAAAAATAACACAATGTACAAAAACATACCTATCTGATTTTTTTAGATTTAGTGCAATAGTTTTAATGCTGTTGTTGTTTTCTAAATCTTCATATTCAATAGATTCTTGCAGCTTTACCTACAAGAGATGACATAATCAGGGCTCTGTAAAACCTAGCATAAGAAACAAGGTTTGCATTATTAAAAAAAGATAAATCTGCACGATATTCTTACCTTTTTTACTGGTGGCTGAAAGATATCTGAATCTCTGGAGTTTCCATCCATACTGCCGGTCTCACTATAGTGATCATTTTGTGCTTCTCTGAAAGCAAAAGGTATTTACAATTGCTTTGTCTCTGAATATGTGACACATATTTAAGTAAATCTGCACAATGAATGAATAAAACCCATTCATTTTTTAATGAAAGCAGAAAACATCTCTACTTGTAGAATGGGAAAGTTGGGTAAGTGAAGGATTTGTTTTGTTCTAGTTAAGAGCATTTTAAGCTTCATGGGGTGCCATTCCAGAATATTCACTGACCCTGGGAAGAAGGGAGTGTGTCTGAAATGCCTCTATGCACATGCAGAACTGACATGTACTCCATGTAAAATGTTTTATATCCACAGGAGGAGATGGAAAAGAACACATTCATGCAGAAGAAAAATGTGTGGTAAGAACAAGAGCTATAAATTATCCTCCAACATTTACTCTAAAATCATCTCCATAGCTCTCTTGGCCAAACACTGCGTTTCCTTTAAAGAACATAACACACTTCACATAGTTTGAATTAGTTTTATACAATGCTTTAAAGGGTTACATTTCAAAGATCAAACAAATGTGATTTTTCCCTCAGACTCCTGTTTTAGCCAAAGTCATCATTCAATTTATGCATAAGCCTGACTGTCTTCTACATACTTAACTTGTACATACATGTGTTCCACACTTCTGTCCCTAGCAAAATGTCAAATGAAAATACCAAGCAAATCCAGAGCTAAACAATACTTGTCTGACAGCATGTGACATACTTATTTTAGATATGAATAAGCGGATTTAGATCTATTTGGTGCCTGGATCAGCAAATGCCTGGTCTGATTTGAATTACATGAAGCAAAGAAAGATGGGATTTACGAATGCAATGCTCTTTGTTTATATAGCTTGTAAGTCATCAGGAATCATTTGATTGCAATGGGGTAAAAGTGTTATAAATATTTTCTGAGATATTTCCTATGTGATAGAATTCATATATAGAGGAATATTTACTGGAGAAATATAATGCAGTTACACAATCCTCCAACTGCAAATTGAAATGCTAAAGTTGAGCAATAGTTTTACTTTTATGATTTTCTAAATATTTTCGTAAGTTTAAAAAGCTTAAGCATAGCTAAAATATTTTTTAATTAAAATATTATTTTAGTGATATTAGCAACATTATAATAATTGGATGGCAGGTTTTGAAAAGGGATGTCTTACATGTTTAATCAATAAAAATAATTTGCCAATATATACATGACTAAATGCTAGGGTTTTTTTCCCCCTCATTCCTTTCTTACTACAGGATTGATCCTTCCCCTTGTGCTTTCAAATTTGCTCTGGAAAATCTTCCCTAATCTTCCGTATTTGAGGGGTGTATATTTGAGAGGTGTTTGGACAAGAATCAATCAACAATGATTTTCAAATGACCATTTAAGGTGTGAGCTGTTTCCCCCCCAATTATATCATAATAAGTATGCCACAGTTTAAAACTACATTATTCAATCATTGCTTCGGAGGTTTCATGACAATACAAAGGCAGAAAATTCCCAGCCTCAGAGTCCTCATATCTAGATTTGTTCTGTGCCGAGACTTACGGTTTTCTGAGCCCAGCTGCAAGGACCATGGCACTATGATGGTTAAAGCGTTTTATAATAGCCGCGTTGCTACTTTCCTTTATTGATTTTGTAGAGTTGGATGTGGATGGTGCCAAGGAAACACCGTAACCCTGTCACAAAGAAATAAGCAAACCCTAAAAGATATGTTGACTCATGACAGGTGAAGACCTCATTATAATATGGGCTGGACCCATGTATACTTGACAGTTTTCACAGGAATTCATTTTTTCTGCCTTTGAACAAAGATCAAGCTGAAACAACTTAAGTCTAACAATATCAACAGCACTATGTAAAAGCATATATAATGATTATGGGGGAAAAAAAATCCAGTTCTAAAGTTCCTATCTACTACACCTTTTCTATTTATGTGCAATTAAAGCCAGGTTTCCTGAAGTGATATATTATTTATTATCATTCAAAATTGCTCAGTGGGAAATGTTTTTCTGAAGCTATCAAACTGCTTTTAAACTAGTGAGATTCGTTTAGATCACAGATGTCAAACTCGCCACGTCACGTGTCGCGACTCTTTTTGCATTGCCGGCAATGGGGTGGGCGCGGCTTTGGTATGATGAAACCGGCCCGCGGACTGGCAGTTTGACACCCGATATTGCAATAAAATTAATGAGAAATGTGAATATCGTTCTTATAAAAATGAAACATAAGTCAATTTGGGTTTCACTTACACTGATGCATAATATTTTCTTTGGATCAGCAGTATGTTATAAATTTACCTAATCAGGGCCTTCTAACAACCGGTATCTTTTAAAGATCCCTGCTTGAATAAGATGATGTGTGATACACACTCAGATCAAATCTAGCATATGTTGGAAAAGCCCCAGTTTCACTGCAAATTCTCCAATGAGCAACTGAGAAGTGAGTAAATATCCCCACAAAATGTAAAGATAATTTCATCTATTTTTGAGGATCCAAATTGATAAGGAAGGCTATCATTTACGAAAGAAGAAAAAATACATTTGTCATGGCTAAATAATTATGAATCCTTTGGAGTATCCTTTCTGCTTACCCTCAGTATAGAATGTATGTTATATTTTCAAATCACCTCTACTTACTTCATCCAATGATTTATCTTCCAAGGCAGTTAAATCTAATAAAGGATTTTTCACTCCTTGACAGACCATTGCTTTTAACCCTACGAAAAAAATGAACCAAATTTAAGTTGGGTCAGATAGATAAGGATAAACTATTTCAAAGCCTTAAGAAGCACACGACATTGCCTTGTTCCAACATACACTTTTCACCAGCTAGCTTAATAATATTGTCAGGAAATGGTTCCCCAGAGTCTCAGGGAACTTTTGCAATTCTATCTAAATATTAGACATTGAACACTAGGGATAAAAAAAAATGGGGTTTATGATTAAGCTACGTCCCCTCGCATATAATACCCGAACTTTCCACAGATATTATTACAGGTGGTACTTGACTTACGATCACAATTGAGACCAAGATTACCATTGCTAAGCAAAGCTGTTGTTAAAGTCAGTCATGCCTAATTTTACGACTTTTGTCAAATCGCTGCAGTCGCCGAGTGCGGTGGTTAAACGAGTCAGGTTTTCCCCATTGACTTTGCTTGCTGGAAGCTGGCTGGGAAGGTCTCAAGTGGTGATCACAATGACTACGGGACACTGCAATCATTGTAAATATATGCCAGGTGCCTGTATTCTGATCACGTGACTGTGGGGATGCTGTGACGGTCATAAGTGCAAAGAACAGCTGAAAATCACTTTTTTGGTGCCATTGTAATTTCGGTCACTAAACGAATGGCTATAAGCCGAGGACTCCCTGTATTCTAAGAGGTTATTGGCATATATAGGTCACAGGAACAACTGTCATAGTATTAGTATTCCATGAATCATTTAGTATTATTCATGGAATACTATTTCATAATGGTTTATGATATTATAATATACTTAACGTTAAATACTGGGGAGAATCCACTGATGTATTTCTGGGTGGTAGAAATGGTTATGTTCATGGAAACACAAGAGATTTTTCCTCATGCCTGCATCCCAACTCTCACATGAAACAATCAACTGTGAATAACCAAGAATAGAAGGAGATGATTCGAATATTCTCCACCCAGACCCGTGAGAGGATGGAAGCAGCAATATGCCATTCTCGTCATGACAGACTACAGTCCACCATACATGCAAACTGGACCAGTGTTTTGTAGACAACTCTAGTGATTAATGCATCAGGCTTGAAACCAAGAGATTGTGAGTTCTAATCCCACCTTAACTGTGACAGCCAGCTGAGTGATTTTGGGCATCAGTCAGTCTCTCTTAGTCCAACCCACCTCTCAGGGAGGTTGTTGTGGGGGAAATAAGAGGAAGGGACATTAGGTATGTTTGCCATCTTGGGTTATTGATAAAATAAAGAAGATGGGACATAAATAAATACATGCATCAATTTTAAAGTTTCTCTCCTTTTAGACTAATTTGTAAGTCAGCCAACTTTGCTTTATTACACACAATACAGTTAAGACACTCCAAAATGACTTTATAATTCTGACTGGTCCATTGTTTTCTTACAGATGTATTAGCATTTTCTGACTCAAAATTATGGAAACCTTTTCTGAAGGAGGTTGCAAAGATCATTGTATGCTGTCTTTAATTTCCATTCTTCTGATACACAAATAAATACACATAAAACAAAAGAAATCTGGAAAAAAATTATCCTTGCCTATATAAAAATGGGCAGTGAATATCACTAAAATCAGGATTTACATCTGAGTAATTTCCATTATAAAACTGAACTCTTGGTGACTTCATAGAACCTACTCACTTGCTTCTAAAGAAGCTGCACATATGTATTTCTAAAGTCTCATACTACATATAGTTTAGTTCTTTTACCATTAATACAGCTGGCTATAACTACCACAATGATTGTACACATACCCTTTTCATCCATTTTGGCACATTCTGCAAAAAGGTCCTTTGATCCTGCATTCAATCTATCTCTATGGAAATAGTGAGACTGGAAGAATCGAGTCCAGAATTCTTTTTCTGTCATATTGTGTGGAACGTTTTCTGCATATTTAAGTTTTACTATAATAAACACAAAAATTAACACTTAATGGTTACCATGTAATCACAAACTCATTAATCAGCTTAAAATATTGAATTTCAGATGAAAGAGTACATCAAATAAAAAAGCATTCAGCACGCAATAAAAAGGACTTTAGCACTGTTCCTGACGCAAATATGGTACTTTATTCGACATAAAGAAACTGAGTATTTCGGCACTGAAAATCAGTGTCTTCAGTTTAAGGGATAGACAGGCTCTTTTTTCTAACATTTACTATTACCATATGCTCAAAATGTAGAGTGACATTATCATCACTGTACACCATACCAGCAACATTCACTATCTTATACATCTATGGTGCCAGTTGGGGCATATGGTTTGGATAAGTTGCTTCTTGGCCTGATCACTCCAGAACCTTTCCCAATGAGATTGTCTGTGATGCATTAATCGCTAGATGGGAGGTGGTTATTAAGCATGGCAAAAAAAAAACCACAGCAGGCAAGCTGTGAATAAACTGGAATTAGTCCAGAACTAATTGAACTGTGTTGCAAGGAATTCTCTATCTGGGATAGAGAATTTCCACTATTGAACCCCTCTTCCAAACTTCAACCATTTGTGGTGCTTCTACATTCTGCCTAATAATTGTGTGGCTGTACAACTCGTGAAGGCTCCATCAATGTCTTTGAAAGCACTGACCAGGATCCTTGTTCAGAGTTTGCCCCACAATGAAACAGAATAAAATTACTCTGGATTAATTCTTGGTCTCCATTTCCATATACACCTGCACACCTGCCAAATGAATGATTCAGCTGATATAAAAGATCAAGTGGAGGTATTTTCTTGTAAAATGTAATTAATGGATCATACCTACACATTAGGTATGCATCGACCTGTATTTCAAGTGGGAAAAGCAAGCTTAAGACCAGACAGCTTTTGAAGGATTTGTTGATAAGGGCAGAGAGGACATGCTCATACTTTCAATCAATTTTCTCTCTTTGAATTCACATCTCTATACAGCCTCATTATTATTATGGGAATTTTAAAGTATTATTAAGCATACCTTTAGCACAATTTTATATGGTAGTTTAGAGGGATCCATATATTCCTAGTGATATATATAAAGAATAAAGCATAATTGGCATATTTAATTGAAGGGATAATACTTTCAAATCACATTTAAAGTTCAGAAGAAAAGTGGAGTATACGTGTAACAGGAATGTTACAAATGTGTATATTATATTAATTATATTATATTATATTATATTATATTAATTATATTATATTATTATATTATTTGTTTACCTGCTGGATAAGTCCTAAATATTGATTCAATGATATCTGAAGTCAAATTATATCTTAGTCCATTGCATCCATCTGTTTGAGGTCTAACATCAGCCTACAACAAAAAAATATCTTCAAAATGGTTGCCCATCATTTTTGTTAGTTTACAAATACTTCAACAAAAAAGGAAAAAATACAAATACAAGAAAAAAATTAAAGTGAGATATTTATAAAAAATTAGTTCAACCCAATTTTTAAATAACAAATAATGAGCACAAAGAATCATATTTTCCAGTCTTTCCATTGCATTAATGAAGGATAAATTCAAGTTAAGAATACATACATTTTGTCAAGCCACATTTTGATGCCGATACACAATTGTCTTTCCAAGAACATGTATATATTTTTTGTAACATTCCAACCACAAAGATCCAAAGTTCTTCACAAATTCTTTATGTTTGGAATATGGTTTAATAATATATCAATACAATTAAATCTTAACTTTTTCCCTTAAAACCTGGCTTACCATATTAAGAATAAATATGCTTTCAAATCTGTTGGATCAACACAACCAATTTTTTTAACATCTGTTGAGTGTCCAATCAACTCCAATAAATGCATTTGTTTGGGGTGAATGAGTGAGATTCTCTTGTTGCTACCTTAAGGAGCTTTGGTTTGTCCACTGCCTTCATCCCACTCTGCAGACTTTTGTCAGATGTCTTTGGAAGGTGTGACATTGTGTTACTTAAAATGGCAGTTGCTTGGATGGTTTTTAATTATCTGTCCCATCCCTTTCTGCTTTTGCTTCCAGCTTAGTAGAGATGACTGAGACTCTGCTCCTATTTAGTTCAATTGTTGATCAAATGGAATTATTAGTATACAAGTATCGTGTTTCTCCCGAAATAAGACTGGGTCTTTTTTTTTTCCCTCCAAAAGAGGCACCAGGTCTTATTTTCAGGGGGAATGTCTTTCCCATTCACCTCACGGCGGCAGCAACGACAACCCTACCCAGCCAGCCCACTTCTTCTGCAGCCAAAGGAGCAGCTTCATTCTGCAGTTGAGAATGGAGCTCCGGCCTGCATTTCGCAGTCAGAGGCCTTCTGGAAAGGCCTCTGCAGCCGAGATCTGAGCTATGGATTGAATCCATAGCTTGGTTCTCAGCTACACAGGCCTTCTGGAAAGGCATGTCAGAAGATGGAGCTGAAAGTTGCAAATCATGATCACATGACCACAAGGTGTTGCAACGATTGTAAATGTGAGCTAGTTCCCAAGCACACACATTATAATCACATGACCACAGGGTGGTGGTAGTGCAACAGTGTAACTTTGAGGAAATGTCAAGTTTTTCACAGCTTTTGTAATTTCAAACCATCATTAAATGAATGGCTATAAATCAAGGACTATTTGCAATACCTTTTAAAAATTGTACACGATATTCAACATGCTAGGAGTTTCCAATTTTTTTTTAAAAGCATTTTTTAGTAAAACATTCATTCAGCAGGTATTACGCTAGTAATCAGGGGTAGGCAACCTTGGCTCTTTTATGACTCGTGGATTTCAACTCCCAGAATTCCTGAGCCAGCATGGCTGGCTCAGGAATTCTGGGAGTTGAAGTCCACGAGTCATAAAAGAGCCAAGGTTGCCTACCCCTGCGCTAGTTATATTCTTTCTGTAAAGTCCCAGAGGTTTTCAAATATTACTAACAAGGTGATCTAAGAAAGCAATCCCACTTTCAACCCACACTTACCAAAAGGTATGAGTTGAATTAAAAATAAAATCAATGATTGAAGAGATATAGGAATCTGCATTCATCCTATTAAAAAAACCAAACAAATCAATGTACATACCAGAAAAGCAGCAGAAATGCCAACATCTTGCTTGCTAGGGGCTGCAGAATTATCCGAAGCATTCATATTTAAACGGTTGGCCCAGAATTCCTCAGCACCAATCACCTGACTTACAACAAGATCTTTGTAAAGCTGAAACAAAACAGGATCTTCTTGCAGCATTCTGGGAAAAAGATATTTAAAACCTACTGTTAAGCTTATTAGACATTAAGAAGTAGAGTTTATCGAAGAATCAAATGGTCATATCTAATGTACACTAAGCAACCTTCTGTTCTACAATGAAATTTTCCATGCCTAATTGCAGAGAACGTAAGATACATTGGGAAAAAAAAAAGGGCTGTACGTTAGCTGGTACAGCAACTCCTGATGCTTAAACTACAATCAGTCTTTATTACTACTGCATAATATTAACAGATTACCCAAAATAGTTTATTTTTAATTGAAGGCTCTAACCGGTTTTTTTCTTCTAGTTCCTTATTGGCTTTCCTCTTGAACCTTGGTAGCAGCTGTTGAAGAAGATCTTTAACTGCATCACGTTCTTTTACTGCTGTACTTTCGTTAGAAAAATGGAAGTTAGTTGTGTCTCCTGCATGCAATACCAACTGAAGCTGAATCTTAGCTTTTCCTTCAGGACTGATTTTCTGACCTATAATAAAGAGAACATGTATTCCGCAACATCAAATGATTTATTAATCTGCCTTAAAGAAACCACCTTACATATCACTCCCATTTTTACTGTAAAATTAGTTTTTGTGACAATAGCAATTTCCTAAATATCATCCTGAATACTTATTAAACTACAACATAAATCATGTTATGTATTTCAATTAATATAACCAATAGTCCAAGTCTGGCCAACTCTTCTATGAAACTGCTACTCTTTAAAGAGCAAAATATCAATCCTTTTCTAGTTTTTTTGCTCGTACATATTAGGCTTATATGGTCCTAAGTTACAGCCTTTCTCTAGGAGAATATATAGCATTTTCCTAACCAGAGGTGAGCAGCTTATAGGTCGCATAGTCCCCAAATTCTATTTATTTATTTGATTTTGATCCCACCTTTATTTTTTGCAGTCACTAGAGCTCCCAGAAAATGGCACTGTTTCTGGGATAAACAAGTCATACATAAATGGAACAATGGCACCATTCACTTATATGACATTATTATGGGGCTCAACTATCTTGAAATGGTAACTTTCAGAAGTGCAGCTCCCAGTCCTTCTTCTACAGCTCTAACGATTGATGAGTTCTTTAGATCAGGGCTTTTCAACACGTGGTACGCGTACCACCAGTGGTACGTGAGCACATGGCTGGTGGTACGCGTAGGATGAGTTGAAAAAAAATGTAAAAAAAATGTAAAAAAAAAATAATTAAAAAAAATTGTAAAAAGAAATGTTAAAAAAAAGTGTAAAAATGGATGAGGTGAAGCGGCAGCAGCGCCGCAGAGGCTTGTGGCAAAGTCAGCTGGAACTGCACGTTGCCTGGGTCTGACTGAGAGCCCAGGATCAAAGCGCGCAGCTCCAGCTGATTGGCGGCGGCCTTGGGGGTGGCAGGCAGCCTCACACTGTCTTCAGGGGAGATTCCGCTGGAACTGCGCGACGCATTGCCTGCCCCCCCCCCGCCCAGATGCCCTCACCTCCCCCAAGCGTTTTTTTACTCACCTGCTTTCAGCTGCACTCCCTTTCTCCTGTCCTTCTCGGCCTTCGTCACGTGTTTGTGAGACAAAAAAAAAAGTTCCATGAGACTTTCTAACTTCTCGCGAGAAGTTAGAAAGTCTCATGGAACTTTTTCTTTTTTACCCACAAGCACGTGGCGAAGGCAGAGAAGCAAAAGGAGGAAGGGAGTGCAGCTGAAAGCAGGTGAGTAAAAAAATGCTTGGGGGAGGCGAGGGCATCTGGGCGGGGGCGCCAACCTTACCCTGCATGGTGGCGGGAGGGTTAACGGTGGGCGCGGGGGGGCCCAGGAGGAGCTGTGCAAAGCAGGCAGAGGGGAGGCCGGGCAGATTGTGGGCGCCGGCAAGCGAGCGAGCTGGGCAGGGGTGTGGAATTGGTGTTCCTGAGCACACGCCGATTCGCGCCCCTGCCCATCTGGCTCGCTGGCTGGAGTGAAGGGGAAGCTTCTGCGCGGCGGGCGGCTTCCGAGCGCCAGGCACGCCAAGTGGCTTCCGAGCGCTGGGTGGATTCCGAGCGCCGGGAGCGCCGAGCGGATTCCGAGCGCCGGGAGGATTCCGAGCGGCTGCTAAGCGCTGAGCGCGGGTGGCTCAGCTGTAGCTGCACACAGCAAGCCTGGCGCATTCTCACCACACGGAGCGGCTGGCAAGGTGAACCAGCGACATCCTGGCCCTGCCTGTGCACGCGCAGAGGCTGAGGCGCATGCGCTCTCCTCTGCCTCTGTGCACGCACAGGCAGGGCCAGGATGTCGCCTCACCTCACTGGCCGCTCCGTGTGGTGAGAATGCACCGCTGCCTGCCAAAACCACGCTGGGATCTGGACGGTGTAGCGCAGGACAATGGAAGGGAGGGAGGGAAGGAAGGGACAAGGAAGGAAGGAAGGAAGGGAAGGACAATGAGAGGGAGGGAGGGAAGGAAAGAAGGAGGGGAAGGACAATGAGAGGGAGGAAGGGAGGGAAGGGAGGAAGGGACAAAAAGGGAAGGAAGGAAGGAACAATTGGAGGGCGGGAAGGAGGAAGGGACAAAGAAGGAGGGAAGGAAAGAAGGAAGGAATGGACAATGGGAGAGAGGGAGGGAAGGAGGGCACCCACCCCAGTCCCACCCCCCTCCACCAGAGACCCATGGATTCCCCCCACACAGGCATCCTGCAACCTGAGTGATGAGCTGCCCCCCCCGCCATTGACTTTGTCAAAAAGTTGCAAAAGGTGATCACATGACCCTGGGACACTGTGAATGTCATAAGTATGAATCAGTTGCCAAGCATCCAAATGTAAATCAAATGACCCTGGGGATGCTGCAACAGTCATAAGTGTGAAAAATGGTCATAAGTCACTTTTTTCAGTGCCATTATAACTTTGAACAGTCACTAAGCTAATTGTTGTAAGTCAAGGACTACCTGTACTTTATCATTTTTTTCCTTTTTTGGGGGGGGGGTCAAGTTTTTGACACCTTGCTGGGCGAGTGGTGGTACTCGGATGTTGCCTTATCCTAAAAGTGGTACAATGGGTGAAAAGGTTGAAAAGCCCTGCTATAGAAGAGTTATAAACAGCAATGTAAAAAATCAGAATATAACTTTAAAAAAACTTTAACTATGAATAGTACATCTCACTGACATAACAAATAATATTGAATAGTAAAAATAAGCAGTGCAATAAACAATGTACATGGAATGACACTTTTACAAAGTATGTCCTGGAGAATGAACCAGGTCACCAAATTATATACATTTTAATTTAATGCTGTATATTAATACAACAAAAACTAAGCACAAAAAGGAGTATGTTCTGTTCTTATTTATATCCCTCATAAAAGCAAGAAATATTCATTTCTTCTCTGCTAGTACAAATGGGGTTGACTGTGTTTTATGGCAATGTATGATGCAGAAAGCCGTGGCCTGTTTGGAACCAGGCCATGCAAGCAGCGGGTGAGCATGTGTGCAAAGCTCCACTTGCACAAGTGACTGGCACTTGCGCATAAAGCTCCATTTGCGCGCACCTGCCCCTCGCACGGAACCATCCCCTCTCGTGCCAGGCCACCAAGCCAGAAAGGTTGGGAACGACTGATGTACACCTTCTAAAGCTCCAGAATGAAAGGCAACATATAAATCTAAATAAAAATAAAACTTCCCCCCAAATTAATGTAATTGAAAATCCCAATATTTAGAAAATACGTATGATAAGACAAAAAAAACACCCCACTCCAGAAGTTTTCACTTACATTTTATATCTGCATACATATGGCTGATCGTGAACCGGTCTTTGCCCTCAGGTGCCCAAGCTATTCTTTCAGCCATGAGATAAAGAGCCCCATCCTGTTTCTTTTGACGCACTTTCTTCACTATTAATAACACTTCTTCAGATGATGTTGCCATGATGACTTTAGGATACTAAATTAAAATTAATCTTGTTATTTGATTTTCATAGCTAAGTGTTTAAATTTACACTGTGATTCTATACTACTGGTTGCTATTAGTGCATATAATTAAAAAATTAAGAGCAAATAGTCCATTTCCATAATTGGAGAAATTTTAATAAATTAAATTAACAAATCACACTAAGTTATAAGGAGCTTTCTTTGCTTTTGGCTTATGATGGTTAAAAGAAGCCATGACTTAGTATTAGGTGTAAACCTAGCCACCAATGTTAGAAACCACTGACAATGATATTTTATGTTTGAGTTGCATGACATTGTAAAAATTTGGATTGTTATTTAAAAGATACCGCATCTATTGTGATGAAACTGCAGACATCAAGTACCGCAATCTGCATAAATGCTGAAAATATTATATTTGGAGTAAAGGTATAAAGGCATAGATTCCCCTGCTTTTCTGCCACCACAAGTCTTCATTTATATATATATGTTTTAAAGAAATATTTTTTTCATTATATTAAATGCTTTCATTCATAGAAGAGATATTTTCATTCTGTGCTGCAGCTGATTCTCAAAATCTGTCCTCAAAAGTATATTTCAAGGCAGAAGACAATGGGGGCACATGGAGATGGTAATCACAAGAACAGCATGAAATGTGTATGCATCTGGGTATTATTAACTTAACATATTGGACTACATCCAACAATACATGGGCCACTTAAGACAATGGGAGTGGCATTCCTGCAACAGATTATCGTTAGATTTAAACCAGAGGAATGTGCTTTCAGTACCTACCTTTTTAAACACACACACACACACACATATTCAAAAGATGGTATGACCTATAATTAAGACAAAGAATGTCTATCTAATATATAGTTGATTCACAAATAAACACAACATAGGCCCAAACATTTCTAAACATAAGCATTACTTCTTTGCTACCAGGTAGAATGTTCTAAAACTTTCATTGACAAATGAAAATTGTTAATAATTCATTTAGAAGTGAGATTAGATGAATACATATTTCTGTAAGAAATGCAATTCTCCTTCCCCAGTATAACTCCTACTCAAAATATTCCATACAGGGCTATCAACTATATGGAGCACATTGGAAACTGAACAAAAATTAGGAAAACCAAGCCTATTGAATGTTACAATTGGCTTGTAAGTATAATTTGGCTGTATCTAACAGTTGTAAATGTAGAAGAAAACACACAGAGCTAAATGTTCCTTCCTCTTTATCTTTCCAGGGTTCTCAAAAAAAAAAATACACTGTTGTGGGAGGGAGAGAACACACAAAAGTGGGTGTTCTTCAATGGATATACTCAGCTGAATTTCATTAACTTTATCATATCCTTTTGAAAAACAGACCAGCAGCTTTCTCATTTGAACCTGACCATTAAATGTAAACAACTCGCTTACTAAACACAGATTAAAATCTGTCTGGACAAACTGAGTTGAAGAGAATTTATAAAACTGTTTCTGAAACTGGTAGTTTCATGTTAAGTTCTAATCATTATAGTATATGCAATGAAATGTATCCATGTCTATTATAGCTTGTGAACTACTATGAAGAACAGTTGGTTTTAGAAAAGGTATCAAATTAATTCCACTTGCTTGCAGGGAACTACTTTTTAGTGTGGAGCAAGGAAATAATTTTTTACTCCTTGTTTGCTCAAATTCAGCTAAGTAATTCTGAACATTTTGAAGTTGTAGGGCAATCTTTTTCAGCTGTGATTCAGTGGAACTTTTAGGTTTCACAAAAAGTTATAGGGCAGGCATGTCAAACTCGCGATGTCACGTGATGTCGCACGACGTATCGCAACTTTTTCCCCATTGCCGGCAATGGGGTGGGCGCTGTTTTGGTGTGATGCATCTGGCCCGCGGCCCGGCAGTTTGATATGCTTGTTATATGGGATTCTACAAGAGACTGTTCTCAAAGCAACAAAAATCATAGCTTTGAGTACTTCATGCCCCATGTATTCTATTTCACAGCTATTTAAATCAAGGCACAGAAGACTGCACCACATAGAATGGTAAGAATTTTTTTATATGCCACTCTCAAGTGCCAGCCTGCCACTGTGCTGTTGTTATAAACACTATAAAATGTGGATTGTGTAGGCCAGAAATGAATTTTGGTATGCTTCACTTTTTTTGCTATTTTTATGCAAAAATTCCTTAATATCTAAAAATTCAAGGATTTCTCCAAGGTAAAAAGATAGAAAAGGGCTACTCAAAAGGGAGATATAGATATATAATACAATATTTTGTGCAGATTTTCCCAAAGGAGACCCCAATACCAGAAAAATATATGCTCTTGCTGTCATTGTCACATGAGAATAATCTCTTCATGCATAGACAGTCCAAACAATTTATGCTTACCTTCTGAAACAGACATATATCCATGTTGCTTTAAAAGTATTTATACAAAGCTATTTTTAAGTGGGAATATTCAGAGAAGGCATTCTTCTAGTAACCATTTACAACAGCATATGTTGTCTCTGAGTCACAATTTTGGAGGTAAAATTTTGGATGCTAGTAAAGTATGCACAGAGTTGTCTGCACTTTCTGATACAGGTGAAGAAACATTTATCCAAAGGAGGGGCTGATACTGCGGTAATGTTTCAAGCATCTTTATAGCTGCTTTTATTCTCTATATTGTTTTATTGTATCTTGTATAATGTCTATCAAATGTTTAACTGTTTGAATATTACAAATTGCTTTGAGATTTTAAATGGGAAGAGGCATTTTAAGTGGAAGTGGCATTTAAAGATAGCTTTAAGTAAATAAACAATACATAACTTCTAACTAATATTAATATTAATATATTCACTTATGGATCTATATTAACTATAATCAATTTTTATAATCAAAAAGTTACAAAGATGAATTAATGTAATACATTTTATTTCACAGAAATTCATCAGGGAGCAAAAATTATTGTAGAAATATTTTTTGCTATAAGTAAATGATTTACACATTCTTATTCTTTACATCAAATAGAGAAAAAATCAACATGTTATCATATCCATAATATCATATATCATCCAAGAAAATTCCTTCCCAGCCCAGTAAAAGTACACATCCTATTACTTTTGAGTAGAGAATTACTGGAGAAGAAAAATGCTGCAAACTTTACAACTAAATAGACTCCTCATACACTAACCAAAATTTGGAGATCCTCAACTGCTCTGAATTAAACAATCCCATAATACAGTAACCAAATATATTTTTAAACCAAGTATAGATTGATTTCTTGCTTTTAAAGAATGTATTACTAGCAAGGAGATTCAGTGCCCTAGTTCATAAAGTGCATTAGTTAACCACAGTTTATAAAGCAGTAAGAGTTACAAAATGCATTGTTATAAACAGACTTAGCATGATGGTGTTTCTTTGTCTACATTTTTTATCCATGGCACAAACCCTGTTATCTAATTCTAGATACCTTTTTTTTAAGTCAGTGCCCCTGTAAAACAATAATTCCACTCCCACTTCTTACATCATGCTAGCCAATCCTTTCCTTGCTCTTACTGAAACAATTCCGGAGAATAAGACTTGCTATACCTTTTCCTCAATGGATCAGATAAAGAAAAGAAATCCAGAAAAAGAAAGGAAAAGGCTGAATAGAAACTTGCATTTCATTAAGACCTCAATTCCCATTAAAGGAAAAAACAAATGTATTCCGCTTAGAAAGAAACATTCGGCGAGGTAATGAAAAATTTCCCAGGAGCAGAGAAAAAGCAGGGTGAATGAAAATATGCTCCCTCCTACATTAACCGCATTGCCACCTGCTCGTAAGGTTCATAATGCCCAATCATGCAAAGGAAGAGTCTGAGGAGGAATCGGGAAGGAAGGGTAACTCTAACGTGAAAGATTAACTGCTTCACTACCCCCACCACCCCAACCTTTATGCTAGGAGAAAGCGAGGTGGGGCCCAGACCCGGAACCGTTGAAATAAGTCATATTAACAACATACCGTTAGGGCGACTACTGTGTTTGTGCTCTCACCACCGGCTCCTCCGTTTCTGCTCCCCACACGGAACCCCCCAAACTTCGAAAGAAAGACGGTCCTAAGCTTCAACTCCGTTCCGGTCACAGCTTGTAAAAAAACTCCGCGGCCGCCGCCTCCACCGCCGCCGCCGCCGCCTCCACCGGGGCCATGGGGCGGCCAGGAGCACGGCGAAGGAGCACGTGACCGGAAACAGCGAGCCCACGCACGACAGGAAGGACGCGTCACGTGACGGGCTGCGCCGCCATGACACTTACCCTCTCACGTGACAGCACCTGTCGCTCCCCAGGCCCCTTTTCTGGTCACGTAACGGTCTCTTTGCATCGCCGCCGCCATGACAGCCTTCCGGGAAGGGAAAAAAAAAAAAAAAAAGGGTTGGGGTGGGTGACAATAGAGTAACACCGCGGTCGCTCCCGCCTCATTCCTTACGAGCCTTTTGGCGAGTCCCGTAAAACGGATGCCTTCCTGTTTTTCTTCTCGGCCCTCTTCTCCGGGTCCATCGGATGGATCCATTCTCGGTTGCCGGCGCCTCACTGAGGGGGGAGGGGGATCCTTCCTGAGCCAGGGTTCGAAATGGGGGGGGGGAGAGCAGCGAGGGGAGGGGCAAACGCGCGGCGGTCACGTGATGCGGATTGCGCGAGAAGGGGCGGCTGCCAAATGACGCAGGTCTCGACGAGGGGCGGGTTTGGAGGGGGTTCTTAGGTGGGAAGAGAGAGAGCGAGCGAGCGAGCGAGAGCCGAGGCGCTCGCGCTGTCACGCGCCGGGGCTTCTATCGAGAGGCGGGGCTGTGGAGCGGCAGAGAGCTTCGAGTCGCTGAGGCGGTTACATCGCTGCGTTCGGCTGCCGCGGGCTTCAGTGGTTCCATCCCAAGGTTCTGGCACGGTTGCCTGCTCTGTTTCTATTGAAGAGAGTTTTAAAAGAAAACGACGACTTGGTCTTCAGGAGTGGTTGAGTCCTTTGAAGTCCGGACTGCTCCTTTCAAGGGCTTTTCTGCTCGGACTCGATGTTATCGGTAAACTGTCACAGATAGGTATGGGGGGGGGGGAAATGCGTGTAGTTCAGGGGTTCCCAACCAGGGGTGCGAGATGATATTCCAGGGGGTGCGAAAACTTGGCTTTTCAAAATTATAGTTATATATACATAATTTGTTGCCATTATTTTGAACTGTTGTAAGGGGTGCGAGAATATATCAGAAGCGTTCTAGGGGTGCGGGATATAGAAAAGGTTGGGAACCACTGGTGTAGTTGAAGCCGTTTCTCACCAATTTGATCTTTCTTTTCTTTTTTTTTATGAATCCTTTCGCGAAAGTGTAGTCTCCGCGGGGAGGGGGGGAAGCCGATTGGGGACCGCCTATAATGCCCTGCTTTTAATTTGCTCCAATTTAGACTTCTTGCATCTGCTGTTATAGCGCGGAGCTCTCTTGATTTGCACGAAAGGAGGCTTTGAAATACAGAGCCGCGTCTTCGATTCTTAAGCGACTGTCAGACCTATGTATGTCTGCAATTATGTATTTGAGAGTGTCTTGGGGCTGTTCTGCGAAAGAGAAGTCAACTCGGCAGGGTACTCAAATTACAGGGGTGTCGTTATATATAAAGCCACTATTTAGTTAGCTAGGCTTTTAGATAAGTAATTTTCTGTAAAAAAAAAAAACCCTACAAAGCAGGTTTCTATATTTTTGTGTGAATTGTATTTGATTCAACTAATGATAAAAGTTTATAAGGTTAATGATACTCTTGTTCTGGAACACACACTGACTTAGAGAAAGGCTTTGGAAGTGGAGTTAGGTGTAACTTTGTTCAACACAACGGAATGGAAGAAAAATGTAATACATAGAAAGCATTCTCGCAGTATATTAGCCACGATGAAGACAGATTGTGAATTAAGTTGAGAGTTTTAATCGCATTTCGAAACCATAGCTTGCAATATTTATCTCAACCCTGGCTCTGGTCATTTCTCTGGAAACGCTGGAGGGTCAGTGATTTAACTTGTACTTTCAGTTCCTGAATATAGAATGAGGGAGCAATAGCAAAATCACTCCTCCGTAGTTCCTAAGTCATTCTGCATCTCCTGTATTTTTTTCTCCTTGTTCCTCCACTCAAATTAGTGCCAAGAGATGAGTTAATTGTGTTGCCTGATTAAGCCACCTTATGACGAAAGTGCTTTATATAAAAACTAAACAGTTGGGAAAGAGCTACCAAACATTGTAAGTGTATCTTGGAAACACAGGAGAAAAATAGACTGTTCGGTGCCCCATCTATAAGTCTCTTGTATGATATTCTAAACCAGTGGTTCTTAACCTGGGCGATATCGCCCCCCAGGGGGCGATTTCATTTTTCAGGGGGGCGATGGATTGAAAAGGGGCGATGTGGGGGCGAAGGAACCAAAAGGGGGCGATATGGGGGCGATGGAGCGAGATGTTTTGGGGACACTTTTCAGTCTTCCCCTGTGGCTCTGAGCCTCCTCCGCCATTTGTAGAGAGAGACAGAGGCAGAGAGAGGCACTTGCGCTTCCCCTCTCTGTCTCTCTCTCTCTCTCATGCAGGGCTCCTGATTGGCCCTGCGCCCGGGTGCCCCACCCCCTGGGAGCAGCGCGGCCATGAAGTCCCTTTCCCTGGCTGGCCTCGTCCGAGGTGCATGTGGCCAGCCCTCCTGCAAGCCACAGCCCCGAGGGAGAGGAGCCCCTGCGATCCCCAGCCAGCAGGACCATTGGCCCAGCTGACCGGGAAGGTGCAACGGAGTCCTGACTGCTTTGTCGGCGAAGGTGAGGTGAGCAGAATATGGGGGGGGAGGGGGCTGTCCCCGGGCCGCTCCAAGGGCAGCCGAGCCGGCCACACTGTCAAGCCCCCATGGGCTCGACATCCACGGGAAGGGGGGGAAGCATGCTCCAGGGCAGCGGCGGCCTACCGGCGGCATGGGAGGCTCCAGCGTTGGTCCTGGCGGGAAGCGGATCGTTGCCCCGGTTCCGCGGCTTCAGCCCGGGGATGCCGGCAGTGCGAGGGGAAGCTTGGCGATGCAGCCGACGGGCCGGGCGTTCTGCAGATGGCCCGCGGCTTGAGCCCGGGGATGCCGGCGGCGTGAGGGGAGGCTTGGCGATGGAGCCGACGGGCCGGGCGTTCTGCAGATGCCCCGCGGCCCGCGGCTTGAGCCCGGGGATGCCGGCGGCAGGAGGGGAGGCTTGGCGATGCAGCCGACGGGCCGGGCGTTCTGCAGATGCCCCGCGGCTTGAGCCCGGGGATGCTGGCGGCGCGAGGGGAGGCTTGGCGATGCAGCCGACGGGCCGGGCGTTCTGCAGATGCCCCGCGGCCCGCGGCTTGAGCCCGGGGATGCCGGCGGCGCGAGGGGAGGCTTGGCCATGCATCCGACGGGCGGGGCGTTCTGCAGATGCCCCGCGGCCCGGCTTGAGCCCGGGGATGCCGGCGGCGCGAGGGGAGGCTTGGCGATGCAGCCGACGGGCCGGGCGTTCTGCAGATGCCCCGCGGCCCGCGGCTTGAGCCCGGGGATGCCGGCGGCGCGAGGGGAGGCTTGGCCATGCATCCGACGGGCGGGGCGTTCTGCAGATGCCCCGCGGCTTGAGCCCGGGAATGCTGGCGGCGTGAGGGGAGGCTTGGCGATGCAGCCGACGGGCCGGGTGTTCTGCAGATGCCCCACGGCCCGCGGCTTGAGCCCGGGGATGCCGGCGGCGCGAGGGGAGGCTTGGCCATGCATCCAACGGGCGGGGCGTTCTGCAGATGCCCCGCGGCTTGAGCCCGGGAATGCTGGCGGCGTGAGGGGAGGCTTGGCGATGCAGCCGACGGGCCGGGTGTTCTGCAGATGCCCCACGGCCCGCGGCTTGAGCCCGGGGATGCCGGCGGCGCGAGGGGAGGCTTGGCCATGCATCCAACGGGCGGGGCGTTCTGCAGATGCCCCGCGGCTTGAGCCCGGGAATGCTGGCGGCGTGAGGGGAGGCTTGGCGATGCAGCCAACGGGCCGGGTGTTCTGCAGATGCCCCACGGCCCGCGGCTTGAGCCCGGGGATGCCGGCGGCACGAGGGGAGGCTTGGCCATGCAGCCGATGGACGGGGCCGTCGGCTGCATCACCAAGTCTCCCCTCGCACTGCCCGCATCTCCGGGCTCAAGCCGCGGGCCGCGGGGCATCTGCAGAATGGCCCGCCTGTCGGCTGCATCGCCAAGCCTCCCCTCACGCTGCCGGGGTCCCCGGGCTCAAGCCGCAGGCCACAGGGCATCTGCGAAATGCCCTGCCTGTTGGCTGCATCGCCAAGCCTCCCCTCAAGCCGCCGGGGTCCCCGGGCTCAGGCCACAGGGCATCTGCGAAATGCCCTGCCTGTTGGCTGCATCGCCAAGCCTCCCCTCACGCTGCCGGGGTCCCCGGGCTCAAGCCGCAGGCCACAGGGCATCTGCGAAATGCCCTGCCTGTTAGCTGCATCGCCAAGCCTCCCCTCATGCCGCCGGGGTCCCCGGGCTCAAGCCGCAGGCCACAGGGCATCTGCGAAATGCCCTGCCTGTTGGCTGCATCGCCAAGCCTCCCCTCATGCCGCCGGGGTCCCCGGGCTCAAGCCACAGGGCATCTGCGAAATGCCCTGCCTGTTGGCTGCATCGCCAAGCCTCCCCTCATGCCGCCGGGGTCCCCGGGCTCAGGCCACAGGGCATCTGCGAAATGCCCTGCCTGTTGGCTGCATCGCCAAGCCTCCCCTCACGCTGCCGGGGTCCCCGGGCTCAAGCCGCAGGCCACAGGGCATCTGCGAAATGCCCTGCCTGTTGGCTGCATCGCCAAGCCTCCCCTCATGCCGCCGGGGTCCCCGGGCTCAAGCCGCAGGCCATGGGGCATCTGCGAAATGCCCCGTCCATTGGCTGCATCGCCAAGCCTCCCCTCGCGCCGCCAGCATCCCCGGGGTCAAGCCGCGGGCCACGGGGCATCTGCAGAACGCCCCGCCCATTGGCTGCATTGACAAGCCTCCCGCGCCACGCGGCGCTCCCGGCAATCCGCGACCCACAGGCATCTGGCTGTGCGATGGCCGCTGGATGCTGGGCAGTTGACTGGGGCGGAACAGCGGGGTGGGGGAGGCTCCCCAGGGAGCGGCCCGGGGATGGCCCATGGAGCGATGCCCCAGCTGGGACTGCCGAACGGAGCGGCTTGGGGAGATGCGCTTTACATAGCCTCCCCCCACCCTGCTCTTCTGTCCCAGTCAATTGCCCAGCATCCGGCATTTGGCCGTGAAAAGCAGCCATCCGGGACCCAGCCTGCCTTCCGCCGCCATCCAGCACAGGCGTTTCTCCCTAGCCACGTCTCTTGTTTCAGTCCTGGCTGGGCCGGCGGCCGGTGGGGGCATCACTCCCTGGGCCGTCTCCGGGCTGCTCCCTGGGCAGCCGAGCCGGCCACGCATCTCCCCGGGCGCCTTTCGGCGCCTTCTGCTGCCTCCTGCCCCCTCCCCGCCCCTTCAGCGCCGAGAGAGAGATGGGGGAGGGAGGGAGAGGAAAGAGAGAAAGGGAGAGGCGAAAGTGAAAAAGAGAGAGAGAAAGAGAGAGGAAAGAGAGAGAGAGAGAGGAAGTGCAAATGCCTCTCTCTCGCTCTCTCTCTCTCTCTCTCACACACACACACACACACAGAGTGGGGGAAGAGGACTGGCAGACCAAGGGCAGAAAGAGGGAGAGAGAGGGAGGGAGGGAGAGAGAGAGAGAGAGAGAGAGATCCTTTTGACATCTAAAATGAAGATAACACTGAGTGCGTTTTTCTAGTGTTCCAATGGAGTCGAAAATTTAATTTGCAGGTAGTGCCTTTCATTTCGAAGACCTCTCAACGTGGCCGAGAAGAGGAAGTGTCGCCAATATTCAACGGAATACCTAAAATTAGGATTCATTCCATCTCCTTCCAACGTACAGCTTCCGTTTTGTCTTCTTTGTGAGAAAACATTTTCAAATGAAGCGATGAAGCCTTCCCGACTGAAAGAACATTTTGTAAGAATTCATTCGGATAAAGCCGACAAACCAGCATCGTTTTTCCAATCCTTAAAGGCCAAGTTTGAGGGTCGCAGCACTGTTGGGAAGTTATTTGGAAAATCGTCACTCAACGCCAACAAGGGGCTCATTTGTTCCTATGAAGTATCTTTGTTGATAGCAAAATGTGGCAAACCTCACACTATCGGAGAAACGCTGATTTTACCAGCAGTGAAACAGATTGTTGCCACCATGTTGGGGCCCAGCGCAAGCACCATCACGCAATCAATTCCTTTGAGTAATGACACTGTATCAAAAAGAATTGATGAAATGGCTGCTGATGTGGAAGAAAGACTTATTGACACCTTGAAAAAAACAGAATTCGTGATGCAGATTGACGAGTCAACGATTCGTGAAAATGAAGCCTTGTTATTGGCTTATGTCCGTTTCATCAACGGAAATGAAGAGATCGGGGAAGAACTGTTATTTGTTCGAAATTTAGCCACCGACACAAAAGGTTCTTCGATATTTAAAAAGGTTGAAGAGTTTTTTAATGAGAAAAACATCCCTTTGACAAACGTCGTGGCATGTGCAACCGACGGAGCTGCATCCATGGTTGGACGATATCGCGGATTTCAAGCTCATCTAAAATCGGTTGTACCTGGAGTTATGACTGTCCATTGCGTCGTTCATAGACAGCACCTTGTCTCAAAAAATTTGAGTGGCCGTTTGCACGAGTCTCTACGTTACGTCATTAATGCTGTGAATAAAATTAAGTCGCATGCCTTGAACAACCGACTTTTTCACAAGCTTTGTGAAGAAAATGATGAGGAGTTTGAACGTCTCCTTTTGCACACCGAAGTAAGATGGCTTTCAAAAGGAAAGTGTTTGCGGCGATTCCACGAACTTTTTGACACAGTTGTCGAATTTCTTGAATCCATTGACCCAAGTCTAAGCAATTCTCTTAAACTTCGACGTCTGGATGTAGCTTATCTCGCTGATGTTTTTGACAAGCTGAATGAAGTGAACGTAAAGCTGCAAGGAGATAAAATCAATTTTGTTAAGGCCAAGGGAGTAATCTGCTCATTTATTTCCAAATTGGACCTCCTTGCAAGCAATATGAGTCGCCAGGAGCTGTATCAGTTCCCAAGCCTTGGTAATGAACGTGAACTCCAAGGAGAAGATTTGGACGTTTTTTGCTGCCACTTGAAGCAACTAAAAGAAGATATGGAAACCAGATTCTATGATCTGATAAATCTGGAAGTGCCCACTTGGATGCTAAATCCTTTCACAGCAGACTTTGCACAACTTCATCCCAAACTGCAAGAGCCACTGACAGATCTGAAATACGACTGTGAAGCCCAGTCACATTTTCAGAGTTACGGCTACGAAGCTTTTTGGGTGAAAATGAGGAACACTTACCCAATATTGTGGGAGGAAGTTAAGTTGCTTCTTTTAGCCTTTCCTTCCACTTACTTAGTGGAGAGGGGCTTCAGTGCCGTCCAACAGATCCTTTCTAAGTCAAGGAACATGTTGAAGATCTCTGAGCGCGGTGATTTAAGAATGCGATTAACAAAAATGGTTCCAGACATCAAGAAATTGGCATCAGCTCACCAAGCACAAGGCAGCCATTGATGTTCTTTTTTTTTTGCTTTTTGTGTACATACATTTTTTTCGTTAATAATTGTCTGAGCTTTTATCGTTGAATTTGCTTGCATTGGATTTCACGTTCCAGTTTGAGTTTTCGGCTTTGTTTTTGAATTTTTGTTGTGCTCTGTAAAACATTTTTTGTGTCTCTTTGTATTGTACTTTTTTAGCGTGCACTCCAGTTTGATATTATATTTTCTTTGTGTCTTTTTAATCCTTTTTACAGTGTGCGTGACTATATATACTTTCCTCGAATCTTAATTTAGTTTCAGAGTTTTCGTCTTGAAATTCTTAGTTCCTGCATTGCGGTTTGTTCTTATGCCCTTTTTATATTTCTTTTTGCGTCTTAAATTTCACTTGTAATTCAATCATTAAATGTTACTGTTTTTCTTTTCGGGCATTTCACTTTCTTGCAATTGAATTTTGTTTTCAGTGGTCATTACATTTAAGTGTCTTGAATAAATAAGATAATAATGAAATACATGTATCACGAAGTTTGGGAATAAAGTGACGGGTGGCACCAAATTTTTCACACAGTTGAGATATGGGAAAAAGACTGGAAATAAATTATTTGCATCGATATGTCCTGATGACAATTTTAAAGAAAACAAAAAAAAGTGTTTGCATAAATTGAAGAATTATTTCCTATGTTGTGATTGAGAGGTTATGTTGGGGGAGGGGGGCGATGACAACTTCCTCATTGGCTCAAGGGGGCGATTCGTTCAAAAAGGTTAAGAACCACTGTTCTAAACCACAGGGATTTATATGAATACAAGTAATCCTGAGCCCAAAATTTCTGTTGCTAAGCAAGGCAGTTAAATGAGTTTTACCCCATTTTATAATCTTTTTTTGACATAGTTAAACAAATCACTGCAGTTAAGTGAATTTTGTGGTAGTTAAGTGAATCTGGATTCCCCCATTGACTTTGGCTTGTCGGAAGCCAGCTGGGAAGGTTACAAATAGTGATCACATGACCCCAGGATAGTGCAACTGTTATAAATATATGTCAGTTACCAATTGCCCAAATTTTGACACATGACTGTGGAGATGCTGCAATGGTTCTAAGTGTGCAAACTGATCATAAGTTAGTTTTTTCAGTGCTCTTAAACAGTCACTAAATGAATGATTGTAGCTTGACTACCTGTAGTCTCTTTCCATGTAATTTGCTAACAAGTACAAATGTGATATACTAGAGTGCAAAGAATAAAATAAAATGGCACAAGGAAAATAGATTTCAAGAGGCAATTGGTCTTACCATAATCTGATAAGTTTATGTCATCTTCCTGAAGTTGATTATCTCTGGCTTAGGACAATGTATATCTATTACAGCTTGTAAAATATAGGTTTTAGCTTAGCTCACTATGTTACAGTAAATTATTGTTTATGGAGCAAAATATAGGTTAGCACAGATGAACTAGGTTAACATATCTGCCATCTGGATGTTGGGCATTTTACACCTTGAGTATCAAAATCGTAAGTTTAGGAAGCCAAATTAACAGTATGAAATCATATTTCACATTTGTCCTTACAGGAGGAGTAGAAAAATGAAGCAATAACATTTTGTGAGAGGCCATTATTATGGCAATGATACCTGAATCTTGCAGCCATGTTTTGGCAGAGTTTGAATGCCTTAGTCCCCTGCTTTCTGCTCTCAGGCTGGATTCCAGTCGCCTGAAGGTGTGTTTCAGTCACAACTAACTATTCTTCTGCCTTTTCTCCCTTTTTGATTGTAGTTTGACATCCTATATATCAATAATGTATAATACATTATAATGCAACATTTATAGTTGCTGGTTTATTGTATGTAATCATGCTAGTTGGTGTGCAACAAACAGTTTTGGACAAATAAAAGTAAAAAGCAAATTATAAAAATGGATAACAATGGAATTAAAGAGTGTAATTGCAAACTGCCGGAGGAAGTGAAAGGGTAATATTTTGCTCAGATATAACATCTGTAGTTTAGCCAGATTAAATGTTGCTTCCTGTTTCATTTTTCAGCTGTGTATTTGATTAATGGTCAGCCAAAATATTTTGAATGTTTCACTTTTTATTAGGACTTCTCAAAACAGATGGTTACAGATAGTCCTCAACTTATGACCAAAATAGACTGTTGGGTGCCCCATGTCTAAGCCTCTTGTATGTAGTTATTCTAAACCACAGGTAGGGATTTATATGAATACAAGTACTCCTTGACTTACAACCACAATTGAACCCAAAATTTCCATTGCTAAGCATGGCAGTTGTTAAGTGAGTTTTGCCTCATTTTATGACTGGTTTTGCCACAGTTGTTAAGTGAATCACTGCAGTTATTAAGTGAATCATGCCCTCGTTAAGTGACTCTGACTTCCCTCGTTGATTTTTGCTTGTTGTAAGCTGGCTGGGAAGGTTACAAATGATGATCAAACAATCCTGGGACAGTGCAACCATTATAAATGCATGCCAGTTATGAAGCGCCTGCATTTTGATCACATGACCTTGGGGATGCTGCAATGGTCATATATAAAATGATCATGTCACCCTTTTAGAGTTCCATTGTAACTTTAAATGATTACTAAACGAATGGTTGTAAGTCAAGGACTACCTATACTTAAATTAAGACCATTTCAGACAATCGTCTCTGTCCCTTTGTTTGTTTTAACCATGCATGTTCAACAAACCTGTTCAAAGTTGGGAAGACACAATAGTTTGTTTCATGTTAGATCTTTTGTCTGCAGTAGATTTACAATCACAAACACTGTCTTATTAATCTAAAAAAAAAGCAGAAGTATCTGAATTTTGCAGGTAGTGAAGAGGCATGCACAATACAAAGTTTTTTACTAAAAGTTATTCATTAACATCAAAACATAATGTGGTGTTTCTGAGCTGGACTATTTCTTTAAAGAATACATATACCCTCTTTTTTTGATTAAGGGCAGCATATAGTCATTGTGGTATGTATCAGGATACACCTGGTGAGATGCAAAGGGAAGGAAATGTCTCAAAGTAACGTGGCGCTCTGCCCATAGGGAGATATTTTTTGTCTTCAAACTCTCTCCATTTTTCATATTGGTTATCTCCGTACCCTAGCTCTTCTAATTTAGCCAGTCTTGTTACAGTGTTTTTAAATGTTAACTTATAAAAAAAAAAAAAGTCAGATGTGTGAAGGGGAGTGGGAACCACACAAAAAGCCTCAAGGAGTCACTCGTTTATGGACAATGTTTTATGCTAAACAGATCTCCCCTGCCTGTTTCTTGGAAGTGAAAATATGATTATATGAATCAGAAACAAAGTGAGGCATTTTAATAACAACTTTCCCTTTTCCCCCCTTAAGTGTACGTGTATAGGAGTTTCTCGAAAATGGTTAGCACTAGGCAGCTCAGGTGGAGGCCTAAATCTCATCCAGAAAGATTGTTGGAAACAGAGGCTTTTCCTCACTCATAAGGTAAGACTGAATTAACCTTGCAACAACCTTAGTGTAAGAATGGATTGCAATGGGCAGGAGCTGGGAAGGATGATTCAGAAAAACAACAATGAAAGAAAACAAAATTAATTTTAGAGGCCTAATACAGGTAGTCGTTGCTTAATGATTTGTTGCTTAACAACTGTTCCAATCATGATGACACCCCCCCCCAAATTACCTGTGATTCATCCTCAAAGTTATAACTGCTGCACACACACACACACAGACACACACACAGATCACATTTCACGTGCTTGGTAACTGGCTCACATTTATGATACTGCATATTTGGTTGCAGTTTACCACAGTCATGTGACCACTATTTGTGCTATTTTTGCTAGTTTCCAGCAAAAAAAAAAAGTCCATTTGGGAGAATGGATTTGCAACCTGTATTACTTTGTTCATTGATAAAGCTTGTGTAACGCTCATGTCTTGAGTTTTTTGAGGGTTAAGAGGTTAAAGAAAATCCATTTAAAATCTTAGACCTTAGAGTACAAATAGGTAATATCAGCTGTTATGATTGGAGTGGATAATTTAAAAAAATGTATGTGGTGTAGGAATCAGACATTGTGGAAACAATATGCTACCTAGGATAAGTCTGATCATTTTATCTCCTTGTAGGAAGGTGCCATTTCCTGTGTTGCCTTTTGTTTACATGATGAGGATTATGTTGCTGTAGCTACCAGGTAAGGACATGTTAACTAAATGATTTATGTACTGTCCATGATGACATTTTGGCAAGGGAAGATTTATTTCAGTGATGCAGGCAAGATGTTCATATATGTGCTGAGAAAAATGAAAGTGAAATGAATGTTAAAATTAGAGATGTCCAGTCTTTTTTCCAGGCTGCTCATCCATTTAACTAGCCTTTTCAGTTAATAGCACCGTATATTTAGAACTTCAGATGCTCCACTGTCCTACCACTCATTTGTGTGCATGGGATGAAGAATAAATATGTACACTATCAGCTTGTCTTGGTATCCAGAAACATTGGATGGTGTGATTAGTTCTGACTTGCAAAATATCATAAGTGGAATATTATGTTCTCTTATACAAATAAGGGGAAAGAGAAGGATGAAATACTTAAATTCAGGTGTCAAACCATAGTTTGTCAGAACAAGGCTAATATTATTTGTCCTTCAGAACAAGCAAGAGGTAAGTGCTGCTTAGAAATAAGTCAGCATGTTCACACTGCCCCTTTTTCATGTATAATGTCCACAAGTATCTTTTGAATTTTATTAAATATATTCTATTGGCTCCAGGGTATTCTGTCTGCAAATAACATTCTGTTTGTGTAGTGGGATCCATTGGAGGAGGATTGCTAAGAGAAGAGGCATACAACTTCTTCTTCTTTTTATGTAAGGGCTGATCTTCAGTGGAAGAATTTGAAATGACTTCATTTTACAATTAACATTTGACCTCAATTGTATCTTTTAATATCTAATTAATTTGATATTATAAGGAATGTAATAGAATGAATGAATGGTGGCTTAGAAATAACAAAACTTTATTTTTACAGTCAAGGCCTTGTTGTTGTATGGGAATTGAATCAAGAGCGTCGTGGGAAGCCAGAGAGGATTTATGTCTCTTCTGAGCACAAAGGCAGAAAAGTAACAGCTCTTTGTTGGGATACTAATGCACTCCGTGTTTTTGTTGGTGATCATGTGGGGAAAGTGTCTGTGATCAAGATTAATTCCTCCAAACAAGGAAAGGTATATTTTCTTACTGAATATTGAACATAAGAGCTAAGCCTACAAACGTTAGCAAGTCTTAACAGTCAGGATTTCTGATCTCCAAGGTACCAACATCTTTAAAGAAAGCACAAGCTGCAACTTTGGGAAGTTAATGGGTTAATTTGTTTGAAGGATTTCCCCTTTATTCTTCTCAGTTTTAAACCCAGGAAGAGGTTTAGGTCTGATGAAAACTGCCAGGGTGAAATAGGTTGCTTCTGTGGTGAGCATAGGAGGTCAGTTTGTGAGGTGCGATATAATGGGAAATGCTGATTTTTGGTAGACTTTTTGGTCCAAACTCAATGGACCCAAATTTGACAGTTTGGATTAAAAAACAACAACATAAAAATACATTTTGGATTATTGTGGCATCCTTGTGGAGGATCCTTTTGTATTGTGAATTGTGTAAGAACATAATGTCTAAAGTATGATGCAGATTTCAGTTCAAAGAAGAAACTATCCTGGCACTGCATGCTCTTTTTTTTCTCCGGTTCATATTAATATTTAGAAAAATGTTTTCACTGATCCTTAGATATTAATGATGTGCAGTTCCAGACATTTCAAGTGTAACATGAAATGTACCTTAAAAAATGTAATTATATGTAAGTTTTCTTTTGCTTTTGTTTTCTTGAACAATTGATCTAAGTAATTTAATTTTGAAACTCCTGTTCTCGATGAATGGATTAACCAGGCATGTAAAATATGAGCGCATTTTCATTTTTTTCTATAGGCTGCTACTGCATTTGTGATGTTTCCCATTCATATTATAACCACGGTTGATTCTCGTGTGGTTCAGCTTGATTATCTGGATGGCAGATTGCTTATCTCTTCTCTTACACGCTCTTACTTATGTGACACGGAGAGGTAATTAAAATATTAATTACTGTCTGTGTAAATTTGATGTCATGCAGGTAATCTGCAAGGCACCTTTGAAAATAGTATCTTTCACTTAGAAATAAGGTTATATATTTTTGTCACACATCTAAAGGTAACATTAAAGTATGTGTGTTAGATCAAGGATCTCAAACTCAGATTGTCATGAGTTCTGCACAAGGACTAGTTAATTAGCCTGAAAGCTACAATATGAAAGTCTTGCATACATTGAGGTAATAGTAACTGAATTAGAAATAAGGAATATCATAATAACCTATAAAGCACAAATTAAATACTTTAAATTGCAGAACAGAGCTGTAACATAGTTTGTGGCTGCTTAGTTGGCAGCAATTTTCATTAACTAGAACACATGACAAATCTGCTTTTACTTTTTACTCTTGCTGAGCAGGAATCTTTCTTCAGTTATTCCCTCTCTCTTTGCCTTTTTGTCCCTCCACTGAGAGATTTGGCTTGCTTGCCTGCTTTTCTACTCCTTGCTCAGATTCTCAGTTTGGGTGGCCAGATCCAGCCCTTCTTCTCCTTGGTTACCTTATCTTACTCTTTCTCCAATCTCCCAGCTCATCTTCCCTGGCCAAACCTCATCTCTCTGCTGCCCTGTCAAGAGACTTTGGTTCCATTCCAGAGACAGCACCAGTGGCAGATCATGTGAATAATAATTAATTTTATATGCCACCCAACCAGCAACTCTGGTTGGTTTACAATTCCTAGAAAATTTAAAAACAATAGTACTAAAATAAAACAGCACAAGAAAGAACAATAAACAACAAATAAACTCAGAAGAGAACAGAAAGGAAGAAAGGGGTATCATTTGTCTGGGCAATGAACCAGGTGTTTAAGGCTCTTCAAAATGCTAGCACTGTAGGAGTTGTTTGTATTTTTTGGGGGGGAGAAAGCCCCATTCCAGAGGGCAGTTCTTCTGACATCCAAATGGGTAGCATTGTTTAATTGATGGAACTCGAAGTGTGCCAATCACGTCAAGATTGAACTGGTTGAGCATGATACTATGGGAGACAGATGGTCCCTTGGGTGACTAGGCCTTGTGCCATGTTCACCACCCTGGGTCTCTCTGTGAGGGAGATAGGCAGTTTCAAAATTAGATAGATAGATAGATAGATAGATAGATAGAGAGAGAGAGAGAGAGAGAGAGAGAGAGAGAGAGAGAGAGAGAGAGAGAGAGAGAGAGATAAAAATCCAGTGACTGGGCTACCCCTTTTCTTTATAGCCATCTCTAGCAAGGATCATTGTTTTTATACTAGAATCTTTCCATCATCAGATTAGTTTGTAAGCAGCTTTCAATCAGTGCTTGCAAAACTCTACAAAGAGGGAGCTACAGGTAGTCCTCAACTTACAACTATTTGTTTAGTGGCCATTCAAAGTTACCATAGCACTGAGAAAAGTGACTTATGACTGTTTTTCACACAACCGCTGCAGTATCTCCATGGTCATGTGATCAAAATTTGGACACTTGGCAACTGGAATGTATTTATGACAGTTACCGTGTCCTGGAGTCATGTGATCACCTTTTGCGACCTTCTGACAAGCAAAGTAGTAACTCACTTAACAACTGTAGCAAGAAAGGTTGTAAAATGGGACAAAACCACTGTCATGCTTAGAAACAGAAAGTTTGGGCTCAATTGTGGTCGTAAGTTGAGGATTGCCTATTTTATTTTAAAAGCAGAGTTGAAATTGAAAATGTGCTCTTTATAACGTTCCCAGAATACTGTCTAGTTTAAATAGCAAATTTCACAACCTTGTGATATCTTTATGTTCAGCTGTAACCTTCAGAGTGTTAAAGCCTGTACATTTTATAACCTTGAAGTATGCTGATGCAGTACCTCTACTAACTTTATTTACAAGGCTTTCAGATAATTTACAAGGCTTTCTATTTCTTTTACTCTGTCCTCTGCGGCAATCCAAGATAAAGTTTCATAAATAATTTGCTTTAGAGATTATGCTCCAAAAGAGGGTAAATATAATAAAATTTTAAGACTCGAAAGTGCACGTAAGTTCTGGCTGCCTCATCCTTCACATTCCCCAGAAGTCAAGCCAAGATAACACAGACAAGTTTTGATATTGTTCCTGCAACTTCTTCAATTTTCAGGAGTGGCTTTTGATACTATAGAAAAATAAAGGTCAGGGAAGAAGACGGGAAAACCTTGTTAACGTAAAAGACTTCCATTTTTCTGTTGTTGGGTGTAATTTCTTGTATTTTATAAGATAAAAAATAATATCTACTATACACACATACACACACATACACACACACATATATACTTTAAAATATGGATATACGAATGACTTTAAATCTTTGGGGTTTTTTAATAGTGTTCAGTAAATTTTCTTCTAAATTCTCATTGTTTTTGGTTAAATAGGGAAAAGTTTTGGAAGATTGGAAATAAGGAAAGAGATGGTGAATATGGAGCTTGTTTTTTTCCTGTTGGAAAGAGTGGGGCAAATCAGTCATTGATATATTGTGCACGGCCTGGTTCACGGATATGGGAGGTGAACTTTGAAGGGGAAGTGCTGAGTACACATCAGTTCAAACAGTTATTGTCATCACCACCTCTCCCTGTTATTACTATCAGGTATTGTTTCCAATGCAGCTATGGGATGTGTAGGTTTGAAAACTAGTGGGGTATGTGCCAGGCTTGGTTAATACTTGGAAAAGATTTCATCAGCATTCCAATATGTAAGTTAAAGTGAGAAGCTGAAACAACCTAACCTTATCAGTGCAAATTCTGTCTGTGACTTTGATAGAGTCATTCCAGTAACATATACCGTATTTTTCCGCCTATAAGACGCACCCTTGTATAAGATGCTCTGGCATGTGAATTTCTCTGCGCCGATCAGTTGAGCCGGCAAATCCGGATGCTCGGCCGGCCGACGATCTTGCCCCCTCCCCCCTCCCATTAGTGGCAAGCCCACAGGGGCTTGACACCTGCACCAGGCGGCGTGGCAGCCCACACAGGCATGCCCTGGGCTGCGGAGGTCACCATTATTTTTCCGTGTATAAGACGCTGCACTTGTATAAGACGCACCTGATTTTTGAACAGAGTGTTTGCAGGAAAAAATAGCGTCTTATACACGGAAAAATACGGTATACAAGATCATGAAGATTATGAAAAGGTGCCTTTAAAGTGATGCCAATTTGAATTGCTTCTGAAATTCCTCTGCTGATTCACATAGGAAGAGATCCACAACAAGTGTCTTTTCAGATTTAATGCATTTCATTAAAAGGCAGAAGCTTTTGTGAGAATTGCTCACTTCAACCATCTGGTGAAGTGAGGTGTAGCTTTCAGAAGCTTACACTTTTTAATAAAATGTGTTTGACAAGGTACTGTCGTATTCCTCTTCCTTCCTTGTGGTATCTGTCCACAGAATCATTTAAGAAAAGTGATATGGACAGGCAGGCAAAGATACACAGTCTGAGCTAGTTTTAGTGATACATCTTTTTATACAAATGATTATATAGAAAATCCTGACAATATCCAGTTGTAGAAACATTGCAAGAAATAGATTTATGTTGGGTTGATGTGCCAAGCTTTCAGATATTTGTCTGAAACTGTCTATAAAGTGTCACTTGTGATACTTATATGGGTAACATTTGTACATAATATTCTTTCTATTGTTATAGACCAATGCTTTAAATTAGAAAAAAAATGTTTAGGTGTTTGGAAACAATGTAAAAAAAATAAGGTAAAGTTTGGAGTAAAGAAAGTAAATGAATAGGTTCAAGAAAATAATTTAAAATAAAGTTATTCAAAATTACAAACAGTACCAAATCTTCAGCTTGTTGTGATGTAACAAAATAATCCAGAAGCATGAAATAAAACTGATGCAATTAGAAGAACTAAATTGTAATATACATAAATGTATTTTTTTAAAGGGAAGATCCAGAGTATAACATTTCTGCATGCTCTCCTCAGTCTTTGGCATTCCCCAGGCTGCTTTATTTAAGGTAAATGTAAAGCAACACCTCTATTTTTATAAATTGAAAATTCTTAAATTTTTATTTGATTTATCTTTTTTATGTATTTGTCAATGCTGCTAACATTACTTTTAGAGTTAGAATTAGATGGTGCTGGAGGGGAGGGGGAAGAATGTGCTTGGGAACTAGTTAGCCATAACAATATCTCAGTAGAGTATTCTTCAAGGTTGATTGTAATAAGAGGAGATAAGTAATGGCGGGTTATGGCACTTCAAATTAATTGGAGAATGTGATTAATGACTGTTAAATGAAGGAGTGAATGATGCTTAGATACTGTGTGTTTGGGGGAGGAGAATTCAGATTTTGGCTTCATCTATGTACCTGCCGAAGCTATGTTGCTATTAAAGATTCTTTAAGGAAAACAATGCCTCAAAGTTCTTTGAAGAGCTGCTTCTTTCAGAACCATGACAGTATTTATCTCCAAATATGTTCTGTATTATCCTCAAAACAACACTGTGATATTAAGAGATAGCGACACTTCACATATTGCATTAACCCATCATTTGCCTGCAGTGTTTATTGAATAAAGGAAAATTGGCTGGGTTTGCAAACTTGCAAGCTATTTAAATCATGGTTTATTTATTGGATTTTTTAATACCATCTTTACAAAACACAATAAATAAATCCTTATACACAGCCAAAATCCAAATAAAATCACATTATGGATTTGCAAGATGTATGAACAGAGATAGTAATTGTTTAAAAGTCATACTGTTTTCTTATCAGAATCGGGATTTAGTGGATAATAATAAAGATTTAGAATTGCATTGTCATAGGGACAATTTCTGTGAATTTTTATGACTCACAGAAACTTCTGCTCTTTTATTTGCACTAAAAACATTTCTTGCCCTACCAAGTATGACGAGTGCAGTGCTCTGTTTCTCTGCTGCAATGGCTTCTCACATTACACTTTTATCATCTATGCTTGTTTATGTGGAAACAGATGAGAATCAAACTTAGGCTTTTGGATAAGCCAACCTTGCTCTGTTTGAGAGGAAAGAGTCTCTTTCCCTCCACCTGTTTCTAAGGCAATGAATGCTTCTCATCATGCAGTTGGCGATGTTCGGATTTTGAAAAGTCAGAAATTAAGAATAATATTGGTGAAAAACAAATACAAAACATTTTGACCACACACATTTTCTTTACAAGCATTCTGTTTCCTTACAGTGAGCACTGTATAATGACATGGACAGAAAGAGGCATTTATATTTTCATTCCTCAGAATGTCCAAGTTCTCCTCTGGAGTGAAGTGAAAGGTAAATGTAGAGAAAATTGCTTTTATGCACACTTGAAAACAATGCCAATGAAGTTTTAGTATGCCCAAATATCCTCCTACAAAAGTTTTAAGCATTTATTGTATGACAAATCACAATTTAGTACAACTCTGTTTACTGTTATGACAGGGAAAAGCAACTTTGTGACCTTTGCAGCATCTCTCTCAGTCATTATTTATTTATTATTTATTATTATTATTATGTGCTTGCAATTAAGTCAGTCAGTATGCATTGTCCCTGTGCCTGACCCATTTTTTTCAACCTCCCCCAGATTGCCTAAATACACTGTATCTTCCTGAACTGTTTTTCTCTTGTGAACAGGAGTCCCTAAAATCTGCTAACCTCAAAACACCTTAATTGATTAGAACTCTGACTGTTTCCTAGTTGTTTTCCGAAATTGACGAGACTCTAAATCAGTTTCACATCTTTTTGTTCGCCTCCTAAACAGCTACATTGAGCTACTAGACAAACAGGCTTGCTGGCACATTTCTCTTTCTTTCTTTCTTTCTTTCTTTCTTTCTTTCTTTCTTTCTTTCTTTCTTTCTTTCTTTCTTTCTTTCTTTCTTTCTTTCTTTCTTTCTTTCTTTCTTTCTTTCTTTCTTTCTTTCTTTCTTTCTTCCTTCCTTCTTTCCTTCTTTCTTTCTTTCTTTCTTTCTTTCTTTCTTTCTTTCTTTCTTTCTTTCTTTCTTTCTTTCTTTCTTTCTTTCTTTCTTTCTTTAGATTTTTATTAATTTTCTCTTACATACATATATTAATTTTTCAACCAGCGTACTGTCTGGATTCAAAAACGCTAATTCCTTTCTATTTGTGATTTGTGCCTGCTTACTCTCTTTAATCCCTTCCTCTCCAATGAATGTAAATACAAACATAAATTCTTTTCTTGCTAATTATCCCTGTCCCGGGTGAATATTCCCTAGGGTGGGGTCTTGTCCTTTTACCTGGTTCCCTCATGACTCAAATTGTTGGAACCTTCTGCATCATTTGGGCCCACCTTGGTGTTTGGGTTTGAATCCTTCTGTTGCTGTCAACCAAAGGAAAACTGAAGGAAAATCATAAAGACAGTCACACTGACATGATTTTTCACTTAGCGGCTACTTTGCTTAATGATTGAGTTGCCAATCTTAGTTCTATCGCTAAAGGAGGACTACTATACCTCTGTCTTGTAAACTTGCATCTTAACAAATGTGTGCAGACATATATTGCATAGACTCAGGACATAGTGATTTGCAGTTCTTATTTGCGCAGTGTAATAGTGATTGACTTATTGCTGGTGATCTTCCCTCTCCTTTTGCTTTCTCTTTTACTTATTTGCTTAAATTGAAGATTTATCAACCTCCTTTTATTTAGTTCCTTAAATTATAATTAATTATTGAATTATATAAAGGAGGTCCTCCCTATAAGGAAAGAAAAAAGCCCAAATTCTGTGTTGAATAACTGTGATAGTCTAGACATCCTAGCAAGGCAGTAGAAAATTGTCTGTTTCTGATGAGGACAGATATGCTATCATCTTGTCCTTCACATGCCTGTAAACAGAACATTTTTAAGAGAAGAGCAAATTTATTCTTGATTATGATATATGTGCAGTATTTGAAGCTGGTTTTGAACTAAAGTTTTGACTAAAGTTGTAATATTTTTCTTTCTAGACATCGATGATATTGCAATATATAAAAATGAACTCTTCTGCTTACATACCGACGGAAAAGTCTCTCATCTCTCCCTTCTGACAGTTGAAAAATGTGTGGAACGATTGCTTAGAAGAAGCTTTTGGACTCTTGCAGCCAAAATGTGCTGTCTTTTCCAGAATTCTATTGTTTTGTGTCGGGTAATAACTGTTTTTGTGTAATGTTGTTTTTTATTCAATGTTTAATATATTCATTTTACTTAAAACAATTCTGATATCTTTTTTTTTTTTTTACAATATACATCCGTTGCTATGTTTTTTAAGTTAACTCCTCTTAAGGTGTGCAGCTGGCACAGTGGCTCGGCGGTTAAAGACCCTGAGCTTGTCAGCTGGAAAGCTGCCAGCCCAGGTTCGTGACCTGAGTGCCGTGCGATGGGGTGAGCTCTCGTTACTTGCCCCAGCTCCTGCCCACCCGGCAGTTCAAAAGCATGCGAATGCAAGTAGATAAATAGGTACCACTTTGGTGGGAAGGTAACAGCCTTCTGTGCACCTTGGCATATAGTCATGCTGGCCATAGGACCAGCAAGGAAATGTCTTTAGACAACGCTGGCTCCCTCGACTAAGAAACACAGATGAACACCACCCCCTTGAGTCGGACATGACTGGACAGGGGAAACCTTTACCTTTTACCTTTAAGGTTTACAGACTTGTTTTCCTTCAGACTCTCTAGGGCAGGGGTGGGGAACCTTGGCTGTTTTATGACTCGTGGACTTCAACTCCCAGAATTCCTGAGCCAGCATGGCTCAGCTTGGAAACCTCTCCCTTTCCCCTCAGCATAGCTGGCTCAGAAATTCTGGGAGTTGAAGTCCACGAGTCATAAAAGAGCCAAGGTTCCCCACCCCTACTCCAGGGATTTCAAGATCGTTTTGAATTATATGGGATGGGAGCAGGAGCTATAGAATTTTGTATTTCCTAAGCATATAGTGGATTATTTTTTAATACTTAGAATTTCATCTTTGTAAATTTGGATGATTTAAGATGGGTTTGTTTTTGTTCAGTTTGTTACTTAATCTTTCTAATATCAATTTTTAGAAATGCAATTTTATTGTTTCTTTAATCTCTTCAGCATCAGATACATATTATTTTAATCCTTTTGTTTCCTGTATGTTAGCTATAATTTTACTAAGAAAGCTATAATTTGTGCTGGACTAGAACTCACAATTTCCTGGTTTCTCTCTCTTGCAGGAGATTATGAGTCCTACTCCTACCTTAAGCAATAGACCAAACTGACTCCTGGAATATAAATTGGAATGACTAAACTATAATGTAATAATAAATAATGTTAAATAATTAAACCATAACTAATAATTTCTTAATAATGACTTATAAATCGTTCCAATTTATAGATTATTCTTTATAATCAATGAATGTGTAATATATAACTCTGCTATAATTTTATAAAGCCTTGAGGTTTTTTTCCTTAGACATTCATTTTGTGCATTGTTAGGCAAGAAAGCTTCTTCCTGTAGATAAGCTGGAACATCTGAAGTCACAGTTGGATCTTTCAACAGAAACTGATCTCATTACTCAACTTGAAGAGCTGATCTCAAAACTTGAGCCTTTAGATTCTGCATGCAGCAGCAGAAGAAGCAGTATTTCTTCACATGTAAATAAATTCCTATACATTTTTTTCATTATAGGTGTTACATTGGATATGTTAGAAAGTTGTCAAATATAGTATGTATTACATTTTTTTAAAATTGAAACCAACATTTGGCTTGTATGTTTTATCCCAAAAGTCTCTTGATTTGATAAAAAATTAGAGCATAATATGATTCAGAGAAATTCAATATGTATTTTGTCTACAATAAAAATTATCTAGGAACTCAACAGTTTTTCCTTCTGCAAATAATCTTTGCCACAATAGCACTAACAATGCACTTGCTATATTTACTTGTGATGTATTATTTGTGTTTGGGATAGTGCTATACTCTTGGGCTGTAGAAATGAATACTAGCCCCATCTATACATTTCATTTGCTTGGAAAGTTAAAAATATAATTTTTCTTGTTAAAATCTATAGGTCTTTAAAGCAACTTGGCTTTGATTTATCATAAAGTAAATGTTTTAATGTAAATTTAATTCTAGATGCTGCTTTATAAGAGGCAATGCATAGTTTATATTGTGGTTTTTTTAACAGGAGAGTTTCAGCGTATTAGATTCTGGAATTTATCGTGTTATTAGTAGAAGAAACAGTCAGTCTGATGAAGATTCTGGTTCCTTACATAGCCAAACCTTATCAGAAGATGAAAGGTTGAAAGAATTTCACATACAACAAGAAGAAGAACAGCTTGAACATGGTAATTTAAATGTTTGTTGGGTACTTTTATAAACATGCAGTTGGACATGCTTTGAATACTTGGAGAACAAGATTGCTCTAATTCCAATAATTTGGCATTATTTGGCCTATATAAATGACATTGAATTGACATCAAGATAGGATTGCACTGGTTTTGAATACTAATTTCATATTAAGACTAAATAATAAAAATGACAGCATTCTGTGCTATTTTCATAAGTGTTCACCCATATGTTTTGTCCCCTTTTCTTATTTAGCTGTAATTCTGAATTTTAATGAGCTGTCAGAAGTTAGCTGATTAGCTAATTCAGTGATCAGCTTTGCTCATTGTTCCAAAGCAGAATATGCTTTCTTTCATTCTGGCTTAGTGTGTTATGTGAGTCTAGCCATTGTGGTTTGTGAATCACAGTATGTGTAAATCTGGCCATGTTGGTTTATTAAAAGATCATGATTTAAAAATGGACATTATAATCTTTATATGCTTGATACATTTTAATATATTGGAGAATCCACATTTGGAGCACTTCCCTTTCTTCTTAATACTCTATTGCTTTCATAAACAGGTCTATTATTTATTTCACATGGTGTAACAGAATACAGCATTAATGCATCTTAAAAGAGACTTTGTTTTTATATTTATGCTGCTTCTGGCTGGGAAATCCTTGTGAGGTCCAGCAATCAGAATGTATAGACTATTTAGCCATGACAAAGTCACGTTGCCTGGGGTTGTATCAGGCGGAGGCTAGTCTACATTGCTCCCCAGTAGGTCTATGCAAAATCCATAAGATTGGTAAAGAACTCATTGATTCTGAAGAACTCCGGAATGTAATGTTCTTCTCTGAACCATGCTGAACAAGATTAATGCATTGTAGAGTTGTATACATTGTAGGAAGAGAATTGTGTTACTCTACCATGGCCAAAAGGAGTCTAGTAGCATCTTGTTAGTTTAACAAACTTTATTAAAAGACGTAAGCTTTCATGAGCTCACCTCACTTCAGCAGCTGCATCTTATATAGTGAATGGCAGTTCACAAAACTTTTTTAATAAAAATTTGTTGGTCAGCTACAGTGTCTTTTGAGTGTTGTACTGTACTGTATACAGTATGTTTTGAGTTATTTGCCATATGGCAATCTTAAGTTGCGACTAGAGAAACACCATATTTATTTTGTATGCTGTGTTTTGTGAGCACTGTGTGGTAACATTGATAATATGTGGCTGTTTATATAATAAGTCAAGAGTCTGTAGGAATTCTCTAGCTTTCCCATCCAAATAATAATTAGATTTGACTCTGATTAACTTTCAAACCAAGATAAGGCCAGGTATGTGCTATCACCTTGTAAGCTATAATATATTATAATTAATGTGAAAATTCATTGATAACTTTTTAAGTTTTGCATGTTTCTATGTAAAATTATACATACAAATTCATTTAGACCTGCTCCCTTATAAAAGGGTAATGGAAGTCTTTTCTATTTTTGTTTCAGTTGAAACCCTTTCTTTTAGAATATAAAAAGTCTTTTAATAATTAGTATGCAGATGGCATAAATTACAATATGAAGAAATTACATTCCTGACATTTTTCATTGTGAGACATATATAAATGAATGAATTCTAGCAGAAAATCCTGTTGATTTTTCCCCCATTATGGTTTGTCATATTCTAATCGTACCTTCCTGGGGAAAAGAAGTTTCTCTATTCTTTGGAGATTCAAAATGAATGACCGGTTTCCATTTTAATTTTAAAAGGTGGCAGTTGTGGCTGGAAAATTTTTAAAAATCTTATTTCAATCTGAAAAAACTAATGGGGAATGTCATGTGGCCATTCCTAAACATTATAGACAAATCACTTGACAAAATTCCTAAATGTTGTGGTTTTATGTCATGACTTTACATTTTAATTCTGTTCATTAGACAGCATATCTCATTCTTCTCTGGTGGTGGACAGTGTTCGGAATGAGACTTTTCTTCCATTCAGTATTCCATTGCCATTCCGTTCCCCATCTCCTCTCGTCTCCCTTCAAGCTGTTAAGGACAGGTAAAATTGTGTGTGAATTTTTTATCCATTACATCATTTTTTTTTGTTTAGTTTAATTTAAACATACCATATTAATCCATATCTTTTTTTCCCCCAACTAACTTTCAATTTGCTCAAAGCTAGCTAACAGAGACTGAAAGATTTCTTTTTAAAAAAATGTCAGGATGGTGGAATGAGCAATGGACTTCTCCAGGATGTATTTTGCTTGTGATATCTCTGAGTGTACTTAAAATATCTTGGGCCTTTGGGAAATGAGGGGTTTAGAATCAACAGTTGACCACGTCCTTCACAAGAAGGTGCCTGTACTTTATATCAGTTTTTTTTTTCTCCTAGCTTGGTTGTGACAGATCTCAATGGATCGACTCTGTCTTGAAACTCCATATAGTTTAGCTGGTCTTCTTTGGGACAACTTGGTTAGCTGGCGATAAGGGGAGTTCCCCACTCATACCATGTGCTTGCTCAATATAAACTTTCCACAGTCACCAACATTGTGATCAAAGGCTTCAGAAGAAAGGACTGTCCTAACCACAAGCACCTCGGGCTTTTTAGAACAAGCTGCCAGTGGTCTGTGGGCAGCATTAATTCAAACGATGTGATTAAGACACTCCTTCACTAGAAGGAGTGAAAAAGTTGCACGAGTTAGAGAAGTTTGTGTAAACCATATGGCGTGAGCGAAGCAACTTCTTCCTCTGTCACCAGCCAAGCAAATTGCCTTGAAGAACAAGATCTTCTGCCACAAGGAGGCTGCAGGGAGCCTTGCGACTAGACCAGGGGTAGGCAACCTTGGCTCTTTTATGACTCGTGGACTTCAACTCCCAGAATTCCTGAGCCAGCCATGCTGGCTCAGGAATTCTGGGAGTTGAAGTCCACGAGTCATAAAAGAGCCAAGGTTGCCTACCCCTGGACTAGACTGACTCGGGAAGATCTGCCACTCCTGATGGGGGAAGAAGAGCACATCCCTTGAAAAAGATACTTATGCATACCAAAAGCCCGTCTGCCATTTTGTGAATTTGTAAAGTAATAAAAAAGAGGATTGAAAACACTAACTGTGCAAACCTTGAAGTGAGATCTAGTCTGTGACAACCACAGATATGTGATGACAAAGCTGCAAGTAATATGTGTGTCCCTTTTCTCTGTTCTTTCTCTGGCATAATTTTGCCATGGAAAGTAGTCTGTTTCATTTACTTGGATGGCTAATTTTATGAACAAAATTATTTAACAAGAACATTTTTTGAATATAGAAATTGTTTTGGAGGTAAGAACCCCATACTTATTTACGGAATGATAGTTTTCTTTTTTATTGATGAGTCTCTTAAGATATGCTGACTTTTCCACTTACTCTTTATTCTGTACTGCTCATCTTTCCTTTTTTATAGTAATTTTACTAAACATTACAATTAAAAAAAAAGAAAACTAATTCTAAAAGAATAAAAAGAAAAACTGTAAAGTACAGAAAACAAAAAAAGAAAAGAAAAATAAGAATATAGTAAAGAAAAGAAATGTATAAAGAAATGGCTTCACCCTTCATCACAAGTATAAACAATTTTAGTAACTTATCACCTTCTCTTAAAATACAACAAATGATCTCTTCTTCCCATATCTCATGTCTTATCTATAAACAAATTCTTAAAGCCTCATTGTTCAGTCCTGATCAGCAAAAGTCCATTCAGGGTTACCGGAGATAATAATATGTCTACTTTATTTGATTGTACTTTACAACTAACTCTATATTTCTTCCTTGTACTTTTAACAATCTTAATCCTTGTACCTTGTACTTCTTCCTTGTATTTTTAACAATCTTAATCCCTTCAAATAATGTTCTAGGATTTGATTTTTCATTTTTTCTTTGTCCCTTCTCATAATTTAACAAGCCTCTTTTGTACATCCAGTATAGGAAAGTTATCTAGGTTACTTTTTTTGGTTTGTTAATTTGTATATCCCTTTTAATTATAAATACATCAACCGGTTTCATTTATATATCTAGTGTAGCATCTTTTATCAAATCATGCTTGTAGCCTGTCATTTTTTAAATCTACTTTCAATCAATCTCAGTCTTATCCAGCAAAATTTGTTCCTCTTCCATAGCAGCTTTTAAATACAGTCTGTCTATAATGGCAGGCACTTTTAAAATTAAGTTCTGGGTCATAGTTATCCTTCTGTATGTCCAATGTTAAAATACTTTGCTCCATTCTGTATTAGTAAGTCAAATTTAAGTGTTCTCCTTTAATTGAACCTTTAGTTCCTTCTGGCTCCATTTAATATTCAGCCTTCAAGATCCCGTTCTATCTTTCTTTCTTTTTTAAAAAAAAATTCAGAACAAAGACGTTTTCCATGATAAGGATTCTTATAATTAATTTCAAAATCTTATTTTAAATCCACTTGGACCTTTAGCCTTTTTATAACTTTCCAAAATCAATGTTCTAATAACCTTTTGCTGTTTATTCTGGAAAAAGATTTTTTAAAGTTCTTAAACTTGTATTTAAAACTTCTTTCACGAAAGATTGAAGAAAATTCACCTAATGCTGTAAAATGTGTTGGTTCAAAGCAATTAAGAAGCGATTTCCAAAAGTGATTAGAAAAGGAAGTATGCAAAGTCTATGTCCATAGAGGTGGCAACTGTAGTTTGAGCAAAGTTGGCTATTTCCTCATCTCCCAGAGCTCTAAATCAGCTGGAGACTGCTGCCTTGTAGTCTTCTTGCGAGGAGCACTTGGGGGCAATCTCAATTCTTTCCTTGTCTTATTCTCAAGTAAGAATCAAACTGGCAGGAATAGCCAACACTCCAGAAGATAGGCTTAAGATACAGAAGGATCTTGACAGACTTGAACATTGGGCGCTATTGAACAAAATGAAATTCAGTGGTAAAAAAAGTAAAGTTCTACATTTGGGCAAGAAGCCAAATGCCCAGGTACAGTATAGGTGGTACCTTGCTCAATAATAGTAACCGTGAGAGGGATCTCAGAGTCCTAGTGGACAATCACTTAAATATGAGCCAGCAGTGTGCTGCAGCTGCCAAAAAAGCCAACACAGTGCTAGGCTGCATTAACAGACGGATAGAATCAAGATCATGTGAGATGTTAATACCACTTTACAATGCCTTGGTAAGGCCACACTTGGAATACTGCCTCCACAAGCCCACAAGCAGGTTATCAATATTGTAGTACTTTATTACTTGGTATGAAGCATTGTTATCATGACTATTTAATAGAATATTTAATAAAATTATCTCCCATACATTAAGACTTAAAGTTGGCTGAATTGGAAGCTACTGATAGTGCAGAACAATAGTTCCTTTTATCTGTTCTGAACTTCCTATCATTTAGTTTCATGGAGTAATGTCCCACAAACCTTCAAGACATTGAAAGAGGAAATGAGATCTTTTCCAGGCACCAAAGCCTCCAAGTTGACCTTGAAGGTCAGAGGGATCCCAATATAGTATGGATATCAGAACTGCAGGAAGGGAGGAACTAGAAGAATTTGGTGACATTTCCTAATGGAAGTTCCTTTTTGTTCATGTATGATCTTTTAGATGTATTCTATTCAGTTAGAATAAACAGCTAAAACCACATAGGAAATGAATGTGACTTACAGTTAAAATGAAAGTAAAGTTTTATTACTTTTTTTTGCTCCAAATAGTGTTATGCTGTTTTGAGGATAATAACAAATTACTTGCAGGTTTTGCTGTGTTTTATTATTTATGCTGTTATTTGGGGGGGAAAAACCCACCTTGCTTTTTTAGTAATAAAAGTGATATCTAATTACCTGTGTGTGCCTAATATTACAGAATTTATTTTTTGACTTGCATATAGTATATGTTCTTGAGCTCAAGCAATTATGGTTAATTCTTTTATTTCTGAAAGCTACAATAAATGCACCCTCCCAGCTTCTTTTTCTTTGAAAAGATAATCACCAACAATTATTTAGATCTGTCTCTGGTATACTGTATATGCAAGAAACTGCTGGTGACTTTTTTCCAAAGATGAACAGCAGGTTTTTTTCTCTCCTTTCAAGTAATCCTTGCAGGATGTTTTACATTCAGCAAATCTAATCAGTGAAGTTTTTATATTCTTCTATATGTCTAGTTGAGCATGCAGGTTGAGATCAGACTTTGGAATAATCCTGTTAGGTCCAGTATTCATTCTCTCTAACCTCTCCCCTCCAACTATGTATGTTGATTTAAATCCTAAGAATGGTTCTGAAAACACTGAAATATTAATCACCACTATTTCAATTATAGATGTTAATACTGCTGGTAGTGTATATTTTCTTTGTAGGTCAATGCAGTGAACATCTATACGTACTGGCAATTTTTGTGTATTTTAGAAAATATACATATTTAACAAATCTATTATGAGTGGTAGAGAAGTTCACTTAATTCTGACATTTATTGCTTGCAATATTCCATTTAAGTTTGTTTGGTTCAGACCCCAAAAATGGTAAAATATATTAGAATCAAATTGCAATTAGATTTAATAGATTAGATTTTAAGCAAGTTACTTGAATTGAAATAATGAAAAGTTTTAGTGGCATTTATGTTATAAAAACTTTGGCCAGTGTTTTGATTTTCCATAGTGGAGTTTAGGCATTTTGTTAAATATTTAGATGAAACGTAGCAGTCAAGGATGCTTCTACACATTTTAAGTGTAGAAACAGTCCTTTTTTCTGTGTTTTGCTTTAACAATCGAAGATTGGGATGATTTTTAGTGATTCAGAATCTATGCTGATGCTTAACTAAATTCTCTTTCTTCATATTTGCTTAATACTACAAATGTGGCATTAAACCTACCCACTTTCCTTTAGTATTCTGCTCTTTCCGAGAATCATACCATTTTTGCTTTGATGTTTAGTGTTTCTAGTTTTGTACGGAAAACCACAGAAAAGATTGAGAAAATCGGTACCCTTCATCTGAATCCTGATCGAATCAGACAAGATGTTAAAGATGAAGAGCCACTCTTAGAAGTGCCTGCCAAATTAGAAGCTCAGCTTCTGGAAAAAGAGTGAGTCCAATTACATTTCACCCTGTGCCAAAAACTTCTTTTTCTTTTGGTATGATAATGAATTAGGCAAACTACTGCTTTGTCAGTTAGCTATGAGAACCTTACTAGACTTCTCATATTGCAGATGCATGCCTAAAAGGTCTCATTTTGATCCGTTTTAAAATGCCATTTGAAATTACTATGGGAATTGAACTGGGATAAAAAATTGCAATATAAGGTGTAATTTAGATTTTAAGAGCTGTTTGTACTGTTGAAATGTGAAAGACTGAGTGCAGAAGTAATCACAAGACTAGACTGATCTTTTAAGTGCTCCAGAACTGTACAGAAATGAAACAAAAAAGAGGATTTTTTTTTAACATGCACCTATTATTTATTAAAATGTCAAGAGTTGAGCTACAGAGCCAGTCTCCAGAAGAGGATTACTTTAAAGACCTCAAAGCAGTAACTACAGAAACTCTGTAAGTAAATTAAGGTCTTTTAAAATGAAACATGTATACTGTTATGTATTCCTTTGAGTAATGACAGATTAAATATAATAGACTGATTTGTAGGGTATATTGGGTGGGATCAGACATGTTCTGCATGTAGATGAACTACATCTTTCTGTGGAAGGAATTCTAATCCAGCAGAGATGTTTGCTGGAAGAAAAGGGTGGAAAGATAATTTTCACAAAATTCTCTTCACTCAGAGCGGATTGCAGATGGCTGGCATGTATATAGCCTATAGGGAGAAGGTGGAATTGACAAAAAGCATTTCCCCCTTCTGTACAGAAGGACTTCTATTTGTGTATGCATATGTATTTTGATGTAATCCAACTTGAATATTCAGTTTGAATGTAAAGATTTTTTTCAGTTCAATTTCTTCTGGAAGTTGAAGGCAGTATGGAAGTTCACCATAATTTTGCTAGATCAGAATATGGAAGTTGCACAGACAGTTCAATGCTATAAGAAGAAAGAAAAAGTTTCTATATTTTACAGAGGCTTTGAGAATCCATCCATTGAAATTTTACATGTAGTAGCCGGATTGTGCTGAAACTATTAATCATTGCAATTGCAATAATTAAAATATAAGTAAAATGTCAATGAAAAAAAGGTGGCAGGCTTCATAATTGTGTTTATTTGAATAATTATACATTATGATAAAGAAAATAAAAAGGGTATTTGAATGTTGTAGTCCATTATAAGAGTCTGAAATAGAATTGCAGTATTAGCTCAACAGAATTCTTTGCCAACAGTTTTGTAGTCACTAAACTACAAATTGAATATCTTTCATTTTTTAAAAGGTCCAGACTCCAGGATCCACTTGTTTTGTTACAACCACAAAACCTGAGGGCAGTTTTGCTGGATTGGATTCCATTTCTAGAAGAAACCTGTGGATTAAAAGCAGCAGTCATTTTAAATAATGAGACAACTGAGGGAGACAAAGAAATGCCTTTGCAACAATCTGAAGACAGAACTTTTCAAGAAAATGTGCTAAAGGATCAACATAATGAGCCTGAAGATAAGGAACTGAACACAGTATTGGGAATAAATGGTGAAAGTGAAAATCCAAATATAGTACAGGGTGAAACTTGGGAAGAAAATACTAATTCAGTTACAAATTATAACGCTGGTAATATACAATATGAACAGCCTTTGAGGACAGAGACGGTTTTCAACCAGCCTTATCAGATTAATCCCCCATTTTTTATAGCACAGAACATTAAAAAAGATCTGACAGAGCTGACAACTTTATGTTTTGAATTAAATATATATGAAAGTTCACAAGTAAATAATGAGCCATGTGTGTTACCCGATGGTTCATGTGTCCTGGCTTCTAAATTCATTAGGGACTATTTTTTCCTCCTTGATTTAGAAAGGTTGAAGAGGTGTATTATTAACTGTCATAACAATCATCCTGAAGTCTGGGATATCTACATGGAAGGTCTTAAAGGCAAGTAATTTTCAGGATCTTGTGTGTTGATGTCTATCCATTTGGTAGAGTTGTGTCTTCTAGAGAAATTTGTAGAAAATCTTTGGAATTAGATCTGTGGACTGACAGTTTCCCACACTTACCTTGGAGATTTCTTCTGATTTGAATTATAACATTCAAAATTCCTTGGAAAAACCTATTATTATCCAGTGCATATAAGGATTGTGAGTGCAAGAAACCCACATCTAAACTTTCTCATGTCTTTTTTTTCTATGAAATTCATTAAGATAAAGAGAGAATGGTTGCACATTGATCTGAATGGAATCATTCTGGTTGCAACCTCCCATCTCTAGAATGTCTTTAAAAGTTGCTACTGTCCATAAACGATTAGAAGTTGCTAATAAACAATCAAATTCAAATTGTTAGTGTTAGTGTGACATGAAATTGGGCTTTGAAAAGCTGTCAGTAATATTGTATATTGTGCATATACAAAAATCCATTGACTGATTTGATTGAAGCACCAGATTGAATCAGAGGTTTGATTCCAAGGGGTGATCCAGTTGTATTGTCATCTTAAAAGCAAAGAGATGAAGGAGAGGTTAAACATTATAATCATATTAGTTCTTGTATATTTCAGTGTATTTAAATGTTATTCAAGTAATTTCAATTTAGTTTTAATTCTGGTCCCACCCATTTTTTTTGAATCTAGGAATGCCACTCAAGGGCCAAGTGCAGTCCTTAGTCCAAAGAAGATGCTGCTGCCTGCTACAGGTAGTCCTCAACCTACAACCATTTGTTTAGTGACCGTTCAAAGTACTGAAAAAAGTGACTTGTGACTATTTTTCACACATATGACCATTGCAGCATCCCCATGGTCATGTGATCAAAGTTCAGATGCTTGATAACTGGTTCATAATTATGCCGGGTGCAGTGTCCCAGGATCATGTGATCACTTTTTACGACCTTCTGACAAGCAAAGTCAACGGGGAAGCCAGATTCATTTAACAACCGTGTTACTAATTTAACAACTAAAGTGATTCACTTAACATCCGTGGCAAGAAAGGTCATAAAATGGGGCAAAATTCATTTAACAACTGTCTCGCTTAGCAAAAGAAATTTTGGACTCGGTTGTGGTTGTAAGTCAAGGACTACCTATACTTCTAATACATTAATTTTCCTTTGTCCCTCCATATTCCCTTATACTTTGGATTAGGAATAATTTAAAATAGATTTGATAAATGGGGAGGGGAATGAATACAATTCCACTATGAATGGAAATTCTCTCAAATAATACTGTTGCCAATGCATTTCGATCAGTAATGCTAGGACGTAAATTACTCATCAAGAAGCAATCAGTGTAGCTGAGTATATATGACCATAATTTAGTTATCATAACTACAAAAATATTTCCTGTATTTTCAAAGTACATGTTTCATTGCAAAATTGTTTGGATTTACAATGAAACATATGTACTTTGAAAATACAAAAAGTCTTACCTTTTCTGCAAAGTTGGTTTAAGATTGGCACTATGAAAATTAATGTTTTGCCTAATGTTGCTGTTAAGCGTAATGCTTGTAACATACAATTATTGATTTCAGAACTGACTTTGACTAGCCCTGTGACAATGGCCCTTGAAAATGGAGATATGTTGAAAACACTGAAGTTGCTAGTTGATTTGGGGCCTTGGGATGCTCCTGTTTTGCTGGCACATGCTGAAAGGTATACAGCATTAGAGTTGTTTGAATGCATACCATTTAATTCTTAGGTATTGTCACAGAAAAAAAATCATGTTCTTCTCGAGAGCCATCATCAAACACAATGTGTAATTTATGAAGAAATCTTATACTTCTGTACTTTATAGTGGAGATCTACAGTGGAGGAAAAAAATATTTGATCCCCTGCTGATTTTGTACGTTTGCCCACTGACAAATGATCAATCTATAGTTTTAATGGTAGGCTTATTTTAACAGTGAGAGACAGAATAACAACAAAAAAATCCAGAAAAATGCATTTCAAAAAAGTTATAAATTGATTTGCATTTTAATGAGTGAAATAAGTATTAGATCCCCTATCAATCAGCAAGATTTCTGGCTCCCAGGTATATTTTATACAGGTACCGAGCTGAAATTAGGAGCACTCTCTTAAAGGGAGTGCTCCTAATCACAGCTTGTTACCTGTATAAAAGACACCTATCCACAGAAGCAATCAATCAATCAGATTCCAAACTCTCCACCATGGCCAAGACCAAAGAGCTGTCCAAGGATGTCAGGGACAAGATTGTAAACCTACGCAAGGCTGGACTGGGCTTGGTGAGAAGGTGACAACAGTTGGTGCGATTATTCGCAAATGGAAGAAACACAAAATAACTGTCAGTCTCCCTCGGTCTGGGGCTCCATGCAAGATCTCACATCGTGGAGTTTCAGTGATCATGAGAACAGTGAGGAATCAGCCCAGAACTACGCGGGAGGATCTTGTCAATTCTGAAGGCAGCTGGGACCATAGTCACCAAGAAAACAATTGGTAACACACTACGCCGTGAAGGACTGAAATCCTGTAGCGCCCGCAAAATCCCCCTGCTCAAGAAAGCACATGTACAGGCCCATCTGAAGTTTGCCAATGAACATCTGAATGATTCAGAGGAGAACTGGTGAAAGTGTTGTGGTCAGATGAGACCAAAATTGAGCTCTTTGGCATCAACTCAACTTGCTGTGTTTGGATGAGGAGGAATACTGCCTATGACTCCCCACCGTCAAACATGGAGGTGGAAACATTATGCTTTGGGGGTGTTTTTCTGCTAAGGGGACAGGACAACTTCACCGCATCAAAGGGACGATGGACAGGGCCATGTACCATCAAATCTTGGGTGAGAACCTCCTTCCCTCAGCCAGGGCATTGAAAATGAGTTGTCGATGGGTATTCCAGCATGGCAATGACCCAAAACCCACAGCCAAGGCAACAAAGGAGTGGCTCAAGAAGAAGCACAACAAGGTCCTAGAGTGGCCTAGCCAGACTCCAGACCTTAATCCCAGAGAAAATCTGTGGACGGAGCTGAAGGTTCGAGCTGTCAAACGTCAGCCTCGAAACTTTAATGACTTGAAGAGGATCTGCAAAGAGGAGTGGGACAAAATCCCTCCTGAGATGTGTGTAAACCTGGTGGCCAACTACAGGAAATGTCTGACCTCTGTGATTGCCAGCAAGGGTTTTGCCACCAAGTACTAAGTAATGTAATAAGTAATAATACTTATTTCACTCATTAAAATCAATTTATAACTTTTTTGAAATGCATTTTTCTGGATTTTGTTGTTGTTATTCTCTCTGTTAAAATAAACCTACCATTAAAATTATAGACTGATCATTTTTGCCTGTGGGCAAACATACAAATCAGCAGGGGATCAAATAATCCCCCCCCCCACTGTACCAATATATTGTGATCATGCATGCTGTTGCATACAGTAGAGTTATTGTCATATTCCTTTTCATTTTTATAAATTAAATTTAAGCAAATGTTTGATCATTTTTTGCATAAGTAGTATGTAGTGCAAGTAATTTATTAAGCTACTAGTTCTAGGAAGAATTGTATTTTAAATAATTTTATCTTTTGTGTCTTATTTTAATGTAGGTTTTATAAAAAATTCGGAGAAACTTCTCTAAGGCCTTTGACCAGGTTCTATCCTTTGATTGGACCTTCAGATATCAAGCAAATTTGTAAAACTAATCCTGAACATTTTCTAGCATATTTAGACAGCCTTATAAAATCAAAGGCTGAGGATGAACGGTATGTATTATGTTTCCTTAATTTGGAGAAGAGATGCAAGGGATAGGATACAGGGACATGATAGAAATATTAATCCTATGTTAGTGACATTTGAGGAAAGAAAGTAGTATTAAGTTGGTATTAGTAATTGATAGGAGAAAAAATCATTAGTTTTATGATCTAGCTATTTTGTCAGCTCAAAAAGATATGCTAAACTAATACTACTGGTATACAATGCATTAAAACGTTTCCCATTTTCTTTGTTTTTATAAACTCTAGAATATTTGGTAATATTTGCTTTTTTTGCTATTTAAATATGTAAATACATTGTATTGAATCCAGATTAAAAAATGTGAGGCCTAATTAGATAGTATAACTATGACAAATTACAGAATTAATTATATATATATATATATTTTTCTAGCTTGTCATTTCTTAGATCTCTTCTCCATCCTGATTCATTACAATTGGAGTGGCTGTGTTTGGCAATGTCTCATGATGCCCCACATAAAACAAGCACAATGGATGCTCAAGGAAATCCACAGTATGTAATTTATTAGCTTTTCTGATTAACTATGTAGCTCCAAAAGTCTTTTTTCCTAGATTTCATCTATAGACTTTTCCTAAGGCCCAGTTTGATCAAATCCTAGCATAAGGAAATGAAATATGTACAAGTTATATTTTGCTCATTTTTAATTCCTCCTTAATGATAAATGAATATTGTAAAGCTGCAGTAAGCCATTGCTTTTAAATATGCATTTAAACTATGCCACTATTTGGAGTAAAAGCTCCCCTATCTTCTCCCAAATATTTTTTATAGTGCTAATCCAAGTAACTGCACATCCTAGACTGCATGATTCAGAAACCATGCTTAACATTTTCCAAATAATACAGACTTGGAAGCCCACTTTTATCTTCAAACAGATAAAGCCATTTGAAACTAGTTCCCCCAAAGTTTGGTATAATTACAACAAAAGTTCCAATAGAGTATTTCCTATCTGTAAACAGTATGTTCTAGATCACATGTAATGGGAAGCTGTTAAAAACAAGACTTGCTTTCAAAGGTTTATCGGTACATTTCTTTTTATTTTCTCCTTAAGCATGTTCCTTCTTTCTGTCTCCCTTTGTAGTATTTTATCTGGTTAATGGTGGTATAAAATATTTCCTCTAATAATATTGATATTATGTATTAATAATATTTATGCTCCCTGGTGATATAGATAGGAGCCAGGAAAATGGGGACCAGAGAGCAGGCCTTTCCTATGGTAGCCCCCAATCTTTTGGCATTTCAAAAACAGCCAATGTAATTATTTCAATGTGACTATTGCACTGTAGTCCACCCTGTCTGTCTTCTGATTAGAGCTGGGCATTAAAACTATAAACAAATATTGTCAGTGTAGATGTTGATTACAATTATTTATTGGGCCTTCTTTACAAAAAGCCTAATATAATTTTCAATTATTGTTTTCAGGCCACATTCGCATTTGTTTACTTGGGGGTATAATCAACTGATTGTACTTTTGCTTAATCTTCCAGCTGATATTGTAAGGAAGGAGAAAATGACTGATATATGTCGAAGCAATGGGTAATATGGAGTATTTTCTTAAAGCATTCTTGAAAAAACTTCATTTTAATCATATAATGTATTTTTTGTTTTGTCCTTTTTCATAATTTATCTCTTCACATAGTTCAGCTTCAGTGTGTGATAGCCATTTTTTTTAAAAAAAATATTTTATTATTTTTTTATAATCACAAATCCTTAATATTTTATCACCAACATGTTATCTGGGTTCCAGTATTTTGCTTACTAATACATGTTAAACTCCTTTCTCTCTACCTCTTTTTTCTAGCCATTGATAAAATGTATCCCATGTTCTAAAGTATTCTGAATCTTCTTTCTCCTTCATTTTCAATGTAAGTCTGTCCATTTCTGCACAGTCCAAAATTTTCTTAATTATCTCTTCCTCTGCTGGTAATTCTTCATCTTTCCAATGTTGAGCAAATACAATTCTCGCTGCAGTTAGTACATGTAACATTAAATATACACATTCTTTCTCATAATTTCCTGCAATTATACCTAACAAAAATAATTCTGGCTTAAAATCTACATGTTTTTTTTTATCATTTTCTCTAACCATATATGTATTCTTGACCAAAATCTTTTGGCTTTAGGGCATGTCCACCAAAGATGATAGTATGTGCCTGGTTTTTGTCTACATTTCCAACAATTGCTAGACATATTTTTGAACATTTTCGCTAACCTCATAGGTGTTAAGTGCCATCTGTAAAACATTTTATATATCCATTATTCTTGAACGCAACCATGCTCCCTATATATTTGTGATCAAATGGTGACTAATTTGCTTCTGTGTATTTTGTATTCTTATATGTTTCAGATACATTTGCTTTACCTATTACAATTTATTAAGTCAGTTTTAACTGATTTATTAAATCAGTTTTAACTGATTTATTAAATCAGTTAAAACAAACTTGTCTTTCTTCCTCTCTCCTTCATTCTTCTTGGTAGATTTTTTAAAATCAGTTTATTAGTTCAGCCCATAATTGCCATTGCTAGAATTTCATTTGTGACTGGTGATATATGGAAATCTTAATTATGGTTGCTGAATAGATTTTGTGTAACCATGTGTCAACTTTCAATGACCACATAGATTTTCTCAGGATGCATCTGAATAGAATACTTAGGAAGAAAATATTGAATTATATACAGTAATTTGTTATTTTAGTTTGACTAAATTTGAAAATTGAATTAAATTTGCCTATAAAAAATACAAACCTGAAAAATTTAAGTGTGAATGGTTCCAGATACATACATTGATTGAATTTAGAAACTCAGCTGTCAACTTGTTTTCAGTTGGGTCTAATATTTGGACTAGATTGTATCCCAATTTCTTAAACTGATAATGAACTTTGAAATTTTTTTTTGTAGTGAATCACTCAAAAGTGTACAATTAATAGGAACATGTTTTTGGAAGAGAACATCTCCTAGTTTGACTTGTCCTTTTTATAAAGATGTTAGTTACAAAGTGTACATGCTCTAAGTCATTTCCTGATATAAGTAGTCAATTTATTCCTTACATAACGAGGGGCATTTTCACTCTCTTGGATTTTCTTTGTTTTTTCTTTAAAGGAACTGTCCCTGTCACCACTTGTACCATAACATTCAGCTTGCCTCAGTAAGTTATGTCCAATACAACTAAAAAGGAAATTTTTCAAGGCTGCAAAATTAAATAAAGTCAAATTATCAACAGCAAGGATAAAACTCAAAAGCATAGTCCTCTTCTGGAAATTACAAAATACATCTGAGTTAAAACATTCTTTAACATACGATCATCATCATTCATATTTAAAATGATGCCTATTTACAAAGACTGTCAGCACTTGTGCAATGCTCAGCCTCCTGAGTTGCTATCTTGGAGATCAGAAGCTAGTACCAATTTCTCCCAAGGTTCATCCCAATTTCTTATTTAGTCTTTTTGACTGAATTTCTATGGTTTCTGGCAACTACCTTGTATCCTTTGCTTATATGACCTCGTTCCATTTTCTAGATGTGTCTTTTTCTTTACAATGTTTTAGAAGCCTCTTATTCTATCCATATTTGTCTCTAGATTTTTCGTTTTCCTTTTTAGTGGGAATTGTTCGTATTTACACTTTTAGTGACACAATCTTTCTGGACACTTCCTCTTCAGGATTTCAAGCCACTAGATTTTACCTACCTTCTAAGTTTAACAAACTGCAGTCTTCTGAAATCCAATATACAATATACAAATCTGACTCCAATATACAAATCTGATTCTCCTCTGTTCTTCTCCTTGATATTATGAACATGGTCATTTTTGTCATCTTTATTTCTTCAACCAATTCTTCTGTTAGTCAGGATTTCATCCAAGATAGCAGACCGCCTTATTCCTTTTTCTACCTTCTGCAAATTTTGGGGATCATTGTCTTGTGGCAGAGTAGATTTCCAGATGTCAGTAAAAATGGAATACTGCAATGGAATACTGCATATTTGAAAACTTGATCATCTGGCACAGTCTTCATCTATATCTTCTGCCTGTCCAGGCTATTTATAATAAACTCCCATGATAATTGTGCAAATTTCTCCAGATGATTTCCATGCTCCAATTCATTAATGTCTGTGCACTTGACAATATATGGTATGATTTGTGATTTGTACTCTGAAGTTATCTATACAATTAGTTGAAATAAATTATTTCAACTTCTTATTTAAGCTGAGTGCCAATTTAGAACTATAATCTAATGTTTCATTTTACTGTTATAGCTTCTGGCCTGGATATCTTTCTCTCTGTTTGGAGTTGGATAGAAGATCAGAAGTATTTACGAAAATTGTTCATTTGGATGACATGGAGTTGTTGAACGCCAAAGATGGTTAGTTTAATTTAAGAATCAATTATGAATATTAAGGCATGCGTTTTAATTTATTAACACTGAAATAAAACAATTTCATATAACAAAAACCCCTTCTTTTTGAAATTCTATTTAAGGAGACATTACAACATAAATTTTGTACTCAATGTAATTTTTTAAAATATAGTTCTGCTATAAGGTAATTAAAAAGCAATTTGTGGATTTTGAAAACCTATTTTGTTTTGTTTTAGATTTGTTATATCCATATAATTAGAGTAGAGTCAAAGTATTAGGATTTCCTAAACCTGCCCAGAGGCACTTGTTGAAACAGGCAGCTATATAATCAAATCAGATCATCTGCTGGCTCCAGAAGTTGAGTAGTGGTAATTGGTGATGATGTCCCTTTCTGCCATTCTTCCCTCCAGGCTCCATTATTAAAAAAGGTTACATCCAGCATTTTACTTTTACTTAGTCAACATTCATTCCATTCTGTTTGTGATGTAAGTTGACGAAATGTAAGAATGTAGGATTTAATGTATTCTTGGCAATCTAATATGACCCCAAATTACTGAGAAAAGCCCAAACGTCTCCAGAATTCTCACTGTAGAGTTCCTTGTTTGTCAGTGGAAAGGATTCTACAGCAATCAATAGCCACTAGAGGAATAAAAATATTATTCTCTTAATCATACTTCTTTATCTTCCCTTAAAGATACAGGTAGTCCTGAGAAGGTAGTAACAACTATGTTACTAACTTAACTACAGTGATTCACTTAATAACTGTGGCAAGAAAGGTCATAAAATGGGGCAAAACCTACTTAATAACTGTCTCACTTAACAACAGAAATGTTGGGCTCAATTGTGATTGTAAGTTGAGGACTACCTGCATATCTTCTGTGTTAACTTGGAAATTGTGAACAAATTCATTTTAATGTCTCCTTCCAATTTTCAACAACTAATTGCAGTCACTATGATTTGAATGTGGCCTTCCTTCCATCAATTCTCTTATATACATGCAAAATAAAATTTAACATATTCTATCTTATTCTATACATTGGATAAGATGTATAGGATAACATGTTGCTAGTTTGGCTTTGTATCTTCCACTGATATGTGTTGGACTTTATAAATTCATTGACTGTTGTCTAGATCAGAATGTAGTGAGAGAAATGTCCCATAATGCGTAGGTGTACTAAGATATTTGCTGCATATCAAGTAAAATGAAAGTGATTTGCTTCAAATAACTTTTTCTATAAATCAAATCTATATTTAGGAACAGTTCCGAAGACAATAGAAGAATGGAAGTTCCTTCTTTGCCTTGTGAAGAGTCATCACAACATCCATGTTTCACAAAAGGACACATCTGTTACTAATGGTATTCTTGAATGGTCAAATTCTGTTACTGTTGAAAATGTTGCACTCCTTGCAGCCAGAATAATTGGTCCAGATCGCTCTTTGCAGCTGTTACAAGAATGTGATCTGGTGGCTGAATTATCAGAAAGATTTGCCAAGATTTATGAGATACTAAGAATTGCTGAAAAACGGCAAAGGTTAGTGTTTTAAGAATTGTTTCTTATATAGACTATCCAGAATACTGATTTAGAGATGTGAACAGAGTTACAGTGCTTCAAAATCAGTTTTCTTGAATACTATGATTTCAGGGTTTTTTTCTGACAAATAGAACATCAACATGAAATAATAATAAAATACAAAAGCAAAACTTGAAAAAACTGCTTGGTTGCATGACTGTGCAATTAAAAATGGGGATCAAATTTGAATGAATAATATGTAATTAACGAATTCAAGTCTCTTTACTTTTGTGTCTTTTTTTCTGTTGTGGAATTTTTTTTTTCAGTTAGAATTTTTCCTACTCTTTTAATAACATTGATCAAAAGAAAGTTTTTCAGGATTTTAGTATAATAAATCTGCCAATCAAAAAAACTCAACCCTCAACAACTCTGAATAGTTTATAAATTTATGATTTATGTTTTGAGAATATTTGTGGTTCCCCAATTTTATGAAAAACATTTGACCAGTTAATATTTAAACAGGTATTGTCACCAGAGTTGTAATAGGTAACAGCTCCTCCATCAATCTTGAAAGATTTTGACTGATGTGTCATTTTTAAAGGTTACATTATATTGAAGCGTTACTATTATAGACAGCTTCTGATGACTCTCTATAAAAATTCTCAAATCCAATGCCCATACTTTGTAAAGACTTTCAAGATACCCTACTGTATTTGGTGTAATACTGAATTTCTTCTTTTGATATTAAACAAAATATGGAAAGTTGCATTTCTTGGCTATAGTTTCTTAAAACTAGGATTAAATAAATAAATCTCTCTTGAAGAAAATTAAGGTAGTTTTGTTTTGTGCATTTTTTTTGTGAATTTTTTAAAAAATATTTTGAATTAGGATTTTTATTTTATTTAGTTAGCAAAGAGGATAATAGAAAGGTCTTACAAGCTCATAAAAAGTTAGAGCTGTAGTAGTGACAAGTATGTTATATTTCTGGATTAATTAGTTTGATGAAATAACTTGTTTGCCATTTTTTTCTTTATTCTTCTTTTCTGTTGCAGAGCCCTGATCCACTCCATGCTAGAAAGATGTGACCGATTTCTGTGGTCTCAACAAGCATAAAAGCACCCTGGATTGTAAAGATAATGACAAGAACCATTTTTTCTACATTGCATCATTTTAAAGAAAAACCTTCCTGTGTAGAAAAGGCGCAGTATAATAAAGCTTTGTTTTTACTAGATATATGTTCAATATTAGAGAGCATGTTCCCAATTATTATGGTAAATGTTGCATAACATTATTACCAAAAAGATGGAAAATCATTTGTATGCAAAATATTTTTTCAACTAATGGGAATAGGCATGAAGATGGAATTCTTTATTCTTATTCCTATGTACTAAGTTTGGTTATACAAAAAGAATGAAATATTTAACTTTTCTGTCAAAAGTTTTGGATATTTTTGAATAAGACAGCTTGCAAATGAAAATGAATTACAAGTACTTTATAATTAAAAAGCCACGATCTACTTTCTGAATTAAACTGAAATCTTTGGCATGGTGCATTGTTCGGTTAAGCATGGTATGATTGTATCTAACATTCCACAGATGTAAAAATATTGTGAAATTTTACTAGTTATATTAAAAAATGAAAGAAGTAATTAATAGAATTAAGCAGCAATACTAATATACAATTCCAAACAGACAGACATGGAACTTACATGTATTTAAAACTTGCCTATTTCAGCATTTAGTGAGTTGGTACAAATCACTGTGGAATGGAATGAGGAAAAAAAATACCCACATTTTCCTAAAAACATGTCTGAAAGAGGTAGGAAGGGGGACTGTCTTACTTGGATTTTCAAGAAATTGAAGACATTACTGGTAGATATATGAAACTTTCTTACTGGCATCTGGTTGCGTTTTTCATGTATGCACTTACAGTGGTTTGAATAGGCATCTAAATTATGCTCATGTATGATCCATGGCATGGACCATGTACTACTATACTAATTTTTGTTTGTTGCTAAGGTAATTTTTGGTCTGGTAGCTGGGGAAGGGAAAGGTTATAAATTTATTATGATTAATCTTGCATTTTTGTTAAATCAAATTAGAATTGCACCATTTTCATTCTCTAGTTTACAGCATTTCAAGGACAGACATTTCATGCTCCTACTTATTCATGTTTTTCAAGGTAGAAAGCGTGCAGAAATGTCTCTTTTTTTCTCTCCTTAGATTGAATAAAGCAAAAGAAAGGAAATTTGTTACAGAGCACTAAATAAAAGACCTTATAACTGTAGGCCACAATCGAAAGAATCCCATTCCCACATGCAGAGGCTGATCTATGTTTCATCTCCATAGATGCTTAGTAGATTATTGTTTTATTTTGGGAAGGTTTTCGATGGAACCACGGGGGTAGGCTAGAGTCATCACTATTCAACCTTTGACATCTGGGCTCACCCTGTTGTACAAATGACTACTACCTCAAGTTTGTTTTAAGACTGATTTAAATACACAGGGAGTTCATGAAATAGTACTTACATTTTGCACTGCATTCTATTTTCAAAATTATTTTTAGTGTATGATCTTCTATTTTTAAAATAAACAATTAACAAGCATTCAGTATTACTTTGTAAGCATTTTGATATTAACAGAAATCTGGAATCATGTTCAATTTTTTTTACCTAACCTGATGTTTAATAAAGTTAATATAATTTCCTTGTTTCTTTATTTTTCAGGACTTTAAATGATAAAGTTTTATCACTGAATGTTAGATTTATCTCCTTTTTATAATGTTCATAAGGGTTTCTTTGAAAAACATTTCACTTTTCTTAAATACATGACTAATAATCTTTAATCACATAGAAAGCTTAGAATTGTTGAAAACTAAAATTCCTGTACTTTTCAACTAAGATTCCCCAAATGAGATAAACACAGAGAAAGCTTTATTTTGACACTTGGACTTTTAATTTAATCTTCCAAATAGACGTGTAATGCCAAAGTTGCTCTTTGTTTTGCTGGGGCAGCTAAATCAAAAAGAGACTTTCCTGTGGTAACCTACTGAGGAATAGAAAGAGGAGGAGAATTTAAGAAACCAAGGAAGGATTGCAATCCTTAAAAATTTTTCTTCCTGTAAGACATGAAAAATTCTTTTTACATGTCTTATTATTTTAAATAAGTAATGTTTCCCAACCTTGGCAACTTTAAAATATGGCACGATTGGCTATGGAATTAGTCCATGCATCTTAAAAGTTGCTAATGTTGGGAAACACTGTTCTAAAGTCAAGAACATCTGTCGACAGTCTTGAAGGTTTTTTTCAGGTGAATAAACATAGCCACTTCTCCCAATATTTTAATTCTGTTAAGGATTTTCTTTGATTTGATGCAGTAGCAAGCTTTTATAACATATTTCTAGATTTTATTTATTTATTAAATTATGTATATGTGTATACATATACATATACCTGAATCATAAAATACATGTAGATAAAATAGATAACATTACAAATATTACATAAATAAAATGCGACTGCCATTGTCTGTTTAGTGTTGTCTGGATCTATTTATGCCACACATCCCTAATCTTTCATTTCCTTGCTTGAAATATGTATGTGGATGGGGAAAATGATTTGAGATGCTGACCCTGTGGTCAGTGATCAAATTGATGGCATGTGAAAAATGTAAGAATTTGTGTAGATCAAAACAAGTGTTCAGAAGGGAATTTCCTTATGCTTTGAAATCACATTTTATGTGGAACTCTAGTTCTGATTTTGACTGATATTTCAGAGGTCAACCCTTCCATTAAAGTATACTTAACTGATATAGTATATTTAGACTTCAGCAAGGCATTTGACAAAGTAGACCACAACCTACTTCTTGGTAAGCCCTCTCTTAAGCGGTTTACAGAATCAGCATATTGTCCTCTACATTCTGGGTCTTCATTTTACCAGCCTTGGAAGGATGGAAGGCTAAGTCAACCTTGAGCCAGTGAGACTTGAACTGCCAGGCAGCCGGAAGTCAGCAGAAGTAGCCTGCAGTCCTGCATTCTAACCACTGCGTGACCATGGCTGGATTTGTAGCTGGCTGACAAACTGTACTCAAGGAGTAGTCCTTAATGGACTACTTAATGGCCCAGTACTCTTCAATATCTTCATAAATGACTTAGATGAGGGAATAGAAGGGGAACTCATCAAATTTCCAGATGACACTAAGCTGGCAGGAATAGCCAACACCCCAGAAGATAAGCTCAGGATCCAAAAAGATCTCGACAGACTTGAACAATGGGCCCTATCCAACAACATGAAATTTAATGTGGAGAAAAGCAAGGTTTTACACCTAGGCAAAGGTACAACTAGAGATTAGGTGAAACCTGGCTCAAAAACAGTAACTGTGAGAGAGACCTTGGAGTCCTAGTGGACCATCACTTAAACATGCGGCAGCAGCCAAAAAAGTTAATAGAATCCTTGGTTGTATAAACAGAGGCATAGAATCAAAATCATGTGAAATATTAGTACTGCTTTATAAAGCCTTAGTAAGACCACACCTGGAATAATGCATCCAGTTTTGGCCACATCACAAAAAAGATGTTGAGACTTTAGAAAAAGTGCAAAGAAGAGCAACTAAGATGATTAAAGGCCTGGAGACCAAAACATGTGAAGAACAGTTGCAGAATTTGGATTTGGCTAGACTAGATAAAAGAAGGACTTGGGAGGACATGATATCAGTATTCCAGTATTTGAGAGATTGCCACAAAGAGGAGGGAGTCAACTTATTTTCCAAAGCACCAGAGGTCAGGACAAGAAACAATGGATGGAAACTAATCAAGGAGAGAAGCAACCTGGAATTAAGGAGAAACTTCCTAACAGTGAGGACAATTAACCAGTAGAACAGCTTGCTGTCAGAAGTTGTGGGTGCTTCATCACTGGAGGTTTTTAAGAGACTGGACAGTCACTTGTCTGAAATGTATAGGGTCTCCTGTTTGAGCACGGGGTTGGACTAGAAGACCTCCAAAGTCCCTTCCAGCTCTATTCTGATTGAAGTTTAATACTTGGTTGATTACATAGACATGCCCATGTTGGTTTCTTGGAAAGTGTATTGAAATTGTTTGCTGTTGTCTTAGTCTGGAATGGGTTTTTTTAAAAAAAATCCCAATAAGTGATTCTTGGGTATGCAATAAAGGCAGAAACATCTTCCAAGAGTCATGTTTCAATTGTTCTCCCAAGGCAGGGGGGGGGGGGAAGGACCAAGTTTGAAAATGGGCTAAATCTAGGTAGGGACTGCAGAGAAAGAAAAATCACCCACCAAATCTTGAGAGGAAAGGTAGTTGAATAGAGACTCACAATGTTACCAGCTCCTCCATTCGAAGTCCTCCTTTCTTATCTTTCCTGATCACCTGAACCCAGAGTAGTTACTGTTACGGAGCTGAGAAGAATTTTAAAAGCCACACTCGATCAGGCTTTTCCTACCTTATTTGATGTAAAAAAAAAAATACAAGTACAAAAGTAAAAACCTTTGAATTGACCTAGATTCTAGGTGCTTGCCACCATATAGTTTTCCTTGGCAGCTTTACGGCTTACCACTTGCCTTTTTTTCTGGGAGGAATTTTTTTTTTTTTAATTTTCCAGATGATTTTTCCCCCCTCATCCGGATATTAACGAGGCCAAGCAACCTTGCATACCTTTGAAGGCAGTCAAGGTCGGCCGGGCGCCGTCACGAACAAGACACGACATTTGAACGGGCCAAACGTGCGATTCGTTCGACCTCCCATCCGTCCTCCGGCATCTCGGCGCGTCTCCGTGTTTTGCTCGCACCGCCACACCAACCCCGAGGAAGAAGTTGCGCCGAGAAGCCGGCGGAGGGCGCTAATGTCCGGGAGGGGGGGGGCGGCCACTCCCGCGCCGCGTCAGAGCCAAAGGACTGATGCGTGCGAGGACGACGCGTCTTCTCCGAGACGGGGACGCTACCATTTCTGGGCACTGCAAGAGGAAGAGCCCCCTCCCTGCCAGAGAAGAGGCTTCCAGGTTCGACCCGGGTCTTCTCCAACTGCGGGAGGTAGCGAGGTTGGTCGCCCCCGCCCGAGCAGCCCAGGCCCGACGCCGCTGTGATGGGTTGGTTCACAGCCGAGGGGAGGCGGGAACAGAAGGGAAGCTGGAAGGAGGTGGAGTCATCTAGGTACAAAACAAAACTCGGGCCAATCGGTATCGGCCACCGGACCGGCGGGAACGCTGAATTGCAGGGCTTAAGGCAGACACGGGGAAGCCGTGTTTCGGCGCTGGGATTTGGCGTGGGCGGCGGGAGAAGCAAGCGGGTCTCCGGCTCTCGTGGCCTGTGGCAACTGGTTTCTGTGAATGGGGCTTTCCTGAGGACGAGGGCGAGGTCAACCTTTAACTCGATGAAGAGCTCACTCCCGATTTGTTTTCGTTTCTAGGGAAACGCTGGGGCTTTTCATTTGCCCCAGAGGTTGAAAACAAAACAAAAAAAAGATTTGTCTTTCCCTCCGCACAGAATTTCTCTGACTTTGTTTTCCCTTTTCTGGTTTTACTTTATATTTGTTTTGTACAGGTAGTCCTGTACGGTTCATTTAGTTGACCGTTCAGTGGCCCTGAAAAAAGTGACTGATGACAGGTTTTTTGCACTTACGACCTTTATAGCATCCCCATGATCATATGATCAAAATTCAGATGCTTGGCAACTGACTCATACTTATGACCGTTGCTGTGTCTCAAGATCATGTGATCACCTTTTGCAACCTTTTGACAAGCAAAATCAGTGGGGAAGCCAGATTCACTTAACTGTGTTATTATTAACTTAAAAACTGTGGTGATTCACTTAAGAACTGGTAAGAAAGGTCATAAAGTGGTGCATAATTCACTTAACAAATGTCTCACTTAACAAATTTTGGGCTCATTTATGGTCATAAGTCAAGGACTACCTGTAATTAGTTATATTGAACAGCCCTATTTTTTTGATTGGAAATTGGAAACTACTTAGAAATCAATCTCAGGAATTTAAATTCAGTGGGACACATATGAATAGGTTTGAACTTCCAGTTATAGAAAACATCTCAGCATATTTCCTCCTAGCTTAACAAACAAGTCAATAGACATTTTCAGCTGGTTTTTTAATGATTTCTTAGATGCAGTGTGAGAGTGCATTGTTCTGAAAAGCTACTGTATGAGGCATGTGAGTTTTAACAGGCTTCTCAACAATTAGTTCTGGATATATTTTTAAATCTAGGAGATTATCGGTTTTAGTAACAAATGTTTTACTATTTGGCAGGCAAGTATTGCAAGGTATTTCTGCAGGAATGAACAGAGAAACAAGTGACAAGTTTTTGCAAAGCATCAAAATGTTAAAATTGGGAGGGACCATAGATCTCTTCAGTGCAAGAATCTTACTGCTGTGGACTTACTGCTTTTTGGGCTTATCCTTAAGGCAGTTTCCTTTCCAAAATAAAAATTTTGAGTTCTTGTTTTCTACTCTTTTTTTTAGGAATCTTTCAATCTATTAATAGGATAGCATTGCACAAATATGGACAGAAATCCTTCACCCCCCTCAAGTGATTCAGAGGAAGAAGAAGTGGCTGCTGGAGATTCCATTGGAAATACAGTTTACAGCAAACACTGGCTGATTAGTGTGCTTGAAAAATTAATTGAGGTGCTCTATATTATCTTCTTTGTGTGCACTTGTTATATGCTGAATGTGAAACAAATCTTTTCATAGAAGTGTGGCAAGCATAAGGCAGGTTATACATTAGAACACCTGAGAACAGGTGTTTAATAGCTAATTGGGAAATAGCTTAAATTATCACTCAAGCTTGCAGATATAGAAGATGTAATTTTATATTAATCAGAGTGTCTTCTGTTAAAATTTGAACAAGGTCAGTCAAAAACATGAACAATTTTGTAATGGGAGAAACTGAATGGGAGTTAAATAATTACTAAAATATTCTGTGATTAAGTCAAGATGTATCAGAACAAAGAAAAACCCACAGGCCAGATTCTAAATTAATTCATTGTATTAACAAAATACAGATGCCATAGATAAAAGACAACCATTGTATGCAATTACTGTAGTGCTGACGTAGACATGTTGAACTATTAGGTGATTTCCTATCATGGCACTAATATTAATGTACATGTAAATTTCAAACATTTCCACCCTGGGTTTATCAAGAGTGAATGTCAACACTCCAAAGATATGGTAGAGTTTGGGACTTTCCAGATAAGTTCTTCTTAATTTAAACAGTTCCTAGCTTTGAACAAAGAGGGACAGAGTAGCAGAATATGTAAGCTAAGTACACATTAACAAAGTGTCAGCATATCTTGGGTTATTTGTAATCCTCAATTAGATTAATTTAATTGTATGGCACAGGACCATGAAAGCTAATCTGTCATCGTAAAGGTGATAAATATCATTTGATTATCATCATTGGCCAATAGCTTGCCTGCACTCATGTCAGAAACACCGAGGCGCTTCTAGGTTGAAAGGATGAGCTGGTGACCTCACCATTTGTTGTGGGACACCCAGCTGGGGACTCATTTCATATCCCCAGCAGGAGCTAGAGTGAAAGACGGGAGCTCAACTCTGCCCTACGGCAGCACTCGGGTCTTGAACATTGGCTTGCTAACCTCCATCCCAGCATCGTAACCATGTGAACCATCACACTCCTGGCCATTAGCTAAGAGTTATAGATGCATACATAGCTACATAGGTAGCCTTATATGTAAAATGTATAAAATGTAAAACAGCAAAATGTCACATTGAAATTAAAAAGTCTTATCTTTTAATAACCTGGGTGGACTCTGGTTGCAATGAATAACATTCACATAACTGCTACAGTAGTATAATTGCAGCATAAATATATTTGTTATGCTTTAGGTAGCTAACAATAATTGAGATCACGTGAAGTATTAAGATCACGTGAAGTGTTAATACCACTTTACAATGCCTTGGTAAGGCCACACTTGGAATACTGCATCCAGTTTTGGTCACCACGAGGTAAAAAAGACGTTGAGACTCTAGAAAGAGTACAGAGAAGAGCAACAAAGATGATTAGGGGACTGGAGGCTAAAGCATATAAGGAACGGTTGCTGGAATTGGGTATGTCTAGTTTAACGAAGAGAAGGACGAGGGGGGACATGATAGCAGTGTTCCAATATCTCAGGGGCTGCCACAAAGAAGAGGGAGTCAAGCTATTTTCAAAGGCGCCTGAAAGCAGGACAAGAAGCAATGGATGGAAACTAATCAAGGAGAGAAGCAACCTAGAACTAAGGAGAAACTTCCTGACAGTTAGAACAATTAACCAGTGGAACAACCTGCCTCCAGAAGCGGTGAATGCTCCAACACTGGAAGTTTTTAAGAAGAGACTGGACAGCCATTTGTCCGAAATGGTATAGGGTTTCCTGCCTGAGCAGGGGGTTGCACTAGATGACCTCCAAGGTCCCTTCCAACTTTATTATTATTATTATTATTGGTAGGTTTTTCAAAGTTGCTTTGTAATTTTATATATGTGCTTTTATTTACTTTACAACTTTGTTAACTCTTAAAAGGATACTTCCAAACTGAACAACGAAGAAGAACAAATGGAACTAGATGAAGAGATGGAGAATGATATTTGCAAAGTATGGGACATGTCAATGGATAAGGTATTAGTTAAAACTACCTTCTGTAGGGTATTAAAATCATTTAGGAATAAAATTGAGTATATATAGTATTAACTAGAAACTATTAAAACCATGGGAATGATATTGTGATAGGCCGATAGTCATAAATTAAAGATTTCTGAAAGATTTTCTTTGCAGAAGGGGGTATCTTTTTCAAGCAAAAACATATATACATCTATATATCTACATATATCCGTCTGTCTGTCTGTCTGTCTAACTATATCTGAGGAAAACCTCAGAAAAGTTTCAGTTGGAAATATATTAGAATTAGTCAGGTATCTTCAAATTGGCTTCAGCTTCTGCATATACAAATACTCGCTGAATTGGCCTGTTTTTAATTACTAATATCTAGTAATTCTTCCAAGAACAATCTTGTAATATCCTTGATAGGGTCTATTTTCTTAATCTCTTGCCATTCTTCTGTATCCCTCAATCTTTTCAGGTACAATAATTTTTTGTAGGCTGTTTCCTCCTTCTATCATATGCCAAAACTCTATGAGCTTGTGCTTTCTAATCTGCCTTAACTTGTTTCTCTTTGTAACTGCCTCCATACTTTCATTTGAAAACATATATTTTCTGTTTGTTTTTTGTTATGGTATTTCCAGCTTTCATATGCTTCCCTTAGAACAGAGGTCCCAACCTTTTGGGCACCAGGGACCAGTTACGTGGAGAGAGGTTTTTCCATGGACCGGAGGGGGTGTGGTTTTGTGTGCTGCCTGTATCCCGCGGATGGGGCTTTGCTTGTTTGTGCGGATCAGTTGCTGGCATGCCGCGTACCGGTCCATGGACCGGGGGTTGGAGACCCCTGCCTTAGAACCAAAAAGGCCATAGCTTTCACTGTTCTGAAATATCTTTTTCCATGATTTTGCCTTATGTTTGTCACTATCTTCCTGGTATTAGATTTTTTATTTATTCAGCATACTGCCTGTTTTCACTTTATCACTGTCAACTGCAAGTTCACCTAGCATGCAAGATGACATTATCTTCGTCTTACTTAAGATATTTCATATTCTATTTTTAACTTTCAAAAACAACTTTAAAAGTCTTTTTATTTGGTTAAGAAAATGTTACCCTCTGTGGATCTCAAATTGTCAATCTCCAGTATAGTTTTCAGCTGTAAGTTCTTCTAATTTTCCATTCTTGTAATAAAATTTGTGAAGAAGAATCAGTTTTGTTACGCCATTTCATCTGAACATGTTTCACCTTCTAAGAATCTACATGATCTTTGGCTGTGGTCAATGAAGTAAAATTTCTTCTTGTATTTTCATGCTTGGCATTATCCATCTCAGTTTGTGTCCCTTGGAAATCCACCTGTTTATCTGGCATTTCTGTATCTGGGTTGCTGTACTTTTCTTTGTAACATTTTAAGCAAAAGTTTGCTTGTAAGAGACAGGGATTTTCAAAATATGGATCTCATTTTTCTTTTACACCTGATCAGGTTTGTACAGGCAGAGTTGGAACATGATCAAATCTTTTTCTGTGCTTTGTTACTCATTTTACTTGTCCAAGTTGAATAATTAAGAATCTCTGTGATATACATCTTAAAACTTAATTATTACAAGTGAGTGGTATTTTTAAGTTGTATATTTATTACTTCCTCGACCTGACCCCTGTAAAAACTTATTCATAATTTTCTACCCAGATTTATTGTTATATGGGGTAGCAGTAGAAACTTTGGCATAGATTACGTTTATTAAAATATATGTAAAGTTCCTCACATTGATCTTATTTTCTCTATGTTCTCCATACCATATCTTAAATTAAGCACTGAAGAGTTTTGTTGATATACGTCTTCCAAAATAAATAACCTGTCTTGTACTATCTGTTGACTAATATTTTGATCATCTGTTTATGATCAACTGGTCTTCTGAATAAATGAGAGAAAGAATGTATGTAATATCATCCATATTACTATCTTAAGATCCTGTGTTGCCAAGAACCATTCAGAGGAGATAACGTCAATATAAGTTCAAACTTTACTTTCAGTAAAAAAAAATACTTGCAATGGTGCTAGCAGAAAAGTTTTGCAGTATATGTAACTCCAAAATGAATTTTTAAAAATGATGCTACTTCTCACCAAATCAGCTTTGTTTCACTGTACATCAATAATACATTTTTTTGCTTTCAGGATGTTGCTTTATTTTTACAAGAGTTTAAAGCCCCTGACATATTTATGGTTTTTCTTGCAAAGTCCAAGTGTCCTCGACTTACTGTAAGTTCTATTATGGATCTTTGTTTATTACTTATGTGTTGAGTTTTGGACCCATAAAATGATGCAGTTGAATAAAGCACAAATAGCAACTAAAAATACAATGTTAAAAAGTAGGAGAAAGCCATTAAATCCTGGACTTACGACTACAATTGAGCCCAAAATTTGTGTTACTGAGCGAAATAGTTGTTAAGTGAGTTTTGCGCCACTTTATGACCTTTCTGGCCACAGTTGTTAAGGGAATCACTGTAGTTGTTAAGTTAGTAGTACGGTTGTTAAATGAATTTGGCTTGTCAAAAGGATGCAAGAGGTGACACAGCGACGTTCATAAATATGAACCAGTTGCCAAGCATCTGAATTTTGATCGCGTGACTATGGGGATGCTGCAACAGACAGGAGAAAAACTGTCATAAGTCACTTTTTTCAGTGCCGTTGCAACTTTGAATGGTCACTAAACAAACTGTTGTAAGCTGAGGACTGTATACAACTGACTAAATATTTCTGAGTTATTAGTATCTCTTGTTATTAATCCATATACTTCTATGGTTTTCTAACTACTTTATCATTGGTTATAGCAGTATTTTACAACGTCAGCAGCTTTAAGATCTGTGGACGTAGCAACAGCATGAGAATTCTGGGACATTCACAGATCTTAATGTTACTAATCTTGAGAAACAGGACAGTTATTTTCTTTCTTCTTGTGCCATATCCGTTATCGGATGTTGGCGATCCTGTTTTTATCAGCAGCCGCGCAAAAAAGTGCTGCTGAGTTTTGTCCAAATAGAATCACAGAATTGTGTACAGGCAGTCCTTGACTTCTGTGCATGTATTTAAGAAATGTTAACTGACATATCCTGATTGGCCATGACTTGGCATAACTAAGGTTTTGAATAAACCGGATATGACTTCCAAAATTATTGTTGTTTTTAACCATTTAGTTGTGTCCAACTCTTGGCGACTTTATAGGCAAGTGCTCTCCATAATACCCTGTCCAACACAGCTTCTTTCAATTGTATGTTCAACTTAGCATCAGATTTTGATGTTATCAAGCCAGCTTGTTCTATGCTTGTCCCCTCTTTCTTTGTCATATAATAAAAATGTAAACAATGGGAGAGTTTAAATAAGGAACATCTAACAGAGGTGGAACCATGTCACATTGTTACCAAGAAATTAATTGATTTGTCAGATTTATTGCACCTTTCCTTTAGGAGCTCAAGGCAATATATGCAGCACTTCCTCCTCTGCTTTTCCCCTATAAGATAATGCAGCTTGTAGAAAATGTCAATATATATATATACCCCAAAATGTCATATTGTGCAAAGGTTATCAGTACGAGAAATCTAATGCTTAATAAATATGTTATTAAACCTTATTAAAGTATCTGGCTATTTCCTGAGGAAAAAAAAATGAGAGCATAGAGAATTAGATTTCTGCTTCAATTGATTCTGCATATATTGAAAACACACCTAAGCAGATATTTCCTTGATAATGTTTACCTTAATGTATATATAACTTTATGTTAACTTAATATATTTTGTATTGCAGGAAATCTGTGTAGGTATTCTGGGAAATATGGCCTGCTGCCAAGATATATGCATATCTATTAGTAAAGATGAGAACCTGGGGTAAGTTTTTGTTTCATGATTTTCAGACTCCAGTTTTAGCTCCTGTTGCAACTAAAACACCATTTAGTACACACTGATTCTTAATAGAATGAAAGAAGAAATATAGTTGATGTTAAGGTTAGTAAGGTTAGTAATGTTTCTCAAGGAGGAAAATACCGGAAACTTAGTGTCAAGTCCAAAAGTAAGAATAAAAAAGAATATTAGAAAAAAATGACTTTATACATATGTATTAGCAAACATTATCAAGGACAAGATTTTTTTTTGCCTGGCTGCATTAGCAGGATCTATATCTTTATTGCAATCTAATTTATCCAGTTGTTTAACTTTCATGTTCCTCCCCCCACCCTATCTCTTTTCTCACTTCCATTAATTCTTTGTTTATCCTTTCAGCTGTGAGAACTGCAGTAGCAGAGTCTTAATATAGTGTGAATAGAATCTTACTAAGGATAGCCTAAACCTTGGAGATGCCCAGATAAAATATCTGATTCCTCCTTTAAAAGATAAAGCCTCCTATTACAAGCATGTAATCAAATTGCCTTTTTTATTTCAAAAGAGCTATATAGTATGGATGCTAAGGATTGCTCTTCCAAAAGTCATTTCTGGTGATAGAAGGCAATCAGATGTTAAATCTGTTATCTCCTAGCCATTTTCCCACTGCTAGTTTAACTCATTCATCCTTGTGTCAGCAAAAACACTGCTGCTGTAAATTGAATTGTTGACTCCGTGTTGGTTCTGTAATGACTTGGTACCAAATTATGCTGTGCTTGTTCATTGATGTGCCATTATACCCTCTCTCATGGTGTTATTCTGGCAGAAAATATAGCCATACAGGTAGTCCATGCTTAGCAACTGCCTCATTTAGCAACCATTGTGCATATGACAGTGATGAAAAGAGTAACTATGACAATCCTCACATTTATGACCTTCACAGGTCTGTAAGTAAAAGGAAAGCTGAAGTAATATCATAAGCTCAGTCATGATTTCAATTAGCACCCGTTTTGCTTAATGATCAAATTGACAGTCCCAATTGTGGTCACTAAACTATGATTATGACCTATGACTTATTACTTGCTGTTTATATGTACACTGTGAGCTTATGCACTGGAGACAAATTCCTTGTGTGTGCAATCACACTTGGCCAATAAAGAATCTTCTCTTCTATTCTATTCTATTCTATTCTATTCTATTCTATTCTATTCTATTCTATTCTATTCTATTCTATTCTATTCTATATTCTATATTCTATATTCTATTCTATTCTATTCTATTCTATATTCTATATTCTATTCTATTCTATTCTATTCTATTCTATTCTATTCTATTCTATTCTATTCTATTCTATTCTATTCTATTCTATTCTATTCTATTCTATTCTATTCTAAATGAGATCTACCTGTATTCCTGTTTCAATGTCCTATATAACATCTCTTATGTTATGGAAAACAGGACAATGTGATTGCTGTTCAGGTTCAATGCTGTTCAGGTTTTATTAGAAATGTTACAAGCATGTTTGTGTAGAACCAGGTATTTGGACTGATGTGGTAGATCATTCTCTCTGAATCATTCAATAAACCAAGTATGTATTAATGAAATATGTATACTGCTCCAATCAATGTCATCAACTAGGAATAAAAAATAGTGTCCTACAGCAGCTGTCCCCAGCCTTTCCGGCTTGGTGGCCCAGTGGTGGGGGGAGAGAGGGGATGGTTTTGTGTGAGTGGTAGGCGCATACACAAACGGGCGCAGCTCCACATGTGCAAGTGGCGGGTGCGAACACAAGTAGAGCTGCATGCGTGTGCACACCTGCTGGCATTAACTTTCAAAGACCTATTTAAAAAGAACAGTTTTAAGCATTCTTCTATAGATAAAACAAAAAGGCGGTATGTGCACATTGGAACTAGACTTGAAAAAAAACTGCCTCCTGTAGTTTGTATGGGAAATCTTCCACTTATGACTGTAATGGAACAAGGAATTTTGGTCATGACAGTTGTAAGCCAAGGTATGCACATGACCTTGCTTGATTTTATGACTTTTTTTGTGGAGGACATTAAGTGAATCCATGTATTCCTTTGGAAATTTTTTTTTTTTTTGCCGGAAACCTGCCCCAAAGACTGGAAACTGGCAAAAAAGTGTCACAAATCGCAGTCACGTGGAATATTGCAACTGGCCAGAGAGTTGAGCTAGTTGCCAAGTGCCCAAAATATAGTTATGTGACCTTGGGTTGTGTGTGCATGTTAATTCTGGAATTGAGTCGTAAATAGCTTTTGGGGGTGTCTGTCATAACTTTGAACAATCGCTAAGAGAGGACAATCTATAGTAGGCATGTCAAACTCGTGACGTTGCGCGACGTATCGTGACTTTTCCCCCATTGCCAGCAATGGGGTGGGCGCGGTTTCGTCGTGACCGCATCCGGCCCACGGGCCGGCAGTTTGACATGCCTGACCTATAGTAAAACATTCTCCGATATTGCACTTGCACTTTATTTTGGCAACTCTAAATAGTAAGGATGAAAAGGCTCAGGAAACATTGACAGATGTCTGAGTAAAGACATAGAAACTAATGTTTGTCTCATTTTTCCAGACAAATAGTGCTTCATCGTTTATGTGATTCTGATTCCCCAACTCTGCTTGAAACAAGCAGGTAAGCATGGCTTTTTTGTCTGTTGGTTTGTTTCTGAGTGATTAAAATTACATTTAGCAGAAAATATAAATGGTAAGCTAGAATGATAGAATTCTGATTTACCTGGAAATAGTCATGATGTTTGTGTATACTGTACACAAACCTGTAGCTTGTATCCTTGTAGTTTGTAAATGCTAAATGCTTGTAGCTTCTCTTGCAGTGAAATGTATTTCTCTGATCTGGTCAACTCTCTATATGGTTGTTGTATACAAACCAAGATTTCTGTTTAATTCATTCAATTTTCCCCCCAGATCAGAAGCCAGGCATGCCTGCTTTGCTTGTAAAGATAAACCACTGATGGAATTATTGTTGCTTGATTATAATTATAAACGAGCCATAATTCTCATTTAATATTAGGTGTAAATGAGGCCATTTTCAAATACTCTAATGTTCTAACGTCTGAGTAAAATAAAGTACCAGAATGTTTACTCAGTGCATTTTTATCTTCTTTTCTTACAACTGTTGTCTCCAAAAGCTGCTCCTATCAGTTTTAAAACTGATTTAAGCTGACAGTCCAAATAAGTGGAGGCCAAAAGGAGGACCACTTCTTTGTCTTAAAGAAGATGATGAGCAATATATACTGGCTTATATATTCCATTCAGCATAGGTTGATCTTCCTTTTCTAGAGGACTTCCTTAAGTGGCTATTTTTGCTCCTTATCTTTTTGGACAATACATAGAATTAGAATTATTATTCTGATAACAGGGACATTAGGATGCTTCTAATCCTTCCAAACCCTGGCAATTGTCATGGATACCTGCGTATTCTGGCTGGCAAAAAGGCTGAAATAAGGAATGTAGTTGATCTCCCTTTTAGAATTTAGAACATTTAGAATTCTTTTGGCCAAGTATGGTTGGACACACAGGAATTTGTTTCCGGTGCATAAGCTCTCAGTGTAATAGTGATAATCATGATCGTATACAACATGAAAATACATTCATCATAAATCGTGAAATACAACACTTCATCATAAATCATAAGATGTAACACTTAGCGTGATAGTCATAGAGTACTAGCTAAGCAAGCAACATAAATCATACTAGGGTACAAAAAAACAATATAAATTGTAAGATACAAGCAGCAAAGTTATAGTCATAAGAAAATAAGGATAGGTAATAGGAAAGATGAGGAGTAGCATAGTAATACAGCTTTACTAAATATTTTGATAGTGTTGTAGGAATTAGTTGTTAAGCAGAATGACGGCATGGGGGAAAAAACTGTCCTTATGTCTAGTTGTTCTGGTCTGCAATGCCCTATAGCAGGGGTAGGCAACCTTGGCTCTTTTATGACTCGTGGACTTCAACTTCCAGAATTCCTGAGCCAGCATGGCTGGCTCAGGAATTCTGGGAGTTGAAATCCACGAGTCATAAAAGAGCCAAGGTTGCCTACCCCTGCCCTATAGTGTCGTTTTGAGGGAAGAAGTTGAAATAGTTTATGTCCAGGATCTGAGGGGTCTGTAGATATTTTCACAGCCCTCTTTCTTGCTCGTGCAGTATACAGGTCCTCAGTGGAAGGCAGGCTGGTAGCAATTGTTTTTCTGCAGTTCTAACTATTTGTTGAAGTCTATGTCTGTCTTCTTTGGTTGCAGATCCAAACCAGACAGTTATAGAGGTGCAAATGACAGACTCAATAATTCCTTTGTAGAACTGTATCAGCAGCTCCCTGGGCAGTCTGAGCTTTCTGAATTGGCGCAGGAAGAACATTCTTTGTTGTGCTTTTTTAATGACATTTTTGATGTTTTGCTAAATAATTTAAATCAGCAGTCCAGAATCTTTGTGGCTTGGCGGCCTGGCTGGGGGTGGAGAAGGGAACTGGGCCACGCAAGCAGCAGGCCAGTGTGCACGTATGCAGCTCAACTTGCGCAAGCCGCGGGCTGGCCTGCACATGTGTGAGTGCCTGCCAGCCCGCTGCCCGTGCAAGTTGCGTTGCGCACACACACGTGTGCTGCAGCCAGCCCCTGGTGTGGCCCAATTCCAAATAGGCCACTTTTTTCAATGCTGTTGTAACTTCGAACAGTTCTAAATGAACTGTTGTAAGTTGAGGACTACCTGTATTCTTACTTTTACCTTACTCGGTCTTCACAGTTAAATTGACTTCACACATCATTTATTTGATTTTAATTTTAATTGTATATCTAATCAGCATACGCCATGATAAAAACTTAAAGAGTGCAGTCCTGTACAAGTTAACTTAGAAATAGGTTTAATGAGCTCACCTTTAAATGCTTATAGGACTGATATATACATTTGGGCTTTTCAAAAAAATCTCATATTGTTACATTTCCATTTGTATTTTAGGTTACTGTTGACTTGCCTCTGTCAATCTGAGGTGGCTAATAGTTGGGTGGAGAGAATCAGACAAAGTCCGTCTGTCTATAACTGTTTCTGCTTTATCATGTCTAGTTCTACAAATGGTAAGCTAATACATGAATAATGTATTTTATTGCATCAAAGAGCATTTTTAAAAGTAAGGAAAAATGCACAACGTCTACTGTACTTTGATTATGGGAATCAAATATTTTTAAATTACTTGTAGGGAAAACTTTGCTCAAAGCATTTCTATTAAGAAATAAAGAATCCACGATACAGCAAAACCATGTGAATCAGTGGAGTAGCTTTTGGTGCCTTATTTTCCTATGGTTATAAAATCTTTGGGTTGTCCATAGCATACTATATTACATGAATATAAAATAGGAATGTGGTTAGATCTTCATAAAGTACTGTTGGCACTTATGTTTACAAACTGAAGGAACAATAGAAACATCTTTCTTGAGTCTCTAGCAATCCAAGTCTTGGGTAAAACAACCTTCAGCTGTAGATGCCACAAGTAGCACTGATTTTCTGAATTGTCTTAAATATATTTTCAAAGGTAAACATAGGCTAAAAGGGGAAGAGTGCAAGATATGAAAGGGAAATGTATAACATTTCCAATTTAAAAAGTTGTAGACAGGTGGTATATGAATGCCCTTTCATACTCCAAAGCACATTTTGGTCTTGAAATCCAAAGTGCTGCTCTTATATTATAGCATAACATTAAACTGCTGTTTGGAAATCCACATCCTAATTCTTAATGCTATGCTTTATTGTATCACTCCTGCAGAGTGAATTGAAAAAAAGAAGTATGAAAGTTAAGAAAAAGGAAAGGAAAAAAATATACAACAAACATTTCTTGGGGGGGGGGGCTACTTTTCTGGTTATTTTGTATTTATTTAGTTGAAAATAAAATTATATTTGATTTACCAATACTATGTAAAGATTCTCAAAGCAGCATACATCCAAATTAATTACTATTAGCTAGTAATATAGTAGCAGAGACATCACCCTGCCAACAAAAGTACGTATAGTCAAGGCCATGGTTTTCCCAGTTGCAATGTATGGCTGTGAAAGTTGGACCATAAGAAAGGCTGAGCGCAAAAGAATTGAGGCCTTTGAACTATGGTCCTGGAGAAGACTCCTGCGAGTCCCCTGGACTGCAAGGCGATCAAACCGGTCAGTCCTAGAGGAGATCAACCCTGACTGCTCCTTAGAAGGCCAGATACTGAAGTTGAAACTCAAGTACTTTGGCCACCTAATGAGAAGGAAGGACTCACTGGAGAAGAGCCTAATGCTGGGAAAGATTAAGGGCAATAGAAGAAGGGGACGACAGAGAATGAGGTGGCTGGATGGAGTCACTGAAGCAGTAGGCGTGAGCTTAAATGGACTCCAGAAGATGGTAGAGGACAGTAAGGTCTGGAGGAATGTTGTCCATGGGGTCACGATGGGTCGGACACGACTTCGCAACTAACAACAACAAAGTAATATAGTATAGTATATACCAGGGGTAGGCAACCTTGGCTCTTTTATGACTCGTGGACTTCAACTCCCAGAATTCCTGAGCCATGCTGGCTGGCTCAGGAATTCTGGGAGTTGAAGTCCACGAGTCATAAAAGAGCCAAGGTTGCCTACCCCTGGTATATACTATATAGTAGTATACTAGAGCATACTAAAATGTTTTATTTTCTGAATGTTGCTTTGTATTATATGTGGTCTTAATTTAACTGTACTTTAATTTTTTCAGTGGACTTGCTGGTGAAAGTTGGTGAAGTGGTTGATAAGTTGTTTGATTTGGATGAAGAATTAATGGTAAATTGGATTAAAAAAGGTTCTTGTCCATCAGCGGAACAGCCCACCGATGATTCTCCAGATGATGTTCCTGATTTTAAAATTCTACCTTGTCTGCTTGAAGCTGCAAAACAAGTTTGGTAAGCATCTATCAGTATGCATACAAGCATAGAAATATAAGGCATGTTTTTTTTCATATTGGACAAATGTTCAGGGTCATTTTACCCGCCTGTTGTAGCAAAAGAACACCAAATCATGTCAATTTTAAAATGGAAAGGTTGGAGTTTAACTCTCTTGGATATCACTGAATGGGGTAGAAACATTTCAATAAATATTTGCTTGTTTCAACAATATGTCCTCCTTCAACTCTTTGAGTTTTCTCATATAGATACAGAGGCACACAAACCTTTCTTAATGAATAATTCTAACTAAAATTCATGATGCTTTACTGCAGCTCAGATAACAATTCCGAAGGACTTGAAGTTTATATGCATATTCTACAGCTGCTCACTACAGTGGATGAAGGCATTCAAACAATTGGTATGTTTTCTGAAGCATTTAATAACGAAGTATTTGTAGAGAGTCCTTTAATAAAGGATTTGTTTTCAGAGATTGATTAATTTTTTCCCCTCATCTTTCAGTCAAATCTTCTGATAGGGGAAAGGAAACTTGGAGCTTGCTCTGTAATCTCTTTTGCAATGAACTCTGCCAGCCAGATGATCCACCAATCATTGTTCAAGAACAGAAGACCCTGTTGGCTTCTATTTTATCTGTGCTATCAGCCATTTTTCCTTCACAGACAGATCGGGACTATGTTAAGATGGGAAAGAGTAAGTGTTATATCTTACATATTACAAAAGTCAAAATGGTGGGGAAAATAATCACAGAATTTCAAAACGGAGTATTTGAAGGATAGCATAGATCAGAGTGGAGTTTGGGTGATGAAAGATTTGCAGGAATACGTTCAAATAAATTTATATGTGAACCATTACTATTGCTGTTCACGAGTGGCACATTTGCCATAGCTTGAGTTCTTCCTTTTTTAATGGTATTAATTCCCTAACATTTCTGAGTTTTTGCAAAAATCATCTTCTTGTAAATAAAATTCATTTTCTTTTTGTCCAATTGATTTTGAATCACTTTGTTCTAAATCCCAAGACTGGATTCTGTTTATATCTTGATTATAAATGCTTCGGTTCATTCATCAATATGCTGTTTTGCTCTCTCATGAATGCTTGACTACAATCCCACACTGTCGATTATGAAATCTCAAGCAATAAATTGATTTGTAAGAATCTCTAATTCACGTTGGCACTTCAGTTTACCTGAATTGCAAATATAATAGGCCATTCAGCCTCCACTCTCACTGGTGTGGAAGTTCTTCTCTAGGCAGTCAATGGATTGTGATCTGCATTAATGAAACTAGCAACTTCCACATCTATAAAATTGATTAATGAACTAGAGACATAGCCCACTGTGTACTTGAGTAAGTGTGGTGAAAGAAATGTCTCTAAAGCGGTGGCCCCCAATCTTTTGGGCACCATGGACTGGTTCCATGGAGAAAGTTTTTTCCACAGACTGAAAGAGGCGTGGTTTTGCATGTTGCCTGCATCCCGCGGATGGGGCTTTGCTTGTTTGCACGGCCCAGTTGCTGGCATGCTGTGGACCGGTGTCGGTCCACGGACTGGGGGTTGGGGATCCCTGCTCTAAAGGACATTTATTTTTCAAAAGAGGAAAGAGTGACATAAAAGGGCCCCATTTTTATCTCCCAATATCTAAAATTTCTCTCTTGCTATTTCAAGAACTAAAAGAAAAATAGTTTCATAATATTTTATTTATTGTCATTTGGACATAAATTGAAGCTATTGTTAATTTTCCTATATTCAATTTGAAGTCATAATAGTATAAATTTTCTTCATCTTGAATTTGTTTTTAGAGGTTTTATGATAAATACTATATATGGCTATTTATTCTAAGCCATAGATTTTTGACTGAAATGATTACATTCTAACAAATTGACATTGTCCTTTTAAATATACAATATTATAAGACGTGTGCATTTCCTCTAATATTTTTTCCTTTTAAATGGACTGTTCCGTATATAAATATTTATGGAAAATATTTTCATTTGATCTATAATGATAGTTATTAGGTTAATTTGTGAAGAAAGAGCTGCTCTTTATTTATCTTTTGTCTCTTCTCAAAGACTCCAAAGTCTATCTGTTTTAAAATTTACTTCACTACAAGAATTCCTCTTTGCCCCAAAATACTTTTATTCAGAATTTTAATTTTTTTTTTTTTTTTTTTTTGCATTTCAGATCTGGCTCTGATTGACAGCGTGATTAGAGTGTTACAAAATATGGATGAATGTGAGAAGAGATCTGTAGACAGCTTGAAGAAATCCCAAACAAAAGAGTGTGAGAGATTGGAAATAGTTGATGAAGATTTCCATTTAAAAATCTTGAAGGACATCTGTTGTGAATTACTCTCCAATATGCTCCAGGAATTATCAGAGGTTAAAAAAAAATCATATAAACTTGAAAATTAAGGGATGGTTTCAGTCCATGTTTTATCACTAGTGTAATAACTTCTATAATTTTGAAATGGAAGAATTTATTTTTAGGGTTGTTCATGCTTCAGAAATTATTCAGAGGGATGTTTTGGAATACGTGGGAATTACAAGTATCCATGTATGCATTAAAGAAATTGTATCTTTAATGTGTTTATTTATTTGTTTCTTTGTTTATATCCCGCCTTTATTATTGTTACAAATAAATTAAGGCAATAAACATATCCAACATATCTTCCTCCTCCTATTCCCCACAACAAGAGACAGAGTAACTGGCCCCAAGTCTCCCAGATGTAGGAGATGATTAGGCTGAACCGAGGGCGGGGTCAAACACATCATCAGTTTGGACTTAGTACGCTTCTGTAAGAGACCTAAGTCCAGTCTCCTTGAAGTACATTGATAGGTATCTACCACCAATTTGGCTTCACTGGTAGTAGATGACATTCTTGTGTATAAGTAGCATGGAATAAACTCGTAGTGCTTTTGAAGTGTATCCTGGCTTTTTATTTCTTGGGCCTGGCTTCCATGGCTAAGATGGGACTTGAATCATGGTCTTCCACTTTCTAGCTATAAAACTAGAAAATATAAAAATATATGTTATTTATTAAAGCAGCTTACTCCCCCAAGGGTCATACCGATGCTTTAAAAAAGGCCTGGCTGTTTGTAATGGAGCAGCTGTATTTGCACTGTTACATCTTCTGAAGTTCTTCTGAATAATTTTTGAAGCATATTTTGTCTTACTAATTTTGGAATTTTCTTCTAGAATGGAAAGGAATGGAACCTATATTTTTATGCATATGAGCATATACACATGAGAAGTGTAGAACACTTTCACCATGTTAAAAATAATGGAAAATTGGCATTTTATAATTTGTGTAAGAATCTCACTGGAAAATTGTTACTGTAGACAGACAATGTCAGTGCTCTGTGGGATGAGTATTTTTTTTATGAAATATATTGATTTAGTTTGATGGAGGTAACATATGTGTCCATCCTTTTGTTTTAAGTGCTCATTTCTCAGCTATTGTATACAAATACCCTCTACAGGACTCTTCTAGCAGTTATGGAGTATTACACTTTTAACACCTTTTCTATAGCCAAACTGATTCAAAGATTGATTTATGCACATGAAACACAGCGGAATATTGCATACTTAAGTATTTAATATTTAACATTTAGTATTCTTCATATGCAGAATTGTTATTAATATTAAAATGTTTTCTTTGATCACTGGGTTGCCATGACTAACATTTTTTATTGGAACATACTGTTTATATTTGTCTTTCACTGTTGAGTTACCAACCTTAATAAGGTTTATTAAAAATTCTTTATTCAAACAGCATTTAACTGTTGGCTGGTGTTTTTAGGAAAACATATTGGAGGGGCTCAAGCAAGGTCACATAAATGAACAGAAATGCTCCTGTGCGTTTCAGAATCTCCTTCCATTTTATTCATCTTCGGTATGTATGACTTATGAAATAAGCAAAAGCTATGTTTGAGATGATTCTTAAATATTGTCAAGGATAAATATCTCATATATGTGGTTTCATCCTAAAAAAAAAGATTTAAAGATTTACGTTCAAAAACATGGCTGAGAAAATTTCATTGATAGAATAAAAAAAAATGGCTTTCTTCTCTTTCCTTTCCCCCTTCCCCTCCCAGCTTTAAATTATATATATATGCCTTAGAAATTGTTAAGGTGTTGGCCTGGCACTGGGAAAACCCATATTTGAGTCCACCCTCAGCCATGGGAGCACACCAGGTGATTTGGGGCTGTTGTACTCCTTTCTGCTCAAATTACCTCACAGGTAAACTCTAGTAAAATTTCTACCATGATGCATAGCCTTCAAAGCTTTCTATGTTTTGAACTTCACAAATTCATTTGAGAGCATCGATCCTAGGTATTCAAATCAGGGGATTTTTATTGTCACGTTGGTGTTGTAATTTTGTTGTTTATTGTACACTGCCTATAGTTCTTCAGAAATGGGGTTATAAATTTGGTGAAATAAATACAGGTCTTCGACTTACAGCGGTTTGTTTAGTGACCATTCCTAGTTGCAATGGCATTGAAAAAAAGTGACTTATGACCATTTTTCACACTTACAACCATTGCAGCATCCCCACAGGTCATGTGATCAAAATTCGGATACTTGGCAACTGGCTCATATTTATGAGGGTTGCCGTGTCTCAAGGTCACGTGATCACCTTTTGCAACCTTCTGATAAGCAAAATCAATGAAGAAGCCAGATTCACTTAACAACCATGTTACTAACTTAACAACTGCAGTGATTCACTTAACAACTGTGGCAGGAAAGGTTGTAAAATGGGGCAAAATTCACTTAATTGTCTTGCTTAGCAACAGAAATCTTGGGCTCATTTGTGCTCGTAAGACAGAGACTTCCTGTTTGTTTTGTTATCTCAACCAAGAAACACTTTACACAATGCTTTTCCCCATACATTTAATATATGTAAAAGAGCAGCAATGAATAGGTTAGGAAGGAAGTTTTTCCATTGTCACAGAAATGATATTGACTGTATTTGGGAAGTTCAAAACCTAGAAAGCTTTGAAGGCATTTATGTATGTAACTCTGTAGAAATTATTATTTGATGTCCTATAAACTAGTGAAGAGTCAGCATGAAATTTGGAAACGATCTACATCCTGGTCAAGGTGGCTGACAAAATAAGTTCATCCTGCTTAGCAATTCGCATGTTTACCTTATTCAACTTGCTATATAGCATATGACAAAATATACTTTTCTTTTTTTCCAGGTGGAGAGTTTTCTTGAAGTGCTGCATGGAGCAGATCAGACTCTTGCTGACCACTTGAGCAAAAGCTTCCCAAGTTTGAAACTCCAGGCATAGGTGCATGTATCCGTCTTGCTGCAGGAGACTGTGTATAATTTTATTTCTCTTTGAAGAAAGCAATGGGTAAAGAATTCCAAGCAAATTGAAACCTATATGAAAATCCTTTTAAAATGGATGCGATAACAAACGGTCTGAAAGAAAAAGTCTCCTGAAGACTGTTTTAGCATCTGCAGCTCTGCATTTTTAAAGCGCTGTAGGTGGTGACAAAATGTAACATAATTTTATATGTTAGTAGCTATTGAGGTTGTACTTTTCAGCTAAAAATTAACAAGGCTTCATCTAATTCTGACAAAGGTGCTCCTTTTCCCATATTAATGATAAAATTAGTTAAGATTTTTTTTTTTTACAGAGAATTGGCTTGCTTTGGTTTGTTTGTCTTATAGAGTTAAAAAAGATGATTCAAAAAGTTGTACCAAGATGAAGCTTAGTTATAGTAACATCCAAAATTGGAGAGTTTTGTAAGTAATAAAAAACTATTCTGACCTATGTGACAGATGTCCTGCTTGTGCATTATTTTTGTTAAATGAAATAAACTATAATTCAACTATACTTAAGAAGTGTCACAGGTCTCCTAGTGTCATGCAACAACTTGCAGTAGCTACTCTCTGCCACTAGTATGGAAATTGCAATATTGGAGGAAGGTTCATATGAATTTCATATAGTGCACAACATATAATATACATTACATGTAACAAAGAGCTGGTTAGATGTAGTGCTGGCCTAGTGTGAGTTCTAGATATGAAAGTGAGCTGGGAATTTCGACCAGTCACTCTCTCTCTCTCAGCCCAACCTACTTTACAAGGTTGTTTTTTATAGGGAAAATAGGAGGCGTGAATATTTACTACCTTGAGTTTTTGTGTTTGTGTGTGTGTATGTAGCGTGATAAATAATAATAATAGTAACATAGAAAGATGTACATTTTGTAGACAAGAATAAGGAATTTTAATTTGCTCTGACTGAACCTTACCATGTATGGTTTCTGCCAGAGAAAGTAACAATAACATGTTTTTAATAAGGGGTTTCCTTATTTTGAGGGAAACTAGACGTCCCATGTATTTTAAGTGAAACCAGTGGTCCCGTTTAGCCCACTTATTCCTGGCTTTCCTACACTCGTAACTTTGTAGAAAGATGGATGTTCTATCATGTATACACTGAAGCCACAGGAATTGGGTCACTCATTGTAGTCTTCAGCAGACAATTGAGTTGTACTCCAGTCTGAAAAATAATGAGAAATTCAAATGGGAATATGCTAAACTTTTCACAATGGCTGAGAAAAATAGAGATGGTGGAGCTTGAACCTAAAATGTCAAAAATGAAAATATTCATAATATTGGGCTACATTCCTTATCTATAGCACGCCTTCATGTTCAGTCCACTATAGTTAATGGCAAATACAATAGATTACCAGATTACAATAGATTATTGCAGTGAAGTAAGCTGCCTTTTAAGTTCAAAGGCAACCTCCTATTGATATTAATTGTACAAAATTACAGCATTCATAACTTCTTCCAGCAGCTTAAGAATTCCGTCCTTTCTAGTCCACTTGGTATGAGTTAAAAAATAATCAGATAAATATATGAAAAGCAACTCTTAGCCAAGAGGGAAATTTGTTTCCTTTACTTCAGCCAGACTCATTTGTCCATGACATGATGCAATTTCCCAAATACCTTTGAGGTACAACAAAGAAGCTAAAGGAAGGTAAGGAGAGAAAAAGGCTGAGAATTTTTGAATAGGTTATGCAGCTATGTGTACCGATCCTGTCAGATAGAATTTCCGGTGAACCTAAGCTAACGAAGTATACGTTAAATAAACCTGATGTATAATGTTGTATGTAATATTTGTGGGATGATGTTAAGTGAAATTGTTACTTTGTCATGGTATCAAGTAGTTATGGAATCTGTATCATGTTAGAATCTACAATAACAATAGTCTGATTTCTATTTCTGTGAGTAAAAAAAATTAAATCTACAAATACCAGATTAACAAGGAATATTTATGATCAGCTTGCATTCAGGTTTCCCATATATAAAATATTAATAGTAAGTTACCTTTGTAGAGTTTGTCTGCTTTGAAATGGAAATTTAAAACTCTTCCCCAGTGCTAACTTTTTTTAATTTTAGTTTTTTTAATTTATTTTTTTATTGCTTTTTTAGCTTTCCCTAATGCTAACCTATATGGTTTGAATGAATGCTTTAGAAAGAAATATTTTTTAGAAAAGGAGATAACATAGTACTTTGTGCCTAATATAATGGATTTTAAAACTGTTTTGTGTCAAACAATCAAAAAAGAAAACATTGCTGTTGAAAGGAAAAATTAGAGGAGAGACTGATAGGTTCACCATCCTCAATTCTTGAAAGAACATCAGGATGAAAAATTCCTTTTGCTACTTGGGGAAGGAGAGAATGCATATTAGGCAAGGATCAAAATAAGTTATGGTCTCTTGGCACCAAAAAACGACTCATTTCCCCAAGTTGCATCTAAAAAGGGTGAAAAGGTATGCTAAACTTGGAATGTGCATATTTCATTTCCTTTCTATTGGTACTTCACTCAAAGAGCAGGCATACATTTGATGCAGAAAAAGACTGCTTCATGTTGCCCCAGAGATGACTTACAGAGAATACCTAGACATTATCAGGCTGTTTCAAGTGGTGTTTTTCCTTCTGATTCTCCTCAGCATTGGTGTTATTATTTTCCATGTTGAAATTCTTTCATAAAAATCCAGAAGTAATCAAATGTATTTTTTGTTGCAATGAAACTGAGTCCCAGCTGAGACTCAACAGGTCACTCTTTAATAGAACCCCAAGCTTGCATCAGTAGTATTCTTGTTATCATACAGAATATTTTTTAACAGCATGTGTACGTTGGTGGTTGTATGTTTAATGGGCCATCTGCTATTCCTCCTTGAAAGGGAAGTGTTTTGTATCAGTTACTTCACCTGATATTTCCTGGTCTGCTTTCGTAGCACAATTTCCGTAACTACTGTCAATAGGGTAATAATGAGATGTACAAGGAAGTCCAGGCTGTTTCTACATTGTAGATGCAGTCTTGTGTGAAATCTTCAAAAGCTAATGACGTCAAAGGGTAAAGTATAAACCTCACTAGATCGATCGATCTTTTTGTTCGTCCTTGAAACTCGAGTGTCGATTCTGACTTTTTAAAAAATCTTTCATTTCCATCATTCAGATGCATCATCAGTCCTCTAGATATTTTAATACCTTTTGTGATTATTAATATGATGCTACGTAAGAATAACACTGTTAGTCTATATCACATTGTAACCACTCAAATTTCAAGGCAAGAAAGAGATTGGTCTCCTCCAGTGTCGGTTCCTATCAGGTACGCTGTTGATTCTGGAGATGGGAATCAATGAAGAAGTCCAGTAATCACTGATGGTTGTCTCCAGAATCAGATGCTCCATAAAACTGTCCACTTCCCTTTTACAACCATTTAAATTGGTCACCATCACATCTGATGATAGCAGGAACTTCTACAGTCCTGTTACTTGGAAACAATGTAATATATCTACAAGTCTAATAACTAAATCCATTAATATTAATTCCATCTATCTTTTCACATGAATATGCCATTTGCGTTCATTGGAAACAGCCTTCCTATTGACGTGAATTAGTATGGAAGATCTATGGACCATTCATAACTAGAAAGTGTTAATTTAAATTAGCCAGCAAGTGGTGAAATTAACGTTCATGTACCCTGTCGAAAAAAAATAAGAGTTAATCATACGCATAGTGTACACATGTGGATATTCCATTATAGAAAGCAAAGGCTAGCAGTAAGATAGGGTGATGATGGTGAAATATTTAGCTTCAGAGTTTTAATTTTTAATATTCTTGGCATGATTCAGTGCTGAAGGTAGCAAGGAGGAAAACAAACACTCAATCCAGACAAAGCCTATGTCAACGTGGTGCGGTTTCCTTCCACATTCCATTCTAGAAAAAGCAGCAAAAAGTATTAGGAAAAAAGAAAGAGACCTAGGATTTAAAATCAGGGCTGACATATGCACTCATATTTGGATGCCTGGATTCGGGTAATTTGTCATGTTAAATCTGTGTGAATATGACAAATTCTTGTTTGCAATGAACCTTTCTTATCTATCTACTGAGTGAAAGTTCTGCTGTTAGCTAATTACAGTATCGAGATTGCAGGATCGAGTATCGGCTGTGACTGAGTCTTAACTGGATCAGCAACATGCTTGATTTATGTTACCAGCTCCTGCTTTGGAAAATGGCCCTGCAGAATTGGGTGATGGAATATTTGTTTAGACTCAAAATGAAGACAATTCCGAATTCACCATTGGAGGAACGTGTCAATTGCTGTATAGCCCCATGTTATTTTTTTCTAAGATGGGGGAAAGAGAGCTTTCACAATATGATTAGCTTGGTTGCTCTGGTTCTGGGGTTTACTCAGATCTGAAAGAAGTTGAATTAATTAAAATTAAACAAAGCCTTCCTGTCTTTACATGGTCGAGTCCCTTTCTTGTTTCATGGAGATGACAAAGAAGCTATAAATAATGGGAGCCTGCTTTTTGTTTTCCTGTCAAGCAAGAGTAATGAAGGAAATATGACGTCCAGGTGCAACATGCGTAAAGGATGGGGTGAAGAGGAACAGGGCACAGGAACATGTTAAAATGAGCCCCGTAAATCTCCGTGCATGTGTGATATAGCAGCTGGCAATAAATATCAGTGAGATGCTGTTTCTTTTGTAAATATGTACTCAGTTAACTTGGGGACGGCATCATAAAGAAGGACAACTGGTAATTGGCTGACAGAAAAGCTCCAGTCTGATCAGTTTTGAAATACAATTTTGGGGTGAAATTGCACTTGGTTTTTTGGTGGTACACTTTAAAATTTAAAATATAATTACTAATTGGGCAGACTTGTCACCATTGGGTTGATGGCAGTTAATTTGATAAATTAATCATATCTGATAAATTTGTTTAGACAAAAATGCCTCTATTTAAGGACTGTGAGAAGAAAAGTCTTCATCCTGGTTCATCCAAGCCGGGAATAAATAAAACAACATGGCGACTGCTTTGGGAAGAAGGTTACAGTTTATTGAAGAGCCAGAAAGATGGTTCTTGCAGGAAGGAGAGAAATCAAGGAAGAAAGGCTGAGCACATGTGGAGTAGGTTTTTATACCTTCTGAAAGCCTTTTGTTTGGAAGTTTCCTGTTCCTGTGGCATGAACTTGGAGGCTATTTCCTGTGTCACGTATTCTGACCTGAGTTTAGGTGTGCCTCTCTGGTATTCTTGATGGTAATGGGTTAGTCCTATTATGTCCCATCTCAGGTGGGGTATGCAGATTTTAGGTCTTTTTGTCTTCTTGATTTCCTAGCTGGCTCCAGCTTTCTGATGGTTACATCTGCATTTGTATAGGGCTGGCTCCTGCTTTGGGGCAGAGAGACTTGCAGGCAGGGTTGGCTTCTGCTTTTAAAAATCCTTTTGAGGAAATATATTTTTCTGCCCTTTTAATATTTCCTTCTCTGAGGGGCTGACTTCCCACAGGACTGTGATATAGTCCTGAAGTCGTGGAGCAGTCTCATCTTGAGAGAGCAAAGTGGCTATTTGTATTGCCATTGCCTTGTCTCTATTTTGTGTGTTTTTGTCACTGATGGAAATACAGACTCAGATCTGCACAGGATTCCTGTATTAAGTACCTCCAGGAACTTATCTTTATGATAATAATCAGTGCTTTTTTGGTAAAAAAAAAAAAAAGGTGCCGGAACTCACACACATCATAAAAACCACCTTGCCTACCCTACAAGGTTTATCTTTGTAGTTGAAAAAAAAAACCTTCAATTTTTAGTATATCTAAAAGACTAGGATTTTGTTCAAGGTAAGTTAATACTATTAACGTTACCATGCACTGTGTGGCTTTAAATTACAAGAAGGCATTTTATTAATCTTTTGGGATATTTACCACTGGCATACCCATTTAGTTTAATGAGTGGAAATGTCAGCTTTCTATGTGCAATGAAATTGGCCCAATAAAACAAAATTGGGTTGCCTGTAAAAGATTGAATTATTTTTAAGAAGTTGTTAAACAAGGTGGAAAAATTTACATTTGGAGTTTAATATGGATATTGACATGAAACAAAGTTGAAACTTTGTCAGTGAACAATTACTTTTAATTTACCTTTAAGTTAAACCCAATTTAATAAATAGATCTGATTAAACCTCATACTGTAGGTTTACATCTGACCAATACATAATTAATATATATTATTAATAATAATAACTCCAAATCACGAGACATTGGCTTTATTCTTATTCTTCCCCTCTTCAGTTTGAATATATAGTATAAAAGACTAAAAAGAGATTTTCGTAGACATCCCAGCCTTTGAACTACCCAAGGAACTGAAACAGCAAGGTTTCACTGTCGATCAAGCTTCCACGCCAACCGCCTTTCTTTCCTCTCGCTTCGCCTCTTTTTAACCTCACACCCCACCTTATGTAAGGGAAGGCAAAAGGGTCACTCATCCTCTCGTGAAAGATGGCCTCCATGTTTATGTGTCTCCCACCGCCACCATCGGCTTCCACACCACATGGTCCGACCCAGCCAATCAAGCCATGCTCTGGCTGTGGTGCTCCGGCACCTCATGGCTCCTCCTAGAAGAGGCAGACAGCACCGGAGGGGACCCCACTCGCACCGTACCGTCAGCGGGGCATTTTCAAAAGCAAACAAGGATAGGAAGGATAGGATAGGATAGGATAGGATAGGATAGGCAACAATAGGAAAAGAACGCAACTCTGGAAAATCCATTGAAAAAAGGTGCCAGAACTCCGTTCCGGTGCGTTCTATGACAAAAAAGCCCTGAATAATAATAATAATAATAATAATAATAATAATAATAATAATAATAATAATAATAATAATAATAATAATAAAGTTGGAAGGCACCTTGGAGGTCATCTAGTCCAATCCCCTGCTCAGGCAGGAAATCCTATACCATTTCAGACAAATGGCTGTCCAGTCTCTTCTTAAAAACTTCTAGTCTGTCAAGATCCTTCTCTATCTTAAGCCTATCTTCTGGAGTGTTAGCTATTCCTGCCAGCTTACTAGGTTGTGGTCTACTTTATCAAATGCCTTACTGAAGTCCAAGTAAGTTATATCCACAGCATTCCTCTGGTCCACTAATTTTGTCACCTGATCAAAGAATGCAATAAGATTTGTCTGGCATGATCTGTTTTTGATAAACCCATGTTGGCTTTTGGTAATGACTTTGTTTGCCTCTAGGTGTTTTTCTGATTTCAATTTCAACTGAAATGATTGAAAATGATTTGATTTTTAATGACTAAATGAACAATTCCTTGATGTTATAAAATCCTGGCTAAGATAAGAAATGAGATAAAATTATATAAATATAACTGACTTACAACTAGATTTGGTCTTAATAATTTAAAGATTATTGAAAGCTAGGAATTGGGTGGGTGCCAATGCCTCTATTCCTTATGATGTTTGCTATTGATTTTGCTTTGTACCATTATTTATTCTAAACAAATAAATGTTTCATCTGCATACAATGGCATATAGTATAACATTGACCTCCAAAACTCCATATTGTAAAAAAATATGCCTTATTTATTTATTTATTTGTTTGTTTGTTTGTTTGTTTGTTTATAATTTAAAATTTGGAGACAGTTCATCTCACTCTTCATCACATATCATATGTCATTTCATTTCAAGAGCTGGGATGCACAAAGCATAACAATTTATATTGCTTTTCATCACGTAGCTTTCCAAAACCCTTTCAAAACACAGTGTTAAACCAAATGCAAAAACCCATAAAATCTGAATTGCGAGAGAAAACAACAGTAACAGAAGTGAAAAATGAGCTCAGATTATACACATGGGGACATTTCCCAGGTTCCTATCTATGCCCTCCAGGTTCCTTGAGGATGCCTTCTCAAGTGCTGGTGTGTGTTTGTGTGTCTGTGGTGGAGTGTAACTTCTATATATTTCCAATAGCCCACATGAAGAGGTGAAAGAGGGGAACTGAAAAGTTATGGCTTGCCTAAAATGACCCATGTGAGATGCAGACTAAAGCAAAAGCTCAGTCTTTGGGGCTACAAAGCTGGCAAGTGCCCAGGATTTTGTTGCACATTACCATACAGTGCATCATTGACATTTCTCAATGGACAATAGACTTGAACACTGGACCCTATCTAGCAAAATGAAATTCAATATAAAAAAGGTAAGATTTTACACTTAGGGAATCAAAACCAAATGCACAGGTACAGGCTAGGTGAAACCTGGCTCAATAATGGTAATTGTGAAAGGGATCTTGGAATCCTAGTGGACAATCCCTTAAACATGAGCCAGCAGTGTGCTGCAGTTGCCAAAAAAGCCAGTGCAATCCTAGGCTACATTAACAGAGAGATAGAATCAACATCGCGAGAAATGAAACTATTGCTTTATAATGCCTTGGTAAGATCACATTTGGAATATGTACTGCATCCAGTTTTGGTCACCACAATATAAAAAAAGATGTTGAGAAAGAGTGCAGAGAAGAACAACAAAGATGATTAGGGGACTGGAGGCTAAAACATATGAAGAACGGTCGCAGGAATTGGGTATGTCTTGTTTAATGAAGAGAAGTACTAGGGATAACATGCTAGCAATGTTCCAATATTTGAGGGGCTGCCACAAAGAAGAGAGGGTCAGTCTATTTTCCAAAGCACTAGGAAGCAAGACAAGCCGTGGATGGAAACTGAAAAAAGAGAGAAGTAACCTAGAACTAAGGAGAAATTTCCTGATAGAACAATCAACCAGTGGAACAGCTTGCTTTCAGAAGTTATAAGTGCTCCAACACTGGAGGCTTTTAAGAAGAGACTGGACAACCATTTGTCTAAAATGGGATAGGGTCTCCTGCTTGAACAGGGGGTTGGACTAGGATACCTCCAAGGTCCCTTCCAACTCTGCTATTCTGTTATTTGTAGTGTTATTCTGATAGGTATTGTAGAGTTGGCAGTTCATGTTTCCGCAGCTCTGTTCATCTGAAAGTTAGCATGAGAGTGTGCTAATAAATGCAGGAAGGAGCTCTTTGGGGAGTTTGACCATGATAAGCAAGCACTGTGTGCTTCCGGGCAAGTTTCTCTAGATACTTAGCCAGAGACACTGTACAGAATTGAGAGTACAGTTGCTTGAGAGTGTGGTAGAGCAAAGACAGGATAAAGGCACTTGGGGTGGTTAAGTTTAAATGTAGAAGAACTGACACAAACCAGGAACTGAACATGGAAAAAGGAAGCTTATCCTTTCTTCAAAGCCCTCTGCACAGCCCCAAACTGCTTACTCATATTTTTTAAACTACAAAGGCTGACCATTTGCACCATCCTTGTAATGTCTTTCTCTTGATGTTAATAAGCAGCTTACATTTTCCACTTGGCTATTGCAGCAAAGCACTTGGCAGCTGTTATTTGCTGTAATTATGAATTTGATTATTTTGCATCTCTGAAAAAAAAGCCGCATGAATCAAGGGAGCATTGAGAGTGGGCTGAAAAATTATTTCAAGTTGCTCTGGACATGGTTCTCAGGCTACAATTTCATCCTTTTAAACTTCAGTTTTTTTTTTCCTGAAATCTGTCTGGTTTGGTACAGCAGCCAAACAGGACAGGTACAAACTTAAAACAGATAGTTAGGACTGCAGAAAAAACAATCATAACCAGCCTGCCTTCATTGAGGACCTGCATACTGCACAAGCCACAAAGAGGGCAGAGAAAATATCTACAGATCCCTCATATCCTGGACATAAACTGTTTTAACTTCTCCCCTCAGGATGCTGCTATAGGGCATTGCATGCCAAAAAAACTAGACACAAAGACAGTTTTCCCCCCATGCATCACTCTGCTAAACACATAATTCCCACAGCACTGTCTTATGCCTAAGGACATCTAACCATGTAATAGGCTGTATTACTATTATCCTTCTTATCTTTCCTATTGCCTACTCCTATTGGTATCATATGACTATAATTTTGTTGGTTGTATCTTATGATTTATGATTGCATCTTATGATTTATGATTTATCACTTTGTTGCTTATATGTACACTGAGAACTTATGCACCGGAGATAAATTCCTTGTGTGTCCAATCACACTTGATCAATAAAGAATCTAATTCTATTCTATTCTATTCTATTCTATTCTATTCTATTCTATTCTATTCTATTCTATTCTATTCTATTCTATTCTATTCTATTCTATTCCATTCCATTCCATTCCACTCCACTCCATTCCACTCCACTCCACTCCACTCCACTCCACTCCTCTATTCTAAAAAGTTTTTCAATAAAACCATTATATATTTCTTCAGTGTGCGTGTGTGTATGTGTATGTGTGTATGTGTGTTAAGGCAATTTTAGGCCATCAATCATAATGTAGCCATTTCCTACTTCCCTGCCTATCTATGTGCAAAGGCTGTATTGCATGTTGACATAATGTTATTGTGTTCTGAAGGGTGCTCACCCCAAAAGATTTTCATTCATCTTTCTCTTGCTTCTTGACATTTCTAGCAAGACATACTGAATCAGAGTGAGAAGAAGAATGAGGCATGAGGCAAATAAAGCAGCCGAATTCTAAGTACATCCAAAGGGATTTTTGTCTTATCTTTTTCCCCTGCAGATTCCAAACTACCATACATGTATGTTATGGAGGTGTAGGGGGTGGGGACAAATTACCTCCATCCTTTTTATGATTGGAAAATGCTTCAGTCAGACAATGTCCATGGGCAAACTAGTGGAATAAAAATTAAGGAAGACTTTTCATAGCATATATGTTGTTGTGAATTACCATGGTCTTGACAGATAAAGGGAATTACTTCCAACAAAAGGAGTGCTTTGTTGATAGAAGAGAATATTTGTAGCTCAGGGTTGAACTGTGAGGTCCTTAGTGCTCTCTGAACTTTCTTGCAGATGTTTCATTACCAAACTAGGTAACATCATCAGTGCAAACACACACACACACATATATATACTACCTAAATTCTATTTATCTCTTGGGTCATCTTCCATTATTTTTCCCCTTGAAGCAATGGAGTTTATTTTATAAACACAAGTCACATTCAATCCTTTGTTCCACTTTAGAAAACATGTAACTTGGTCAGTGATTAAATAGACTACTTGTTTGCTCTGAGTAGTTCCTTCACTCATCATTGCCAAAGTGGTATTTGATTTCTGTATAAATGATTGTTTTATTTCACATGAAAAGGTCAGAATTACTTCTTCAAACAGTTGCAAAGGCAAATGTGCAAACAATGATTAGGCTATGAGTAGACGTGCTTTTCTTGGTTTATATTATGTCTCTCTTCTTTGATTGACAAGACCAGTTATTATCAGTCTATACTTATTAACCATGAATAATCTATTTCATTTCCATTGAATTAGGCTTTATCCCACTGAGAATGCAATGATTTACCCATTTATCTAATTTATACATTCTAATCTCTTACAGCCTGCAACTGATTTTTTTTAAAAAAAATGAAATTACAAAGATGCATATGGGTGACCAATAATTTCTCTTCCTATATATGCAATTTACTTGGTATTTTGCTTTTTTAAATATGACTTAGTTACATTTTGGCTACATTCACTTCTGCTTCATCTGTGAAATAAACCCTGATGAAGCGAAGCCTCTTATCAGACTATAATTTTATGCCTATGTTGTTCATTTTGCTTCTGAGGGAACACAGAACCATTTTATTTTTGCTTCTGTTCTATTGCATTTCTGCTGCCAGGACTTAAAACCAATTTCTGTTTGCCCTCCCACCTGACTGCTTCATTTAATTTTACACATTTAATTCTCTTTTTGATCTCTATTCTTTGTTGAGGAAGGGAACACTACCCTGACTCCTTATGTGCAATAAACCTTTACAATATTTTGAATGATCTAATTATCTTATTCATTGTATTCACATTTGATCACTATACAATTCTGCTTGCCAAAGATAAATGATTATATATGTCAAAATCGGTCTGGAATTGGAAAAAAAAATCATGAATTGGAATGGCAACATTATTTCTTCTTAGTGTCTACCCTGTGTATAGTCTTGTGTGTCTTTCTCTCTTTGTGCCTTGCTTTTCATCTTCAAAAGATGTTGATCTTACTTAGAATCTTTAAACACAAATACATGTAATTGTTTCATTTTGCCTGTGTTTTTTAAGTACTGCATTGAGGGATATGTACAGCCAAAGAGCAAAATGCACTTCCTTTCATAGAGGAATTTGTAAAGTAGGAAGTAGTGCAACTTAGAGCAGGGCTTTTCAACCTTTTCACCCATTGTACCACTTTTAGGATATGGCAACATCCGAGTACCACCACTCGCCTAGCAAGGTGTCAAAAACCTGATGACCAAAAAAAAAAAAAAAAGGAAAAAAGTGATAAAGTACAGGTAGTCCTCGACTTACAACAGTTCACTTAGTGACTGTTTGAAGTTACAATGGCACTGAAAAAAGTGCCCCCCAAGCCACAGCCGAGCAAGACACCTGCCTGCCCGCCTGGCAGCGCTCTTCCTCCTGTCCGAGGTTTCCATTGTTGTGAGCATTTCTGTTGAGGATTGGCACTGGAGGTGGGGTGGGGGGGTATTTGGTTTTTATTCTCCCCGTCTGCTGGGTGGTTGCAGCAGGTTTTGGTCTCTTCACATGACCCTGGGACACTGTGACCGTCATAAATATGAATCCGTTGCCAAGCATCTGAATGTAAATCACAAGACCCTGGAGATGCTGCAACATTTCAGCTGATTGGCGCTTCTTCTGGGCTCAGCAGAAGCTTCAGGATCAGTGCTGCTTTCCAGCTGATTGGTGCTTCTTCAGGGCTTAGCAGAAGCACCAGGATCAGCACTGAGCTCCAGCTGGAGCCTGGCGCTGATCCTGGCGCTTCCACTGAGCCCTGACAGCCCCGAAGAAGCGCCGATCAGCTGGAAAGCGGCACTGATCCTGGCGCTTCCGCTGAGCCCTGACAGCCCTGCAGCTCCAGCCATCTCTCGCTCAGGCTTGTGCGGCGCTGCCACCGGTTCAGCTCATTCCCCTCCCCTGCTACCACTTTTCTAGGATGGTCGCGTACCACCTGCCAGGTGCCAATGTACCACAGGTGGTACCCGTACCACTGGTTGAAAAGCCCTGACTTAGAGGAGTATTAAAAGTACAACACACTTGCATTAAACCTTCCTAAACTCATTGGGACTTAGATCTGAGGAAAAAAATGCTTAGAATTGCCCTTTATTCATTATGTTTGTTTATCTTTAATGTATTGAGTGAATCTCCAGCAATCTGGTCTTGTTGGAAAGGACAAATTCAAAGCCAGTTGTGCAAGAGAAAAGGCCCTTTGTGCCTTTTGTCCCTTTTCTCACCTGATTACCTCTTCAGTTACTCATGTGCCTCTCCTCTAAGCTGAAAAAGTTGTACTGTACTGTGGGTACGAAGTGAGGGATCAAAATAACCCCCAAAGCCTGCTCCCTTTTGACAGAATATATTTATGGATGAAAAAACAGTTGGAATAAAGTTTTCCATAGGCAGCTTGGACGTTTATAAACAACAATACGTTTTAAACCACAAAACACTATATTAATAAGATGAAGGATGCCACAAAGTGGCTTCTTTTGAAAGTGAAATAAAGCTTACGCAACACAAATAACCTTGAGAGGGTTAGGAAGATTGTACAGCTATCTGATTATCTTCCTTCTTTATTATAGCTGGCAGGTGATTAATCTTATCTTCCACTGAACAGAAGATTAATTGGGGCAAGGGGAGGAGCAGGGAAAGACAGCACATTTAGTGCTGAACTACATCTCCACTTTAGCCTTGTCAGAACCTCAAGTTAGTTGTATCAAGAGAAAAGCTTCACCAGCTTCAATGTAGCTTTAGAGAGAAAGTCCCAAAGAGCCTTATTTTTAATTGGAATTAATGGATTAAGACAGTGGTGGGATTCAAATATATGAACAACCGGTTCTCTGTATGTATGCCACTTCCAGAAGTCCATTCTGGACCTGGGCAACAAAACATTGGCTACCGGTTCTGCCAAACTGGTGTGAACTGGCTGAATCCCACCACTGGATTAGGATAACCAAAGAGTCCAGCTTCAAAATACATTGCATGCAGGCCGGCCAAACATGATCACCTTTAGTCTTTAATCCTGGGCTCACTTACCTTGAAGTAACTTAACTAGATTCAGAATCAACTGGATTGTTATAATCCAGTATTTACAGCAGGTTCTTAAATTCAGAACAAAGAGAATAAAAATGAAGTTACTAAAGCTTGATAAATAGTATAAAGGCAAAACAGACCATTATTAGCTCAGTTGGTAACATAATAAAAATATTTATTGTAGAACAATTACTCAAAATAAATGCTGTTATGAAAGATAAACATATATAAAATGGTTAAATGAAATACAGAGTCCAAATTCCTGGGAGCTAAATTGTCTGTGGCAGTTCATGCCACATAAACAAACAAGGAATTTAATGCTTATTGGTTTTTTTTAAAGTTTCTTGCAAGGTTCTACAGTACCACTCACTGCTTTTAAAATCCAGTTTTCTAAAGCAATCTCTGGTCTTAGCCCAATGACAGTTATAGTTATCATCAACTCTGAATTCCTAATGAAACAAAAGAAGAATTGTGTGGAATATTTGACTGGAGAGTGTTATCTGACAGAAACTGAATTTAAATTAAATGAAATTTATTCTTTCTTCAACTATCCATGAATGTGACACACCCAGAATGCTAAATGAAACTCTGAAGTTAGGAAAAGTTATAAACTGTGGAAGTCTTTGGAAAAAGCTACAAAATCTTAAAAAACATAGAGTTCTATTGTTCCTGTATGCCAGCACACACTTCATTGATTGCAACAATGTTTAAGTCATTGCTTTTATAAGCTGCTTCAATACTCTGCAGTCTGACACTGTAACTGATTAGAGGGATGTTACAGAGATCATTTCTGGGCCTGGCTATCTGCTGTGCTATATGTGTTGTTTACACTTGCAACTTTATAAATGAATGTATGAAGGGATTACTTGGAAGAGGTCTCATCTGTCTAAGGACCAGAGCAAAACGGGAGTTATTGAAGTTCTCAAGAATATCTATACAAATCTTTATTTATTGTAACCTGATGCATTGATGTGACATAGAAGGCACTGCCAACATGTAGCTCTACTCTATGATTGAGTAAAGTTCAAGAGAATGATATGAAAAATGGAAATTGAAATGAGGACTTGGTTGCTGTACAATGTTCCTAAACCATATACATTTTTAAGAAGTTTCAGAGAAATTTCAGAAGAAATCATGATGTCAGTGGGTTAGAACACATGCTTTTTACACTGGAGGTCTCAGAGTCAATCTCTGTGGCTGAATGGATCAAAGATTACATTATATGGGAAACTGCTATCTGAGACTGGCGGTCACAGTTAGCAATACTGGGTTAAATGGACCAAAGCAGTTTCCTAAATCCTAATTGCAGTTTATTTTCCAACTTACTAAAAAATTGCTATTGGGTTACTGATACCAAGTGTAGAAGTCTTTGAATGTACAAATGGCTAAAGTGTTCTGTTGTATAAATGAGCTTTGCTAGTAAACTCTAGGCTATCCAGGTCTTTCTGTGGATCAGCAATAATATTCCTTCTGCAGCTAAATCATGACATTTCGGATAAGGTAAGAGGTAAGAAAGGAGGCTTTTTACATGAGAGTATCAAGGATAATGTAATTAAAAACAAACCTACTGACGTTCCTCAGGAAGGTGTTAGTTGTGGGTTATGACCAAATCCTCTGTTTCCCAACTGGCACATGTGTAAAAGAAATTTGTTTTCCATCAGCGGGATCAGGTTGTTGACCCAGATTCTAGAAAGACTGTACTTCGGTGAGGATTCTCAAGGCTGATTGTCTACAACAGTAATGGAAATGGCTTTATGAAAATGCATAAATGAAATAAATTTATATAGAGAATAGAAATTACTAGTGGAGGGACAGTTCTATTTGGGGAGATCAATTAGGTAGAGAAGTGCATCACTCAAGAGACACTAAATATTATGTCCTTTCTTTTCTGATAGATAGTAAGATGATACTTTCCCACTAGGGTTGTTTTTTTGTGTGAATTTCATATCTCCCCCCCCCCCGCTTTCTATTGATTGTTGCTTCTAGATGCCTCCAGGCAAGATGGGCGGTACATAAATTTAATAAACAAATTTTATTTAAAATCAGATTTTATTTAAAATGATCTTTGCTTTAATCAGGTATAATTTGAATGAATATTATTATGGTTTTAAATATATAAGTTCTAACAAGACCTTGCATTATCTCTCACCACTCTCAAAACTCAATTTCAAAAGCAATTTTCAGTGTTTATGGGATGGTCTCTACTAGTTGACAGCCAGATTGTGTTTCAAGATGCCTTAAGTCAGGGGTGTCAAACTCGCAACATCACGTGACGTGTCGCGACGTGTCGCAACTTTTTTCCCATTGCCAGCAATGGGGTGGGCGTGGTTTCAGCATGACGCATCTGGCCCATGGGCCAGCAATTTGACACCTCTGCCTTAAGGATTCCGTTTGATAGCTTTTAAATAAATCTCACAGAACTCAATGGGATGGTTTATAACCAAATGTTGGTGGATTGTGCTAAAGAATGTTTCTATGCTAGAAAACAGGCAACAACCTCCATATTCTGGCTGAAAATATATATCATATGTGCCAATGGCTTTTTTTTCTTCCCCAAACAATATTAGATTAATTACACAAACTGTAACAAGGCTTGTTTTATCTTCAGATAACAACAATGTGTGAACTATTACAATTTGTAAGCCATGATTTATGGTTTAATATTATGTGTGAATCAGACCTCTTTGTCTTGCTAAACACACCACAGTGAAACCAAACTATGGCTTAGCAATGTATGAATCTCAATCAAAAGTACCATTTAAGAAATATCTTGGCTCCCAATTTTTAGTAACATATGATTTATTCATAAATCAATCTATGAATTAAGTATGCCAGATAACTTTAATTTAAAAGTTATGAAAGATGGAGCTGGCAAGGCAAAAAACAAGGATTGTTTTGTAGAGATAGGTTACAGAAGGAGGTGTTAAAACTATTTTGTAAACACAGCTTGGTGCCATTAACAGTCCGGTGTAAGAAGCAGACAGCAAGCAGAAGGAGCAGGGGAACAAAACTCTGGATCTGAATCCTGGGACATATTAGAACTAGATTCCTAGACCCTCTCTAGAACAGGGGTGTCAAACTCACAATGTCACCATTGCCGGCAATGCCATTGCCAGCAATGGGGTGGGCATGGCTTTTTGCCATTGTTGGCAATGGGGGTTTCGCCATGACGCTTCCAGCCCATGGGCCAGCAGTTTGACATCCCTGCTCTAGAGGCTGATTTGCATTGACATGAGAATTGCTTGGGATCTGAAATAAAGTTACTTATTTATCTATCCTTTGTCCTTCAATCATGTATTAAGTCTCATGAGTGTTGGTCTGTATTACTGGAGAGAGATTTACTGGCATGCCTGGGATGCACTCCCTAAAAGACACTTTCTGGGTTTTTCTTTATTATCTTTTGCTTATTATGAAGACATGTTTTAAAACAATGATCATAATACCTGTCTCATATAATATGTGCTCAGCCAGTTCAATCTGACATGTTCCGGATTCCTTCAATCAAGCAATGTCATCTACCAGGAACCTAGAAGCACACCTTTTCATAGCAGCACTTATCCTCTGGGGTGAGGTTTCTGTCCCTGATGACCCCCACATGAATGGTGTTTCAAAAGGGTCTTGAAGACCTGGCTTTTTACATGAGGGGAGTGAAACCTCACATTGATTTTTTTTCTTACTGTTTGTCATCTTTGCCACCTGTTCTTCAATTTGTCTTTTATTGCATTTTCCCTTGTTTTTAATGTTTTTACTTGTGAACTGCCCAAGAGTCATCTTGAATCAAATGCTATATAAATCTTAACAACAGCAATGTATACACATTACATGTTCATGCTTCTGTGCAATATAAGTTTTCAGCATTATACTAAAGGCCTGAAATTCTCTTCCCTTAAGAATCTTCCCCCATGCATGGCTAATATTTATTTAGTGATCCAACATACTTACAGGGACTACCTTTTAGCTGTATTAACTTTATTCAAGGAAGAAGAAGACATATCTCAACTCATTTTCTTTACCAGTCTTTCTCAACCTGGTACCATTGAGGTGTCTTGGATTTCAATTCTAAGATATCATGGCCTCTGGCTGGGGAATATGGGAAATGAAATCTTAAACATCTGGGAAACAACAGGCTGCAGAAGTCTACTGTGAGTGGCAGAAAATTCTTTGTAGCAGGATATGCCCTTAGGATTACAGTTGTTTGCTGTAATAGGTAACTAGTTTGCTCTTCATTTTCATATCAATGAGCAAACATTGCATCTGATTGAGCCTTATTTTTTTACTGTTGACATGACTGTATTTAAAGGAAAGGGAAGCAAAATTAATATTTAAAGAAAAAGGAAGCAAATTACGCAAAGGGGGAATAGAGCTGGGATCCAGAGTAATGACTTTTATACACACAAAACATTTACAGATAGAATAAATTACTTTCCACAGATTCATTACCTTATATTATTAGTACTGTGATCTCATAATATATAAATTGAAATTTACTCAGAACACTGATTAGGTTGATTGCAATCAGTGACGACTGAAAACCAATTTCAGAACCCAGAAAAAAGAACAGCTCCTCATAACACTAACGAGTTGGTGTCTTTCTTTCTGTTTGCACAGGAATAGCTGAGATGCATTAATCTACTACAGAAACCTCTGTCTCTCTCTTTTCATCCCCCCCCCAGTTTCTAATCTGAAAAGCTTTTAGATTATTAAAATATATGATCTGTAAGTTGCATGTCTTATTACGGATTTTCAAATTACCTGATGAACCTGATTACGACATGTTCATCAAAACCTGTTCCTGGGCCAGGCTTGTAGGTGATCTATTTACTAGTTACATGTAGTCCTTGACTTATAGCTACAATTTTGGACTGGAATCTTGGTCATTGAGCAAAGTGGTCATTAAGCGAGATGCCCACATGACTGCTTTGTTCTACTATCACAATCCTGGCACTTCCAGTTGTGGTTGCTAAATGATCTCTCAGTCCATAAAGCAGATGGAGAGAAAGAGCCGTCTGCCAGGTTTATCTCCCCTCCATGTGTGGAAACAACTCTGCCAGCAGGCTGCGGAAATGGAGCTGTGATCTTTGGGACTTTAACTTTGTTTCTCCTCCTTGCTGCTTGGTAGGCAGCCATTCCCCAGAGAAGACAGGGTGTCCTTTTGGCAGGCAGAGACACTGACTTTCTGGGGAAGCCAGCAGAGAAGATTGCAAATGGCAATCATATGGTAGTGGGATAGTTGGAAATCAGTCATAAGTGTGAACAGCTTGCCAAGCACCCAGATTGCGATCTCATGACTGTGAGCTGCAGGGAAAGATGGATATTTTACAATGGCTGAAGTGCTTTATGGGCTGTAAAGCACCCTTTCCAAGGCTGTTGTAACTTGGAATGGTCATTAAATGACGAATTATAAGTTGAGGACTACCTGTAATAACAAAATAGCTCAAGTTGTCCTGAGAAAAGGGTTCCTATCTTCCATCCATACAAACCATTAAAATGTTAATGTGATGCTTTATTCTAGATCAGGGCTTTTCAACCTTTTCACCGATTGTACCACTTTTAGGATATGGCAATATTCGAGTACCACCTAGCAAGGTGTCAAAAACTTGGTGACAAAAAAAAACCTGTTCAAAGTTGCAATTGCACTAAAATGACTTATGACCATTTTTCACACTTATGACCATTGCAGCAACAGGGTCATGTGATTTATATTTGGATGCTTGGCAACTGATTCATATTTATGATGGTCACAGTGTCCCAGGGTCATGTGATCCCCTTCTGCAACCTTTTGACAAGCAAAGTCAATGGCAGAGCTGCTGGTGGCCAACTGCTAAGGCGGGACTTCCTCCCTTCCCTGCCTCCCTTTTTCTCATTCCTATCTCCTTCTGAAGGAAGAATTTGAACCCCCCCATATTTTCCCTCTTCCATATATTGATCAAACAAGCAAAGGCCTCCAGAGACAGAAAAGACAAGCTGCTGAGTGAACTAGCTTAAAAAGGCGCTTCCCCTTTAAGAATTAGCTACTGGCTAGAAAGGAAAGTAAGGAGCCCAGCTGGCACTTAAAGAAGAAAAAAAATGTAAGTACTGGCTGCCGGCTAAGGCAGCCTCCCCAAATGGCTCCATTCATAAGTAAAATCTGCAGCTCCAGAGGACTCTCTCACTGTAAGTCCTTGCCTGTGCTGACTCTTTCCCTTCCCCACTATACTTGGCTAGGCAGGGCTGCGTACCACCTGCCATTCATTAATGTACCACAAGTGGTATGCGTACCACAGGTTGAAAAGCCCTGTTAATCTAGATCACATATGCTGATTTCATTTCTCCCAGAAGTGATTATTCAGTGAAATGCTTGGCTTGATATATGCAAGCAATTCTTTTGTTATGCTGTTCCGAGTCAATATTGGCCTTGGGCAGAACCTATATGGACAGAAATGGCCGAGGCTCCAATTTTTGGATGTATTCTGAGTTGGGCAAGACGATGCCAATGGAATGTCCCCTTATTTGCCTTATTCCCATCTATTGAATTTCTCTACGTATTTGATTCTAATCAAAGCGCCTGAACAAAGACTAAAAAGCAAATGACACACTAACTGCTGGTTTGAAAAGCTTGATGGAAAGCTCAAATAATCTGGCAGTGGCATGAAAAAGGATGAGAAATGGTGCCCAAAGCTTCTGGGAAAATACAGGAAGTCCTCACCTAATGATCACCATTGAGCCCAAAATTTCTATTGCTAGGCAAGACAGTTGTTAAGTGAGTTGTGCCCCATTGTACGACCTTTCTTGCCACAAATGTTCAGTGAATCACTGCCGTTGTTCAGTTAGTTACACGGTTGTTAAGTGAAACTGGCTTCCCCATTGACTTTGCTTGTCAGAAAGTTGCAAAAGGCGATCATACAATGTTGGGAAAAAGTTTAGTTCCGGCTCCTGCAGTGTGACTAGGCCAGTGGCTCTCACATGAAACAGGAACCAAGGACATGAGAAACCCCGCACAAAGCTGTTTAGCAATAAACTTCAACATAAGCAAATAGGTGAACGAAGTAATCATAATAGGCTATAGCAAAAGGAAATAGCTACATGTCATACTGCGGCAAAATATAGCCAATAATATGGTGGAAAGAGCAAACCAAACGCTTAAAAATGCGCTTGACCGTTATTCCGAAACCAGGGGAAAAGCACCCCCAAGCCTCCCAGCTGTGCAAGACATCCTTAATCTTTGTCTCTATACATTGAATTTCTTGAACTTAACAGGCACCCCACCCACCTCTGCAGCCGAGAGGCATTTTTCTTCTTCCTCCCTTTCTCTTCCCCGACCGCAGGTCTGGTATCGTCAACTCCCAGATCCTGCCTGGAAAGGGCCAGTGGATCTCATAACGTGGGGAAGAGGTTACGCAGCGGTACAGCTACCTGAGAAGGTTCTGTGGGTCCCAGGCCGCTGCGTCCGGCCCTACTTTGCACCAGCACCCCATCCATCTCCCCCGGCAGACTCCCTGTCTCCTGAGTCTGCAACCATTGATGTGTGACGTTGCACTCCCAGACAACACCTTGTGGGTTCCGGGTCGCCATGTTCGCCCATATCATCCCAAGCCTGATCCAGAAGACGATGTTCCTAACAACACTTTACTTACTGGCGAAGGCAAGCTTCCCTCCGGGAAAACAGCATCCTGACGCCTTCCTCGGCCTCCGCAATCGGAGATCTATAGGCAATCCTCACCAGCCCCAAAACTTAACGTGGGTAGTATTGGACACACACGCAGACATCCTGAACTCCACTTCATCCATAGCGGTGCCGGGATCCTGGTTTCCTGACCTGTACTTTGACTTTGGTGTGATGATGGACACCACCATTAGCCACAAATGGATCAAGAGATGGCCCCTCTATGTCTGCCCTGGCCATAAGAAGGATACAGCACACCGGAAGAAGTGTGGGGGGGAAAGCGTATACTTTTGTGCAAACTGGGACTGTGTCTCTACGGGAGAAATAACATGGGACCCCCCTCTCCAAGATGATTTTATTACGCTCAAACGGACTGGCGAGGATGTAAAATGTGAGCGAAACCAAAAAGGAGTATACATGAACTGTAATCCGGTTAAGACTTCTTTCACCATTCAGGGGAAAAGACATGGGGGGTGGCAGGCAGGGGTCACTTGGGGAGGTCGTGTTTATGATGGAGACGGGGATCCAGGGAACATCTTTACCATAAAACTAATACAAACCCCCATAGAACCCCTGGTACCGGTAGGCCCCAATAATATATTAACCGGCCGTAAGGTGCCACCCCCACAACCCACCGGTACTCCTGAGAAAAGTTCGCCTACTCCTATTGGTTATTCTTACTCTCCTTCACAGAGCCGCCTTGGGAACCCTCTTTGGGACATTGTCACTGCCACCTATCACTTGGTAAATAACACCAATCCCAACCTTACTACAGCCTGCTGGTTTTGCTACAATGTTCAACCCCCATATTACGAGGCTGTAGGTTTGTCTCTCCATACAACACTTCCTCGGATGACAAGGCATGCAGATGGAAACATGGCTCACAAACACTGCGGTCAATCTCACGTAAGGGAACCTGCATTGGACAGGTACCTACGCAGTACAAACAATACTGCAACACAACACATAACATGACTGACACAACACTCTTTTACATACCACCTAGAGACGGATGGTGGGCCTGCTCTACAGGCCTCACAGCCTGTGCCCATGGCCATGTGATAAGCACCAAAGGCTTTTGCATCCTTGTCCAGGTCATACCACGCATATACATCCACACAGAAGAAGAAGTTTATAACACCTACTCAGGGTCAGAACTCATAAGACACAAGCGAGAACCTATCTCCACTCTCACAATAGCTCTTTTGGTAGGACTTGGCCTAACAGGAGCAGGAACTGGAGTAGCTTCTTTCGCACATCAGTATACTCAATATCACAACCTTAGGGCAGCCATCGATGAAGACTTAGAGAGAATAGAAACTTCTATTTCTCACTTACAAAAATCTCTAACCTCCCTCTCAGAAGTGGTCTTGCAGAACAGAAGAGGACTTGATTTACTTTTTCTAAAAGAAGGGGGGTTATGTGTGGCTTTAAGAGAGGAATGCTGCTTCTATGCAGACCACTCTGGCATAGTACAGGACTCCATGACCAAACTCAGGGAGGGCCTGAATAAACGAAAGAAGGAAAGGGAGGATCAACAAGGATGGTTTCAATCCTGGTTCAACTTTTCTCCATGGTTGACCACCCTGATAAGTGCCATAGCAGGACCACTGATATTGTTACTCTTTGCATGTACATTTGCCCCCTGTATTTTATCTCGCTTAAAAAACTTTGTGCAAACTAAAATAAGTACCTTGGAAAATATGATACTGGAACGTCACCATTATCAACCAGTACTATCTGGAGAAGATATGGAGAAAACATCCCTCTGCACACTAGACTCTGACGATGAGTCGGAATTCATTAATTCTATACAAATACGTAGGTCAATGCTCACCCTGGATGGGAGGGAGTCGGAAGACCACAAACCCACAGGGCAGGAAACCTACTTTTAAAACAAAAACAGAGGAGATGTTGGGAAAAAGTTTAGTTCAGGCTCCTGCAGTGTGACTAGGCCAGTGGCTCTCACATGAAACAGGAACCAAGGACATGAGAAACCCCGCACAAAGCTGTTTAGCAATAAACTGCAACATAAGCAAATAGGTGAACGAAGTAATCATAATAGGCTATAGCAAAAGGAAATAGCTACATGTCATACTGCGGCAAAATATAGCCAATAATATAGTGAAAAGAGCTATGCGACAAAATGTAACCAATTGTATGGTAGCACCTACTTATTTTCCTACACATGTAACCCATTGTGTATTGACACCTGCTCACTTCCTCATATATGTTGCCAAATAAAAGAGTAGCTCAGAACACGCTCTGGGCGCACTCACCTCGAGGAAAACCTGTGTGTTGTCTTCACTTGCTCGAGACTCATGAGTGGCTCACCCTGATGTGGCAAGGCAAACGCCACAATACAACACTGCAACCATCATAAATATGAACCAGTTGCCAAGCGTCTGAATTTTGATCATGTGACCATGAGGATGTTGCAACGGCCATAGGTGTGAAAAACGGTCAAAAGTCACTTTTTTCGGTGCCGTTGTAAGTTCAGTCACTGGATGAATGGCTGTAAGTCGAGGACTATCTGTTCTGTATGCATCCCCTGAAGGAGTAAAGCAGGGGTCTTCAAACCTGGCCCTTTTGTGACTTGTGGACTTCGACTCCCAGAATTCCTCAGCCAGGCACGCCTGGCTGAGGAATTCTGGGAGTCGAAGTCCACAAGTCACAAAGGGGCCAGGTTTGAAGACCCCTGGAGTAAAGCTTTCAATGGGTAACCAAGGATGCCTGGATTCCAAACAGGAAGAACACAATTTCAGATTAGGCACATTGCAGCTCTAACTTGGGAGGGGGACACTTGCCAGGTAATTTCTGGCTCTAGCTTCTCCTTTCAATATCTTAAAATAACAATTGGCAATAATGGCGGGAAATGGATTTTTCATGCTATCTGGCTTCTAAAGGAAGGAGAACTGCAGAAGAGAAAGATGGAGAAAAACCTTAAAACTGCTGATTCGAGTTTTTGTTTTCTTCCTGACCCATTTCTCCTCTGAAGAGTCCCTGATTTGTCCACATGACAATGCTGCGGTAAGCAGGGGACATATTTATGCTTTCCTGAGAGGAATTGGGGACACTGTGAAGCAGGGCTTTGACACTGAGTGAACATGGGGCACACCGAAGCAATAGAAGCTCTTCTCTGCAGCTTCTAATTTTGCTTTGTCACTTGAGGAGGTGAAATGGTGGGATGACTGAAAATATGATGATGGTGACCCAGCCAAATCACCAGGAGTCAATGTGCTGAAATCAGTGATATATACATTTAAGAAGGCGGGCAGGCAGGCTGGCTGGCTGGTTGGCTGGCTTATGATTAAACAAGAACAACAATGTGCAAGTGTATTGATCCTACAACAAAACAATGATATGTGATATTCCTTCCTTCCTTCCTTCCTTCCTTCCTTCCTTCCTTCCTTCCTTCCTTCCTTCCTTCCTTTTCTTCTTTCCTTCTTTCTTCCATTTGTAGGGAAAAAAGTGTGGAGAAGAGAATACAAAGGGATTTCATAATTTTCTCAATTTCTTCATGGCCAAGGAACAATACACAGGCATTCCATAATCTATTTCAGGTGATCTCAGTGCACATAGGCACTTCCGCATCTCTGCATCCTGTCCGTCAGGGAGTTCAGATGCGGTTCAAGGATCAACTGAGTTCCATTTCAGTGAGTGCATTTTTTTAATGCAAGATGTGGAGAACATCTTGTTCTCCAAGTAGCTGAACTGAAATAATATTTTTTGGCTTTCAGGTTTTGACTCATCTGTATGGTCACCTTTGCATTATAACAGTTCAGGGGATGGAACTGAGGGAAAGAAGATGGAATCAATAATTATTACTATGGGATGGAGACATAAGAAAAGTTTCTTTGTCATGTCTGGTGTTCAGTGGGTTGTTTAGATAAGTCATCATTTTTCAGTTACTTGGCTGAGTGGTTCCATAGATTTAAACCCAAATCCATTCAGATAGGCTCCTGTGAATAATAGGAAATACTATTTACTAATTTTTCTGCAATGTGTTATTAGTTGTTAGATTTATAGTCTGTCTTTCTTCCAGGTACTCAGGGTAGTATACTGAGCTCTCTGTCTTCCAATATCTATGTTCACCGCACAACAACTGTATGAAGTAGATAGCTATGGCATAAAGTAGATGCACTAAAAACTGGTTTGGTGTAGTGAGTAAGGCATCAGATGTAATGATTAAGGCATCGTCCTATCTAGAAACAGGGAGATCAGGAGTTCTAGTCTCACCTTAGGCACAAAGCCAACTGGGTCACCTTGGGCCAGTCACTATCTCAGCCCTCTGGAAGAGGCAAGACCACATCAATTCTGAAAAACTTTGCCAAGAAAACTACAGGGACCAGTGCAAGCAGTCTCTGAGAACTGGACACAATTGAACTGATATATATATATATTTTTAAAAAGATCCCACTAAATCATCCTTTAAACCTCCATGAGAGAAACGAATGTGAAACTGAATCTCTCTCCTAATCCAAGAGCCACTGCATCACACTGACTCTCAGTTGTGTCTTAAGTGTTAAACAGGGAGCAAAAGAAGCCTAATGGAATGGGATTGGCTCAGCCAGTAGATGGCAAGAAAGCAATGCTTCCCCCCCCCCACTGCAGCACTGCCTCTGTGTGCATTTATTTATTTGGTAAATTTATACCCAACATTTCATTCAGGAGCGCAAGATGGCATACAAAATCTTCCTTTTCCCCATTTTCCATCTACCAACAGCCCTATGGGGTAGATTGAGTTGACAGAGAGAAACCACTGAGAACTTTTGTGTTGACTATAGTCTGCAATGTGGGCCTCCTTGCTCCTAGTCCAATATTTAACCCCCATACCAAGCTTGTTCACAATTCATGATAGAACAAATGGGGGGGGGGAGTTGAGTGTATGTTTCCCCCTTGTCAAGGCAGAGTTCCTCTGCAGACCAATTGCTACTGCAAGTAAGAAGTCACACCAATGGAATGTCTGCCTGACACCTACTTGCTCAGCGTTTGAGCCCCAATAAGGCAGAAAAGAACAAAAATGGCAATTCAAGAAGTTCAAAAAATTCCAGAAGGGAGTTCATCACACGGTCTTGGATAGGAACCAGAGATCGAGGGCAACAACCGTGGCCTCGGTCCTGGGCAGGCAGACCTCCGTGCGGACATCTTCGGGCAAGGTGTTAAGCGCCAGGACTGCAGCCCTGGGAGGACCGCTCTTCTCTTGCGAATGCCTCCTTTCCATTCACGTGAAGGTGGAGAGGGGCGTCGCTCTCGCCTCGCCCCCGCCCTGCTTGGCGGTTCGCTTGGCGAGAGCTTGGAGCCTTGCCCCGGGGCCCCCTCCGCCTTCCCCCTGCCCATAAATAGCCCAGCAGCAGCGAGCGAAGCAGCAGAAGCGGTCAGGCGGACGGCGCGGCCAGCGGCTCCTCTTACCGTCGAGTGAGGTTTGCTCTCCTTCGCCATGTACTCCAACAGAATCGAGCTGCCCCGGAGAGGTCACTCCTTCGACTCCGTGAGCTCCAACTTGGATGAGAATCAGCTCAGCAATCTTTTATCTCCCCCGGTTCTGAATGGGGTAGGTCCTCCATTTGGGAAGAGGCTTCCCACTTCTTTTCCTTCTTTCTGGTGCTTTGGTCTTCTTGGACTTCCTTGGTGTACTTGTCTTCCTCGGTTCTTTCCTTCGTCTTCTTCCCCCTTCTCCAAATAAGGGGTCGCTAGAACAACAAAACAAAACAAAACAAAACGCCAAACCTTAGCGGTGCTTTGGAATGCCACAATTTAAAGAATTCCATACTCCCCCTTCCTTTGTAAGTGAACGTTTCCTATTTCCCACTGTTCCCCTGAATGTTTTGCACACCTGATGATGCTGTTGCCTGGTGCGTTTTCTGCATCTGTGCTTCAGATGAGAAATGCATTTGGATTAGGTGAGCTTTTTTTGGGGGAGGGAGGGGGCTTAAGTTCTGTATCTCTCTATATTTGTTATGGAAGAGCAGGGTGCCTCCGCACCAGAGTGGGTTCTTTGCAGAAACTCCTGCTGAAGTTGATTGTCTGGTCTAACCAAACAAGAGATTTGTGGGGAGAAGAGGAAGAGGAGAGAGCCTCCCTTGTGAATTGGCAGCTCTTATGATGGTTAAAAAATAATAATGTGGTGAGGACTGTTCAAAATTACTCAGATAAAGATCTGAGTTGGGTATGGAATCTGCTATTTCTGCTTTATAGCCTTTGCTGTTCAAAAATGCACAATGCAATTAAACTTGAATGAAATAACTGGAGAATTGGCAGGCTTTTATTTAATCAAGGTTGTCTCCAATTGCTTGTTTCCTAGCTTGGCTCTTTAAACATACCTTGGGAAAAGTTGCATGCCCTTTTTTAGTCTTACATCCTTCGGTGGGAACGAAACAGTGAGACAGACCCAGTTCTGTCAATTCTGCATGAATTCTAGATACCGGAATAAGTTGAGATTTCCTACCCAAATGCTCTTTGGGATGGGATCGATTGACCATAAACTATAGGGACAAGTACATTGGATACTGCCAACAGGCTATTTAACCCAGTGCTTTTTTTTGAAGTGGCCACCCAGAAGCCAACAGCCAAACAGAAAAGTAGGCTATCCACTTGGTGTTCTTTGCTCTATGTTGCGGTAGCCATTCTATGCGTGAAGATCAAAAAGTGCATTTGTGTTTGTCCTCTTGTATCATTTGTTTATAGCAGTCCAGTAAATCAGAAAAGGTTCTTTGCATAGTGATTCATGACCATGCTCATGTTGTAGTAGACTGTTTAAAAAAAAGACTGCTGAGTGTAGTCTTTAATTTAGATCTCATATATTCCTTGGCTACATATTTTCTCTTTTTCTGGCAGTACACATTTCTGCTACTCTTGTTCATATTTTATTGATACTAAATGCTAAATAGCGTACACTATTTAACTAACCCAAGCCCTTCTAGATTGGCTCACCTACCTCTTTTCTGTCTATCAAATATGAGCATCAATGTATATTAACTGTCAACAAGTGGTAACAATAAGGTCCAGCTTGGAAAATGAAGGCTGCATTTTTGGTAGTCAAGATTTCGATTCCAAAGCTTTCTACAATGGTGCCTTTTTCTACAATGGTATATGCATCAAAGTTCACTACTACAGCATTTTCCTGGTGAGCTAGCTTTAGCCCATGGAACTTCAATTCCTGATTTATCATATGTCTTATGTTTTTCTACTTTTGTCATTTAAAGATGTACACTCTAAAAAAAAAACCACAGAATTTTTTTTTAGCTACAATTAAAACTTATTCTAAGCCTCCTTTAAAACTCACACATAGAACATATAATGCCAGTATTGATCTTAATTAAAGTAAAAAGTAAATGGAATAAAGCATGGCTGGCTGGGGAATTCTGGAAGCTGAAGTCCATCCCTTGTAAAGTTGTAAATGTTAAGAAACACTGCTCTATGACCTGCATTTCTAAGTAACAAAGTTGAAGAATTGCAGTGTAGCACTGATAGAATTGGGCAAAAGCTTCGAGAGATTATAGGTTTCTCACAATAAGTGTATATATATATATATGGCTGGTAATACTTGATAGGCACCTCTATTTGAAAAATGCCGTGAATTCAGTGAGAAACTGAAAAGCTCAGCATAACACAGAGATTTATATAAATGAATGGCCAGCCACAAAATATATATTTTTTCCAGTGGTGTAGAAAAATTATAAAATTTAAGTCAGTCAGTAAAAAAATTGTCAGTTTTCCATGCCTAAAAATTCAGCAACTAAAATCTAGTTACTACATTTTCCTTCCCAAATTTTTCTTTCTGTTGAGATGAATTATTTAGGTGATAACTTTGAGAGAATGCACTCTCTTATAATCTGTGATGGGGGCTTTGTGGTTGACAAGTGAGATAACAATTCTTCAAACAAATAAATTCATATGTTGCATTCATTATCTTTTTTTTCTGCACTCATGATCAAGTAACAAAATGCTTCTAGCAACTTTGGAACTGTATCTTTCCTTGGGATTATGAAAGAATTAGGAAACAGATGATATGACAGAGGCCTGGATGAAGAAAGCAAGGAAAGGAGGGACATAGAAGTGCCTTAGTGCTAAAGGGCCGATGACAGAGAATAAAGAGAGTGAAGATACCATACAGGAAGCTTTGACTTGTGCATAAGGAAATCTCTTCTGGGCTTCCCCCTGGCCTTGAATGTGTCACTCAGCCTCCCCAGCTGGTGTGCTATCCAAATGAACCTCACATAATTTGGATCTTCCCTCAAGGTGTCATGGTTATTGGTCATAGTGACTGAAAAATAATGGAATTTCTACTGGAGGCACAACTCTCATGTTAGATGAACTATCAGAAAGAATTCCAACTCTTTCTTTTTAGCAAATATGTTGCTGGGAATTGATGGTGATGATGTTTGAAGATTTTCTTGTGAGAACTTAATCTGCTTTCTTTGGCACTAGATTTTATAAACTGTTTTGCATCAAACTGGTTGCTTTTACAGAAGAGCAATTAAAAGAGTTGTGAATAAAACAGGTGAATAAAAAATCAATACTGATATTGGAGGCAAAAGGTTAAAGAGCTTAATTTACAAAGTCAAAGGTTTTGTTGATTTTTAAAGTGGCTTAGATTGCTAGCGTGTTTTTTTTTCTAGTTAGATCCTCCCCTTCCTGCTTCCATATATAGTATTTAGAAGAGTGTAAGGTAGAAAAACCTTAAAAACTTGGCATTCATGAAGTAAAAAATCAGGATACATAACAAAACAACCAAAATCTCCCCTAATAGTCTCAGCAATCAGAAAATGAAATAAACTCTTTGAAGGTATAGTTTGAAGTCATTTTGATAAACGAAATCTTAATAGTTAATGAGAGTACAGGAGATTCCCTGGAGAAATTTCATTTTCTTAGGAATGGTCTACACTTTCTTCAGGCATTTTATTTCAAGCTGTAGAGGTTTCTTTAACAAGCATTGTAGAGAATTAACATTGTTCAAGTTATTGTGTGGTTTAGGGTATTTTGGCAAGAGATTGTGCATTTTTAATGATTTGGAATTAAAAGTTATATATGGACAGCTGGTTTTAAACAAACAGAAATATTTGGCTTGAATTAGGGAAAAGATTAGACAACTGTTACCATTATCTTATCCTATAAATTAATAATATTTACATTTAAGTTTCCATCACAATTGTCTTGTAATTTGTTTTGTTTTTTGTTTTTAGAAAAGTGATCTAAATATGTGGAAAATAATTCAAATAATTGAATTAGAGTGAGAAGGAGCACCTCTACCAAAGGGACCTTGCATTGCACCAGGAAGCAAAACTAAACTCAAAGAAAGATTAATAGATTTATGCTGACAGAGTGGACTTTTTCATCTATTTATTTATTTTATTGATCAAATTTCTACACTGCCCATCACACTTGTGTACTTCTGGGTGGTGTCTCTCTTCTCACAACTACAGCCTTTAATAATTGCTGGAGGCTTCACTGGGTCTTGTTTGCTAGTTTATCTTTCATAATTATTGACGTAAAAAGTAAAATTTCCTTAAGTGAGCTAGGTTCCTGGTGTCCACATAGACACATCTATGGAATTTCCTCAGCAACACTATGAAAGTGGTTTGCTGTTGCCATCTTCTCTGATTTATTCTTTTGACTTCCCAGTTTAGCCTATAGCTTTAGATTTCCTGGGGGGGGGGTCTCCCCTCCAAACAAATTAACCAGATCCAATCCAGCTTAGGTTTTCTGAGATCAGCTAAAGTCACCTTAGGAAGTTTTAATCCTGCAGAACCATATGTGAATTTATGCTTACTGAAATCTAGATTAAGTGCATCTAACTGTGTTATGTTTTGCATATTCAATTTTTTAAAAATTCCAAAAACAGAATTATGTATAATTGGTTTTAAATATTAAACAAAAAGTGCAAAACTTTTAAAATTGTTTAAAACTTTTAAATTTTTACTATATGCCGCTATGATGTTCCTTGAAGCAAGTATGAAATGCCCCTGTGCATCTGTTATTGCTTTGGTGTATCTGTGGGATTACTTCAAATTACTGTCAGTTCGAAAGCAGTGACAAAGTCATGATCATAACTGTCCTTAATTGAATGAGGCATGCTCCAAGGAAATTCAGAAAGACAATTTATAAATTGTGAGGCTCTTTGAGATCTGTCTAAACCAAAAGTAATTCTTTTCCAAGAAAAATTCTCAGCCCTAAACCTTAGCAAGATTTATTGAAAAGAAAGAAACATGGCTACAAGAATTATGGCCATTGGACTACTTTCCATCTTTAAAAAAAAATTGACAGGTATCATTGGATTCAACCAATGGGAAATACTTTTCCTTGAAATAATAGAGCATTGCCCAAATTTGATGTCATTCTAAGTAATAAAAAATAGACCTGACTTACTTAACACTGATGGCTATAAACTTTTATTTTAGATCTTCAAACCAAACTATATTACAAATGAAGACAATAAAGAGAACGAGGCCAATTCATCTGAACGGAGTAGAGCTGCTATTATTTTCTCCTTAAAGAATGAAGTTGGAGGACTTGTCAAAGCTCTAAAACTCTTTCAGGTAAGCTGTTTCTCTTATCTACAGTTGAATGAATAAATATACTGTGTGGGCGTTTCCAGCCGATCGGAACAACCTTGAGAATGCCATAATGCACTCTCCATTTTGCTTTGTTCCTTAAATATTCCAGCTGGTTTAGTACCATTCCATATCATAAACAGCCTGCTTAATGATGAATGAGATACCAGAGTCTCATCTAAAGGGCTAGTCCACAAGAATTTCCTAAAAAATTGAGCAATGGAGAGCAGAATAAAAACTGTGTTTATTTCAATCTTATTGGAAAAATGGTACAGTAGAACAACTCTACCAAAAGATTCCATAGTCTCCTTATATAATGTTTCACACCACCAGCTGATCACACAAAGCATTCTGAAATCCTCTGATGTAGAACACAAAAAAAGATATTATACCAGGAATCCAAACCTGACTCAAGGATGGGAAACAGGGAATTAACTTTTACGGAAATGATCCTAGGGTGGGTTTTTTTGGTCACACTTCAGTTTCCTGCATTTTCTACTATAATTTTCAATGGGAGCAGAATCTGCCAGTGTAAAATGGAAAACTGATCCACTGTAAACATGGATGTCCACGGACTTCTGCTATTGTTAAAATAATGAATGCAGCAAAGTGCCATAAAGTGATGTCATTAAATAGGTACACAGAGGCACAACTTGCATCAGGATAGCGCAATACTTCTTTCATTGGACAGACTGGTTTGACACCCCCCCTCATCTCATTACTGCCTGTGGCTATAAAACTAAAATTTTGTATTTTGTACAAATCAGTTGTAAAACTATTTTCTTTTATGTGAGTTACTACCTCTTTCGCCATTTCACTTCTACATGGAATAGACTGGATGTTTATTCTTCTAACTGGAAATAAATCACAGCTCCTTGTTGCATAGGCCAAATATAAAGCAATGATTTTTTAAAGATATATAATTAGTAAATTCAAGCAGATTGAATCTAGCTGGGATCACAGCTTTTCCAAAAAAATAGAAGTGGTATTTCTCTTTCTGGGTTTGATTGTGCTGAAGAGGAGGAGAAAGAAGATAGATAGGGTGCAAGGATGTATTTGTTATGACTTAGTCATATAGTGGGAATTATTTTTTTAAAAAAATTACATATGAAGTATGAGGAATAGAAGCTGAAAATGAGTATATTTAATATAAATAGTATTTACTATAAATTGAAATCCATTATGAATTAATTCAAAGAATAAATCTATTGGTGTAAAGTTTGACTAAATGAATGTTAAAGAAAGACTGTATACCCTGGATGCTATTCATGATCCAACTACAATGATCTTATTGTTCAGGAAAAACATGTGAATTTGGTGCACATTGAATCTCGAAAATCCAGAAGGCGAAATTCAGAATTTGAGATCTTTATTGACTGTGATAGCAACAGGGAACAGCTAGATGAAGTCTTCCATCTCCTGAAATCCCATGTGAATGTTGTGACGGTGAACCCAATCAACAACCTACAGGAAGATGGTAAGGAGGAGGAAAAGTAGAAAGTGATTTATTAAAATTGCACATGTATTTTAAAGACGTCATGCTATTCCAATGAATGAAATTTAAAAATGCAGTTGATTTTGTCTCTCTGTTTTAAGCTTTCGCTGATAAATAATAAATAAATTCAATAAAAAATAAGCTTTTCTGCAACTTGAGTTCATTATTCAGAGTTCTGCCTTCTGAGACAATGAAGAACAATTCTTGATTAGCAATTCTGTTAGTAAATAATTATTTTGTTAACTCTGGAATAGATGTCTTTTTACTTTAAGCATTTCTGCCCTCCATTTCATTTCAAAAAAACTTCAAGAGCATTTTAATATTGGTGTCTTTTTGCATATGCCTTCTCTTTTTGGTGAGAACTGCAGTTTTGATGCTAATTCAATGCAAGCATCTCCCCTTATTTTTAATATAGCTATCCTGTTTCATTGTAAGTACCACAGCAGGAAGCGCTTAGTGCTGTGCATATATATGATAAGAAGTAGTTGTCTTTATTTTTGCCATTTACTTCTTAACAGCTAGATTTCACTTCGAACTGTCATGAGGCTAGTTTCCTTTTCCCAACCAGCCTAATTTTTATTAATAACTCTGTATTTTCTCCATTCCCTAGACATGGAAAATATACCCTGGTTCCCTAAGAAGATCTCAGATTTGGATAAATGTGCAAACCGCGTTCTGATGTATGGATCAGATCTAGATGCGGACCATCCAGTGAGTAACGGCCTTTGCCTACGTGTATTTTGGTTCTTTTCTGAAGAAAAGGTGCTTGAATCATTGGAAATCTAACTCCCAAGCTTGAAGAATTTTTTTTTCTGATTTCCATTCCATTTTCAAATTTTGTTTTACATATTAAACATGCTAAAATATGTAGAATTTAGATAAAGCTGGGAACTCTGAAGCTATGTGAGATTCAGGGAAAACGAGTGGGTGGGGGGAGAAGACTCATACATTTTAATCTTTTTGATGCCATGCAAAAGGTTTCATGTGCTTCCGTTTCCTCAAATGTGCGCTTGCAAGTTCTAAAAAATGCTTGCTTGATGATGGTTGAAATGCCTCAAACGAAGAAGAAGAAAGATGTTGAATTGAGAGATAAATGCCAGAAAGTTGTACCACTCATGGCTGAAGTTGGTGGCTCTGGTAGACTTTGGGGCATGGTCCACATTATTGGCCCAGTTGTTTTCTCTTGGCAGTTACTATTTATTTATTTCAAGTGATGTGTGTGCAGTATGTTGGGATGTGAGGTCTATATAATATTGTATTGGACAACTTGTCCTGCTATTAATTGCAGGAATGTATGTAAATCAGTCTTCTCCGCTCTGATGCTCTCTAGATGTATAGGAGTACAACTCCCATCATATCCAGGCAGCATGATCAAAGGCTGAGTAGCTATGGGAGGGTGGTGGAATTGTAGTGTCATGTATCTAGAAGGTACCAGATTGAAGACTGAGGTAAATAAGTATATAAAAAAGAGAGAGATAATAGGTTTCTGTTTTGCCTATATTTACCTATATTTACCTATATTCAATAAACTTAGAGAGGGTTTGGGAAGGATTCCATGGATGAGAATCCTCAAGGGGAAAACAACTCAAGAAGCTTGGGAAATTTTGAAAAGTGAGATAATAAAAGCCCAGTCTAGCACAATACCAACAAAGAGGAAAAATTACAGCTCTCAAAAGAAACCAGCATGGCTGCATAAAGAACTCTCTGATAAATTGAAAGATAAAAGGGACAAATATAGAAAGTGGAAAGAGGGGCACATAACTAAGACAGAATATCAGCAAATAGCCCGAGCCTGCAAAGATGAAGTGAGGAAAGCTAAGGCTCATAATGAACTAAGGCTTGCGACCAAAGTCAAAAATAACAAAAAAAGCTTCTTTCAACATGTAAAAAACAAGAAAAAAGTGAAGGAAATGATTGGTCCACTAGTGGGTGAAAGTGGCAAAAAGGTGACAAGCAACAGGGAGAAAGCAGAACTATTTAACTCATTTTTGCATCTGTCTTACACAAAGGGAAAAAACAGACCAACCTACCAAAAATAGTGCCATAAAAAACAGAATAGAAATGCAAGTTAAGATAGCAGAAAACGGTAAGTGAGCACCTGTCCAGCCTAGACGAGTTCAAATCACCAGGACCAGATGGATTACACCCCAGGTTCTCAAGGAACTGCAGATGTGATCTCAGAACATTGAACTATATTTTTCAAAGATCCTGGAGCACTGGGGAACTACCGGAGGACTGGAAAAGAGCTGATGTAGTTCCCATCTTCAAAAAAGGGGAAAAAATGGATCCAGGAAATTACAGACCTATCAGCCTGACCTCAATACCTGGGAAGATTCTGGAAAAGATAATCAAACAACGAATCAGCGAACACCTAGAGGCAAACAAAATCACTACTAAAAGCCAACATGGTTTGTCAAAAACAGATCATGCCAGACAAACTTATTGCATTCTTTGACCAAGTGACAAAATTAGTGGATCAGAGGAATGCTGTGGATATAATTTACTTGGACTTCAGTAAGGCATTTGATAAAGTAGATCAAACCTTACTACTTGAACAATAGAAAAATGTGGTGTTAGACAGCATCACCACCAGATGGATTGGTAGCTGGCTGACCGGCCGTACTCAGCGCCGTGTTCCTAATGAACCGCATCTACATGGAGCGAGGTGTGCAGTGGGTTTGCCCAGGGCTCTGTCCTGGGCCAGGCTCTTCAACAGCTTCATCAACGATTTGGACGAGGGGATAGATGGGGAACTCATCAAATTTGCGGATGACACCAAGCTGGCAGGAATAGCCAACACTCCAGAAGACAGGCTTAAGATACAGGAGGATCTGGACAGATTTGAACACTGGGCGCTATCTAACAAAATGAAATGCAATGGTGAAAAAAGTAAGGTTCTACATTTAGGCAAGAAAAACCAAATGTACAGGTATAGTATAGGGGGTACCTTGCTCAATAGTAGTAACTGTGAGAGGGATCTCAGAGTCCTAGTGGACAATCACTTAAATATGAGCCAGCAGTGTGCTGCAGCTGCCAAAAAAGCCAACACAGTGCTGGGCTGCATTAACAGAGGATAGAATCAAGATCACGTGAAGTATTAATACCACTTTACAATGCCTTGGTAAGGCCACACTTGGAATACTGCATCCAGTTTTGGTCACCACGATGTAAAAGATGTTGAGACTCTAGAAAGAGTGCAGAGAGGGCAACAAAGATGATTAGGGGACGGAGGCCTAAAGATATCAAGAACGTTTGCTGGAATTGGGTATGTAGTTTAATGAAAAGAAGGACTAGGGGTGACATGATAGCAGTATTCAAATATCTCAGGGGCTGCCACAAAGAAGAGGGAGTCAAGCTATCTCCAAGGCGCCTGAGGGCAGGGCCAAGAAGAATGGATGGAAACTAGTCAAGGAAAGAAGCAACTGGAACTGAGGAGAAACTTCCTGACAGTTAGAACAATTAACCAGTGGAACAACCTGCCTCCAGAAGCGGTGAATGCTCCAACACTGGAAGTTTTTAAGAAGAGACTGGACAGCCATTTGTCTGAAATGGTATAGGGTTTCCTGCCTGAGCAGGGGGTTGGACTCGATGACCTCCAAGGTCCCTTCCAACTTTATTATTATTATTATTATTATTATTACCTCATAAAATGTTCCCAAATGTTCTTTCTCTGGCTCCTGTACAGCTGATTAATAGAACAAAGCCATTTTAATCTTAATAACGAGGATATTATTATTTGCTTTTGCACTAGGGTTTCAAAGACAATGTTTATCGCAAGAGACGGAAGTATTTTGCTGACTTGGCTATGAATTACAAACAGTATGTATTAGTGTGTACTAAATGCTTCTACTGCTATTAAAACAACTGATAGATAAAAAGCACTGAAGACATTTAGAAATATCTACTAAAAGGACATTCCACAAAACAGGAAGTATAGTCAGCTTTCCTTGATGTTCCAAAATCCACACTAGATTTGAACAAAGTAAAATTAAGGGGTCCTCTAAAGTTAATTAGTTGGGCTTCTAGATCTCACCAAAGTGATTTTATTTTCTTGGGGAAAATAAAAGTTAAACTTGAAAAAGGGGGGAAATTGAAAAAAGTTCACAAGGGGAAAAATGTAATTGTTTATGTTTATAACTTTGTGTTACAAATCACAACCCAAGGAAAAACTTTACAAAAACACTTATGCTAGTAAAAATATCTAAAATCAAATTGTGTATTTAAAACTCTTCTCAGCCTTCACTGAATGTTTTAATGCTTCTCGATAAGTCTTGATTCATTTTCTGGATTTGCTAATTGATAAAGCAGGATTGCATTCTATGAGATTGAAGAAAGTGCTACAGAGCACATGGGAACATTTATATCAGCTTTTTAAGGACACATTTGGCTGAAAGCAACTGGAACAGGTTCTAGTACAGTCTCTGGTCCCCCTTTCCTCTTTGAATGTAACTCAATGTCCAGCTGCAGTAATATATACCAGATCTGTAAAAGCTCAGCTTCCATTTTCCAATTGGCTCAAACTAATTTGCAACCAATGGCCAGTTTGCAGAATAATAGAAAAGATGCCATTATGCAAAATACCCATTGTTTTTCATATTCGACAAATGTTAATGAACTGTACATTATTTTTTAAAATTCTTTCTGCAGTGGTGACCCAATTCCCAAAGTCAAATTCACAGAGGAGGAAATCAAGACTTGGGGTACTGTATTTCGGGAACTCAATAAACTGTACCCAACTCACGCGTGCAGAGAGTATCTGAAAAATCTGCCTTTGCTTTCAAAGTACTGTGGGTATCGAGAAGACAACATACCTCAGTTAGAAGATGTGTCCCTTTTTCTTAAAGGTAAGGGTCATTCGTCTGTTGAGTGTTGAGCTCTTGCTGAAGCAGAGGTTCCATTACAGAAAGGGCGCAACAAGCTCTTTCTCCACTAAGGACCACATTTATTTGGAAAGTAATCTGTTGGTCTACTTTGGCAACAGTTCTTCATGCTGTGTCTAGATTACAGTAAGATTCTGTTTGATGGCTTGCGTTTACCTTGACTGAAGAGGTAATGAGGCTCTTTGTTGAGGTAAAGAGGCCTTTTACCCTGATAAGGTGCTTCATATCTCTTAGGAGCCTCCTTCAGTGCCTGTAAAAAACCCAACCCAACCCAACCCAACCCAAACCAGGAAGTGCTAGATAGGTGGTGTTTTGAAGAGCACAGAAGTGGGAGAATCACCCACTGCTTTGGAAACTGAACCAAGGGGATGTTTCTCTTGAGCTAAGCACCTTTGCAATCCTGCATATAATAATGGTGTTAAAAGTTCTGCAGAGGATACTACTACTACTACTACTACTACTAAAGTTGGAAGGGACCTTGGAGGTCATCTAGTCCAACCGCCTGCTCGGGCAGGAAACCCTATACCATTTCAGACAAATGGTTGTCCAGTCTCTTCTTAAAAACTTCCAGTGTTGGAGCATTCACAGCTTCTGGAGGTAGGTTGTTCCATGTGCCATGTGCATTGGGTAAGATGAATGCTGAAAAGCGTCTGGAATTCATTAACCAAAAGGCAATGATTAGGACAGTAACTGCTATGCAGTATCACTCCAGTATCAAATGGCATTGCCTGTCAAATTGCTTTTAAGAGTAAATTGTTAATAGTCTAAATATATTAAGGCCGTCCTGTCTTGTTATGAACCTGTCTGTTGATAAATAACTGCAGCAGAAGTCTATTTGAGGATTCTATCCCATAGAGCAGGAGTCCTCAACCTTGGCAACTTTAAGACTTGTGGACTTCAACTCCCAGAATTCCTCAGCCAGCTTTGAAGTCCACAAGTCTTAAAGTTGCCAAGGTTGAGGACCCCTGCCATAGAGAGCACTATTTGATGTATACAGTGTATGTGTACAGGCTATTTTCTGTATCAGTTCTAACCTGGGAAATCCACTTTCTGCTGCAGTGTATTGTGTGATTGACCCCTTCTGTTTTGTAAAGGGTGTTTTTAACTTTTTATCAAAATATGAGGTTTTGGATATTTATTTATAGTAACATTTCTGTTTAGCCTAATATCAAAATAACTCAAGGTGGCATATCCATGCTTTGAGGGTTTATCATATTATTAACAGTGCTTTTGTTTTGGGCACACCTCAATTTCTCCAGCTTCTTGCTGAGTCATACATTCCTTTAATCCCAACTGGGCCTGTTTACTAAATCTGTTATAGATGATTGCTATCACCAATTCTTCCCTCTTGTGATATTTTGATGCCAAGTTCATTTTCAAGATTGTATTGAGAAATATATAAAAGCCACTTATGAACTATTCCTTGGTTTTGCAGAGCGCACTGGATTTACCATCCGCCCTGTTGCCGGATACCTGTCGCCCAGGGATTTCTTGGCAGGCTTAGCGTTCAGAGTATTTCACTGCACTCAGTATGTTCGGCACAGTTCAGATCCTCTTTATACACCAGAACCGTAAGTGGGGATTGTAACACACTGATTCTGATTATATACCAGCCCTTAATGGTAGACCAGGTCAGCAAATAGGCACTGCAAAAAATACTAGCATCTTGAAAGCCTGACAGAATTCTCCCCCCCCCCCAAGTAATACCAAAGAGAGTCAAGTAGTGCAATCTTGAGTTTCTTTCCCATGCTAAAAAAGATTATTGTGGATTAATCTCTTTACTAATGGTTGTCCCCTATTTTCTTCAAGGCCACCTCTCTACATTATAATAAGCTTCTTCAAGTCTATTCAGTTTGGAACCTGAGTGCTACAGATTATTATTTTTTAAATATTATTATATTGCAAATGCTTGTACTGGATTACGACTAGCTGAGACATCTGCTGCTGGGACAGATTTCTTCCTTTAGAATAGTCTTGGGAGAGGGAAGACAGCAAAACTGAAAGTTAATTTTTTGGACAAACTATTATTATACTGAATGGAATGGAATGGAATGGAATGGAATGGAATAGAAATAGAAATAGAAATAGAAATAGAAATAGAAATAGAATAGAATAGAATAGAATAGAATAGAATAGAATAGAATAGAATAGGAGTTGGAAGGGACCCTGGAGGTCTTCTAGTCCAGCCCCCTGCTCAAGCAGGAGAACCTATACCATTTCAGACAAGTGACTGTCTCTAGCCTCTTCTTAAAATTCTCCAGTGCTCACGATTTCTGAAGGCAAGCTGTTCCACTGGTTAATTGTCCTCACTGTTAGGAAGTTTCTTCCTAATTCCAGGTTGCTTCTCTCTTTGGTCAGTTTCCAACCATTGTTTCTTGTCCTGCCCTCTGGAGTTTTGGAGAATAATTTGACCCCCTCTTCTTTGTGGCATCCCCTCAAATACTGGAATACTGCTATCATGTCGCCCTGTTTCTCCTTTTCTTTAGACTAGCCAAACCCAAGTGCTGCAGCCCTTCTTCATATATTTTAGTCTCCAGGCCTGTGATCATTTTAGTTGCTCTTCTCTGAACTTTTTCCAAAGTGTCAACATCTTTTTTGTAGTATGGTGACCAAAATTGGTTGCAGTATTCCAGGTGTAGTCTTACTAGGGTTTTATAAAGTCCCCGTAGGGGACTGGAAGCTAAAGCATATCAGGAACGTTTGCTGGAATTGGGTATGTCTAGTTTAATGAAAAGAAGGACTAGGGGTGACATGATAGCAGTATTCCAATATCTCAGGGGTTGCCACAAAGAAGAGGGAGTCAAGCTATTCTCCAAGGACAAGAAGTAATGGATGGAAACTAGTCAAGGAGAGAAGCAACCTGGAACTGAGGAGAAACTTCCTGACAGTTAGAACAATTAACCAGTGGAACAACCTGCCTCCAGAAGCGGTGAATGCTCCAACACTGGAAGTTTTTAAGAAGAGACTGGACAGCCATTTGTCTGAAATGGTATAGGGTTTCCTGCCTGAGCAGGGGGTTGGACTCGATGACCTCCAAGGTCCCTTCCAACTTTATTATTATTATTATTATTATTACTAATACTTCGTGTGATTTTGATTCTATGCCTCTGTTTATATAACCGAGGATTGTATTAGCTTTTTTGTCTGCTGCTGCACACCCTGCTGGCTCATAGTCAAGTGATCGTCCACTAGGACTCCAAGGTCCCTCTCACAGTTACTGTTTTTGAGCCAACTATGTTAATGTGAGATGGTTTACACCCAGCAATTGCAAAATCTAAGGGACTGGTTTGGACAAAACTCAGCAGCACTTTTTCATGTGGCTGCTGATAAAAACAGGATCACCAACATGATCGCCAACGTCCGATAATGGATATGGCACAAGAAGAAGAAGAATTGCAAAATATTGCAATTGCAAGTTGTAGTATCACCTTGTTTTCTCTGTTTTTCAGGGATACTTGTCATGAACTTTTGGGCCATGTCCCTCTTCTGGCTGAGCCCAGTTTTGCTCAGTTCTCACAGGAAATTGGATTGGTATCACTTGGAGCCTCAGATGAAGCTGTTCAAAAGCTGGCCACTGTAAGTAGAAAGTCCTGCCCAGTGCAACGTGTTTCAGTTGTATGGCAGGGTTTCTATCCATGTATCCCTCTTAGCTATCTCAGACATTTAAAAAGGGGGTATCTTTTTAGCAGAACAAAGTTGGAATATGGCCAATCCTGGTTATCTGGCTACAGTTGCCTCCAGCTCACTGGAGTGTTTATTCCAGGATCATGGCAGATTGGCTTATGTAAACAGCCTGAGTGTGAATCAGCCAAATTAATCTTCTAAAAGTACCACTGATTTCATCAGGCTTAACTCTAGCTTTTCTGGACTGCAGGCTTTAGCTCAGGAGTAACTGTGATGAGGTGGAGAGGAGAAAAAGGCTAAGATGGCAGACAATCCTGTGATTGAAGCCCTGGCCCATTGCATATAGGCATTGAAGTGGTGATACTCCACCATCTTGGCCTTTTGCCCCCAATCCCCTATCCCTGGATACCATTGATTGTTTTCTGTAAAGAGACTGAAAGTGAAGCTGGCTTAGGAAATCCTTTTCTTGATTTCGTTCCCTTTCTCCTCTTTGGCCACAGGAACGTCCTGATGTTCTGCCCTGGTCCCTAATTGTTGGATTCCCCTGTTTCTTTATAGAAGGAAGGAAGGAAGGAAGGAAGGAAGGAAGGAAGGAAGGAAGGAAGGAAGGAAGGAAGGAGAGAGAGAGAGAGAGAGAGAGAGAAAGAAAAAGAAAAGAAAGAAAAGAAAGAAAAGAAAGAAAAGAAAGAAAGAAAGAAAGAAAGAAAGAAAGAAAGAAAGAAAGAAAGAGAAAGACTGCAGTTTTGTATATTCCTATCTCTTGGGCTATAGGGAAAAAGTGGCAAAACTTTTCTACCTCTTTGTTTCAAAGGAAGGTCTACCTTTTCGTGGATTCATCAGTAAATTTGAGGTTGAGGGGAAACGTAGCTTTTCAGTGCTGCACTGTGAATGTAAGGGGGAAAAAACACTGTGGAAGGGAGAGTGACCATGATCATTAAACAGAGGAGAGGTGGCATTCCTACTACCATGAACAATAGGCAATTTGACTGGAGGTGTTTGCCTGTAATAAAGTGAAGTTTAGCAAGCAACTTGAACAGAATCACTTCAAGTGGCACAAATCAATGCACAATACTTTTTTTACATAACAGAAAAAGATGAGAGGTGGTTGCCTTCACAGTGCAGGTGGAGGACAATATAATGCATTCCTGCCATTAAGCCAGACATGTCAAACACAAGGCCCGGGGGCCGGATGCGGCCCGCGACGTGGTTTCATGTGGCCCGTGAAGCCATCCTGTAAACAGAGAGGGAATGGCCCCCGCTGCCTTGGCTCCGGCCGCCTGGGAGCCAATGTACACTGTCCCACTCCTGCTCAGGCCCCCACAGGCACCCTTGATGCGAACGATGTAGAGCTGGCCATGCCCACCCAGTAGGCCACACCCACCCAGTAGCCACGCCCACCCTGGCCACACTTACCCGGCCCCCCAAGGACAACCACAATGCTGATGCGGCCCTCAATGAAATTGAGTTTGACACCCCTGCATTAAGCAATGATCAGTTTACTGTATTGATACTGGAGCTAACTGTTCTTGTGGATTAAGCCACCCATCTCCTTGGAAGAGAGGTTGTCAGTGAAGCTTAAAGGACTAATACCTTAATAAACTGCCCAAATATTTTTCTTTTCATGAAAACCACAAAATGGCTCCTTCCAAAGAGGTAGATTTGTTCATTCGACAGCACTTTAATAATATCTAATTTTGTTTTCCATCTTACAAAAAGAAAAAGAAAAACATTTATCAAATGCAGTTCAGCTAAATTTGTTTCTGACCATTTCCTTTAAATTTGCCACAACAGAAGATTGCTGGAATCTGTGTCATGAGCTGGAGAATATAAATAAATCTGCCTTTTAAATTAACTATTTAATTTAAATAGTACTGAAATGATACTCTGCCGTTCCTTCAGGAGCTCAACACAGCATACATACATAAGGGTCTCTCATTCCATTCCACTCCCCCAAATGAAACTGTGAAATAAATGGAACTGTAAGAAAGTGACTGATCCCAAGTCATTTGGTAACTTTACATGGCAGAGGATGATCCTGGACCTGGGTCGTCTTGATCCTCGTTCAACATCTTACCATAGTACCATGTCTTTAATAACAGTACATGAACTGGGAAACGAGGCAGCAGTACTTGCCTTATGGGATGATAGAAATTCCACTATTTTTTTCTCCAAACTGAATACTGCATTTCCAAAAAAGTTGATGGCAATCTAGAAACTTTATGCACTTTAGAAAAAAAAAATGTTGAGTTGCTTTCCTTTTGTGTGTGGCTAAGGAAGATAAGCCATCTGCCATAGGAAAAATTCTGAAGGGATCTTCTATTTTTCATTCATGCAAGGGAACCTAACCCTACAGTGGTACACTGCTACTATTTCTCAGAGTGGTTCTCACATTTTTGTAACTCTGAGATCATCTAACCATCTTGGCCATTTTGACTGAAGTATTATTGTCACTGAAGGCTGAGCCCACAGCATATTCTAGGCTAAAATGTTCTTGACTAGAATTCAGCTTAGTTACCGATAGTTATGTAAATCCAATTTGGGTTTATTATTGTTCAGTTAGCCATGAGATGGTGTGTTGCATGGACACAGCTGATATATCTGGAAACATTGGAGAAATGTTACTTTCCACCAAGACCATATGAACACTCAGTGTTTATGCTTTATTCACTGTGTGCATCTCTGTTAGAGAGCTGCTACTTCTTCTCATTTAACTTTCTTCCTTCTCAGTGCTACTTTTTCACAGTGGAGTTTGGCTTATGCAAACAAGAAGGGCAACTGAGAGTCTATGGAGCTGGCTTGCTTTCTTCTATTAGTGAATTGAAGGTAAGCCCCTATATCACTTTCAAAATACTGCCTGTAATTTAGTGTAATAGTTTTACAACTGTACACTCATGTGGAACTTTTATTTATTCCATTTGGCTTCATTGTTCTTCGGCTTTAGACTTTCACTTGAATGGCTGTTGATGCCCCAAACAGCTTCAAGGAAATCTGTCATTGGTTATCTTCTCAGTGAGGGATATGATATGGTGTTTGAATATGTGCTATCAAGTTAGTGTCGACTCTTTGTGACCACAACTCTCATGAAATAGAGCCAAGGATCATGTTGGAGATGACCAGGCTGAGCCTGAGGGAGGAGGTCAAGCGTGTCATCAGTTTCGGGTCCCTTTGTGCCCAAAACAGCTCTAAGTCCAGCCCTCCTTGAATTCCATTGACTCTTATCTACCACCAGTTTGCCTTGATCGTTAGTAGCTCTGATTCTTGTAATGAGCTAGCATGGAATAAGTTGTACTCATCTGAACAAACCTTGGGGTCCTGATTTCTTGCACCTGACAGATCACTGAATACAACATTCATGGGTTCCAATGTTATATGTTCTAGCATGATATTTTACCCCATAAAATATTGTTTATATAAAGCAAGTTTGGCAGAAGGAAGCTTGGGTTAACAAGAATCTAATGTATCCAGCAACGTCATTCAACCGGTCCAGGCATATGCAACCTAAAGTCCCTGAGCAACACGAAGCCCTCAAAAGATTTCAGTGTGGCCCACAAAAATTCCCAAAATGTGTTACCAAAGAATCATCTTGAATGTGACAGATAAGGAGGAATTATGACTATCAGTAGAATTAACTCTACTTAATTGTAATTACACATAACCGAAGTGAATTTTAGTTTTCATCTTAGCACCACTTACTAGTTGGGTGACTCAAGAGGTCAAGGGTGACTCTTAGTTTGAAGGTTGTGCACTTTAGAGAACAAGACAGATTCTTAAGAATTACAGTAAGTAACTGTAAATAAAATAAGAACAAACAGAAACCATCAAAAGTTAGGGTCCAAGGACAATGTCATGTTATAATTTTAGGTTACTAGCTATCTCAGTAGATTCTTCAGTACTGATGTCTCTAAAATATGCACATTTCAATCTTTTCTATTTTGGTATTTCTGATAACCAGCATGCGCTCTCCGGAAATGCCAAAGTCAAGCCTTTTGAACCTAGTGTCACCTGCAAGCAAGAATGCATGATTACTACCTTCCAGGAAGTTTACTTTATTTCTGAAAGCTTTGAAGATGCAAAAGAAAAGATGAGGTAATTTACTGTTTGCCACTGGGAAACCGAAAGGTGGCAGAGCGAAAGACATCTGAATACATTCTTAGTCCCACTCCCTGACCTTGGGGGAAAAAATAACACCTTATCCCAGTGATGGCAAACCTTTTAGAGGCCGAGTGCCCAAAAACTGCCCCGCCCCCTGCCGGCCCCCGCTCCACTCACACCCCGCCTGCCCGCAGGGCCACCCACCGCCTCCACTGCCCACAGCAGATCACCCAGGCGGCCCTGCAGTGCCATAGTGGCCACGCCCTCTGCCCGTGCCCCGCAGCATCTGCATGCCAAGGGGCATGAGGGCGGAGTCTTGTCCCTGCTGCCTGGCTGTCATGTTCTTGGCTGCGCTACTCCACGCAGGCCGAGCCTGGGGGCGACTTTCCTCCAGGGGGGCTGCTGGTAAGGAGGGGGCCGAGGGGGGAGGCAGGGCTTGGGCAACGGTGCGCGTGCCCATAGAGAGGGCTCCGAGTGCCACCTCTGGCACGCGTGCCATAGGTTCGCCACCACTGCCTTATCCATTTAGGTTGGTGTTAGGTTACCAAAAGGCCTGATGCTCAAAAGTACAACATAAATGCTACTTGCAGTACAATGTAGTGCTGCCTTGAGATTTGCCTTTTCTGTTATATTTTGTATTATCAAGGACAAACACAGCCACACTGAAAAAAGTGTCAAATATTTTAGATACTGTTATTTTCCTTTTTTCCAGCAAATTGGTCATAGACAAGGGTAATTTGCAGTTTTTCTGTGGTTTATGGAATAAACTATGATAGCTGGCTTCAGCAGAAGGGAAAACTACAAGTCAAGCAAGCAAACAAAATTATGACTTATTTTGCTGTGTGATCTCAGCTTCTGCATCCATTTAACTTTCTCGTTTTTCCTGGATAATTAATTTGGGGGTGTCTCTGTGCTGGAGTATCTTCCTTTTTTAGTTATTTCTCTGGGTTTATCTTTTTCCAAGTTAGGACAAATTTATGGACTATTTCTCTCCTTTCTTGTCTCTTTCCTGGGACATTATTTCTGCACAGGTCACAATAGAGTAGGAAAATGTTGAATATAACTCCCATAACTCCTTGCCACTGGATCTATTAGTTGGGGTTGAAAACATCTGGAGGCCATTAGTTTGTTTATTTCTGGTCCACCCTATCACAACTGCCATGCTTTTTACTCTTTGATGGCAATCATTCAATAGATTAGAAACAGTGGTAGGACAATTATTAAGCTATTTAAATGTTTAAACTGAAAGTGCCACTATGCAATTAATTCTCCTTTCCCCCCCATCTGAACAGAGAGTTTGCAAAGACAATCAAACGCCCATTTGGAGTGAATTACAATCCATATACCCAAAGCATTCAGATCCTGAAAGATCCACGAAGTATTGCACATGTGGTGAATGAACTACGGCATGAACTGGACATTGTCAGTGAGGCCCTCAGCAAGATGGACAAGTAACTGGGAATCTAACCTGTCGAATAACCTTTCTGCATTCAGTAGCTGTGGATCCCACACATACACATTCTAGCAAGATAATACTGTTTTGTGCTTCATGCAGAATGCTTCTTTCCAAAATGATCAATGAAAGGGAAATGTTTTTGTTTAAATATAGTTTCTTGGGAGATTCATATCTATGTTTACATACCACTCTTCCCTTCTCTTTTCAGGTCCTTTCTCAATGATTTGAAAAGAAAGTAGAATAATTTATCTAGAAAAATTTATAGACTATATTATGAAATGCTACATTTAAAAGCTAATGGTCCATATAGCCCACTATGCTGTGCAGCCAATGATGGCTAGTATTAGCTGCTATGGAAGGAGCAATAAAACCTTAAAACTATCTCAAGAAGCCTGTGTTCTGGTTTATCTCCCAACATGTTTTTTTTTTAGTTGCAAAAACCATAGCTATAACCATATACATACTTACTAGTAGGAATCAGTTGAATACAATGGTATTATTGCATTCAGTAATGTAATATTTCTTATTTCTGAGTATAAATAAGTACAGTACATTTGTTTCAGAGTAAGGACAGCATGTTCCATTTTGCCTATTACATTTCTATATGAATAATATAAAATAGAATACAGCGTTTATAATTTGGGAAGTTGTGATTGAATTTGAACATCATGCTAAGCCATAGTTTACTTAAACAGGACTTGCTGAACCATCCACAATTGGCTGAATTTATATATCATGCTCTCCCATCAGCAGGTACTTAGGTGCAAAATGGGTACCTAAGAATCTATTTTGTATGCCAGGATCTTGGCCTTACTTTTTATTTTATGATTGCACAAGCCATCATGCCAGCTATGTTGTGAATTGCCCACAACATGCTTCCTCTAGTGCCCACAAGTGAAAATGTTGGAATTACTGCATGGCTTACAAACCACACATTAACTTGGTTCACACCGTACCTGAAATAAAAATCAAAGGAATCTCGTACAATGATTTAGTGAAAACTGTAAAATCAGTAGGGATATGTGTTGACTTATCCCATTATATCTTTATTTGGTTATCAAATTTAGTTGCAGATATAAAGGATGAAGATAGAAAGCTGATATTACCTGTGTATACACTCTGATACCATTTGGTTACACTAGTATTACACACCAGACCAAAGAGCCTAGTTGTTCAGTGCAAGTTGCAATTTTTAATCAGACCATTTTGTTTTGAGCAGAATTTTAGTAAGTTTATTGTAATTATATTCCAGTTTCATAAACCTTGTATCCCACCTTTTATTATTTTTACAAATAACTCAAGACAATAAGCATATTCAACATATTTTCCTCCTCCTATTTTCCCCACAACAACCCTGTGAGGTGGATTGGGTTAAGAGAAAGTGACTGGCCCAAACTCACCAATACTAATTCAGAAGACATGACTAATTCTGATCAACAGAAAGCCTGTGCATACAATATGGCACCTTTTTTTGACATAGTTTTGAGTGAGTACATATCATATTGGGTCATGGAAATAATTCACACATTTGTTGGCTGCTACAAGATTTTGCAGTGTTAACTATATATTGCTGTGAGTGAACCTTTAGGGGCATTTAGAATAGAGGTCTTCAAACATGGCCCTTTTATGACTTGTGGACTTCAAATCCCAGAATTCCTCAGCTAGCATGCTGGCTGAGGAATTCTGGGACTTGAAGTCCACAAGTCATAAAAGGGCCAAGTTTGAAGACCCCTGATTTGGAACCACCATACTATAAGTGGCTAAGGTCCTAGAATAGAAGTGGACAGACCCAGATTTTAGTACTCTTTTAGGTATGGAAACTTTTGTTAACCTTGGGCCAGTCTGTTAATCAACATCAGGTTCTGTGACAGCCCATTTTCTAAACAAAGCAATAGGGCCTTGTGAAATACTATTTGTAAAATGCACTTACGACGACAGCCAGAATTTGTTTTTGCTTTTTTTCAACAAGTGTTTCCAAACTCTAAAACTCAGTATTTCACTTCATCAGCTTAGTTATTTATATCCAAATTCATGAAAGTTTATGCCTTTTAATAAAAATTGTTAGTCAGAAAAGATTCTGCAGACATTTTCTGATTTTCTAATACCATAGACTAACACAGCTCTCTGTCTGCACTATCATATTTCATAAATTGTAGCTTCTGAAATGATTGAGCATAAAAATGTCAGTGATGGACCTTCAGGAAAGTTGAAAAATGTTTTATTGTCAGAAAGTTGATTTCAGGAGAACCTTCCTGGTGAGATTTTTTAGCTAGCCTTGCTCATCATGAATATGTCAGGCAACAGATGTATCATGGATGCCATAAAGTTGAACTATTGATGGATGTTGAATCAGGTGGAAGTTAGGACAAGTGAAAATGAAATAAATCAGAGATTATGTCAACATGTGTATTTGTTTTAGCTTCTTTCCTCTTTATAGCGCAGAGGTAAATCAAGACCATGTTGTTATGACAGCCTTGCAGGGAGATGGGCGCAAACCAATTTTAATAAGTAAAAATAACTATTGTAGTATTTGGTCAGTCCCTCTGACCAAAGCAGACTAGACTTATTTAGAACCATATTGACTTGGGGTATCTTCAACCAAACCAGAGATTCCCAATACTGTAACAAATAAGCCAAATAAATATACCTTTTCTATGATGATGACTTGCATGTTGCAATTGTAAAACCATCTGTTATTCAAATGCCTCAGGTCACTTTAATTCACTTTTATTCAGAGTTGTTTTAAGACCACCATTGGGCACATTAGAAAATAGATAGTCCTTGGTTAATGACTGCCCCATTTAGCAACTGTTCAAACTTATGACAGCTTTAGGACTGGTCCTTGATTTTATCACAATGCTATTTGCAAGCTTCACAGCTGGCTTCTGATAAGCAAAATCAAGGGGAGAAGCCAGCAGTAAGTCATGGTTGTATGATGGTCTGAACTTAACCACTGAAGAGAAACTGAGATCAAAAGTGCAGCATAGTCATATGTAGTCGTATTACCTCTGACTTAATGACCATATTGTTTGTTATTTAATGAAGATGAATTGTTGTTTAACAAAGATGTTTCACCAATTGTGGTCATTAAGGGAGGCCAACCAGTATATTCCAGTGTGAAGATTTTTTCACACCTACATCATTTCATTTATGTGTAATATGGGAAACGACACCAAATCCCAGGGCTGGGAAGCAAAAAAGCTACAGTAAACTACTTCCATACTTTGCCAAGAGACATGGATGTGTCCACCAGGAATCATGCGGGTGGTGTAGTATAGTGGTTAGAATGCAGTACTACCTCACTGGTCACTCCAGGAGTTTGATCCTGAGTGGCTCAAGGTTGACTTCCATCCTTCCGAGGTCGGTAAAATGAGAACCCAGATTGTTGGGAGCAATATGCTGACTCTGTAAACTGCTTAGAGAGGGCTGTAAAGCACTGTGAAGCGGTATATAAGAATCAGAATAACAGAGTTGGAAGGGACCTTGTAGATCATCCAGTCCAACCTCCCTCCCCAAAGCAGGAGACCCTACACCATTTCTGACAGATGGCAGTCCAGTCTCTTCTTGAAAGTGATGAAACTCGCATAACATCTGAAGGCAAACTGTTCCATTAGTTGATTGTTCTCACTGTCAGAAAATGTCTCCTTATTTCTAGGTTGAATCTCTCGATCAGTTTCCATCCGTTATTCCTTGTCTGGCCTTCAGGTGCTTTGGAAAATAGGTTGACCCCCTCCTCTCTGTGACAGCCCCTCATATATTGGAACACTGCTATCCTGTCTCCCCTGGTCCTTCTCTTCACTAGACTAGCCATGCCCAGTTCTGTAGCCGTTCCTTCATATGTTTTAACCTCCAGTCCCCTAATCATCTTTGTTGCTCTTATATATAAGTCTTATATAAGTCTAAGTGCTAAGTGCTATAGCTATAGCTCCACTCAAAGGAGGCTTAGTCTTACACACCCATCCACTTGTCTTACATACATACACAGAACAAAACAACTCGACAAGTCTTGTCCGCGTATTCCTGGGTTCAGGCTCAGCACTCCTGTCACGCGTTCGCATCGCCACATCTTCCACACAGCTCCAAGCCACAGCTGCAAAAGCCGAATGGGAAACGAGCACTGCATTGGCCATAGTCCTCTCTCTCTCTACCTGCCCGGCTGGCTAGGTCGACAAACCTCCAGCCTTCGGTTTGAATACATTGTAAAACTGCTCGCTCGCAAGCAATCGCAGCGAGAAGCCGGGAAAGGCGGACCTATTGGCCTCCGCGAGCGCTTCCGCAAATAGGTTCCGCCTTCTTCGGCGACTACTATGGCCGTCGCCCGCCAGGACGCCACACGAGCGCTGCTCGCTTGGGTAGGTCCCCGTTAGCGGTGCTAAGAGGGCGGAAGGAAGTGGCCTTCCTTACGGGCCCGGGGAGGAAGAAAAAAGGGCCTATCGTGGGTCAGGCTACGGCCGAGGAGGAAAGGGGCGGACTTCGTCTTTGCAAGTGGAAATTTTCCCGCGTTTTGCAGACCTTTGTTGTGTTTGTAAATCAAGCGTTTGAAATGTATTTGTCATCACGCAGCAAGACGGTGGTGGTAATTAGTATTTTTACACCCCCCATCCCCTTTCACCCATCAGGGGAATTAGCAAGATGGTGTTAAAACTATCTTCGGAAGAATTAGCTGTCGATTAGCTCTGGCTGGGTTGAAACTAGACGGGAAACACCTGCGGCTATTAATAATTTACCCGACAGGCAAGCAAGCAAAGAAGCGCCTCTTGTCACACGTAATGCCTTTGTGGATCCAGACGCCCATCATATCGCCGTCCGAATTAACAAGCCCTTTAACGTCTCCGCCATCGGGCGCTTTCGAAAGGCGCTGACAACGCGTTCACAACGCGTTCAGCAACGCTACTCGGAAGATTGAATTGTCCGTATAGTTGCAATGGCAGCAATTTAAGAGCGTCGCCGAAGAGTTATCTTACCTTCAAATTCTTTCAAGACTTCATTACTCTTAAAAGGGAAGTTAAAAGTCTCTTTTAAGGCTTTCCCCTCATTTTGGGAGAAAGTCTGGATATTCCAGTCTTGCCGTGGGTGGAGCTTTGGCGTTTGCTGCTCCCTGCTGGCCAGTGGTTCTTACTTGATTAGCCGGTTAGTCGTGGCTGCTTTGTGAGGAGCGTACAGAAAACAGCATTAAATCTCTGGCCCCTGTAAATTAATGAGCACCCAGTAGGATAAAAACCTGTAAGCCAAGAGTCACAATTAAACTTGATAAACTTAATTCTGGATCAGTGCTATCTTATTAGTTTCATGCTGGAACTCCTCTGTTGGAATTTGCTGCATCCAAGATTTGCTGCATCCAAGATTAGGTCTTCTGCAGTCACGACATAAGCCTAAGACTGAAAATCAGGCTTGTCAGATGCTATATTTTTTCTATCTTGCTCTATGGAGTAGAGAGTTGGTCTCTGACAGAAGGCCACCTGAAGAGACTAGAAGCATTTGAAATGTGGATTTACAGGCGGCTGTTACATATAAGCTGGGTTGACAAAATCAGAAATAATGAGGTGATAAGCCGCCTGGGAAAGCCAAGGGAAATCATCAAAACAATTAAAAAACGAAAGAATATTTCGGACATGTGATGCGACACCCAGAAAAATACGGCATACTCCATTTAATCCTCCAAGGAAAGATTGAAGGCAAACGAGGTCCAGGCAGAAGAAGAACATCATGGCTTCAAAATCTAAGGGACTGGTTTGGACAAAACTCAGCAGCACTTTTTCGTGCGGCTGCTGATAAAAACAGGATCGCCAACATGATCGCCAACGTCCGATAACGGATATGGCAGAAGAAGAAGAAGAAGATTAGCCACCTAAGAGCTGAATATTTTAGCAGTGTAAAAATACAAGTAGTCCTCAACTTACAACAGTTCATTTAGTGACTGTTCAAAGTTATAACAGCACTGAAAAAAGTGATTTTTGACTGTTTTTCACACTTAACGACCATTGCAGTATGATCACATGATCAAAATTCAGACACTTGGCAACTGACTCATATTTATAGCAGTTGCAGTGTCCCTGGGTCATGTGATCACAATTTGTGACCTTCTGACAAGCAAAGTCAATGGGGCAGCTAGATTCACTTAACAACTCTGTTACTAATTTAACAACTGCAGTGATTCACTTAACAACTATGGCAAGAAAGGTTGTATAAACTCAGTTAACAAATTCCTCACTTAACAACAGAAATTTTGGGTTCAACTATGGTGGTAAGTCGAAGACTACCTGTATTGAATCAGAATCAGCTGGAAGGGACCTTGGAGGTCTTCTAGTCCAACCCCCTGCTCAAGCAGGAGATCCTATACCATTTCAGACAGGTGGCTGTTTAGTCTCTTCTTAAAAACCTCCAATGATGAAGCACCCACAATGTCTAAAGGCAAGCTGTTCCACTGGTTAATTGTCCTCACTGTTAGGAAGTTTCTCCTTAATTCCAGGTTGCTTCTCTCCTTGATTAGTTTCCATTCATTGTTTCTTGTCTTGCCTTCTGGTGCTTTGGAAAATAAGTTGATCCCTCTTCTTTATGGCAGTTCTCAAATACTGGAACATTGCTATTGGGAAAATTTTATCCATATATATTATTTTGAGCAATGAGAATCTTGTTCCTTCTCTGATGCATGAATAAAGGCATTTCTGGATGATAGCTTATATTATGGTGTGGGACTAGGATGTACACCTGTGGGAGCTTTCTAGCTTCACCTAAAGAGGCATAATTTTCATGTACCATAAGAATGAGACTTCTCAGTGCACAGAGCTTGTTCTTTGGAAAAGCATCCCCCCTCTCCCCTCCTCACCCCAACATTAGGCTGACTGCCAGTCTGTCAATTGTTTGGACCGACAAGGTTGTTTCAGCTGATTTCATAACAACCTTGTTTCACAGTAAATGAGAGCAGGTATTTTAGTGTTGTACCTACTCTTATGGAGGATGTGGGTTCTCCATCACTCGAGATACTTAAGAAGAGTTTGAATAGCCCTCTTTCCCTGAACATTGCAGAGGACTAGATATAGATAATCCTTGTATTAGTTTTCAACTCTATGACTCCATATTATAACTTAGTTGTTCAAAAAGAGAAATAAAATGCTCCCAGCTCTGGTATGTGTTTGATGTTTATTCCTGTGACTAAGGTTCATGTAACTGGCCTTTTATCTCTAACCGGAGAGGGATTTGTAAGTTGCTCAAAATCTTTGTGGATTGGAGTGGCAGGTAAGCTTAAATAAATAAACTAATAACATTGGAAGAGGAGCATGTGAAAATCTTTGTACTATGATTGATATTATAAGATGGAGTTCCTGAGGAGATATTTATTTATGATATTTAAAATATTCTTATAGGATTTTTTAATTTAAAATTGCTCTGAAAGTAGAAAAGTGCTAATATGAAAGAATTATAATGTAAATGATGCAATTAACAGAAATATTGGAAAGGAGAAAGATAAAAAGCAATATTACTTTTCTTAAATTTACATTATTATAATAACCAACTTGGAGAAGGGCGTATTTCAGCTCTTAATATCTCCAGGTATGGCTGACAAATTCTCTTCTGTAATTGGGCACTATCTAACCAAATGAAATTCAATGGTGAAAAAAACAAGGTTCTACATTTAGGCAAGAAAAACCAAATGCACAGGTATAGTATAGGTGGTTCCTTGCTCAATAGTAGTAACTGTGAGAGGGATCTTGGAGTCCTAGTGGACAATCATTTAAATATGAGCCAGCAGTGTGCTGCAGCTGCCAAAAAAGCCAACACAGTGCTAGGCTGCATTAACAGAGGGATAGAATCAAGATCATGTGAAATGTTAATACCACTTTACAATGCCTTGGTAAGGGCACACTTGGAATACTGCATCCAGTTTTGGTCACCACGATGTAAAAAAGATGTTGAGACTCTAGAAAGAGTACAGAGAAGAGCAACAAAGATGATCAGGGGACTGGAGGCTAAAACATATAAAGAACAGTTGATGGAATTGGGTATGTCTAGTTTAATGAAGAGAAGGACGAGGAGGTGACATGATAGCAGTGTTCCAATATCTCAGGGGTTGCCACAAAGAAGAGGGAATCAAGCTATTCTCCAAAGCACCTGAAGGCAAGATGAGAAGCAACGGATGGAAACTAATCAAAAAGAGAAGCAACCTAGAACTAAGGAGAAATTTCCTGACAGTTAGAACAATTAATCAGAGGAACAACCTGCCTCCAGAAGCTGTGAATGCTCCAACACTGGAAGTTTTTAAGAAGAGACTGGACAGCCATTTGTCTGAAATGGTATAGGGTTTCCTGCCTGAGCAGGGGGTTGGAGTAGATGACATCCAAGGTCCTTTCCAACTTTATTATTATTATTATTATTATTATTATTATTATTATTATTGTTGTTGTTGTTGTTGTTGTTGTCATCATCATCATCGTTATTGTTATTGTTATTGTTATTGTTATTGTTATTGTTATTGTTATTTCATTCATCTTCTGTAAGAGTCCTGATAAACATATAGTTAGCCTTTTCTGAATTCCCTTGGTGCTATCTGCTGTTTTGTAATCTAAGTATAATAGTCCTCTGCTGCCAGGCATTGTTGACAAAATTGAACTCAGTGTAAGCTTTGCCAATTTCTAGTACATATGTTTTAAAAGATTATCTTTTCAGTAATAAACTAGTAAATGTAAAACTTCAATAAAGAGCTGTGTGTGTGATGGGTAGAATGTTGTGTTCAATATCTGTAGGCTTTCGTTTGAACTCTCAACTGGCAAAGATGATCTCTGAATGACCATGAATTGACAGATTGTCCGGAAAGGGCTATTACAAGCACCAACATTAAGTAATTCCTAAAAACACCATAACTATAGTTCAATGTATGATGTATTTGTCTATAAGATATCTCTGAATTAATCAAAGTTTAAATAAATAAGTCTATTTCCTCCCTTCCCTTACTTTTTTTTAGGGAGCAAACAGTTATGGACAACTTGGCCTTGGTCATAAAAATGATCTGCTGCTGCCGAAGGCTGTGAAGTCATTTATCTTTAATCAGAATTGTATCAAAAGCATTACTGGTGGAGGAGGTCATTCTGCTATTCTTACCGGTAAAAATCCAATTATAATATTTCCTTGTGTACTGTGAAGTTTAGCTCTGGGCAGATTGTAGATCCTTCCTGCATGATCAGTCAGAACCCCTAGCTACATTTCCGTTTTTGTATGATGTTTATGGATCCAAGATTTCCCCCTATATACATAATATAACAAACTGAAATATATATGCTCTTGTATGGAGAAAAGGAAGTTAAAGCTATGATGCTGCTCCATATTTCTATCTTCTATTTCTATTTCTATTTTTTTATCAAGCCCTTCAAAGAAAATCAAACTCAGGAAACAAGAACCACTTGGGTTGGAAAGATCTTTATTTCAAATAGTAATGTGGCCAAATCTTGAAAGTTTGTCAAAACAATTCTCCAGTTCAACTTGTACCTAGCATAAATAAGATGGAATTAGCTTGAGTCTCTTTCGGGCATTACCTCCACCTCCAATGGAGTCTGCAATCTTCTTGAAACAGCCCTGTTACTTCCTATAAAAGGCTTCATCCTCCATGTTCCTAGGGTTTGTTAGATATTGTGCCCCACTTGTCATCATCTTTAACCCATTCTTCCTCAAGGAGTCACACCATGCTGAACAAGATAGTAAAAACTTGAACATAGCAATTACAGAACAATAAATGATAACACTACTTTTCCTAAAACAAAACAATAAAAATAGAAAGAATCCAAGCTGAAATCACTTCATTTCGAAGAGGCAGTACAAAAGCAGTTTTGTCCTAAAGCAGATGTTATTCTGCAAACGAACAGGCATGATTTTAAGGAAAACAGTTCCAATAAATTCTCTTCAGGAGATGTGCTACCACTAAGAAGCCAGCTCCCCAGCTACTCATATAGGTTGAGTGATATTGGTCTTTTTTAAGCACTTGATCCTATACCATTTAGCACTATGTACTTCTACAAGCTTATTAAATTGGGCCTGGTAGATCACAGCAACAGCTAGTATATTTGTTTCCATTTTCTTGCTTCACTTAATAATCAGGCAACTGAATTCTATACCAGCTGTGACTTCTGGATGAAAAAGCTACATTGACATATTGCTGTAATCCACTTGTAGATTATTGGGACTAGGGATGCTGAACCTAAGTTATCTGAGACTAGACTGCTTGAATCCATGTAGATTTGTAGCAGGTCATAAGGCTTCCTTATAAAAAAATAATAAAATATTAAAAAAAACAATCTAAAGAAGATGGTGATGCAAATGATCACCGATTCAGTGATTTAAATCATAAGCTATTCCAGTGAGTTCAATAATAAACACATTTGGGTCAAATCTGTATAGAAGTTAATTGAAGGTTAGTTGCATAGGTATCTGTTTGAAGCCGGGATGATGTCAAATGGTGTTATGTTCCTCATGACACCATTTCCATCATAATGAATTTGATGTCACATGCCCTACCATTTGCCATTTTCCCGCAAAACCCATAATCAGATATGTTCATTTAATCCCTTATGGTTTATCTGTATAGGCGCGACAAGACCTATGAAGGTCACATGCATTTTCACCGCAGAGCCTGCGTGCTTTAATTTGTAGGATAAAACATCCAAGTTGGGAATTCAGACAGCTATCTTAGGACTCAAGTAGATTTTGTGTTTATATATCTCTCTCTATATATATGTACCTTGAGCAGTTTCTGGTTAGGTATTCTGATTAAGACTGGGAATCCAACAATACCTGAAAGCCACAAATGCAATATTTTGTTACAGGGGAAAACAGCACTGAGAATTGTTACTATGAAAGTAGTTCCTAAATAACACTTGTTGGCATAATATGGTTAAATCTATTGAGTTATATGGTCCATTTGCTATAGATAGGTCTGATGCTATTTGTTTATTTCACAGACAATGGAGAGATCTTTTTCTGTGGCCAAAATAAAGATGGACAGTTGGGACTTGGTCATACTGAGGATGTGACGCATTTTACCTTATGTTCTTCTCTTTGTGGCTGTCCTATCATGCAAGTTGCCTGTGGCTGGGATTTCACAATTGTACTTGCTGGTAAGTCTGTCGTAATTTATTGGACTTGTATGCCACCCAACTCTCAATGATTCTGGGTGGTTCACAACAATCAAACAAAGAATTTCAATAAAATAGTTAAATGTAAACTATAAAGCTGGCAAGCATGATGAAGTGATGGGTCTCCCTTGGCAAAGGCTTGGATGAATATTGAAGCAAATCATTGCGTATAGTGAAAGCCTTGGATCCTATGTGTGCCTCCAAGAGGTTCCAAGATCTTCAGAATTGTGTATAAAAATTAAAAAATTACCTATTATTGAATGTTTGGAAATGGGACCATTTTCAACTGAATTAAGCACAATAATTAAGAAAACGAGTTATGCAGAAAGACTTTTGTACTCACTGTGTGGCCAGTGCTTATAGAGCTGCACAACTTAACAATAAAGTTCTAAAATAAAGCTAAATTAGTATTAAAAGTCCCATTCGGTTACTTCCAATGAGATATAGATGTAATTAATATTTATTGAATTATATTGGCTTTTAAAAATAAGGATTAGGTTAGACAAAATATGATGAGTTGTTCTTAGAATAGTTACGCACAAAGTTAAAGAACAGTTCTGTCTTTCATTCATTCATTCATTTGCCAATGACTCTGGGTGACTTACAGAAGGTTAAAACGTGTTAAACTACCTTTTCCTTATAAACGTAAATCTCTGAAACTATTTTGCAGCTAGGAGACTTCCTTTCAGTTCTGGTTTTCAGCTGTTTTGCTGGGTCTGTTTTTTATATGGTTCCTTTAACTCCAGTTTTTGTTTCACTCCTGTTCATTTTTTGTCTCCTGCAATTTATCCCTTTAATGTTCTAAAGTTCTTACACTGCATTTAAATCACGCTAGAAATAAGTAATGAATATACAGGTAGCCCTTGCTTAACAACCTGTTTTACAACCATTACAATGGCCATAGAATGGGTGCTTTACAAGCACCTCCAGATGTTATAAATGGTTACGCCAGCACCTGTGGCCATATGACGTATCAGCCTGGTCAGCTTTACAACCCGTTGCAGCCTTCCATGGTCATGTGACTGTGATTCTGCCAGTTTCTGGCAAAAACAACAACAACACCCATTCAAATGAATGACTTCGTTTGATGACCACAGCATTTGCTTAATGACTGCTGTGTTCTCTTAACGGTCATTGCAAAAAAGGAAATTTAACTCAGGTCTTGCGGGTGCCTCAACTTATTGCTGTAATAGTTTATGACCTAATTCCAAGCTCAATTATAGTTGTAAGTCAAGGACTACCAGTAGAGGTCATGAGGTTCAAGGAATGAACCTATGATTACATGAATTGGAATCAATCATAGAGCTAGGCAAATAATAAGTATTGCATGGCATATTGCACTGAAAATTCATAATACCTTTGACTTGAGGTAGACAATAAAGGTGTTCAAAAGTGCTGCTCTGTCTTTCAGGAAATGGCCAAGTATTCTCCTGTGGATCTAATTCCTTTGGACAATTGGGAATTCCTGATATTTCAGGCAGATGCACTATTCCTGCAATGATTAAGGTAAGAAGTCTTTGGTGCTTTTCCCACCAAAGCTTGTTAATCACCCCACCCGAGAGAAGAAAAAAAGCAGTTTTGTAAAAATGAGATCATTTGTTTTAGAAGTTGCTGCAAATTTTTGCTGTAGGTTTTGAGGATATTGTATAATATCTTCATGCTTCCTGTTTGTAAAGCCATTTGAAAAATCAAGTATTTAATTCAATAGAATTACTATCTTTTATGATATACATTTCCTTAAAAGTCTCTCCCCATCCTCTCCCTTCTCTCATAGTCTTTACAGGATAAAGTAATAAATATTGCTGCTGGACTCAGGCATGCTGTTGCTGTGATTGGTGAGTTACACCTTTATGGTGAAATTGACAATAATAAAGATATAATACTGTGCCCGATCAGAAGAGTTTAATTTTGCAGCTGAAATTGCTCTGTGAATTTGCTAGAAAAGAGATGAAGTATTTAAGAAATAATTCATTGATTCAGTATTCAGTGACAGACTAATATAAATCAGGTATTTTATGGAATATATTCTATGATGGTTATTTAACTTTCATGGATCACTTAATCAAAGTGGTTTGGAAGACTTTTAAAAGGAATTTATAATTAGGATAATTTTGGTCTTTTACCTTCAGCCATTTGACTCATATAAATTGCTTAATAACTTTCATTCAATAAAGTTTCATTCAATAACTTTCATTTAATATTGTTTCTTCTGGCATTAACTGGGATGGTATGGAACTCATTCTAAAAATAGGTGCACAAAGTGCCTCTCACTGGTTGAAGGTGTAGCATATTAGGGATCTTGAAAATATTACAGGTAGTCCCTGGGTTACAGTCCTAACTGGGATCTGAATGTATGTTACTCAGTGAAGTAGTTATTGAGTGAAACATCACACACTTAGCAACAGTGGTTCAAGCAGTTCTGATTGTGGTTGTTAGGTGACCTGCTAGCTTTCCTAGTGACTGTGCTTACCAGAAACCAGCAGAGAAAGTTTCAGATCACGTCCCCTGTTCCCGGACAGCTTCCACCCTGATCAAAGCTATTCCCGTCTTGGTTCTTCCCAGCCCTGAGCCTTGATTCTTCACAGGCAAGGGATGCTTTCAAGGGATCACTGAGCCAGAAGAGGCTAACTTGATTTTATTGGTCTGAATGAATTGTATCTGCTTCAGCATCCCCACTGCCTATTTCCCACAACTCATCTGACCGTGGTGGCGCAGTGGTTAGAATGCAGTACTGCAGGCTACTTCTGCTGACTGCCAGCTGCCAGCAGTTCGTGAGTTCTACTCTCACTGGCTCAAGGTTGACTCAGCTTTCCATCTTCCGAGATTGGTAAAATGAGGACCCAGATTGTTGGGGGCAATATTCCGATTGAGTAAAATGCTTAGAGAGGGCTGTAAAGCACTGTGAAGCGGGTATATAGGTCTAAGTGCTATTGCTATTTGTCGTTTTGACTGCCCTGTATAGCATGGCCGAGAGAAAGACATTGCTGTATTCTTCTGTTGCCTTTCCTCTGCCACCATGACCCTCAGTGGACTTTCCTCCCTGTTTCCTCCTCCCTACCATTATTGTCTTCTTTTTCCTCCTTGGCATTGTCTTACCTCCCCTGCACTGGGCTTGCTGACACTGGCAAGCTCCAAGGCCTATGGTGTCTTTGCTGGGATCAGAGATGGCAGTGAGGAGTGGAGCAGTGGCAAGGGGGAGGGGAAGGCCCACCAATGTCACGGGGCCTAAGGCTGACTGATGCTGATGAGCCCAGCACAGGGGAAGCAAGGTGATGCTGAAGAAAAGGAGGAATAGAATAGAATAGAATAGAATAGAATAGAATAGAATAGAATAGAATAGAATAGAATAGAATAGAATAGAATAGAATAGAATAGAATAGAATAGAATAGAATAGAATAGAATAGAATAGAATAGAATAGAATAGAATAGAGCTGGAAGGGACCTTGGAGGTCTTCTAGTCTTCTAGTTCTTCTAGGAAGAAAAAGAAGATGGCAGCACTGAGGAGGACAAGGAAGAAGGTCCACTGGGGATGGTGGTGGCAGTAGGAAGGTGGTGGTGGAATATAGCAGTGCTGCACAAATGATCGTAACCCAGGGACTGCGTGTACAGCTAAATTATGTTTTACATTTTATGTGCTAAATGTGAACTGTTAAGCTGCTATCAATAAGACACACTGATGTATTTCATCAAGCTGTTATCAGGGGAATCGTTTTTAATCTTGACAATTTATTTTCCTTTTGTGTGAGCAGAAAATGGTTCTGTATTTCAATGGGGAATTGGTATGGCATCTCAAGCAAAGCGAATGTGCCAAGAAAAAAATATTCCTTCTTTCTTGAGGGCAAAGGAACCTTGCAAAGTACCAGGTTTGTTTGTTTTTTAAAACTATACATGATATTGATGCATGTTTGGGGCTTTTGTGCACATATACCGCCCAGAGTCATTTTGCAGAGTGAGATGGGCAGGATATAAATTTTTCAAAGCATATTAATATTTTCAAAGATAGTAATTGCCTTTTTAACAGCTGCATCATGATAGTGGCTCACATTTAACTTATAGTTGACAAAGATACCTAGCATTCATTTTTCTCTATTAAGGAGGAGAGCAACACTTTAGATAGAGGTTCATATTTTGCCTCATATTGTGTTCTACACGATCTAAGGCTTCGTTTTTCCTACAGGAAACCTGGGAATCTAGGCATTATAGTTCAAGGGAAGACATTCTCAAACCTCATTATTGCTATTCATTTTATTTTCAGTGATTTTCATAATAGCAACATTTCTTTAGTTCAAACTCCTGTAGCAACTCAGGCTACCTGAGCCAAGTCGTGGTTCCTGAAAATTAATTTCATTTGTAAATGTATATGCTTGCATTTTTAAAGAATATTCAGCCATATCAAAGTGACCCTTGATCTATTAAAATTTATTTGCCATGTAGTAACCCAACATGACCTATACAGCAATGATTTCTATATATCTCACACTTTTTACTTTTTAGCTTTAGTTTTGTTTGTGACATTCTGCAACACAGAAAACCTCTGTGAAAGGAATTCTCTCTCTTTAACTCATGACATAAATGGATTACTCTCCTAGGTTTTGAAAACGTCAAAGTGAGGAGTGTAGCTTCTGGCTCACATCATGTTGTGTCACTCACAGGTATGTTTCCTTGTCTGCACCTATTCCTTTGGCTTGGCTTAACCATACAAAACATTCTGTTTCTGATACTAGTTCAAGTTTCCTTAGGAGTGTCTGAGTGTATGATTTATGTGTTTCAGTCTTCAACGCACCTATTTCCTTCTCCCATTTTGAAACACTAGCTCAAATGTCCTTCATATGGTTTGTGTGACTTTGACTTGTGGATTTTTGTCTGTATTTTCGTTAGCTGTTTTCATGTTTCATCCTCATAAGCAGAACTGAACCACTTAGATAAGCTTGGAAGAAAATCCAAGAACTGAGAATAAGTGAAATGTATTGGAAAAAAAAGTCAGGAAATTAAAGCCCAAAGAATTTTGGCAACTGCTAGCGCTGCTGAGAATAGCCAGTTTGATGTTGTGGTTAAAAGCACTAAGTTGGAAACTGGGAGACCTTAAGTTTCTAGTTCTGCTTAGTGATGAAGCCAGCTGAGTGATTTTGGCACAGTCACTTTCTCTCAGACTTGGGAAGAAGGCTGTATTTTTGAAAAAAGTACTTTTGAAAAAACCCTTGCCAAGGTTCAGTCAATAAAGACAAAGTGTAAACCTTGTATTTAATTTTTCTTTTCACTGTATCTAATAGGTCTTCTCAGCTCCATCTTTTGAGTGGCCTAGTTTGTTTTCATCTGTCCTTTGTTAAGATTTGTTAAGATAAATGTTTTTTTCTGATAATACAAAAACTTTTAGTCAGTATGTTTTTTTCCTTATGGAGAGCTGACAAAGGAATATTTATTATGCTTGCATTGTGTGTACGTATTGTGCATTGATGTTGTCAAGGTTATGTGTTTGTATGTCCTGGATGCACTTGTTTGCATGGGGATGATTTGGTTTATATATTACAAATTTTGGAGAAATTTAATTTGCAACTATGGCAACTATGGCTAATTGCATGCAATGTGACTTATGCATCACTTTTTTGTCCTTTGGCATTTCTGAATTGTAGCTTCTTTTTAAAGTTAAGATATTTACTATTTCTGCATAGAGCAATGACATTTAATCACTATATCTGTGTCCTTAAGAAATAATACAGAAAATGCCTTCCTCGCTATTTTATTCTTTCTCTCTTTTTAAGATGATGGGGATTTATATGTTTGGGGAAACAATAAGCACAAGCAACTATTAAGCAAAGACTCTGTTGTTTTGGAACCTCAGAAGATTGAAACTTACTATTTTGAGGGTGAAAAAATTAGAAGAATTTGGAGTGGTTGGACACACTTGGTGGTGCAATCAGGTATAATCTAAAAAGCTGTATCTAAAATACAACAACATCTATTTAATTGAAAATAATATTTGTATGGATCTTAAAAGGGATTTTAGACTAAGCTGTGTGGAAGACATGGCAAGATACTGTGTCAGAAAAATGTTTGATTTTTAACAATGTACTGATTGGTCTTCATGCTAAGCTGTAAATTAGTCTTTTGTGTTCCCTTTGTCCTCTTTCTTTATCTGAGATAGTCTTGAGGTATTACAATATTATTCATCTTTGCAAAGATAATTGCAATTTTGCCTTGCTATGCAAAATAAAATATACTATATGTCCAAATATATAAAACTCCCTAAAATATATTCTCAGTCCTACTATTAAAAGTTTGTAACTCAGAATGCAACAGATGACAACATCGTTTTAGAAAGATTTTTCCCCAATATCATATTATCTTAGACTACGATTTCAGACAATGGTTTGATAGGAGAATAGCCATGCATATACTAACACTCTTCTGTGTGTTGTAACCCTAGCAATTAATCCAAATGGTGCATTATAAGAATTATGAGGATTTTATACTATTATAATAGTAGGTCTAGAATTCTGTTCCTAATATGCCATCAATATTGGACAGAAATGCTATTCATTGTAGCTTTCCACAGTAGCTGTTTAATTTCTGGCTTAAATACAATATATGGTTTCTCTTTAAATAAGATACTATGGCTCCATTTCTTCATTAGTGAGATCATGAGTTCTGTAAGGGAAATAATAGTTTGATTGCATTGGGGCTTCAATTTAGCAGACCAGACAAAGGTGAAATTGGCAAAAGTTTTGTCACATTGTCCCACCTGCAAATATCATCTACCCCATAAGTCAGGCCTCATGTTACTGGATCTTTTTCTTGCTTGCTTGCATGCCTTGTTGCTTCTAAGGATTCGGGAGTGAAAGCAATAGTGTGTAAAGCCCATTCTTGCAGTTTTATTAAGAGGAATTGCAGAATGTAAATCCAAAACTGAAAGTCACTCTTTTTATAATTGATATTTTTGTGAGAATGGGACTAGATTCTATAATGTTGCAGATGTAAATTAGGTTATGTAAGAATCTCATTGAGATGGTTTGACTAAAGGAAGTTCTAAATATAGCAAAAATGTGTTGAAAAAGAAAAGAGATAACAAAGTCTTAAGCCTTTAAAAGGTGAGTCATCCTGGGTTCAGAATAACTGCCGTCCTCCTTATGCTGGTAGCCAATAATAAAGGGAGCCTTAATTAAGGGAGTTTATTTATCTTTGTATTGTTCTGAATAAATCCACAGATCTGTTTGTTATGCATTTTTAAAATGGGAAAATAATTCTCAGTACATTAAAGATATAACATCCTTTCTTGTGAAAATGAATTAAAGGAAATGGAAAAAATGCTTACAGTGTCATTTCCCCCTCCCTGTCCAATTGCAGTTATACCAAAGACCTAGAGAAGGGATATACCATAAAATTATAAGCTGAGCTGGGTAGCTCCAGATATGTTCTGTGGCAAAAAGGAAAAATGTTGTCCTATCCAGTAGGCTTTTGTTGTGGGTTGGGGTCTTGCACTAAAAGCTTCTGAAAAACAGTTCTGTTCATGTGTAGTATTATAAAGGCACACTGCAATGTCTTAGAGAAGTACTAAATAGGATTTATTTTGCTTGATGAATGTATCCTAGAAGACCTTTGTTGTTCTTGAGCAGTTTGGTTCTGTTTGAGCTGCTAGGTGAAATATGAAGAATCAGTGATCCAAGGTCTGTGGAAAGAAATGATAGATAAGTTAGTGCTGGCAAAATAACCTGTGAAATCTTGGAAGACCTCATCATTTATTTTATGTCTTCTCTCCCATAACTGGCAATAGGATGTCAGAAAATACTAGGAAGATGGTTAATGAGCAAAATGATAACTGGAGGGATGTGAGAGTTTTGAAAGGGTCAATCTTACATTTAGTGCTCTTTGGTTTTTTTAGTTGAAAACTTTAAAAGTAGTGTTGTCTTATGGTTAAAGTTTCAAATTAGGGAGACTAGGAGTCAAATTCTATCTAATCTAGAATTTTTACAAGGCCTAAAATATAGATAACCTCTGGTGAGATAAAAAAGTAATAAATATTTTCAAGTACTTTTAAATAACTAGTCCATACATGAGATTGAAACCTGTCAATTTACTGGGACCGTATTACTCAATGCATCTTTGCCTTATTTATTTATTTGCTTGCTTGCTTACAGTATAGGACTTATATTGCTGTGTTTTTTATGCAACAACTTCAGTAGTTTACAACAAACTATAAAACATAGTTAAAAAGAAAGGTACCCTTTCCCTCCAGGTACCAAACCAAGTAACCTTACACTCAATCCCCATCCTAGCCCAATGCTTGATAAAAGAGCCAGATCTTCATAGCCTTTTGGAAGGTTAAAAGATTAGAGAGCCCTTTGATCTCAATGGGAGGCTGTTTCAAAGAGCTGGGGCCATCACTGAGAAGGCATGGCTTTGTGGTTCCATCAGGTGGCAGTATTTAAGGAAGGGGATTTGGTGCATACCCATCCTATCTAACATAGTAGGATAAATAAATACCTTCAGGCAAAGGTGGTTCTGCAAGTAACCTGGCCCTGGAATTTCTTGCTCTGATAGAAGATGATGTTGGGGTTAAGCATCCTTCACTTGCTCGCTGTGGTTTGTGCAATCCATTGTATAGGATGTTGTGAAAGGATCAAATCAAAGATTTGCAGTGTGGGATATAGGGACAATGTGTAAGAGAATGGGATGTAGAGTTAAACGTATTATCAGCTTAGATTCCTTATGTTGCCACAAACAGTCCATGTCCAGCCCCCCTTTAATTCTATTGTCCATTATCTAACACCAATTTAGTGCTGACTGTTAGTTGACTAGATTCTTGGGTATAGGCTTGAATAAATATTCTGTGCTGCAACTTGTAGACCTGATCCTTTGTGCAAGACACGATGGTATTCATTCCTTGGTACTTCCAAATTCTTTGCCTTGTTTATTTTTTTATGTTTCTGAGTCACTCAATTAAAAAAGAAAAGAAAGGTAGTATGCCACAAAGCAATACATCAGCCTGAGGCATTATCTCTATTCCCAAAAATGCCTCTGAGCCCCATTTCTCATATGGACCAGAAGCATTTTTAGAAAATAACTGAAAAAAGAGAGAAAGATTGACTTACAAATCCATGTGGACTTGAACATTTAGGTTTGCTGATGGTTTACATGCTGTTATAGCATGTAGTGCCTTATGATAGAAATGCTGTCTTACTTAGGAAGTTTATTATATTTTGAGTAACAATTCAAGTAAACTGTTATTAGGACTATTCTGTGACTTTAGTCTGAATCTCAGAAGTGCTGCAAACACCTTAGGCCACATAAAATAGAGGGTATGGGGCTGTCTCCTGAGTTCCTTTCAAATGCATTCATTAAACACGTTCAAACTCTCTATGTACCGACTTTCTAGCTGTAATTGCTAACAGCATATAACTTGTAATTCAGGTCAGTTTTGTGGAATAGCTTGTAACTAATTTATTCTTTTGGTAGGACCTTTAGAAAGAGCATGGTATTTCTATTTTAAATGTAGGCCACAAAAGGTGTAAGTGTAAATAGTTCCTTTTTTACAGCTCTTGCCAAATACATGTGAATGTGCATTTTAGGTCAGTGGCAGAAAGAAGGTGAGACTTCCCACAGTAGTTTAATATTTTTTTAAAATCCTTCCTTCCTTCCTTCCTTCCTTCCTTCCTTCCTTCCTTCCTTCCTTCCTTCCTTCCTTCCTTCCTTCCTTCCTTCCTTCCTTCCTCCCTCCCTCCCTCCCTCCCTCCCTCCCTCCCTTCCTTCTATCTGATTTGCATGTGACTCTGGGCAGCATACACAATTAACAACATTTCACTCTTAAAACCAATTAAAGCAGTTTTGTACAATAAAGAAAAGGCAAGGGAAAGTGCAAATTATTTTATGATCTAATTATTCTACAGTTCGGCGATTGTCTCTTTCTGTGCTACTACTGTTCCTGCTAAAATAATAACGTCATTATCCAAAAAATGTAACTGCTACTAAATTCCCCAAATACTTAATTGAATGCTTCACTTAACTGGCAAACTCTTACGGTGAGCAAAACTTGATTCTATTTTTTTTCTGGTGTCTGTTGTTCTCCCTCTGGATATCTGTGGAGGGTAGATAGATCTCACACTGTGTTGTCCTCTTTGCATAGCGACCCTATGGTGTCCTTCATCATGAATGATTCTGGGACATGTATCTCTTCAGCCACTTGTAATAGTGTAATACGATCTTTCATTCCTAGCCACTATCTGTTTTCCCTCAAGTCTTCCTTTCTAGATTCTTAGGTCATTTCAGCCCTTCCCCCCCTTCCCGCGACTGTCTATGAAGCCCTTTATCTGTTCTTTTTTCAGATTCAAGTTATCAACCACAATTACAGTTTGTATGACTGAGCAGTAACCCAACAGGATGGCAGTCAATATTTACCTTCTCCATTCTGTCAGAGATGTTTGGATTTAAGCTGCCATCTGTCTCCATATAACATGGCTAATAAAAAGCAGCTGTAATAGTTGGAATCCAAAAGAGAGTTTCAGGTTGTCCAAATTAATTTAGGAGAATAATACAATTAGTATTGCATAGTAAAAGGACTAAATAATTAAATAATTTAGTATTATATATTACTTAGAATAATACTAAACATAGAAATAATAATAAAAGTATTATCTTTGTATAATATTTTCTCAAATATTGAACCAGCACAGATAGTGAAGACTTAACACCTAGCCATGCGTATAGAATTTAGTATGTCTCACTCTACTACAAAGTACATCTAATGAGTGACTGAGCACAGGCAATAATTATAGTTAGATGTTCATATGTATGTATGTACGTATGTATATATGTGCTTTATAACAATAAATATGTTGTCCAAAGAATTACTTAATGTATTGAATTTTTCTGTTTATGATCATTGCTGCTGTCTCAAATAGCTTTGTCAAATGTTAAGTTGAATAAATTAATCTTGATTGTTTTTGATACCTTCAAGGTACAATTTGCAAATTACATCGCAAACGTTATGTTTATGTCAACATATAAATCTTAAAGTATTCAGGGATGATAAGCTGAAGTTGTAGTGGTGGGAAAACTCAGCAGACACTGAAAACATAGAGGCAAAAAGATACCTGGTCTAATTTAGACTTTTCATGCAGTGAATAATAAGATAAAATGTACTGATTAGGTGATACAGAAAATCAACTAAGGACAAAGTTGAAGTTGAAGTCCAATAACCTCTGAAAGAATATCATCTCTTTTCCCATGTTCAGGTATAAGAACATTCTCTGATCTTTTTGGGTCTTGAATATGCAGTGAAATATGAATTGAAAAATAATTGTGTAAACATTTTTGAATTAAGATAGCATTCTGGTTGCGTTAGAGTTTAGTTAAATTTGGAACAAAGATTCTGATATTTGATAGTGATAGCTATCCTCTTGCAGGCACCATTAATACCTACTTTTAAATATTTCTACATGTCCATAGAATCTCCAGAAATTGCTATCCCTTTTACTCTGAGTTAAAGCAGGTACTTTATATAAAACTTGAAATATATGAGAGTGTAAATCAAATCAGTAAGTGATTAAAAAGAGCCTTGATTGTGCAGAATCCTCCTGTGAATACATGAAGAATCCAGCTTCAAGCCATGCTACTTAACATGGGAGGTTTGGGGATTGAAAGGACACAGCCAACTTGCATAATTCTCTTCTTCTTGAAGAAATCACCTGTTCAGAATGAAAGCTTGAAACAGGCTCTAATATATTCAGTATGCAATTAAATTGGCAGAATCCCTGATGGTGTGGATAAGATGTATAGACTCTTTTAGATAATATGGAGGCAGAATTTGTGGCTGCAGCTAGTCACAATCCTCTTCGTAGCTATATGCATATTAAGAAAAAGGAGGATTCCCTTGAGATGCTTAATTATAAAAGGGACCAAAGCCCATGAGATAAAATAAACCATTCAATTCCTAATGTGAAATGTAATAAAAGAATGATAATGGTATACTGTGAAACAAGTTGAAGTGGCAATGGAGGTAGAAATAAAAACAATTGTAATACGCAAGTGCAAGTTATTAATCAGTGTAAATTAAGAATGGGTACTCGCATTCTAAACATAAGAGGGATTTCCGTTTATTGCTCAGGGAGCAGCTGCCTTGCTCATGGAATGGATTAATGCCAATGTAAGCTAAATAATAATAGCAAGGAACAATCATGTGTAACTAAGAAACCATTCACAATATAAAATAATACAGATAGAACCAACTTGCTTTGTAAATAGAACAACTTGCTTTCTTCATATAAAATCTCAATAGTATTTTTTTTTGCCAGTGGTAGATCAAAGAATCTAAAATTAGTTTAGTAATGGAAACAAAGCTGGGGTATCCAAGAGGTGATTTCACTAGTTCATATATCTTTAGTCAAATATAAAGCATGTCTCAGGCCTTTTTAAGCTCTATTAAACTGGAAATCAAGATTTGACTTGTATTTTGAGAGCTGCAATTAATTTTGTTACGGAATTATGTCAGATATGTTTATAATAAAATCACTAAAATTAGATTGCAGTCAGTATTTAGTTATTACTATTACAGATTTCAAGGGAAAAGTTGTATCATGAATTTTAAATAGGACAAAGCTATGGCTAATGTGGCCGATTTGTGACTTCCAGGTGGAATTGGAAAAATATTAATTAAGTATTTCATCCATATGTAGGAGGGTTTCTTGACTCGTTTCCTCTCACAGGAGATTAGGAGAAAACTGGTGAGAAGTAAGCTAAAATATTCACAAACCTGAGATCTGTTCCTGATGATTCTGGAGGGCTGAAATGATATAGATTGTCAAGAGATGAAAAAAACTGGGAAGCAAGTCTCTATATTAGTGTCATGAATTTTGGGTAGTAGCTTTGGGTATGGACATCTTTTCATCTTAAAAGTGATATGTACATGTTACTTGAACATACACATGTTTTTATATTTCAGTTTAGGGTTGATTTCTAAACTTGCTAAACTTGTTGGACTAAATTCTAATAAGCTAAGTTCACACTTTGTACTAAGGCAGAAATGTTCTGCTAGGAGGGTACTTTGTCTGTCTCTCTGTCTCTGTCTCTCTGTCTCTGTCTCTCTCTCTCTCTCTCTGTCTCTCTCTCTGTCTCTCTCTCTCTCTCTCTCTCTCTCTCATTTTTGCCTAGAAGAAATGTAGAATATCAATATAACAAACAAAAGAAATTGTGCTGAACAAATCACCATGGTTGAATTCATAGAAATTCTACTAAGCCAAAACCATGCAATCCCATTAATATTTAGTGCTATTTATGAATCCATTGTGTGCAAAATATGTAAGCTGAAGAGAAAGAAATATTTAATGAAAAGGAAAGCTTAATGTGATGCATTCCAATCTTGTCCAGTTTAATAATTTTTATTATGGTTTTATCTAATTGCCAATTCAAGAACTAACACTGCAATTATGTCACTGATATCCAGAGACAGAGAAAGTCTTCACCTGGGGTAGAGGAGACTATGGTCAACTTGGAAGAAGTGAGATGCCGTGCGAAAGACAGAGCCAGGACAGAAAGAGATCAACAGAGCATCATTTGAAAGAGTCATCTTATGCTCCTGCTACAGTGCCCAAACTCTCTGGTGCATCTGAGGTAAGGAAAAACTATGCATGTTGTCAGCTTAGACCTTCTTTTCTTAATTTGAATGGTGCCTCTGGCACAAGGGATGCTGTACTGTCTCAATCCATTGAATCAATATCGCATGCATTTACTTATTATATCTAATATTCTGCCAATTATTTAATTTGTGAAAACTGAAAGACAATCCAAATGTGGTTCTCGATACTATTTCTAATAAATAGTTTGATTGCAGCTTTCCCTATAGTTGCTTTTTTAAAAGACAAAAGTCTCTAATACACACTTTTGTAGATAATTCTTTGCAGAATATGAATAAGTTATTTTGCACAAAATATTTGAATTGTGAAAGGCTGGCTTTAATAATCTCCATTCATTGTTACCACCTTAATATGCTGGATTTCATTGTTGTTGTTAGTTGCGAAGTCGTGTCCGACCCATTGCGACCCCATGGACAACGTTCCTCCAGGCTTGTAGAAGTACTCTCTGAAAAACAGCCAGGGAAAGAAAAGCCTCTTTTCTAATTAACAGAAATACAAATGTTCAGCAAAACATTTGCATGTGTTTGTGTTCTAAAAAGTGCTGAATTTTGTTTGAAGCCACTTGTTTGTTTTTTTAGTATATTAATTACAACTATTCAGATAGTCCTTGAGTTAAGGACCATTTGAAGTTATGACAGACACTCCCCCCTCCAAAAGGGTACCTCTGACTCAATTTCAAAATTACAGTCTCTGTCTTGCCCTTGTTTGTTCATCCTTATGATTGACTGCAGTCTCAGCATATTAGATAAGCATTAGTTTAGAAGACCCTGAATTTAGAAGACAAATGAATTTCATATGGACTTGATCAGAGTCAGTTTAGCTGATGGCAGGTGTGTACTGACTACTATTTGCCATCAGTTTGAATGTGATTCTGTTAATTCTGAACACTGTTGTATCCCTACATAAAAGAGGGTATGAACACTTATGCAGCCACATCATTCTAGATTTTAATTGTTATTTTTCCCTTATAAAAGCTGTTTTTCAATTGAATTGTACAGTTTATATGTTATATTAAAGATGGGAAACATTCTGAAGTGATTTATCTTAGTCTGATATTTTTTTTTACATCTCAAAAACCTGGTATTTTAACAAGTGTTATGTAGACTTTCTATATCCATTATGGACTTATGGAATTCTTGTTTTCACTATCAATGAAGAGAGAAACCCGAATTCCTTCTTAACAGACTCTTCGTCACAACATAGCTTTAAAAATCCTTTCTGTTTGCTGACAGCACAAACATGAAAAGGCATATGAAACAGATTTATGAAAGCGGCTTTAACTCATACAGACATAGCAGATCCTGTACTTTTCCACTGATTTTTTTTAACAAGTCAGAACTGTGAATGTGCTACAGTGAACTGCACTGCAGGCTGCAGCCCCCGATTGGCATGCTAGAAGCATCTTTAGCATACTGCTAAGTAGAGATTGGTAAGGAAACTGGGTCAGAAAACATGCTTACTGTACCTGCAAGAGACTGCGGAGTGTAACAGCATGGAAACAGGACCGTCCACAGTATGGCACTGTCTTACTAAGTATAATGGGAAAAACTGCTAAGAGTTTGCCATAATGTGTTTTTTGGTCATTGCCAAGTGAATGTAGCAATGACAGTTTTGTGTATATTCAGTTCAATGCCCTATAAAACACTAATCTATAGTGCTTTGAAGAATAGTCTCTCATTATTCTGTATGTAGCCAATAATACTTCCTATATAAATATGTAGGCAGGAAGTATGTTTGTATTCAGCATCACTACATATGTAGCACAAAGATGAACTGGGTTAAGTCTCCAATTGTTGCAATAATGTATGACGTGGATTTTAATCTAGACCAGACAACCTGTGACCCATTGTGTCATCGTTTCAGAGATTTTTCCATATGCGACAGAGAAACAGAAAGATTACAGGGAAGCAAAAATATCAGTGGAAGCAGGAGCAACTTCTGACTTCCTTTTTGCTTTCCCATTGTGTTTCCTTACTCACTGCTGGCAGTGAGCATGGAAAATCTTCCTCCCTTTAAGTGTGTGATAAGCATTTTTTTTTTGTTCAGCCATACCATATGGCTTCTAGGTAATATGGGTAGTCTTCGTTTAGCAACTGCTTTGTTAAGTGACTGTTTATTTTTTTTAACAATAATTTTAATAAGATTTACAAATACATAGATAAAACACTAATACAAACTAAGGAAAAGAAAAAAGGAAGGTATGACATAAAAGAGGACTCTCCCCGACAAGTATAAACTTTTTCAATGACTTAACACCTTCTGTAGTATTTCAATACTAGAGTATTTCAATACTCTTCTTCCCATATCTTCCCATATCTTCTTCCCATATCTTCCCATATCTCATCCTTTATTGATAATCAAATGATAAAAACTCATTCAGTCCCAATCAGTAAAAGTCTATTAAGAGCTAGCTAAAATGTTAACAAATACTTTTTAACTTTAATAAAAAAAATATCCATTTTGTAATCTAAACTTATCACTTTTTCAAAGAAATAAAGCAAAAGAAATCTCTTCCCACTTATAAACAGATTTTTAAAGCTTGTCATTCACATGGCCAAAAAGAAATCCCATTATCCCAGGAACCACAAAATATATATTTTAACCCTGATCAAATAGATTCACTTTGCAGTCCTTTTGTTTACTTTTAAAAAGCTTACTTTTTAAGCCTGTCCAGCGGTATCCCACAAGCTGATTTCTTATCATTTTCTCTCTATCTCCTTTTAGGAACAATTTGAGTAATTTCTCTTTATCTCCTCTCAGAAACAGTTTCCTTTATTTCACACATTTCTTTTGTAAATCTAAGATTTCCAAGTCACTCTTCTAATTTATTATTTCTATGTCTCCTTTAATTATAAAGACACCAGCTGATTCCATTTGTAAATCCATCCTGGCATCTTTTTCCACGTCATTTTTGTAATCCAGCATATTTTTAAAACTCTAAATCCACATTCAAGTTAGTCTCAGTTTTAATCCAATAAAATCAGTTTGTTCTGTTATCTCCTGCTACGTACATCTTCAGAATTCTGAGGAGCTAAAACGGCAAAAAGCAGAGCTGCCATTGTTGTCCCTGGAAGTCTTGCAACCTTTCAAAATTATGACCGTGATGAAAAAAGTATTTTTATGAACAATCCTTGCATTTACAACCTTTGCAGGTTTGCAAAGTGAAGGAAAGCTGAAGTAAGATCATAAACACAATTGTGATTTCACTTAAAAGCCGCTTCACTTAACAACCAAGTTGCTGGTCCCAATTGTGGTTGCTAAAACAGTTGGATTGAGATGTCAGCTACAGAAATTAAATAAAAACAAAAATAAAATAATAAAATAAATAAGATAATCAAGGACTACCTGTATTGTCTTGTAGCCTTTCTGTATGAGGCTGCTAACACCACAAATTCCTGCTCTGAAGTCACTCCTGGTGTGAGGAGTGGTTGAGATACATTGAATGGATAGGGAAGGAAGATGGAAAGAAAGCTGGAACTCTTAGGAGAAGAAATTGTTCCTGAGGAAACTAAAATGGAAATCCAGGCTTCCTCTCCTCTGAATTAAGACAGGATAGTTTTCGTTTGTGAGGACATCTAAATGCCAGGGAAGATATTATAGAATGTTTTATTGCTTCTTTACAAGCCTCCAGGAGGCTAAAATGTTTTGTTGGCTACTAACCTTTATTGATTTATTTTTTAAAGCTGTTAAGTATACAAACCGTGCCATAGGCCATTGCAGTGGTTAATCTGTTTGAAACAAAGCTTTAAAGCTTTAAGCTTTTAAGCTTTTTGCTTTTGGTTTAGCTTAGTGAGGTTTGATAATTGTCTTGGCCTATCAAAACATAGGCCATTCATAGGCCGTGAATGCAGTTTCATTTTTTTCTTTGATCTTTCAAATAATTCTGTTTGAAAAGATATGCGTCCATGCTTAGCTAACATTAAGTATGCTATTACATTATTTATTAACTGAATAAACCAAGACAATATTGACAAATACAAATGTTGTTCTGTAGGTATCATATAATGACCCATAGACATATAATTTATTTATGCTATTTAGTAACAGAATTTTTAGCCCATATGGACAGATTCCAGTTGATGTACAAAAACAACTTACACATGAAATATAACCAATTATCATGGTGAGTCTTTCATATAGATAGTACTAGTACCGAAGCATACTTTCATTAATTTATTTGTACAACGGAGAGTAGAACTGTCTGATTTAGCACGGTCACTGGCATAGGCATTAAGGCATTATTTTTTAAAGAGTATTTCCAATGAAATTTTGATGTTATTATCCTAGATCAGCGGTTCTTAAACTGTTTGATCCAATTATCCTTTTCCTCAACACAAATAATGCCATTACCCCCCCCCCCCCCCCCCCCCCCCCCCAACAAACCAGTTGCATTACACAAGTATCTTGATGGCACCAGTCACAAACTGGGTCCTTTACTCAGAAATAAACAATTACAAATTCCTCCATTATTCCTTGGATATGCCCAAACTACTCCCTTGCAAAGTTGTCCATTTGTGTATGTGCAGTATTATGTTTACTGATAAAAAGTTAGAAATGAGACAATTTCTTGGACAAAAAAATCCTGCCTTTCCTTGGATGATAAACCCAAACTTACCAGGCTGATGTTATTCTGGATTTCAATTAAACAGATGGGTTGCTTGAGGAAGAAAATCTCTGCATCTGTATGTATGTATGCGGCAGATAGTGCTGCACAATCCTTATCTAGCCATTCCTTATAGGCTAGTAACAATTTAATATAATCGTTTGATTATGTGCCATCAAGTAGTTTTTGCCTCCTAGCGACCACATACATAGATTTTCTCCATGATGATGTCTATGCAGATTCTCAGTCGTCCAGGTTATGGTTGTCCCAAAGGTGCTTTTTCCAGAGGCAATTTTGTTTTTCCTTGAAGACGTTTTGGTTCTCATCCAAGAAGCTTCTTCAGTTCTGACTGAATGGTGGAGAATAGGAATATAAATCCTTCATTCAGTCAGAACTGAAGAAGCTTCTTGAATGAGAAGCGAAACATCTTCAAGGGAAAATAAAGAAAGTCCAGTTTCCTTTTGAATATCTCTAATTTATCCCTAATCTGTTTTTTCAAGTCCCCTCCAATTCCTTGCTACCGTAATTGAGTCCATCGACTTTGCTGCTTTTCTTTTCTTTCCTTCTACCTCTCCCAGCATCAGAACCTTTCCCAGAGAGCTGGGTTTTTGCATAATGTGTAAAAAGCAGGATAATTTGAGCCTGGTCATTGTGCTTCAAATGAGAATGAATGAATGAATGAATGAATGAATGAATGAATGAATGAATGAATGAATCAAGTGAGCCATTGGTTTGTTTTCTTGGATTTTTCTCCAATTGTAATATAATTGTGTTTTTTTAAAAATGAAATCAACTTGATTCTGTAATCTGAACTTATTGAAACTCTTCTGTTGAATTTGCAAGGGGAAACTGTTATGGTTCCAAAGGAAGATTGCCTTTAATGAGAAACATGAGGCCTTTACCTCTAGAATCCATTTATTGCAAAAATAACCTTGGCACTTACATGGACGGATGCCAGAAACTGAATTTCTCTGGCTTGCGTCTTCCTTTTCATTGCTATACCCCTCCCTTATTTTACAGTCATGAATTACGTCTTCCAATTAGGCTGGAGGCCAAAGATTTACTTCCTTTTCTTTCCCGGGCTTTCCTCAAGAAGCTCCTCCTTTCTGTCTTCTGAATTAACTCTAAAAATACCAGACAGTTCTGCATATCTTGTCAAAGCAATAATATCCTATATTAACAGTGTTGATAACTATATTAACAGTTTTGATAACTTCTTTTATTTTCATTTGGTTTTTCATTTGTCTGAAAAGCCCATTTACAAGTGAGATTGAAGATTTCTTTTTCTGTTCTGTTCCCCTTTGGGAGTAAATAATTTTTCAATTCTTCAAAACTTATCTGGGTGGAGTGGGAAGCTGGTTTTGTCAATATATGAAATTTCAGCCATACTGCTTTACTCTTAGAATGTTATTTTTCCTGGTGTTTACTCAGAAGTAATCCCATGCTTGGGCTCTCTGCAATTTTTAAAGCTCACAATTAGATTATCTGGATGCATTTCATCTTACCAGATTTTTCACAATTTTATACTAGTTACCTTCCAGGTAGAAGCTGGCTGTGACTTTGCATATCTTTGGAATAAACTGTATAATTTTCGGCACTCTTACAGTTTTAAAAGAACGAAGCTGCTGGGGAAAGGCCTATATGCATAAACGATTATCAGCTTTTTTGATCTCCTAGTTGCTTCATCTTTTGGGGGAAGGAGGCCTGAAAAACGAAGTGTTCCCTTGTCTTTTTGTAGGAGAAGATTTTAACAGCCTGTAGGAAAGTGCTTGGAAAGAGTTCCGTGCGGGAGTGTTTTCGAACAGACACTAGGTGTCAGCTGATTCATACAATGCTAGCCAATAATGGGTAAGAGGGTGAAGAGCTGTCCTGATACATTTTGCTGTGACTCGGTTGCTATGGAAACTGCTGCTTTTGTACGTGTATTGTGTGCAACCCCTCCACCATATGGGTTCTGCTTCACAGACACTGCAGATTATGGAAACATGTTGCCACAATATAGCTCTTAATGGTGTTGCTTGGATCGTGAAGAAACTATTCTTTTTGGTAGTTAAAAACAAAACCAAACAACCCTCCTCCATGCCTCTTCTCCCTCCAGTTTTCTGTAGGCTCAGCGCATCTGTTGGCAAGCCGGGTCTTATAGGCACCAGAAGGCAGACTTCTGAAGTTGCACAGAAAAGAATGAATATTGCCATTTTGGGGCGGGGGGGGGGTGTAGATAAAAGTTGGCAACAGTGTTTCTGCTGTGAAAACAGTTAAAAGGATTTGAAGAAGCTTTGTGATGTCAGCCTGTCCTAGCCCAGAGCCCATTAAACCTCTTGGACTACACACCAAATCATCCTCAGTCTAGAGATGATGGGATCGTTATGAAACAGATTTGGAAAGCAACACTAGAAAGGCTGCTCAGAAATATAAATCTGCAGTGGGCTTTGAAGCGTGACAATTCTGCTAAAATCTCACCATAACACATATTTATCTTTAAGCCTTATGTTAGCAATTACCGGTAATCAGACTGGCATGTATTCATGAGAGGAAAGATATTATTTGACTTGGTTTAAAAAAAAAAGCCTGCTCATCTTTTAACCTTTTGCAATCAGGGGAATTTCTCAGTGAGGCGAGTATTTCCACATAGAATTAACTCATATGCTTGAATGTACTATAGCGCTCAGTAATCCTATTTTATCTGAAAGTAGCTATGATTTCTTCTAAGGTTTTTAGCTAGGAAGACATTATTTTTTTTGTCTAAATACTACAAAACTCTTGGCTGTTGTCCAGCTTTGTGCCAGTCTGGCTATCCAACATCCATACTTCCTATTGAATAGGCTTGGTTTGAGCAGCTGTTTTAAGTCATGCAGCTTTCTATACATAACCTTTTTTGTAATTCTAGTAAATCAAGTCATGGCCAGAATAATTATACCCATCTATTAGACAATCTTGCTTGTCCTAAAGAGAGAGAGAGAGGAAAAAGTAAGAAAGAAGTCAATAGGATGCTGTCAAAAGCAAAACCAAAACTTTTAAAGGTGTCATTGTATATACTATATTTAAAATAAGTTTTGAAGCCAATAACTATAATTGCTGTAATAATTTAACAGTTGCTTTAGTTATAAACTGTCTTTTGTCAACATAGTGTATGCAGACTTTCCATAGGATGACCAAAACATCTAAGTTATGGGTCTCAGAAAATTGAATGACATGTAATAATATTTTAATTGTTTTATTCTATTCAAACAAGCTAACAATAACTAAGTCGCTTGGATAGTGAAATGGGTGACATATAAATTTAATAATAAAAATAAATAAACTGTGACTGTCTTAATAATATGAGATAACATTACTATGATGTAATGTTAAATTTAAAAATGAAAAGAAAATGAAACATGATGTTACAAGCAAGACACTTTTAAAAAATTGACCTAATTGTTCATTGGGTCCTTCCATGCTTTCTTATTTGGACTGGACTGGGGAATCCAATGCTGTAAAGGATGTGTAGATTTATCTTTCTATTATTGCAAGAACCAAGACCAGAGGTTTAGTCTTCTGAGCTTTCAGATACCTTGGACAGTTCTTTTAGAGGAATTGAAGAGACACACTATTGTAGAAAAGTAGATTATTTTATTTTACTCATAGAAAAAACATTAAGAGTTTCACAATCTTGCAGCTATAGGGCAGCTCACATCTAAATGTCTTATCTCCACCAGAATGGTTCTTGGCAGCTGAAAAAATATTAATGCTTCACATTCTTTCTTTCTGTGATGAAAATAAAATTTACTCCAGTTCTTGAATTGGTCATCTCTCTCTTGAATCCCTCTAAAATGCCTATCCCTGTGCAAGGGGAAAAAAGAAATGAAAATATTTTGGTGGTTATCCATAGACAGAGTAATAGAAAATTAGATAGCAAAGATGGATTGAGAAAAAAAAATGAGAGCAAGGAAATGGAAAAAATAAACTACAGTGTCAAAGAAGGCTAAAGTTTATAATCTTTTGCTTGTAGCTCTAAGGAAAAAATATGTAGAACAAGCAAATGTCTTATTATGCTAGACATAAAGAGCTCAGCAGGCTCAGATGGAATAAGCATAGCAACAAAACTAAAAACAGGTTTAATCCCCTCAAGATGTTTTAAGTATTTTTTCCCCTTGTTTATGGAGATTTTCAGTCATCCAGGTCATGGTTCTCCCAAAGATACTTTTTCAAAAAGCAACTGGATTTGCTTTGTTTTTGCTTGAAAATGTTTCTCTTCTCATCCAAGAAGCTTTTTCAGTTCTGATTGAATGGTGGAGGATAGAAGAATATATATTTCTTGCAGTCATCTGATCATTATCACTTTTTCTGAGAGTTGTTGAGGTCAGGTGTGTGCCCTCAGGATCACCAGAATAGCGATTTTTTTTCCTTCTGTTTGACAGTGAAAATTCCTCTGGATGCCATCAGGTGCTTTAAATAAGAAAAATTGCAGGAATTCTAATAAAATCTTGATTATTCTCACAGCTCATCCTTCTCAATATAGATAACATTCTATGTTCTTTCACTTATAATAATAATAATAATAAAGTTGGAAGGGACCTTGGAGGTCATCGAGTCCAACCCCCTGCTCAGGCAGGAAACCCTACACCATTTCGGACAAATGGCTGTCCACTCTCTTCTTAAAAACTTCCAGTGTTGGAGCATTCACCGCTTCTGGAGGCAGGTTGTTCCACTGGTTAATTGTTCTAACTATCAGGAAGTCTCTCCTCAGTTCCAGGTTGCTTCTCTCCTTGACTAGTTTCCATCCGTTGCTTCTTGTCCCGCCCTCAGGCGCCTTGGAGAATAGCTTGACTCCCTCTTCTTTGTGACAACCCCTGAGATATTGGAATACTGCTATCATGTCACCACTAGTCCTTCTTTTCATTAAACTAGACATACCCAATTCCAGCAACCGTTCCTTATATGTTTTAGCCTCCAGTCCCCTAATCATCTTTGTTGCTCTTCTCTGCACTCTTTCTAGAGTCTCAACATCTTTTTACATCGGGTACCAAAACTGGATGCAGTATTCCAAAGTGTGGCCTACCAAGGGCATTGTAAAGTTGTATTAATTATTCACGTGATCTTGATTTCTATCCTGTTAATTGCAGCCCAGCACTGGTTGGCTTTTTGGCAGTGCAGCACCACTGCTGGCTCATATTTAAGTAATTGTCCACTAGGACTCCGAGAATCCCTCTCACAGTTACTACTATTGAGCAAGGTACCCCCTATACTATACCTTACATTTGGTTTTTCTTGCCTAAATGTAGAACCTTACTTTTTTCACCATTGAATTTCATTTTGTTAGATAGCGCCCAGTGTTCAAGTCTGTCCAGGTTCTCCTGTATCTTAAGCCTGTCTTCTGGAGTGTTGGCTATTCCTGCCAGCTTGGTGTCATCTGCAAATTTGAGGAGTTCCCCATCTATTCCCTCGTCCAAATCGTTGATGAAGATGTTGAAGAGCACTGGCCCCAGAACAGAGCCCTGGGGCACCCCACTGCACACTTCCCTCCATGTAGATGCAGTTCCATTGAGGACCACACGCTGAGTACGGCTGGTCAGCCAGCTACGAATCCATCTGGTGGTGATGCTGTCTAACCCACATTTTTCTATCTTATCGAGTAGTAGGTTGTGATCTACTTTATCAAATGCCTTACTGAAGTCCAAGTAAATTATATCCACAGCATTCCTCTGATCCACTAATTTTGTCACTTGGTCAAAGAATGCAATAAGCTTTGTCTGGCATGATCTGTTTTTGACAAACCCATGTTGGCTTTTAGTAGTGATTTTGTTTGCCTCTAGGTGTTCGCTGATTCGTTGTTTGATTATCTTTTCCAGAATCTTCCCAGGTATTGAGGTCAGGCTGATAGGTCTGTAATTTCCTGGATCAATTTTTTTCCCTTTTTTGAAGATGGGAACTATATCAGCTCTTTTCCAGTCCTCTGGTAGTTCCCCAGTGCTCCAGGATCTTTGAAAAATATAGTTCAGTGGTTCTGAGATCACATCTGCCAGTTCCTTGAGAACCTTGGGGTGTAATCCGTCTGGTCCTGGTGATCTGAACTCGTCTAGGCTAGACAGGTGCTCACTTACCATTTTCTTGCCTATCTTAACTTGTGTTTCTATTCTGTTTTTTATGGCACTATTTTTGATAGGTTGGTCTGTTTTTTCCCTTTGTGTAAAGACAGATGCAAAAAATGAGTTAAATAGTTCTGCTTTCTCCCTATTGCTTGTCACCTTCTTGCCACTTTCACCCACTAATGGACCAATCATTTCCTTCACTTTTTTCTTGTTTTTTACATGTTGAAAAAAGCTTTTTTTTGTTATTTTTGGCTTTCTTAATATTGTCTGAAAGGGACAGAATATGGGGCATTTTCTTTTCATCCCTATCCATCAAGTATTTTAGTGGTTTCCATTCTTTTTGCAACGGATCATTTTTCAGTGCAAATCTGAAGAACTTCATAAGTGACTGAAATGTATTAACTGCTTTAAAATGAAAACACACAAAATATTATTTATCTATCTATCTATTTATTTACTGACTTAGTTACTTACTTACTCACTCATAGCTAGTCCTTGACTTAGGACCAAAATTGAGCCCAAAATTTGTGCTGCTAAGCAAGACAGCTGTTAAGTGAGTTTTGCCACATTTTACAAGCTGTCTTGCCACAGTTGTTAGGTGAATCACTGCACTTTTTAAATTAGTGACACTAAATCAGTAACACCAGCTTAGCAGCAGTTGTTAAGTTGTTCATCTGGCTTTCCCATTGACTGCTTGTCAGAAGGTTGCAAAAGGTGACCATATGATCCCAGGACATTGCAACCATCATAAATACATGCCAGCTGCCAAGCACCCGAATTTTGAACATGTGACCCCGGGGATGCTGCAACAGTGGTAAGTGTGAAAAATGGTCATAAGTCACATTTTTCAGTGCCGCTGTAACTTCAAAGGGTCATTAAATGAATGGTTGTAAGTCAAGGACCACCTGCACCTACTGTGTAAGATTTGTGTAGCTGCCCATCTTAAAAAAACTACTCTGGATGGTTCACAGCAAGAATAAAAACTGAACTGTAAAAACCCTAAACGTATGTTTGAATGTGTTGCAGAACTAATAGTATCTCCGCAACATTCAAAGTACTGTTTTTAACCTATAAGGCCCCAAATGGCTTCACTCGCAGATACCATTAGGATCAACTCATGAGAGGATCAACATCATGAAAGAAGTTAGTGGGAGCCCCTCATTGTCAAAGATGAGGGAAGTAGATGAAGTTGGTAAAGGCAGAATTGTTTTAGAAAGTTTATGGGAATGGCAGAGTAGGTGTCTTAATGTGGTTGGTTAGTCAGTTTTTGCAATTTATCAATTTTGTCATATTTAAAATAGTTATGTATTACGGTTAGTTAATATTAATTATCAAGAATCTAATATATAATTGTGGTATACAAAATTGATAAATAAGTTTAAGAAATCTATATATAAAGGCATATATTTAAAATATATGAAGATATATCTGTCTATTTAACTGTCTGTACTCATTATGAAGCACTTTCCTGCAAACTTCCTTGGTTCCAACTTTGTAGAGAGATAAAAGAAAATATTCCTTTATACATTGTGTGGCATTGCCCCTGAGATTGGACTTCTTTGCAAAAAGGATTCGATTACCTGTGCTATAATTGCTAGATATCATTACCAAGATGAGAGGCAGTATGACTTTCAATACCAAGTTTATTTTTTATCATCAATGTATAATATAAAATGTATAATATTCTAAAATTGTGCATTCGGGATGCATTCTCTTGTTTAGTATTTCAGTTTACTATTCTATTATCATTTGTTTTGCAGATTGCATGTGGTTCGGAGCACAATCTAGCAATAGTTGGTAAGTAGTATGATTTTTTTGTTAAATGCTCTGAAGTCTTTCTCTTTTAGCTGTATGCCAATTGTAGACCAAAGTATTTAGAAAGTATTCTATATTCTGGAACTAATGCAAACTAAAAAAGTAGAAAAGAATGAAAAAAGGGATAGAAAGTGCAGAAAAGAAAACATAAAGAGAAATAGAAAAGAAGAAAAAATAATGTAGTAAATAATATATACATTGTTGTATTCTCAGAGAAGGTGATAAGTTATTGAAATTGTTTCAATAACTTATCACCTTCTCTGAGAATACAACAATCATTTCTTTGTGCATCTTATCTCTTTTCTATAAACAAATTCTTAAAACTTGACATTCCTAGTCAGCAACAGTTCATTAAGGATTACAAAAAAGCAAGATATATATTTTAACCTTAAATAAAATATATATTCTCCCCTTTATATATATTCCTCCCCTTTACTTTAACATAGTAATTTATCGCTTATTCTAAAAATACAACAAAAAATATGTTTTCCAGATCTTTAGAGCTTTGTCATTCAGTCCTAGTCAGCAAAAAGCCATTAAAGTTTGGGCTACCAGAAATATTTTAACCTGGATCAAATAAACCAACTTTGTATTTTTTTCCATTTGGTATTAACAATCTTGATCTTTAAACACTTTAAATAATGTCTTAGAGCTTGATTTCTTTTCATTTTCTTTTTGTCTCTTCTCTGAAAATCCTTTGAAACTTTAACAAATCTCTTTTATAAACACAAAATAAGAACATTTCCCCAGTCATTCTTCTAGTTTGTTATTTGTATATCCCTTTTAATTATTAAGACATCAGCCATTTCATTTGTATATCCACTGTAACATCTTTTTCCATATCATTCTTATAACTCATCATTATTAAATCCGAAGGAGATGGGTGGTTAAGAAATATGAAATAGAATAGAATAGAATAGAATAGAATAGAATAGAATAGAATAGAATAGAATAGAATAGAATAGAATAGAATAGAATAGAGAGATAGATCCACATTTGAATTAGTCTCAGTCTGGGTGTTATCCAGTAAAATTTGTTCCTCTTTTATAACCTCCTTTAAATCCAGTTTTACCATAACAAACAATTTTAAGATTAATTTCTGAATCCATTGTTCCCAAATATCCTTGAATCCATCCAGAGTTAAAATAGTTTGCTCCATTCTTGTATTAGTGAGTTGAATTTAAGTGTTCTTCTGTATTTATAATCTATAGTTCCTCCTAGTTCCTTCTAGTGTCAAACCTTCAGAATCCTATCTTATTTTCCCATGGAAAGTTTTCTTATAATTAATTTCAAAATCATTTCAAATCTCTCTGGACCTTTAATCTTTTAATAACTTTCTGAAATCAAGTTTCTAATCATCCTTTTATTGTTTATCCCCTCCTTCTTTTAAAGCCCTTAATCTTGTCCTTAGTGCTTCTTTATCCAAGGACTGAAGGAAACTCAGTGTTATAAAGGTTCTTAATAGTCCTTGTCAATGAACAGCAGTGCTGATTTAATCAGATACTTGGGAGCCATGGGCTTGGCAGCACAAGGAAACAACAGCCAATTTACCAGCCATTAACACACCAATCAACCACTAGGAAGGCACCACATAAATACGACTCACAGACTAGCCCATAGCACATATCCCAGTAGAGAGAAGTTCCTGAAGATGGGCTCCAGCACAAGTCTGAAGGCTTGGAAGAGTAAACTTCTGGTCCGGTGACCGACCTAGATTCGATCTTGCAACATTATCGTGGGACATGTATATTTGCCTTCGTTCGTGAGGTTCTTAATAGTTGAAAAGCAATTAAAATATAATTCCAAAAGTGATTAAAAAATGAGGCTCGACTGAGCTTTTTGTCCATATACACTCTGCTAATGGTTATGAGCTTGATGGAGCTTCCTTGACTTTCAGCTGCTTCAATCGTAAGTTTGCCACAAAAACTTTGGTTCCTGCAATCCACTCACAAGGACAGCTGTCCCGAGTGCATATGTGCAATCTCACGATCTCTCCTTTCTCTGGAGAGATTGAAAGTGGCCAGAATTTTCTTTCTGGTTGTCGATTTCTGCAGCAACAACATCTCTGCTCCTTCAAGGACGTTCAGCTCATCATGTCCCCACCAGAAGTAATTGGAATTGTTGGTGAAATTCTAACTCTAACAAAGCTTGGGCTACACATCTCAAATAATACAATGAATAATTTCTCACATACAAAAACCTGTTGTTTCCAGTGCCTGCAATTGCAGTGATTTCCCACTTAATGCTCTAATAGTGGTGAGATCTTTTCACCCACCACAGAGCATTTGTGTACAGCAAAGAAGCACAGCATGTCCTTGTATTACTTTTATCAATTATACATGATAAATTCTGCCTTGACTAAGACTACTTTGTATGAGCTTCCTGAAAGATCAGCATGGTAGCATGTTAACAACTCCTTCTTTCTCCTAGCTGTCCTAATCATATCCATAGTTTGCTCAAAGGGTACTTAGCAGGAATTCTTCCTAACAACCAAATATTATTCATTAGGTCTAGCCTTTATATCACTGCGCCATCAGGTTTTATATGCTTGAGTAAGAGATAGCCATAGCCATTTGATTTGTTTCTTGTCAAAGTCCTTGTTCAGTTGTATTGTAATAATACATTCAAATTTAGGCAGCAGCCAAATTTATCCTACAAGTGAAAACTGAGCAAAACACAGGATATAATAAAACAGGTGAGAAATATCAGTACAAAATAACATAGCTAGCAGGGAATTATGTCAGGAAGGATTGATATAGATACAGGGGATCTTAGCTGATGAGCAGAATTAAACAAATATAAATATGCATCATTAATATTTACGTTTGCTAACTACAATGATTAAAAGAAAAGAAATTCTCTAGAGAAAAAAATGGACATTTGTATATTGTCATTGCTTTGTGGTAAATATATAATCAACAAAATCTTTGGAATTTTTGCCAAGCACAGTTTACAATGAAAAGGCACATTTTAAAATTAATGTATTTTATGTAGATCTAATAATAAACTATTTTTATACTTACTCTATTCTATTCTTTCATACTCTCACAGAGGGAGGCTTTACTAGTCACAGAATAACTTTGCTTTTAAGAATGTAAGAGTTTATGGTTGATTAGAGTATCATGAAAAAAGAGGTTGAGAGATTTTGAAATATAAGTTAAACAGATGGAAAAAATAGTTTATCTATTAATGAAATGCAGTTTTACTTGGAGCAGCTTACATCTTGCAACAATAACCTGACAAAGCCTTGCAATTTAGATATCAACCAAGTCATTTAACATGCTGGCTTCCCATAAACAGGGTAGAAGGTATTAACGGGTTTCTTGTTTTGGAAGATCTAACTATCAGAACTTACATATGTACACAGCATAGCCGTTCCTGAAAGTAAAAATTAAAATAAACCAAATGCATATGCAGACATTGATCAGATATTTCAAAATGCCCAGCAAGCTCTGACTTTCAATCATTATTATCTCCAATATGTCAGCAGCTGAACAATGACAATGTATCACTGTCAGGTAGTTATAAGAAATAGCCAATTAAAGCTATTCCCTCCATAGCAAACATTTTATACTGTCCTTAATTTATGAATGGGGTGATTTTACTTTCCAGAATGGTATAGGGCAGTGGTGGCGAACCTATGGCACGGGTGCCAGAGGCGGCACTCAGAGCCCTCTCTGTGGGCACGCCTGCCATGCCCCAGAGATGGCAACCGTCCCTCTTCAACCAGCCACCCGCTAACTCGCCGAGGTCCCACGTGGCCGGATGCATCCCAGCACCCATGCGCTTGCTGGTCTCTGTGTGTGGGAACCAATGGTGTCAGGCAGCAGCCGCCCTGGCCCCTGCCTTGCCTTGCCTTGCCCTGTGACAATGGCACCCCCGCCGTATCTCGCCTTGCCTCGCCTCATTCTGCAGGATGAACCTCCTGCCTACCGCCCCACCTGCCAGAGACCCCCTGGATCTCTGCCCAACCCTGCCCAGCCCCCACAGGTGTCCCCACGAGCAACATCGAGGTGATCACACCTACCTTGACCACACCCACTTAGTCTGCCATGACCACCACAGCCACGCCCACCGAGTGGGCCACGCCCACCTGGCACCCGGTGATAAATAAGTGGGTTTTGGGTTGCAGTTTGGGCACTCGGTCTCTAAAAGGTTCGCCATCACTGGTATAGGGTCTCTTGCTTGAGCAAGGAGTTGGATTAGAAGACCTCCAGAGTCCCTTCCAACTATGTTATTCTTTTACCTGAACCCACATTTTCTGATGTTGATTGAAATTTCAGAGAAGGTTAATCATGATAGATTAAATTGTGTGCTATGCCCTGTTACACAGTGCTTCGCTATGTTCACCTATCCTGAAATTCTGAGATCCTTATAAATAAGCCTATTTAAAAATATATATAACATAAAAATTGGAATGGAGAAAAGCTGGCCTGTGTTCTAATAATACTGCTTCTCAGGACATCTGAGAAAGCAGATTTGCTAGAAGAGTTGAGGTCACAAAGCTGTCATCAGATGAATTTTAGATTTGTCTGAACCCAATGGATAAATTCAGATTACTTTACTTAAATTTATTTGATGGTGCCTTCACACCTTGCATGAATTTAGCTATTCTGGTATAGGAAGTATAGGTAAGAAAATAATCGCTTGGCATGGTGAAAATACAGATCAGTGGTTAGCTGCATAACCAATTTAAGGATTAAGAATGAAACATTGAATGGTCTAAATAACTGTTTCCCAACCCTAACAATTTCGAGAAGCATAGACTTCAAATCCCAGAATAGAGGTTCCTCCAGTAATTGGGACTGGTGTTAAAGAAAATCTTTTGAATTGCAGTTGTCTTGCATCTTTATAGACTGGTTAGAATGGAGCTTGGGTGCGGCAAAACATTTTTTTTTTTAATCCAAGAAATTACAAACAATGTCTTCATCGTTGCACATCACATGTAGTCATACAATCAATAAGAAAACAACCTGAGTCCAAATGGTTTATTCATGAAGTCGTTTGCAAATCACACTAAGCAAAAGATAAGCAAACTACATTATGACTTAATGTGAGATGAAAAGTGTAGCGCATAGTTACTCTTCTGATTATTTTTTGTGTTAATATAAACAGATGGTAGCCACCATGAACAGATAGAAGGCTGCTTCTCTTCCTATGTGGTTTGCCAAATTTTCCACACAGGATTTTGAAAGACAACTCTCTATTGTCACCAGTTGAGGTTTATCTTTTTCAACCTTTGGGGAGAGATTTTGCAGAAAGTGGCTGGAAGGAAAGTTTAAGCTGCTTATATATTTCATAGTATAAAGCAGAACTGGGCACTACCTGGTTAAGGCACCTCTTTTAATTATATAGCAAACATCATGTTGTTCAGCCCTCTTAGTGACTAGTAGAATATCAGTGGCATTTTTTTCTGAGACAGAAGCATAAACAAATTTTGTCACAAATACTGCTTTGTGGGTGTTTTGCTTCTGACAGATCCCTGGTGGGACAGTTGCTACTAGGCATAATGAACAGCTAGTGTTTATCATAATTCTGATTTACTTTTCAAAATGAAAGATGGAGTGATAGGAGTTCAAGCTCTTCCTCTATAAAAATGCCATGCAAACTGAGACAAGCACTGGCTCTTCTCCAGAGGCTTTCTGTCCTATAAATAATCATATCAGAAAGCTTTTCAGGAAAAGTAGCTCCTGGGTTAAGAATTGCAGTGTGTGTGTAGATAAAATATGTGTATGGTAAGCATGATCCCTAACCATTCTAGTCCAATTAGTCTCATCCTGGTCTACACATAAGATTTTTAGCCATTCTTTTTCTGAATAGTCCTTTTAGAATAGAATAGAATAGAATAGAATAGAATAGAATAGAATAGAATAGAATAGAATAGAATAGAATAGAATAGAATAGAATAGAATAGAATAGAATAGAATAGAATAGAATAGAATAGAATAGAATAGAATAGAATAGAATAGGACAGGACCTTGGAGGTCTTCTAACCTATACCATTTCAGACAAGTGACTGTCTAGTCTCTTCTTAAAAACCTCCAGTGATGGAGCACCCATGATTTCTAAAGGCAAGCTGTTCCACTGGTTAATTGTCCTCACTGTTATGAAGTCTATCCTTAATTCCAGGTTGCTTCTCTCTTTGATCAGTTTCCAACCATTGTTTCTTGTCCTGCCCTCTGGTGCTTTGGAGAATAATTGGACCCCCTCTTCTTTGTGGCAGCCCCTCAAATACTGAAATACTGTTATCATGTCACCCCTGTTCCTTCTTTTCTTTAGACTAGCCAAACCCAAGCCCTGCAGTCGTTCTTCATATGTTTTAGTCTCCAGGCCTTTGATCATCTTAGTTGCTCTTCTCTGAACTTTTTCCAAAGTCTCAACATCTTTTTTGTAGTATGATGACCAAAATTGGTTGCAGTATTCCAGGTGTGGTCTTACTAGGGTTTTATAAAGCGGTACTAATACTTTGCATGATATTGATTCTATGCCTCTATTTATACAACCCAGGATTGTATTAGTTTTTTGGCTGCTGCTGCACACTGCTGGCTCATATTCAAGTGTTCATCTACTAGGATACCAAGGTCCCTCTCACAGTTACTGTTTTAGAACCAGGTCTCTTCTAATCTGTACTTATACCTTTGATTTTTTCCTGCATAAATGTAAAACTTTGCTGTTCTCCCCATTAAAATTCATTTAGTTGGATAGGACCCATTGTTCAAGTTTGTCAAGAGTTTTTTGGATCCCGAGCTTGTTTTGGGGGGGTTTGGCTATTCCTGCCAGTTTAGTGTCATCTGCAAATTTGATGAGTTCCCCTTCTATTCCTTCATCTAAGTCATTAATGAAGATATTGAAGCGCACTGGGCTTAAGACGGAGCCTTGTGGTACCCCACTGCTTACTTCTCTCCATGTGGATGTAGTACCATTGAGGACTACTCATTGAGTACAGTTTGTCAGCCAGCTACAAATCCATCTGGTGGTGATGTTGTCTATTCCACATTTTTCTAGCTTACCAAGAAGTAAGTTGTGGTCTACTTAGTCAAATGCCTTACTGAAATGTAAATATACTAAGTCCACAGCATTTTGCTGGTCTACTAATTTAGTCACTTTATCAAAGAATGAAATAAGATTGGTTTGGCATGATTAGTCCTGTTTTGGTTTTTTACTTCTCTACTAACCATGTGGGATAGAAAAGTTCAAATGGATATAATCTGTTTCTGTACTGTACCAGGTTTCTTTTAGAAAGCAATTCTTTGAAAATGGAAGTAAATGGATTTTTATAAAGTCCAAATATAGCTGGGATACTGTAGGGCTGTAGGGCTGACAACAAAAAGAACTAGTGGCCTGTGGACAAATGAAACATTTGAACTTACAGCATGCTCCAATTCACTGTAACAAATGCTAAATTGATCTTGAACAAAAATAAGTTAAAATCAAAAGGAATGAATGAGAAAATGGTTGTAAGCCTGGATTGTAATTCTGTTTCTCTACTTCCCCTCTCCCCCTTGAAAAGTTATTATAATAGAATCTAACAATTCGATATATCTTGAGATGATTTTCAACTGTTCATATTGCAGTAGAAAATAATAGTTATTATTGTTAATATTGTTAATATCATTTTATTTCTTATTTCAAGTAGAGAAATCTCTCAAATTCATGATGGTAATTCATCTACTAAATATTTTGACATCCAGTTTGATTAGTTGGAAGAAGTGGGAAAGGGAGAATGAGAAACCTAGGCAATCTATAATGACATAGGCAGCTAGAACAAGTGTTCTTCCAGACTGTATGTTCAGCCATCTCTTTGGTAGATCCAAGTCTCTCTTGGTTGGTCAAGACTGTCTGGGAGGTAACCATGCAGTGATACTTACTTTTTTGAGGGTGGTGGATGTCCCTTCAGTTTTGGAGATTGCTGTACTGTGCTCCCTCATCAAGAGACCATTGTTGGACACATTGAATCTAGGTAATTTCCATTCACCTCCTACCTTCCTTTTTGAGAGAAGTTTGTTGAGAAGATGGTTGGCTTCAGCTCCAGAGGATCGTGAAGGACACAGATTATCTGGACCCATTTCAGTCAGATTTCAAGCTGGGTCATTATAGGGAGATAATATTAGCCACACTTGTGAATGAACTGAGGTGGAAATGCACTGGGGATTGTGCATTCATCCTCATGATCTCTCAGTGGCTTTCAGTACTGTCAATCACAGTACCCTTCTGGACTAGCTGCAAGGATGGGGAGTGGGAGAACTGTTTTATGGTGATTCCCCTTTCCTGGTTTCAATTGACTTTGAGGTACAATTCAAGGTGCTGGTTACCATCTATAAAGCCCTTCATGGCATAGGCCCTGCTTATTTGAAGAACCAGCAGTCTTCTGTTGTTTTTGCCTGTATGGTGAGATTGGGCAGAGTCCCATCAATCAAGTAGTATTACCTTATGGGATCTGGAAAGCACCTGCCCTTTGGCATATCTACACCTCCCCTTGAGTATTTTGAGAACATTCAGGAAGCTATTAAAGCTTGGGTGTTCTCCTAGGCTTTGTGGCTGAGTGAAGGGAGCCTGTATTATAAGATATATCTGATTGTATCTTATTTTTGAGGTTGCTTGTAATTTATTTTTTGCTTTTGCAGTTTTTTTATTTTTAAGCTTTTCAGAGTCATTCGGAGTTTGGTGGCCAATAAATTGTAATAAAAATGAAGACAGTAAGAACAGCAATAATAAATTATTCAATGTATTTGTACTATTTGAATTATTATTGAATTAAATTATTCAAACAAATGCAGTCAAGGGCAGATCTGAAAAATAATCATCAAATGATTCAAAGTGTAGATTGTGCAAAGAAACAGAAGAAACAATAGATCATATACTCAGTTTGTGACAGAAAATCGCACAACCTGACAGTGACCAAGAAGATTTCAACAGCCTATCTGTAGGAATTATCATGTCCCAGTAATGAAAAATTGGTGGGAACATAGAGTTGAAAAGGTAGTCGAAAATGAGTAGGTTACAATATTGTGGATTTCTGAATACAATCTGATAAAATCTTGGCTCACAGCATACCAGATTTAACTGTGGTTGAAAAGAAGAAAGTTTGGATAATTGATGATACCAGGGCATAGTAGAATAGAAAACAAAGAATTGGAGAAGACAAAGAATCAAGATTGGAAAATCAAAAATGAAAGGTTATGGCATAAACCAGCCAGGGTAGTCTTGGTAGTTATTGGCATACTGGGTGCCATACCAAAAAAATCTTGGACTGCACTTAGAAAATTGGCACATTCACAAAATTAAGGGACTGGAGCCAAAACATATAAGGAACAGTTGCTGGAATTGGGTATGTCTAGTTTAATGAAGAGAAGGACTAGGGGTGACATGATAGCAGTGTTCCAATATCTCAAGGATTGCCACAAAGAAGAGGGAGTCAAGCTATTCTCCAAAGCACCTGAAGGCAGGACAAGAAGCAATGGATGGAAACTAATCAAGGAGAGAAGCAACCTAGAACTAAGGAGAAATTTCCTGACAGTTAGAACAAGTGGAACAACCTGCCTCCAGAAGTTGTGAATGCTCCAACACTGGAAGTTTTTAAGAAGAGACTGGACAACCATTTGTCTGAAATGGTATAGGGTTTCCTTCCTGAGCAGGGGGTTGGACTAGATCAGTGGTTCTTAACCTTTTTGAACGAATCGCCCCCTTGAGCCAATGAGGAAGTTGTCATCGCCCCCCTCCCCCAACATAACCTCTCAATCACAACATAGGAAATAATTCTTCAATTTACGCAAACACTTTTTTTTGTTTTCTTTAAAATTGTCATCAGGACATATCGATGCCATCACTGCCCATTCTGGCCAATGGCGTGCTACTGTATGGGTAGAGCAGGGGTAGGCAACCCAAAACACTCAAAGAGCCACTTGGACCCGTTTCCCACCGAAAACAAAACACTGGGAGTCGCAAAACCCTTTTGACATCTAAAATGAAGATAACACTGCTTATATCCTTTTTTACCTTTATTATATATATATATATAAAGGTAAAAAGGATATATGCAGTGTTATCTTCATTTTAGATGTCAAAAGGGTCTCCCTCCCTCCCTCTCTCTCCCTCTTTCTGCCCTTGGTCTGCCAGTCCTCTTCCCCCACTCAGTATGTGTGTGTATGTGTGTGTATGTGTGTGTGTGTGTGTGTGAGAGAGAGAGAGAGAAGGGAAGCGCAAGTGCCTCTCTCTGTCTCTGTCTCTCTCTGCAAATGGCGGAGGAGGCTCGGAGCCGCAGGGCAAGGCTCAAAAGTGTCCCCAAAACTTCTCGCTCCATTGCCCCCATATCGCCCCCTTTTCATTCCTTCGCCCCCGCGTCGCCCCTTTTCGTTACATCGCCCCCCTGAAAAATGAAATCGCCCCCTGGGGGGCGATATCGCCCAGGTTAAGAACCACTGGACTAGATGACCTCCAAGGTCCCTTCCAATTTTATTGTTGTTATTGTTATTATAAAATTTCCATTTGTCAATTATAAAAAGCCACAGTGCTTGGATTCACACATATGCTATGCTGATATATTATGACATCCTAGGTTCTTGGGAAGAATGTGATGTGTTTGAAGGCTAATAACTGCTAAAGAACTATGATTCCATATTTTTGTGTATATAATAATAATAATAAATACTAAAGTGGACTGGTCCCTTATTTTTATGGCTATGTAACATCTCTATCCTGGCTTGAATCCATATACTGTTGTCTTTTATTTTTTCTTTTAAAGTTTGTTCTAATGTGCCTTACCTGCTACTGAATCCTATTGGACAAGTCTTCAGTCGCTTTTATTTCTTTGTGTATAGATGTAACATTTGTCATTTTCTGATCATCTGATCCTCTGTTCTCAGCTCAAGGTTATTTTTGATTGACAGAAAATCACAGCCAGTGACAGAGCTTTTATCTTAATTGTTTTAAAAGGCAATTTAGCTAAGGTTTGGGAGACTGGACTGTTACACAACTCAAATGGCTACAAAGCCATTTGATGCTTGTTTTCTGGACTAGGGCAGTTTTCAGTAATATTGTAAATGCATTACACAGTGGAATTATCACTGACATCTAGGGAAATGTAAATATCAAGTTGCTGATCTATAGATCAGCAGTAGAGCTCTATGTAAATTCCTGTGGCATCCATTCTGCTATGAAATCAAAACCCCGGCTAGGCTTAGAACTGCAATGTATCTGAGAAGCCACATCACAGAGTTGAGTGTTTCCCAAATTGGTACACTTCAGATATGTTTGGACTGTAATTATTTATTTATTTGAATCCCACCTTTATTATTTTTACAAATAATACAAAACATACCTTCCTCATCCTATTTCCCCCATAACAACAACCCTATGATATCCCTAATTTCCAGCCAAGGTGGACCAGAGGAAGAGCCAGTACCAAGGCAATGGTAAGAGGAGCTTGAGCCTGGCCAAGAAAATAACCTGAGAATACAACTCAGACAAGTTCACATGAAGACAAAGTGAAGGACGGGGAAGCACATTCAGATTTGCAGGATTCTGTTACTCCAGCTGTCATCATAAAGATGTTTATGACCTATATTTCTTAGCCTAGCCTACTTTGTTGGGCTGTCAATCTGAGAGATGCCATGTGGGGAAGGTTGTGTTAGAATGTATATTTGTATAAATATTGTTAGGCTGCCTCAGAGCCACATTGTTGTGTTATATAATTTCATTTATGCAGTGGAGCTTCCCTGGTTTCTGGATCGTAGCTCTTTTTGAATTTCTCAAAATTGCCAAGAAGGGGTTCCTGACCTTCCTAAATATATTGGAAGAATGGAAGGATTCAATCCTCTGGTGGAAGCTGTCCTTAAAGCATACTTGTTTGTAATTATTTCCTGATTGGGTTTCCTCACAGCTAAAGTTCTTTTCTTCATAAACTAAAAAAAAATAAATCTTCAGGTATAAATTATGAAAAGCACAGCTGGCACATGGGAACCTCAGCTGCGTTCAGCATGACGTGTCCTGAATTGTACTGGCCCAAACTCAAGAAGAGCAGATTGTCTGTTTTTCCTTAGGGCAACCACGATTTGGGCACAATAAACAAAATTGCTGAAATCTACATGACCTAATTTAGAGTGAGCAATATTTCACAACTTACCCCTTAATGTATCATCCATAATTTGTCATGCAACCTATAAAATACATGGCACAATCAAAATATTAATCATTAGCCAAATTAGACATCATAAACTGAAATATCCTTATCTATTTTATTAGGAAGACAGTATAAAACTGCCGGTTCTTATATGTGAAAACATATCTGTTCTCCAGATAAACTGGCAAAATCATATTATCTCTACCTAGTATGATAATTGGGGTTATAACCTAATATGTTTGCACGATGCTAAGTTGTTAAAGAGATTCTAAAACCTATTTTTCTTATATCCATTCATAGTTAATAAATAGATTTTGTATTAAAATCAAATAATCACTATTATGACTTGAAATCAATGTGTTCAAATAGACCTAAAGAGAAAGTAAGGAGATAGGAAGGGAGCACCTTGCTAACAACGAATGAGCTTATGGTTCAAATCAATTGCATCAAGTGTCTTGAAGGAGCTTGCAGATGTCATGTTGAGCTTCTTTCCCTGAATTTTGAGAAATGGAGGATAGATGCAGTGGTAGAGGATTAGATGAGAGAGAGAGAGAGAGAGAGAGTACCTTGACTTCAACAAAGTTCACATAAAATTTTTCAGATTTTTGAAAAAATGGTTTGGGTTCCTTGCTACCATTACATAGATGTCCAGTAAATAAACATTATTTGGACTGGAGAAAAGGGTACGATGGTTCTTTTCAGAGCTGTATGCTGTTCAACATACGTATAAGTGAGTTGGATGAGAGGTTTGAAAATATGATTCTGAAATTTTTACTAAGATAGATGGGAACACCTTAGAACAGAAGTCCCCAACCTTTTGGGCACCAGGGACCAGTTCCATAGAGAGAGCTTTTTCCGCGGACCGGAGGGTGCATGGTTTTGTGTGCTGCCTGCATCCCGTGGACGGGGCTTTCCTTGTTTGTGCGGCCTGGTTGCTGGCATACCGTGGCCATGGACTGGGGGTTGGGGACCCGTGCCTTAGAAGACGGTATCTAGATACAGAAAGATGCTGGCAAACAGTAGATAAAAACCAGCAACATGAATTTCATCAAATGCAAGGTCCTACATTTGGGAGGAAAGAACTAGAATTGGGAGTACATACTGGGCAGCAGGCCATGTGAAAAGAATCCAGATGTCTTCTGCAACGCAAGCTGTATGTGAACCATGTATGATTTGGTCGCAATATATATATATATATATATATTCTAGTCTGCATTAGTAGAAGTAATAGTGTGTCATGATCAGAAGCAGTCCTTGATATTCTCCATGTTGGTCAGACTGCACTTTGTATATTGCATCCAGTCTTGGTTACAGTACTGCATTTTAGGAAGGAGATTGTTCAGTGAAGAGCAGCCCAGTTGATAAAATGCCTGGGAGGAAAAACTTAGTTGAAAATCTGCTGTATGTTTAGCCTGGAAAAGAAAAGGAATCTGGAGACAAGATTACTGTTCTGAAATGTCTGAAAGGATGCCATGTGGAAGATGATGCAGAATTCTTCATAGTTGTTTGAGAAGGCAAGAGAGGGGGCAATGAGTTTAAATTACAGAAAAGTAGATTTTGGTTAGAATCAGGAGTATTTTCATAACTAAGAGTCGTATATCAGTAAAGAAGGTGGGCTGTTCTTTACTGAAGGCGTTTAATAGCCATCTGTTGGGAATGCTAAAATATCAAATTTCTGCATTTGGCAGAAAAGTAGATATTTCCAAAGTCCCTTGCAAGACTTACATTCTATGATTCTGTGCAAGATTTTGTTATGAATCCATGAATCTAAATTTAGATTCGAAATAAATGTGTGGGTGAAATATTCTAGCAGGGTTTTGTTGAAACTATGCTTCCTTTGAATGCCTGCTTTTTGCCAAAGAACAGTCACATCTGTTTAGCAGAGAATGAGTTAAGCTGTATGTGTAGGCAGCTCACTAAGATGGGCAATGAAGCAGCAGAATTCAATTTGCAGTAGTGACCTAAGAAGGGCTATTTTTAGTAAAAAAAAAAAAAAAAATAGGTCAGAGGATATACAGTCCTACAAACCAAAAAATAAAAAGCCTCCCCCTGCTCTGCCCCCCCTCTCCAGGTTTGTTTACTTGTGTAACAAGATAGCTCCAAGGTGGAGAAACCACATTAAGTATTATTCTACGATCAGTCCTTGGATCTTCCATTGTGAAATCATTGTTTTAAAAATCAACAGGATATTCTTGTTCTCAAATGCAGAGCAAAAGTTGGGAAGTAGTTGCTTTGGAACTAAATTCCAAATAAGATGGTTGCAGTTAAATTGTTGAAAAATACCAGTTTACATGTACTGTACTGAGTTGGCAGAGCTCAGTTTTCGTTGCTGGGATTTTTTCTTCTTTTTATTGTAGTTCCTTTTATTTTTCTGGATCATGAAGGCCAGCTTTCCATGTGAAAAATAAAATAAAATAAAATAAATAAAGGTTTTTTTCTCATGTGACATTTTCAGATTTTAAATTTCATATATACTTAAGCATATTCTTTAAAAAAAAATAAAATAAACTGCATTCACTTATCCTACATATTTTGGCCAGTATTATACCGTTTGGTATAAAAAGCATATAACGATAGATCAGCATTATGAAATATATAGGACTTGTTAGAATCTCTAAATTTTCACATTTTTATTGAAAACCAGTATAACAACTTGTGTTGTCATCAAACTAGCCTCTCCCATATTTAATTTTTTTTTAAAAAAATAAATACAAAGTACAAATACCGCCTACAATATTTTAGGAATATTATGCTACAACGTACAAGGTAACGCTGCTCCAAAGAATAAAGTAAGAAAAGAAAAGAAGATGGAAAATTATTCCTGGAAAATATGTAATTGAAAAGAAAACATATTAAACTAATTCATATAACATTCCTGAGCTTTTATTCAATGTGAAAAAGAAGCCAGTACTATTTTAGAGAAACTATAGCTAGCAATATTTTCAATAACCTGCTTCTTGTAGACATCTGTGAAATATCACAGCAGCGACAGAGTTAGTGTAAAAATTCTGTTATCCATGCTTGCTCTCAACTTCAGGAAACTGGATGCTTCATTACCCCAGTGATAGTTAAAAATTAGATTACCTTCACTTACCATCACTAAAATAGCTATGTGTGAGGGGTTGAGAGAAGACTGGGGAAGAAAACAGAGAGGGTGTAGGCATGAACATCAGTGATGGTAGATAAGTCACTTGACAGCTAATTCCTTAAATGGTTCACATACGAAGAAATCCAGGAGAGAAGGTTTTTCAAATAATTCAGAGAGACTCCACCTTAATTAATTTGCTGTAAATAAGGGTGGGAAATGCTTCCTAAGTTTCCAGGGTTCTGTATTTACCTCCAAATAGGAAGAATGTTACCTTACTGATGTCTTTGCAGTTCTTGTTTCCTTGCTCTTATCCCACCAGCACGGGGTTTGATGCCATATACAGGTGGACCATTTGTTTAAAGTTTGTTTAAAGATGGTTCAAAGTTATGATAAGCTGAGAAAAAGTGCTTTATGACTTGTACTTCCACTTATGTACCGCTCCCCCTCCCCCCCAGTCATGTGACTGCAACTCAGGCATTCGGCAACTGGCTTGTATTTATGACTGGTTGCAATGTCTTGCAGTCACCTGATTATCATTTGCAATCTTCCCAGCTGATTACTGGCAAAATAAATATGACAAAAAAGTCAGTTGGGGAAACTGGATTTGGTTAACAATCAAATGCTCTGCTTTACAATTGTGATAAAAATGCAGGATCCAATCTGGGTCGGTCACCGGGACCAGAGGTTTAATCTTCCGAGCTTTCGGAAGCCCATCCTCAGGGAACTTCTCTCTAGCAGAGTGTGTGACAGGTAGACCTTTTGTTTAAATTTCTCTGAGGATGGGCTCCTAACCCTAACCCTGCAGGATTATCCCGGGACATGTATATTCGCCTTCATTTGTGTGGTAAAAATAATTGTAAAATTGGATCCATCATCCATGGCTTGACTCGTGATTGCAATAATTTATGATGGAAATTCCAGTCTCGATTGTGGTCATAAGTCAAGGACTTTCTGTACCATTTGGAAATCTATTTTAGGCACTAGAACTCACAGTCTCCTAGTTTTCAGCCTGGTGTCTTAATCCTACACCAGGCATGTCAAACTGCCGGCCTGCGGGCCAGATGCATCACGACGAAACCGCGCCCATCCCATTGCTGGCAATGGGGAAAAAGTCACGATACGTCGCGCGACATCACATGACGTCATGAGTTTGACATGCCTGCCCTACACAAACTGGCTGTTTTGGCAACAGTTACCAGTATGAAAACAACTACCTATAGAAAACAATCACTTCCTATAGAGGTGGCAAGTTTTGACAGAGGGCTAAACCCATGCATTGCAAAAAAAAAAAAAAAAGATTCGGAACACTTCCTGCCTCTCTATTGCATTAATCTTATGGTATTAATAGAACAGTTATAGCTAGCATAATTAGTGGTTAAGGATAATGGAACCTGTAATACAACAACATACGAAGGGCTATAGGTTCTTTACACCTTCAATATTGGTCCTTAAGGCAATATTCGATTGCCCTCCCAATATTAGCAGTGATTTCTGAATATTCTTAGGACTTGCACTATTTTCTAAAAAAGCATTATTAATATGGCGCTGAGGTGTTGGGCTCTGTGATACCAGTGGTTTTGTAAGTTTGGTATGTGTAGGCTTGGTGGGGTCTTGCCTAGAGCAGCCTAATTCTAATCTGGGGTGAAGTAGGGATTGATGGGAAGGTAGGCAGCATGGAGATGGAAGCTTCATATGCGTTCAGCTGTGTTCATAGATGGTTGTCAGCAACAATCAGCAACATAATGTAGTTGCACTTTCATTTTGGACCATGTTTTCTTGTTGAGGCAAGCCCTCTGGGAAAAAGTAGTGCTCTGGGGATTTCAGCAATGCTGTTTTTTGTTCACTTGACTAGTGGAATCTGGCTGGAGGCTGGCTGGAGAAAGCAGCTAGGAAGATGTTGAGTTGACGTACCCCTCCATTTTGAGGCCAGTGTTGGGAATGACATGGTACAGGCTGGACTTGGCCTGCATGATTGGGCTGCTCTGCAGTGGTTACAGCATCCTGCCAACTGCTGCTTAACAGGCCACATGATGTAGTGGCCATTTTTGCAGTCTTCCTCCTCTTCTATTGGACTGTGCACTTCGAAGAATTGGGACTTGCCCTGTTGCTGGGAAGTTGGGGCAAATCCAGTGGGACTTATTGTAGACTCCAGCAAAAAAAAAGGTGATCAAGACAAGGTGATTTACGCAAGCAACTCAGAAGGAGACCCCTTTAATTCACATGAGTATAAAGGGGGTGGGGGTAGGATTTGCAAGTTTCTGTTATAGCCATTTGCTTGCTTGCTTGCTTGCTTGCTTGCTTGCTTGCTTGCTTGCTTACTTACTTACTTAAATTTAGGTAACTGCCTATCTCACCAGAAGTTACTCTAGGCAGCACACAGCAATTAATAAAGGTAGTTTTAGCCTTACAGTGTTCATTTCTTGGTTGGTTTATATAGTGCGGCTTGACATCACCACTTAGGTGAGAGATGGGAGAGGAGGTGGATCCTAGCTTGGCATGTTGAATGTGAGATGCTTTTCCCCCTGAGGGCCTGGGTGAGAGGAGGGTAGCTAGAATCCACCTACTTGAAAAGCAAAGGTTTCCTGCGATGGTTGCAAATGTGAGGATTGGTGGCAAAGTTACTTTTTCATGACAGTCATAACTGTGAACAGTCACTGTCTGAGGCAATTGCTAAATGAGCCTTAAAAAAAAAGAATACTGGGTATTACTGCTGTCTCATCAATATATGTGAAGAAGTAAGCCATAATTGGAGCCCTCCATTCCATATTTGTCCTAATTAACTTTTGAGCTGTATGATTACTTCCTAGGCATCTTCTATGTCATTAGCTGCTCTATCACCTTTTTCATCTTAGAAAATAAGATTGGAAAATATTGGGCAACTAATTAGCACCCCGCTATTAGTTGCCTGAGTATAGCTTCTTTTACCCCATGGTGCCAACTTAACTGCTATATTTCTCTCTCTTTTTATAGTAACACTAGTTTATTTTATCTTTTTAAGTTTAAAACTTATTGATTATTGAACAATGAAGATCTCGGAGGTCCCTTCCAACTCTGTTATTCTATGTTCTATGTTTTCTTTCTTGACATTCTTGGTCACAGGCTGATAAAAAATACTGCTTACAATAGATAAGGTTAATCAACTGTAGTTTGTGAATAAGGGAATTGTATCCCTCTCCTCCAACGACTGATCATTTGAAGTTGACAGTGTCAGGTTAGTTCCTAATGGTCTGAATTTCTGTAGGTTTTAACAGGTCTGTGAAAGGTTTATGATACCATGCATTCCATCTAATACATTTATACCTCTGCTCCCCATTTGCAGTGGGCAGACCTATTTTTGGATTGTTTTGTGAAGTTTTTTTATTCATTACAGGCATGCTGATGTTCTCAGTGCTGTACTTGTTTGGCTACAGGATGACATGGCCTTTTCTATCAAGTGAAACCTTGATGTTCAGGGTGAAACTGTATTCAGGGAAGGGATGAGAGCATTCCTGTCACAACCAATAACTTTATAATATTCACTGGCTTGGGTGACAGAGCATGTAAAATTCATGTTGCCTTTGGTTCATCCTGTAGGTTGTGATGCATCTTTGAATAGATCTGTACCAACAAATTAGTGTCTGTTTTGATCATTGTCACTGCTAGTTCATTGCCTTGAGGTGTTTCTCTGAATTCAAAGATGCTTCCCAAGTGTCCCACATGATCTGGGGATATAAGTAGTCAAGACCAACATAGGCAGAGATTCTTAATTTCCCTATTGCTTATTTTCTATAGTTATCTCCTATGTGGAATACAAGAGTCAGCTTTATTTGGCTGTAGTGCTAAGCAAATCCTTTTGATTTAATTTCTCCTTTGTTTGCTTTAGTATTTTATGTGTTGGTTTCATAGTGCCCCTTGAGAATGAAATTTGATAAGTAACTCAGTGGGAGAGCCCTTCTTGGCATGCAAAAGGTCCCAGAATCTATATTCTGATATCTGATTAAGCTGGAAATATCCCTGCATGAAACTTTGAAGAATTTCTGCTACTCAGGGTCATAATACTGGGCTTTGCAGAGCATTAGTCTGTGTAAGGCAGCATTCTGAATTTCTCTATTTCTTTCCTTCTTTTAATTCCTGAGCTGTTTACAAAAGGAGGAGGGTAGAGGGAAGAAACATCACCAAATATTATAATGTAATACTAGATTTACTGAAGGGAGGAAGGCAAAGAATCCAGCCTAGCAATTAACTCTACTTCCTGTAAATGCTGTTGGTGAAGGGATGCTGCAGGTCACTTTGCCTTCACTAAAGTGCTGTGACCGAATCTAGCATTTAAAATGAAAGGAGAGCAGTGGTGCCTTTGATGGAGCTAAAAAAAAGAAAAAGAAAAAAAAAGTCACTGCCTCTGTTTCAGTAAAGGACAGGAAAAAAAATTCTTCAAAACTTTCGTATTTTCTTATGCTTTCATAATTTTGCTCAGACCTTATGGAAACAGCCTCTGGCATAATTCTGCATGTTCATGTACTGGTAGTCCTTGTTTAGCAACTGCCTTGTTTAGCAACCATTTGCAGTTATGACAGATATGAAAATGAAACTTTGTTCACCAATCCTCACATCCACAATTTTTGTAGGTCTGTAAAGGAAAAGAAAGCAGAAGTAAGATCATAAGCACAGTTGTGGCTTCACTTAGTGACTGCTTTGCTTAACACCAGAGTTGCCAGTCCCAGGTGTGGTTTCTAAATGACAGTTACCTGTGCATCTCCTGTTAATCTTGCCAGGAAGCATTATGAAATACCAATGCCATCATATAAACTAATATTTATTTATTTATTTTCTACTAAGTTTTTTAGATAGCCTGAAAGGACATTGTCCTTCCAAGATGCCTTACAAAAGAGAATATAGTAAAATTGCAATTCCAGAATATAACACAATTTAAAATGCAAAGCGTAGACATCAAACATTCCAAAAGCAATTGAACAATAACTACAGTTTACAAACATTTAGCACTGTTCAGTCTAGCAAATGCGAACAGTGCACAGTAATGCAAAACTAAGAATAGAAATCATTAATCTTGAATCTGATAGCAGTAGTAGCAGCCATAATAGAATCATCTCAGTTAAGTCACTTGAAACAAAAATTCTTCCCTTGAGAGATACTTGTACACTTTAGGGGCTATGACTGACTGAAAATATCTTGTCTGTGATGCCCACAGTTTTGTTATCTCAGTCCATTTTTTCTCAGCAGTGGACTACCCAGCAAGGCCTCTGATGCTAATTCTCAGAGTAGTGCAGGTTCATATGGCTGTAGTGACTTTAAAGAGTTTAGGATTTTAGTTTACCAACCCTTTGAACTGGATCAGAATCTGATGCGAATAGTATAGTATTGATACTATACGCTCCAAGTATTTAGTTCCAAAAATAACTGAACAGCTTGTGAATTGTTTTCCAGTGCAGTCCTGTGGAGTGAAAAGTGCAGAAGCCTAATCTAGATATAATTGATGCATGCACGATTGAAGTCAAGATCCACATTTTCTGATCTGTGGTACAAAACTGTTCATATGTGCATCCATCGGCTGTAATCACTTATGCTTCCCCAGACCTAAGTCCTGCAGCCTGCCATATCGCTCACTTGGTCCTTCAAGAGGAAGCATGCCCTCCATCCAGAATCTGTATGTTTCTGTCCAGGTGATCCTATTCACAGCATTTCTGTCTTGTCTTCCTTAAGCTTCAGCTGATTCACCTTCATCAAGCTCAAAACCTCCTCCAGCCACTGGTTTGAGGTGGTAGAATTGGAGTCCTTTTAGACTGATCAGCGGGATAGTCGATGCTTTAAATTAAAAACAAAAATAGTACTTTACCAAAACATGCATGAGATTTAGGATGTTTCCCCCCCCCTCTCCCGTGTAAGCTCTTAGTTAAGATAGAAATGTTCAGGTTATCTCCAGCACAACTCTTGATGGCTGATAGGAATGTGGAATCCCATTCATTTTTATCCACCATATACTAGGATAGGGGAAGAGACATTTCCCAGCCACTCAACTTTGCCCAAGGTTGCATCTCTTAATTAAAGTGTGGGAAAAGGTTCGGATTCTAGCAAGCTCTGTGCTTACTTAAAAGTTTACTCTGTGACTTCAGAATGAAGCACTGGGGTGTAAGTGGGCCCCCTGGCATTGGCTTTGGATGGGCACCTGGGCTTCTTCCCTGTCTGCCCCGTGACGTCGTGGCATTTCCTGATTATAGTTCTTACTCTTTTAAAGTCGTCTGCGGAGGTCAGTAAGAACTATATTTTTTGTGACATGAAATGTAAAAACATTTGAATTTTACAAAGAAATAATGCTGGTGGAAGGGAGGGGGGAATGGCATGCTTCATTTAACACGTGGTACTTCTTTTATGTTGATATTGATTTATATATGTCTGATTTCCAGTTTCAGACAATCTATGTATCTCTGAGATACAGTAAGCCTAAGCATTCAACAGTAGTGCTATATAGTGCTTTGGATTCGATTCCAAAAAAGGTGCTTCTAAATATAAGAATACAAATGTAGCATCTTATCTATAACTCATTAAACCAGACATGATTTTTTTCCTGGTATTGCATAGATCAGTGATGGCGAACCTTTTAGACACCGAGTGCCCAAAAACCGCCCCGCTCCGCCCACCCCCATCCTGTACCCTGCGCCGCCCACCCACAATGTCACCTACCGCCTCCAAGGCCCACCGCAGCAGATCGCCCAGGCAGCCTTGCAGCACCAAGGCGGCCATGCCCTCTACCTGCGCCCCACAGCATCATCTGTGCTCAATGGGGTATGAGGGTGGAGTCTTGTCCCTGCTGCCCGGCTGCCATGTCCTTGGCTGCGCTGCTCCGCGCAGGCCGTGCCTGGGGGCGACTCTCCTCTGGGGGGGGCTGCTAATGAGGAGGAGGCCATGGGGAGGCGGGGCTGGGGGCTCTGAGAGGGCTCTGAGTGCCGCCTCTGGCACGCGTGCCATAGGTTCGCCACCACTGGCATAGATGTTCTTCACAGTTGTCACATATCAGGACATGATGTTGAGGTTTTAAAGAGCTGTAGACTGCCTAGGCACCTAAGCATCTCATTGGAATTGAGTCCACATCATTTAACAGTCCTATTAAACTGTAGGATCAAGACATGCCAGATTGATTTTGTGTAAATGAGATTTTTTTAAAAAAAATATTCAGTAACCTTAACAAATACATAATAATCATTTTGCTTTAGTCAAGACCAAGCATGGGATCACCAACTCTCTCAGAATGACATTATGGGTCTACTAAAAATGTGGAGAACAAAATCTGGGTTTTGGAAAATGTTTGTGTTGGTAATGTTCATACTACTAATGGGCCTTTTTTAATATGTCAAAAAGTCTGGCTCACTAAAAATCTTACACTGATTTTGATTTCCTTTGTCTAAGGAAAAGTAGGACTGTATTTGAAAATTGATGACATTGTCCAGGTGAAAGCTTGAGAACCTACTGTGTGACAGAACAGTGTTTTGATTAACGGATGAATTTGGGAATCATAGTTGCTCATAACTGGGCACAAGTGTATAGATCTCTGCAGGAACTCTCATCTCTAGCTGTCTTTGAAAAGTGAAAATCTGGAGGGGGTGTTTTAATGTAACCTTTTGTTATTAATTTGCACTGGAGGTTGCCAGTTTTTTGGTCTGAGAAATGGTGGGCTGCCTAGACAAGACCACATGATACTCTTGGCTTGCATGCTGGAGTTGTCAGTATGGTTCTAGACATGATTCAAGATGCTGGTTCCCATTTATAAAGCTCTCTGTGGCATGGAAATTAGTTATCTGATAGGCTACCTATCTTCCATGGTATCTATCCAGCAGGTAAGAGCCAACAATTGGCATGCTGTGGATGCCGCAGACTAAACAGTGTAATATTTTGGGACCCAGAAAGTGAGCCTTCTCTATCATACCTGACCTCTGGAATGAGATCCCTCCTGAGATCCAGCTGATTTCCACCCCGATGGTCTTTTGGAAGGCCTTAAAGACCTGGCTGTTCTTCCAGGTCTTGGAGTAGAGTGGATGGAACCCTTGTTAGATGTTATCATATCATCATATGTTTTGATATTAATGATCCAGATTTGCCACGTTGCTTATTTCCTTTGTGTTTTTTATTTATCTTATTGTATTTATTTTTATATTGTGTGCTGCCCAAAGTGAGTCTGGAGTTGGGCAGAAAGTAAAATAAAAGTAAAAGTAAAAATAATCCAGCTAGGTGGCAGCATCTAATCACCCTTATTTAGCTTATATTGAAAAGCTAAGCAGTATTGGACATACTTATATATGAATAAGTGATTCCAGGAAATCCCTAGACTGGGAATTTTTATTCTAGAATCAGTTTATCACAAAATTATTTGCTATTATTGTCAAATAAACCTTACTGATGTGTCCATAATGCCACCAAGGCTTAATATTGATTCATATATAGAGAGAAAATTGCCAGGAAAATGGACTAAATGGAAAGGACATATACTAATGCTCCCTCTGATGTGAATAGTCCCTTTGGAAATTCAGATGACAGGATTGGAATTATGGTGCTCCTGCAACATTTGCAGCCATTAATCTTCTGATTGGTCTGTGATTGTGGATGTGCACAATATATTGCATTTCTGAATAGAAACCAGTAGACTTTATTCTCAAGAAGAATACACTCCAACTGCATTCTGCAGGGAGCCAGCTTGGTGTAGTAGTTAAGCCATCAGGGTAGAAACCAGGACAGTGTGAGTACCAGTTCCACTTTAGGCATGAAGCCAACTAGGTGACCTTGGGCCAGTCACTCACTCTCAGCTCTGAGATGGAGGCAATGGCAAGCAACTTCTGAAATCTTTCCAAGAAAACAAGAAGAACTAGTCTAGACAGTTGCCAGCAGTCAAAACTGACTTAAACGATATCTGTTTGTCTACAAAAGAACTAATTAATTTGCTTGCAACAAGCCAACAATTCTTTGACCATCGGGAGCAATCTTTTCCAAAGCTTGCATCTGTTCTGGAGCATGTTACTACAAGATTCTGAGGTGTCAAAGCATCTTGTTTTAGGCTCAGAAATGCATTTTCTTGTGACCGATCATTGCATAGCTTAAATATAGGGTGGTTGTTGGCACCCAAAACTGTTCTTTCCTTGTTACAAAGCTGCAGCTGGAAGAATTTCAGATAGTTACTTGATCCCAGGTTTCAGTTGCCTATAATTTCCATTCTTTTGATTTATAAACATAGAAATGTGGTTTTCCTAGTGAGTAGAGGTGATTTCTTTTACTGTCTTTTATTAAGAGAAAAATAAATATATATTATCAGATAAGCTTTCTTGAATTATTTAACATGTAGAAAAGCATTTATTTGCTAGTTGTCAAGGTACAATATGGGTTTTGTTGTAGTCTTTTTCTGAAATGGCTTACACTGGGTTGCCCTCCAGAAAGAATGCTGATAAATAAATAAATATTCTGTTTCCCAAGCAAGCAAATATGATTAATCCCTACACCCAAGAAACTGACATTTTGTTTTCTCTGTGTTCTAACATTCTCTCTCAAGCCTTGTAAGTTTTAAATTGCCTATCCTTGACCATACTTCATTTCTTTCCCCACATTTCTTAAAATAATTTCATAGGAATTGTACCACATTTGATAAGGCAATTCTTCGAAGTTCCTAGATTTTTATTAATAAATTTTGTGATCTGGACTACATTTTTCTTTGTTGTTGCTAGGGCTGGATCAGTGGGCTTCTTCTTTGTATCCTGAAAATGCTATGTTTGTATAGGTACAGAGGGAGGGAGGGAAAGCCCCCTTTATATACAAATGGCACAACACAAGAACAGTTTTGCTTCATACTGTATTTTTTTTAAAAAAAGGGTACTTAGTAAAGGAGATCCATATCATGTAAGAAATCCCTATTCCAGACAGACAAACTTACCTCTGAGCTGTGATTTCATTGGCTAAATTAAAAGGCTGTTACACAAACAACTAAATATTTTGTCTCATAGACGGTGATCTCATTTGGGAGCCTTTTTAAAAAAACAATTTGATGTTCAGGGCTAGTTAGTGAACCCTCCAGAATAAGGGACTGGTAGAGCTGGTGGTTTTAGATGCTTTTGGCAAACACAGTCCTGGTTTCCCTTAACCCAGATTAGTATATGCATTTACAAGATAAGACTTTAGGGATTTCTGCTAGCATCTTACTTGACAGATTCTTTTTGTCATTTTTATTTCTTGTGTTCCATTTAATTCTATCGCAGGCAGTATTTCCCCTTGGGAATGAGTCTGACTCATCTTGGCAAGTCTAAATATAGAATAGTCTGAGTTGCAGGCCCATCATAGCATAGATTTGTGTAATATAGTTTTGTTTGCTAGGCATTTCTTATAGGATGCCTTCTAAAAAGAAGAATTTCTGTTTCCCCACTCTTGTGACTGTCGTGAAGGGAAAACAAAATGGGAGTGTCAAATAAAATATCTTTGGGATGCACCTCAGGCTGTACAATTCATCTAGACTCCATTCTTGCACTAGAAATAATAGTAACAACACCACTACCAGCAACAGATGGGTATTATCAGATCCATCTTTTACCTCTCCTAGTCTTTGAAGCAGACTGCTTTGGAAATCAGGAACTCTTCACTAGAGACAGGCCTTAATGGAGACATGTGAGGAGGGGGGTCTGGCAGCATCCAAAGTACTCCCAATCTTCCCCCGCAAGCTGTGCCTGGTTAAATATTTTATATTCTACAGGCCTAGAGTCAATTTATTTCTTTCCACACAGTGGGAGTAAATAGAAACAGCAAGAGGAGAGAGGCAATTGGTGTTCTTTCCTATATTTTACTCAGACTGCCTGTGTCTAAGCAGGCCACAGAAAATGTCAGAATGCTCCAAGGGAAAAGCACACTGTTGTTGGGCTGGGAGAGAGGTAGTTAGAATTGCTTTTTTTTAGGACTGTTTAATGAGAAAAGCGTTCTCCAGAAAAGTGAAGCTCTGTCAGTGAAGTTCTTGTTTGTTCTCCCTTTGATCTTCAATCCTGAAAAAGGTAATCTGCAAAAATAAGCTCTTGGCTTGCCACTCAGTTGTTTGATAAATATCAAACAACTTGTAATATTCTTGTAATATTCCTTGTAATATTCTTTCATTCTTGAATTTTTTTCTAATTAATACTGAAAAATCAAATCTTATTTTACTGCCTTCTGTAACCAAAGGCCACCTTCTGATGCTTTTTGATCACATTGGCTCATGGCTGTGAAAGCTGAAGTCTATGTAACTGGAAAACATCCGGATGGAAAAGGAGGCTATGACTGAGAGGCAATGTGATGTAGTGGTTAAGGAATTGAAGTAGGAATGAGGAGACCCATGTTCTAGTCCACCCTAAATATAGAAGCACGCTGGTCACTTTTTCTAAGCCCACAGGTCTGTGGTGAGGAAGGAGGAAGAAAGCGCTTTGTCTCGAGCTCCTGAACAGAAGGCATCTATAAATACAATTCTTACGATACCAGATACTGTGATTCTCTACTGTCTATTATGACCTAGTGTCATGCCATTATTACATATCTATCTATCTATCTATCTATCTATCTATCTATCTATCTATCTATCTATCTATCTATCTATCTATCTATCTATCTATCTATCTATCTATCTATCTATCTATCTATCTATCTATCTATCTATCTATCTATCTATCTATCTATCTATCTATCTATCTATCTATCTATCTATCTATCTATCTATCTATCTATCATCTATCTACCATGTTTCCCCAAAAATAAGACCTACCCCAAATATAAGTCCTAGCTTGATTTTTACACATGCGCCTAATATAAGCCCTACTCCCAAAATAAGCCCTAGTTTTGGGGCAAGGCGCATGCTAGGGCGGGGGTGGGGGTGGAGCTGCCGCACGCACCCCGCACCCGCTTACCTTTGGACTGCTGCAGCCAGGTATCCCACACCCTGACACCTGTCATGCCACTGCTCGACTTCTTCTGCAACTGCTCGTGGCAGGAAGCTGCGCGGTGCAACATGCCGGTGCCACCACTCATGGCAGGAGGCAGCATGGCATATTGTGCTGTGGCGCATGTGAGTGGTGGCACTGGTGCAATGTGCCACGCGGCCTCCTGCCACAAGTGGCACCAGCGCGATGCGATGCATGGCCTCCTGCCGCAAGAGGTGGCACTAGCACGACAGTGTAATGCGATGCACGGCCTGTCTGTGTGGTGGCACTGGCACGACATGACGCACGGCCTCTTGCCACAAGCGGTGGCACCGGCACAATGCGCCAGGTGGTGTCTGGCCACGAGCAGCCACGAGCAGCCGCAGAAATCAGGCAGCGGTGTAACAGGTGTCGGGGCGTGGGAAGCCTGGCTGCAGCAGTCCTAAGCTAAGCGGGTAAGACATCCCCCCAAAATAAGACCCCCCCCCCCTCTTCTCTCTCTCTCTTTTCCCAGGAAAAGGCACTTAAAAGATGTCACCTGTATTAGTTGGCTGCTTATAGACTTTCTCAAAGAACCTGAGGATTCTGGTATTAGTGTAGGAAAGAGCTGTGTGACAGTGGCTTTCTAAAGTATTGTAGTGATGATAACAAGGACTGCCCTGGTCTTGCTTCCTTACACATCCACAAAATCATTCTGAAGTGCAAATGATTTTGGGGCAGAGGGGAATGAATTGGGACAACATGGCTGAGAGATCTGTAAACAGCTACATTCTATAAACTAGAGTCCTATAAACTGCTCTGCAGTGAGGTCTTCTGAGATCTGTATGGCTCCTAACCTGACGATGTTCCCAAAACCCTTAAAGATCTGGCTATTTGCATAGGCCTTGCTGTCGGGTGGATGGAACTATCATGTTTGTGAGGTTTTATGCTTCTTTTGTTGTTGGATTGCCATCTTGTGATTATTGTGGTTTTTAATATTATTTTATAGTTGGGAGCTACTCAGAGTTGGTTGGAGTCAGATGGCATCCAAATAAACAAACAAACAAACAATTGATATTCCTTGGTTTTTGCTGAAGTCTGCTTCCGCTGCTAAAAGATGTATTTGCTGACAACAGTTACATTTTTTCATCTTGGATAAGAATAAAAAATATACATCTTTTAAAAAGAAAGATATTTAACTTCTCTTGGGCCACTATTTTCTATTTTAAAATGTTGTTATTAATATAATAACACAAGAGCTGAAGTTTATTTAACTTTTTTTTTTAGAAATGATGTCTTATTCTTGAGACAATTATGTTGCCATGGAGAAGATATAACTTTAAATTTATCCTGTAGATATGTAAGGGAATGTCTCTTAATTCATTTGCCACTCTCACTTGTGGCTATGTCAGCCCTGTTTTCTGTTATTTTTGTTTTTACATATTTATTTTTATTTATAGACAAGTTCTTTCTGTGATTGTATGTTGTATATTATATTTTGCTTTCTCCGGTGACACCTATTTTTTATGGTAGGCAGGAATGTTCTTATCTGTTGCAAATTGTCTTTTAATCTCTGTAGCCTGCATGGAATAGCAGACTGCAAAGATGTATTAATGCATTAAACTGCTACTTTATTTCCTTTTTAGAAAATGAAGATTTAACCTAATAATACATATCATTAATGATTTTTTTTTTAAAAGGGAGATAATATGAAGCAATTAAGCTGCCGCTCTCCAGAGAGTTCTTGCTACAATTGCAGAAAGTTTTAACCATTGGCACATTTCCATTGCAGAAAATGTTGAATGTTCACATGGGTAGAATGGAAGATCTTAACAGGATCCTTGTATTCCTCCTCTCCAGGGAACAGTTTGCTTTTTCTGTGGAAAAAGATATGTAACAGTGTTATGACTTAGCTATCCTGTTACCAAGATCTCCACTGTACAGCTGTTCCCTGTCGTCATTCTGTCATTCTCGCTCAGTGGGGGTCTGTAACCATTAAAATGAATTATGGAAATTTGAGATGAAGTCCCATCTTTGTTAGCTGCCCCTTCATATATCATGTTCCTGTACCTTCAGGGATTAGATGCAGGCAAACTAAATTAAACAGATTTCAAAAGTGAGGGTGTTTAAAAAAGAGGGTGGACAATCCAGAGTCCTTAAAGGTTCTGCCTTGGTTGAGAGCTTAATGGCTTCTCTCATCTTCTGTAGTTCAGACCTGTGAGTTGTCTGCTCTCCCATGGTCTCTTCATAAGGAGCAGACGTCCTCTCTTTGTCCGGAGGGGTTCGGTTGGACCAAGCTCATTGCCAATCCATTGGCCATCCTCTGGAGATGTCTTAGCTCACCACTGCCTCACCTAAAATTTCAGGCAATGTAGGACATGTTGATGTATTTGGAGAAGCAGCCTAAAATGCTATGTTAGTTTATATTAGTTCACCAATTTCCTATGGAACCAACCCTTTTACTTTGGTCTCTGACCTTTTTGCCCTGCAAGTAGTTCTTTTTGGCTACAAAGAAGATTGGAACTCCAGTTTCCAGAGCCACATTTTGTTAAAGAGCTGATCATCTTTTCTGTCAAGGTGGCAGATATACCTAATATCCCCACCTCCTATTTTCTCCTCAGTAGCCATCCCATGAGGCGGGTTGGGCTGAGAGAGAGTGGCTGGCTCAAAGTCAACCAACTGGCTTTCATGATTAATTATATAACAATGCATGTGTGAGAATAAAAGGAATACTTTGTAAATGGTTCAGTATTGAGTAGTAAAGATGTGTGATGCCACTTTGGTTGCTTAATGAATTTTTGAACAAATATACATGGAATTCTGGGAGTAACATTAGAGGTGTCTTCGTTGATTATACAGATGTGCATGCACTTGTGCATGCAGATGTTGGCTGAAAATCCAAACAATTTTCAGTAAATATGGATCAGAGAATTAATGTTTTGAGAACCAAGATAGTTGTGCTTGACAAGAGTGAACGATTGCAAGTTCTAAATAAAAAAATAGAGGAAATGGGTAGAATGTGGTAGAATGTGAATTAAATATGGGAAGATGAATGGGAAAAAATGAGACACAGAAGGTAGTATTTGGTCTAGTGCAAGGACTGACTGTTTTGTCAAAAGAAGCAAAAATGTAAGAGCATGTGTCTGCCTGCTTTGTTGTATGGAAATGACAGTCAGGTATATAAAGATGAACATAATAAATTGAATTCAGTGGGATGGGGTACTTTAAAAAGTGTGAAAAACCGAAATGAGACAGGGCCAAGAATGAATGGATGCTGAATACATGTGAACTGAATACAAAAGTGGGACAGCTAGTATGGAAAAGTATTTGAGGTTGTTCGATTATCTAAAGATAATAGATGAGGAACAAACTGAAAAACAAATATATGAAAAAGAATAAATGGATCAAAAGGAAGACCACTACAGTTGTGGTTGAATTAAGTTGATGATATTCTGAAAAAAAAAAAGAAGTGTAAGAACTGTGAAGACACAAAAGGTAGTGTGCAAACTGTTGTATGAATGTGAGAGAAGGATGGTTTGCAAGGATAGCAAAGTATACAGAAGCATAGCAAATGATATAAATTAGTTTTGCCTGTGTTCCTTTCATTTATTTAACCTTTTTGCTTATTGTTTCTTACTCCCTCTTTGCACCAAGCACAACACTGATTACCATGAAAAGGAAGAGCTTGTAGGTATGTTTGCATGTAAGAACTGATACCTTACGTTGTGCGCATGCGTCTCTTTAAGTAGCTAAACTGGATATTACTGTAGCTTGATGATTTTCATTCATACTTTAGATCAGTGGTTCTTAACCTGGGCGATTTCATTTTTCAAGGGGGCGATGGAACGAAAAGGGGCAATGCGGGGGCGAAGGAACGAAAAGGGGGCGATATGGGGGCGATGGAGCGAGAAGTTTTGGGGACACATTTGAGACTTTTTCGTACAGTGAATCGCTGTATATCTGTCGTAGAAAAACATCAGATCACTCGCTATTAGTGGATTGAATTGTGTTTTCAAATGTTCCTCCAGCTAGCTTCAGTACAGAACGCCGTACATATGTGAATACGCATCGCTTATCTTCATGCGCGTTGCGCAGCAGCCTCTACCCATACAGAACCATTGGCCAGAATGGGCAGTGATGGAGGGGGGAGCGCTTCTTTCGAAACATCGCATGCTGAGTGGCTGTCCCCTGTGACATTATATTTTCTTTGTGTCTTTTTAATCCTTTTTACAGTGTGCGTGACTATATATACTTTCCTCGAATCTTAATTTAGTTTCAGAGTTTTCGTCTTGAAATTCTTAGTTTTTCTTTGCGGGCATTTCACTTTCTTGCAATTGAATTTTGTTTTCAGTGGTCATTACATTTAAGTGTCTTGAATAAATAAGATAATAATGAAATACATGATTCACGAAGTTTGGGAATAAAGTGACGGGTGGCGCCAAAATTTTTCACACAGTTGAGATATGGGAAAAAGACTGGAAATAAATTATTTGCATTGATATGTCCTGATGACAATTTTAAAGAAAACAAAAAAAGTGTTTGCATAAATTGAAGAATTATTTCCTATGTTGTGATTGAGAGGTTATGTTGGGGGAGGGGGGCGATGACAACTTCCTCATTGGCTCAAGGGGGCGATTCATTCAAAAAGGTTAAGAACCACTGCTTTAGATCAGTGATGGCGAACCTTTTAGAGACCGAGTGCCCAAAAACCGCCATCGCCCCTACCCCGCCCTGCCCGCAGGGCCACCCACCGCCTCTGCCACCCGCCACAGATTGTCCAGGCGGCCCACCAGCACCATGGTGGCCACACCCTCTGCCCGTGCCCCACATCATCTGCGCGCGACAGGGCGTGAGGGGAAGTCTTGTCCCCACTGCCCGGCTGCCATGTCCTTGGCTGCGCTGCTCTGCGAGGGCCATGCCCGGGGGCGACTCTCCTCTGGGGAGCTGCTGGGGAGGAGGGGGCCATGGGGGGAGGTGGCAACGGTGTGTGTGCCCACAGAGGGGCTCTGAGTGCCACCTCTGGCACGCATGCCATAGGTTCGCCACCACTGCTTTAGATTATTGAAAGACATTGTTTTGGGTGGCCCATAAAAAAAGGAGCATGACAGTGTCTAAACTGAAGGGCTAGTATTAAACAATTGTTCAAAATTTCTTTTACTTTTTGTTGCTGCTTACATTTTTATTTGCAGTCTTTAAATATATTGACAGGGTTGCTCTTCAGGGATGAGCAATCTAAAGACTTGCCGCCTTGTTTCTATAGCAACCCAGCATCTCTGTCCTTTCAAAATAGCAAGTATGCTGCAGGGGTATTAGATTCAGCAGAATTATGTTAACAATTGAGCGTCTTTCCATTTCTAAGTCTTTGCACAGGAAAATGGGCTGTACTGGCAACTTAAGAAAGAAAAGGGGGAGAAATGTCTTTTCTCCTGGAAAACTAATTTTTTAGACAAAAAGGCTGTTTAATTTTTAGACTTAGATTTCTGGGTAAAAGGAAGCAATTTGCTATTTCAGATATGATGTGCTCTTAGAAAGCACGAGAATAGCTGTGGGTTTCCAACAAGCTGACAGAATCAATGCCTGCTGTCCAGTGTTATCTTCAGTGAATTGTTCTGTATTAAAAAACTGTCATTAACATTACTGTATATTCAGAACCTCAGCTAAAGATATACTGGCAGAGCAGATTTCTTGCACCTTGCATGCACTTATATTCACAAACATAATTATTTTAAGAGACAAAAAAACCTTCTGTAGTTTTAGCCCTTTGATCTTCTGCCGTATTCAAAATTATTCTAATCTTTGGGTTAGCCAAAGTGCAGCACTGCAAGTAATGCTGATTTTGCAGCTCATTCCTGCTTCTCCTTCTTTCAGTCTTGGTTATTGTTTCATTATCGTATTATATGACAGGGAATTCTGAATTGTGTGGATTAATCATTTCCCTTGATTTTTAGCTTGAAAAGTATTTTTTACGATTCTTAAATCAGGGTGCTGGTGGTAATGTAAAACTGATAGATATTTATGCTGTACTTCAATACGTTTTTTAAACCCTGGGAAAAATATAAACCAATTTAGGCAAGCAAGAAGAGGATGCAGCTATAACTAGTTGCATTAAAATTGAGAAACTTTTATGAACTCAATCTGTCTAAGGGTAGAGTTATGAGATGAAATGAAAGTAATCCTGAATAAAATTTGGATATTTGAGCTGGAGGTTGACAATTATTGTCCCAGTTTACAACTAGGGAGACCTTTGTCTGGTTGGTTTAACAATTATTTAAGCCAAATTCTGAGATCCTAATGTAGGCATGTCCAACCCGTGGCCCATAGACCACATGCAGCCCTGGAGAGCTTATAATACAGCCACACAGGATTTATATAAAAAATAAAAGCTTTGTTATTTATATATGCCTTGGTAAGGCCACACTTGGAATACTGCATCCAGTTTTGGTCACCACGATGTAAAAAAGATGTTGAGACTTTAGAAAGAGTACAGAGAAGAGCAACAAAGATGATTAGGGGACTGGAGGTTAAAACATATAAGGAAAGGTTGATGGAATTGGGTATGTCTAGTTTAATGAAGAAAAGGACGAGGGGGGACATGATAGCAGTGTTCCAATATCTCAAGGGGCTGCCACAGAGAAGAGTATGTCCAAGCTCTTTTTCCAAAGCAGCCTGAAGGCAGGACAAGAAGCAACGGATGGAAATTAAGCAAGTAGACAGGAAGCAACCTAGAACTAAGGAGTAGACTTCCGACAGTTTAGAAAAAAAACCCCAATTTTTTTTGAACCATGGGAACAACCTGCCTCCAGAAGCGTTGAATCTCCAACACTGGAAGTTTTTAAGAAGAGACTGGACAGCCATTTGTCTGAAATGGTATCGGGTTTCCTGCCTGAGCAGGGGGCTGGACTAGGTGACCTCCAAGTTCCCTTCCAACATTATTATTATTATTATTATTATTATTATTATTATTATTATTATTATTATTATTATTATTATTATTATTATTATTATTATTATTATTATTATTATTATTATTATTATTATTATTATTATACTTTATATGCAGCCCAGGACAATTCCTCTTCACTCATTGTAGCCCAGGCAAGCCGAAAGATTGGACATCCATGTCCTAATGCATGTCCTCTGCTTGTTCAAATCAGCAGAATAAACTTAGGAAAAGAGAACATGTTTTCTCACTGAATTTCTGACATGCAAAACTATCCCTGTTAGAACGTAAGAATAGCTTTTATCATTCTATGTCGATATTCTCACTTCTGGTTTCAGATGTACAGCCCAAAGAAAATAAACTGCTGAATCACCTGATATGAGAAGGAGAGACACACGCACAAAAAAGAGAAAGTGTCTCATACCAAGTACAGAGCACACTAAGTTACATCACAAGTGGTCCCTTTTGCATCTGAAGGTAGTGTTCATGTGGTTATTCTTATTTGCCAAATAACAGCTGAATAACAAATGAGCTCAGGAAGATCCTTTGAAACTTAGCATCCCATAAAACATTAACAACTTACTCTCTTCTAACATTTCATCATTTGTGATATTAAGCAACACCAGAAGTTAGAAGAAATTTCTCCAATATTCATTTTCATGCATGGGTAATAGATTGTTTTTTGCTTCAAAGAAATGAAGATCCATCAATCACTTGATGGATGATATTTTTTATTTATGATTCACAATATTTTCCCCAAACCTTTTCATCTTGTTGCAGAGGCTGGGGAGCATATTTAGTATTTTGAATGTGGTTTGTGAGCACTTTCACAAAATGGTTGCAGGGGCTTCCAGATCAATCACAAAATGACCGTAATGTGGGACTAGCTCACTTCAAAGGGTTGCTCTGCCAGACAAGATACCTGCTGTCTTTGAAGAATGTTCTATTGTGGATTCTTGCGTATCTTTATCCTTCTGGATATTAGTCATTAATTTCTCGTATGAAAACTTATAGAAGAGTCATTGGATACGAGATGGGTGGCAAAGAAATTTTATAAATAAATTATAAACCAGTAATAGAATCCCATTCTAACTTTCCTTTGGCTTAACTTTGAAACCTACAAATAAAGGATGACTGTTTTCCCATTTGAAATGCCCAGGCAAAGAAAAAAGATTTAGACCCCACACTAAAAATATTGGGAAATAATTGCAAGCATAGAGTCTGCTAGAAGAGGAACGCAGGGACATCACAAACTAAAGATCTATAAATGCTGCTTATATATTCTATATATTCTGCTTTTATAGCTAGTCCTTGACTTACAACTATTCATTTAGTGATTGTTCTCAGTTACAAGGGCACTGAAAAAAGTGACTTGCGACAGGTCCTTGCACTTATGACCTTCACAGCATCCCCATGGTCATATGATCATAATTTGGGTGCTTGGCAACTGGCATGTATTTATAATGGTTGCAACCTCCCAGGGTCATGTAATCGCTGTTTGTGACTTTTCCCAGCCACCTTCTGACGAGCAAAATCAATGGGGAAAGCCAAAATTGCTAAAAGACAGCATGATAACTTAACGGCAATGATTTGCTTAACAACCATGGCAAAAAAGAAATTATAAAATTGGGCATGATTCATTTAATAACCGCCTTATTTAGCGATGGAAATTCTGGTCCCAATTCTGGCCATAAGTTGGGGACTAAGTGAAACTCACTCAAATGGCCATTTCCAGAATCTCTATAGAGATTCTCAGTCATCCAAGTCATGGTTGTCCCAAAGGAAGAAAACAGGTGTTCCTAAGGAATGAAGGAATGAAGATTCTCTTTCCTGAATGTGTTGAAGTTAATTGTTGAGGGCCAAGGATAAAGTATATGGAAGTGGTATTTTTAGTACAATAAAATATTCATAATAGCAAAAATAATACATCAATCAACTGATCAATTTCATCAGCTAAAGCATTCACCAAACATAATTATATAACTTATCAGGACAGAAAATTGGACAAAAGGTTTAATAATATGGGACATAGCAGTTTAATTAAAACTGGGTCACATCTGTGCGAGTGCTCTTTCTATAGACAATGTGCCATGGGATCCGCACATGGGTTGAAGGGATCTGATTGAAAGAGGCACAGCCGCACCGTTTTCCAGTGTTTTTCCCCCTTTTATTATTCACTTAAAAGATGGTAGAAAGCAATTTCAGCCAAATTTTATTAGAACAGTCATGCAGTTTCACTAATTGCTTTGCATTCTTTGTGAACAATTTTCTCCTCCCAACTGACAGAGTCTATTGCAGTTGTATTAAATGAGCATTTTCCCCTCTCAACTCTAACTTCTAGCTCAGAGCCATTTTAAACACAAATCATGCAGCAGGTTATAATGCGAACTTAAGATATGTATGCACCTTCCACATACCCACCCTTCTGTATATTTCTAAATACTAAAGTATTTCAAACTAGGGTTAGCAAAGGGCTTATAGTTATATTGGCAGGATCCTCCACCAATCAGATTAACAACTTGTTATCTCGTGCCTTCTTTTCTCCATGGTAGGTAAACCCTTGATCATCTTCTTTTCTGCCATCTTCAACTCCACCAGAAATTTTCTGCACATCATCTCCCCCTCTGCAGCATGGTTCTTTGGATCATGTCCAAACAGTTCTTTCCAGCATTTTTTTTAGCTGCCTAACAACTAGTCAGGTAAACCAGGTTTACCAGACCATATTGGGTTTTACTAAAACCAGCAACTCAGCCATTTCAGCCATTTGAGCCACCAGCCATTATCTCCATTTCCAACTTTCTTCTCTTTCCTAATTGGGTTTCATTCCACCTCTAATGGGAGCATGGCATCTTTTACTGGTATAGCCCACCATCTACGAGAGCTTTTCCACGAGAGACAAAACTAACTCTTACTGTAATCTCTGTATCAGCAAAGTGAAAACAAACTCTTTTGTTTGGGTAAGAATAGGGGAAGAGTCAATAAGATGCCATGGTAGAACATAGGACCCTCCTCTTGTATGAAAAGGACTGGGACTTTCAAAGGTGTCAGTGATACACAGTGTACAGATAGCTGTCTCTGGATCAGTTTCATATGAAGACAGAAAGGGAGTATAGCTTGGTGCTGGTTTTCTGCCTATTGCTGCATGACACATTTAATCGTTGAAAGATCAAATAATAACGTGCAAGTCTTTTATTAGGAAGTTTCATTTTTTTCCTAATCAAACTATCAGTTGGTTGTCTGTCATTGTACTGAATTCATACCCTACAGGTAAACTATAAAGCTTCCACTAGCATAGGTTTCTCTGTAATTTGAGAAAATGCCTCGGACAGGACCCTCCTGAATTCACATGAAGATAAAGTGAGGAGGTGTCTTCTGTCGAGATTGTTTTTTCAAATAAAACTATCTTTAGACCTAATGGGATTGGTTTGTTAGTCTGACCTACCTTATACGGCTGACAATAGCCTTTCCCTTGGTAAGTATTTTCTTGAAAGATATAAGATTGGATGCCTATGATCATTAATCTTTTGCATTAACATAACTCCTCTGATCATATCTGAGGTATCAGCATGCAAAATAAATGGAAGGTTAAAATCTGACCTCTTAAGAGAGGATATAAAGCAGTTTTTAACTGTTGAAAAAAAAAATTGCCACACGAAGATGTCTATGAGGCTTTTGTGTTGGTGGAAAAATGAAGTATTCCATAATATTCCAAATATCCTAGGAATGATCTTGGTTTGTTCATGGAAGATGCATCTGTTGAATAGCTTGCATATTCTTTTCTTGTGGCTTAATATTTTGCTGCTCAACTATGTAACTTAAGTAATGCAGTTTAGAAAACCCCAGGTGATATTTGGCTGAATTGATAGTTATGCCTCCTGCATTGAAACTGGATATAACATCCTTTAACTACTGCACATGTTCTTCCCAGATAGAGCTTTAATAATAATAATAATAAAGTTGGAAGGGACCTTGGAGGTCATCTAGTCCAACCCCCTGCTCAGGCAGGAAACCCTATACCATTTCGGACAAATGGCTGTGCAGTCTCTTTTTAAAAACTTCCAGTGTTGGAGCATTCACAGCTTCTGGAGGCAGGTTGTTCCAATGATTAATTGTTCTAACTGTCAGGAAGTTTCTCCTTAGTTCTAGGTTGCTTCTCTCCTTGATTAGTTTCCATCCGTTGCTTCTTGTCTTGCCTTTAAATAAATATCATCCAGGTGAGCTTCCCAGTATTTTCCCTGGTCTGGAAGTATGTTGTCCATGAATCTCTGGAAGGTTGGAGGAGCTCCATTTACAGCTGAAAGGCATTTTTACAAACTGTTATAGTCCTTCAAGTGCAGAGAGGCACGGTGGCCCAGCAGCTTAATGATGCTGGGTTTGTTGGCTAGAGAAGGCCGATTCCCTGCACTTCAGCAGTTTGAGCCTAACACTGCATGACAGAGTGAGCTTCCGTCACTTGCCTCAGCTTCTGCCAATCTAGCAGTCTGAAAGCATGCAAATGCAAGTAGATAAATAGGTACCACTCCAGTGGGACTAACAGTGAAGGCAAGAAACTAACCCATGCCAGATCTGCCCAACTTGAGGCAAAAACCGTCAGAGAAAAAAGCCCCCGATGATACTGACTGTCCTGTGTAGAACACCATTAGCTGCTTTGTGTGTGGAACTAGTTCACTCCCATGTTGCACCCTAGATATCATGCAAGCATGAACTGAATGAACTAGCAATCTTAGGCAACCAAACTACTACTCTGCATTAACATTATAGACTCCTGGCTTAATGTACCATCGCCATATGCTCAATAAATAAATAAAAGGTGCAGCAAAATATATTTTTCCTTTGGAGACTTCCTTGAAGGGAACTCACAACTATCCCTTACATAAATTTATAGCAAATAAGTATTTTGCCCCATTGTAACTGATTATGAGATAATCTACTTTTGGCATAGGGTAACTGTCAAACTTGATTGAGCTCAATTGGCAGAAAATCTAACTTCACCATTTGCTTGGGACTTAGTAATACATGTGACATGCACACGATCAATGGCACCTGCCCTTCGTTTTGTATGTTCTGTACTTTGTTCCGCAATGTGTTTCTGACTCTTTGTGGAATGCTTTAAGGTTTTGCTTTATTGGTTTTGTGCCTATCATATCAAGCATGCACTCTACTAATTCTTTAGTGCCTGATTTAGTTGTAAATTCTTCAAATTCTTTAGCGGTATTTCTGCTTTTTCTATGAAAATAAAATCATTTCTATACGACTGACGAGGAGCTATACAATTGCTTTGCTAACTTTTTTGAATTGTGAGCTACTTATGAAACAATTAACTCTTGTCTCTCAACCCATCTTCTCCAGTAGTTTGTAAGATAGACTTAGTTCTTTCATTCCTAAGTCTGTTTTGTAGTTTAAAAAGATCCCATTCTCTGGATCAGAGTAAATGGCCCTTACAAATTAGTTTGCAATTTACATTCCTGAATATCAACAAAAGCAACACCTCTAGAAATTTCATTGCAGCTTTAATATAATGACATTCCTTGGTGTTTTGCACAAGTTTAAAATTCTCCTATGGTATGTCATAGGAGTTTATGCCATTTCCTCCTTTTTGCTGTGACTGTGTACAAGGAGTTTGCCTCTGGGCATTTAGTACTACAGTCTGAAATCACAAGTATATACTGATTTCTTCTTGCTGACTTTGGAAAAAACCAGCCATAGCCATAACAATTCTAGAAAATAAAGTAGAATCAAGGGGATTCTTTCCACAAGTGTCTTATATTATTTTTTCCCTTAGGTTTTTTATATTGACATTTTTGGCAAGACTGACAATGAATTTTCTTGGTCAAAAGTATATGTCACTAAGCCTCATTAGAGATTTTTTTTTCTTTTCACATGTGACTTGAGATTTTCACTGTCAAAATTCAAGAAACCTTTTATAAAATACTGTGAAATTGCAGTCTGCTCTGCATTGTTTTCAGAATGGAGCTCCTCATAACCTCTATGAAACAAAGTTTCTCCACTACATGAACTTTAAGATGTGTGGACTTTCCCAGAATGCCTTAGCTTACATGTTGCCTGGGGAATTCTGGGAGGTGAAGTCCACGCATCTTAAAGTTGATGAGGTTGAGAAATACTGCTATAAAGATCTCCTTTTTCACAAAGACAGCTGATGTAAACAAAGCTGCTTCTTGCAATGATAAAAGATATTGCCTCCCTGGTGGTTGAAGTACTCCCCAAGATGCTGTTAGAAATTTGGTTTTTATTGTTCAGCTGAATTTTCTTCCCTGGAGAAATCTATTCAATACTAAATGTCATGTAGATACTTTAATGAAATTTTTTTTTTAAAAAAAAGAATCATTTCATTTGTATTTTTCTTCGATGGTAAGTGCCAAAAAGAGCATTAGAATAGCTGAACTAATTCTCCCACAAGCAAATTGCTTCTGTTCAGACAAACAGTTCCCTTTGGCATCAGATTATTTTAAGTGTTTGAGAATTTCATACGGAATTTCTATCTCTAAATACCACTAACAATCTTGGTTCTTGATCTGACAAAGGATAGAGAAGATATCATGGAAAATAGTGAAATGTTATATGAGCAAAATTGGATTGCAATTATTATTATTCTCACCACACATTATTCTCTTTTTAACTGAACTATTACGAATGATCCACAATGTAATAATCAATTCAATTGCAGTCCCTACATTGTAATTTTTAATCGCTGTGACGGCCTGTAAATTGGTATAGGTAGTCTTCAACCTGTGACCACAATTGAGCCCAAAATTTCTGCTGCTAAGTGAGACAGTTGTTAAGTAAGTTTTGCCCCATTTTATGACCTTTCTTGCCACAGTTGTTGAGTGAATCACGGCAGTTGTTGTTAGTAACACGGTTGTTAAGTAAATCTGGCTTCCCCATTGTCTTTGCTTGTCAGAAGGGCACAAAAGGGGATCACGTGACCCCGGAACACTGCAACCGTCATAAATATGAACCAGTTGCCAAGCATTTGAATTTTGATCATGTAACCATGGGAGATGGTGCAATGGTCGTAAGTGTGAAAAACAGTCATAAGTTACTTTTTTCAATGTTGACGTAACTTTGAATGGTCACTAAATGAATAGTTGTAAGTCGAGGACTACCTGTACACCTTCTTTTTCTTCATTTTTTTTTTTTTAGGACGGCACTCAGCAAGGTTAGTGAGCTTTGCTAAATACAATTCCTTAGGATTTTGGATGTTACGGTTTTTCACTGGCTGCTTTAATATGTTGATTAATTTTTTTTTCTTCTTGCTTAGGTAATCAGTGTTTTTCCTGGGGATGGAACGAGCACGGCATGTGTGGCAATGAAACAGAAGAAAATGTTTGTCTTCCTCAGCCTGTGGGAGCTCTTAGTTCTGCAGAGCTGCTTTCAATTGGATGTGGAGCTGGACACTCCTTAGCATTTTGCGGTTTACCAAGCTTAGACGTAACACTGTAGAACCCTCTGGACAATTTTAAATTCATTCTAAGGCAGGGGTCTCCAACCTTGGCAACTTTAAGACTTGTGAACTTCAACTCCCAGAATTCCTCAGCCAGCTTTGCTGGCTGAGGAATTCTGGGAGTTGAAGTCCACAAGTCTTAAAGTTGCCAAGGTTGAGGACCCCTGTTCTAAGGTTTATGCTTGGTTGATAAATGCAGTTAATATCAAAGCAATTCAGTCATACCTAGCGATGGCAAGATTATCCATATTATATACTGACATAGTCATTTTGCCGGGTTCATATTTAAAAGAAGGAGGGAGATTTGGTTTTTTTTTTGCTTTTGTTTGAGGGGAAAAGTACTAAAACATTTAGGTGTGATGAAATGAAATAGGATGTGCTTTATTTATTGTCAAGCATGAAAAAACCAGATCTACATGTAAAGGTTCTAATTAAGTGATTTATTACTACAGCCTATACATAGGAATCTCCTCATATTAAGAGTTAGCACCTGGACAGAACTAGATAAGTGTTAATGGCGTTCAAGGGGGGCGGGTGTTGGACTTAGTTCGCTTGTGGCTACAAAATGATTCTAAACTGAGGCCTAGTTTAACTCCTCCCCCTGGCTCTGCCAGTCTCTTTCCTACATTTATTGATATCAAGCAAATGATTACCTCAGGTAGTCCTCGCTTAATGACTGCCCTATTTAATGACTCTTCAAAACTACGATGGTGCTGAAAAAGTATCAGTCCCTGCCCTTGCAACTGTTACAGCATCCTGTGGTTATGGGATCTCCAACTGTACACTTCATAGCCAACTTCCAACAAGCACAATGAAGAAGCCAACAATAAAATTACAAGTCACAATCATCTGATGTCTTTCTTAAAGACTATGTTGCTTAGCAACAGAGTTGCTGGTCCTAATTATGATAATTAAGTGAGGACTACCTGTCCAGTTTTTATCCAAGAAAATATAGTAGAACATTATTCTCAATATTGAGGATTTATAATTGGACTATAGTGTTTCATCAATACAAATGCCATCAGATATGCAGACTATCACCTGGGGACTTCCAGGTGAGAAAAATGCTGGATAGATGCATCTCTGAAAGTGTAAGGATGCTAAGGATGGAATTCTGCCTGCCGGCGTGGTTGTTCCTACAAAATTTCTTCAGACAAAGAAAAGCTAAAAAAAATTGCCCATGTGTGCTCTGGATGGCAGTTCCTTATGAGGAAAGGATTCTGCAGGCACCTCATGAGTAAAAAGTACATGGAGCCAAGGAAGATGTGATTTGCAGCCTCAATGGAGCCTTTAATACAGGGGTGTCAAACTTGCGACATCATGTGACGTGTCGCGATGTATCGCGACTTTTCCCATTGCCGGCAATGGGATGGGTGCGGTTTCGTCGTGACGCATCTGGCCCATGGGCCGGCAGTTTGACATCCCTGCTTTGTGAATTTGTGAATTAGGCCTTTGTGAATTAGTTCAGTATCTAAGCGACAGCACTAGATACAAAAATACTTTTTCTGAGTCTTCTTCCTTCGTTGTTTATTTCAATCCTGGATTGAATGCCCATCTCCTGGGGTGTATTTTATAAGTCAAACTCCTGAATATATTTATTAGAATTATGCAGCCCTTTTGATTTAGTTTCAACAAATGTTTTGACACACTCAGTTCTGTGAGCATAGCACCTGCCTACAGCTCTTTGAAACCTTCATGTCTTTTCTCAGGATTCGATGGATACCCTATGAGAGATAGGGGAAAATATGGCTGCTTTAAAGAGTTGCAAGCAGGTGCCACATTTGCTCTCCTGTGCTTTCTAAAGCCCTTTTTTGGAATTGAATCAAAGGTATCGCATAGCCCTTGTATGTATATATTTATTAGGTGGTAGAAGGGGCATAAATATAATAGTAGCCTTCACAAATAAGCTAGTTAATTATAAAAAGAGTTTTATTTTCTTAGACTGGAGTTTGTCAAGTGTATAAAATGCAGAAACTTTCAGGATACAACTGAAAAAAATAAACCATATATACAGTATATATGGAGCTCTGTGCCACATCAGTTGAATCATTGATAACAGTATTGTACCAATCTAAGACTTTGTGTTAATAGTCTGATACTCTGTAAGCATAATCTGTCCATCTGTGTACAAGCAGTTTATCCGGAAAGCCAATTAAAATGGATTAACAAAATCTGTTAGCCATTTGTGATCTCTGTTACTTTACCATAAATTATTGCAGTAACTACTCCCTTTATATGCACTTTAGTTTACATAAATCATAATGTATATACACAAGTATGTTTGGGTAGGTTAGAAATAAAAGGAAGGTCAAAGAGATAGGTCTATTGTGAGGAAGCAAGAATAAAGCAATAGTAGGTGAAGATGAGAAGGCAGGATTTTTAATTTT